>CP092874.1:78046465-78196921 GCA_030710605.1 Cordylochernes scorpioides
GCGCATCCAGATGGCACAAGAACTTATAAAGCATGCAACAACTGTCCTGGTGTGGAACTAACACCTACTCACATATTCTCATGCCCAGCATTGGCCGCAGCCTTGCAGAAAATTGACTTAGACCCAGAGCAGCAGCTTTACACACCCAAGATAGTAGATATTGCTGCTGCTGTGATGGAGATGCATGGAGACATCTGAGACTCTTCTTTGGACACGACAACAACAACAACCAATCGCGCTATCGTATCAACATGTTTCGCGTCCGATTTTTTATGAATTGGATACTTTTGATTCATCTTCAATTGATTCAGAATATATGGAGCTTTATTCCTTTGATGGAAATAACGATATTTTAAGACCATTCTGATTTTCAAATTTTACTTTTACTCTCAAACAACAAGGTATTAGAGGCATTTTTCAAATAAATTTTGTATTTTATTATTTGAGAAAGATGTTATAAAATACTCATAATACCTTTTAAATATATAATTAATAAAGTTTTGCCTAGGGGATTTGGCTTAATTTTTAAATTATACATAGGTTTATATATAAACATGTATGCTAATGTAAGAATAACCTATTATCAAATGACTTCTTTTGATATTCAGCATTACTGTAAAGAAATAGGTCAATTTAGGGAATTAAAACAAAGTGACCAGTATTAAGTGACTGCCTTTTCCTGTGTGTATGGCTGTTTTTTAATTATAGTCTAAAAATTTAGAAAAGTAAAAAAAAAAAGGCCAAACTGTGGCTATAGCGAACCAAAAGCTCTGTCCCATTGGGGTTCACTATAGAGGGGTTTTACTGTATCTAAACAAAGACTGACCTACTTCGGACACATAATGAGAGCAAATGGTTTAGAAAATATGTTAATGTTAGGAAAAATTGAAGGAAGACCTGCAATGAGCTGGCTAGAAGGGGTCAAGAAAGTTACCGTGAGATCATTAGATGAGCTGTAAGTGATGGTCACTGACAGATCAAATTTGGAGAATTTTTGTCCATATAGTCACCAAAAGTTGACTTGAAGGGCACTTAACAACAAGGCAGACATTCCTACTAGTAGATGCCTCAATACAAGGACAATATTCAACACCTAAATGGTCATTATCACCAATTATCTGCTCTCTGGTTAGAGTACACCTCTCTCTAAAGAATACTTTGGCTTCCCAACTAAATGTCTCATTTAGAGAGAGTGGTTCTACTGTATATAAAACCTTTTTTCCTAAAATTCTTCAAAACTCGGTAGAAATGTTTTTTTTTTTTAAACTATCCTCTTTATAAAAAATTTTCTCCAGTTAAATACGAGTAAATGGTTCCAATACACGTATAAACAATTCAGAAGATTGGAAAATCTATCTCAAGTAGAGACCTATTGTAAATTGTTCCAGTGGTTACATGCATTGAAAAGTGACCACCATTTTGTCCCCGAGTGAAATTTGTTGTAAATAAAATACAGTGGAACCTCGTTATAAGAACCTCAACAACAACTTGATTAGAGAATCAACAGTCCTGAGTTTTAAATCCCAATTATATTTCAACTGTGGGTTATATATAGAGAAATATTAGCTATGTTGTTATAGCCAGGCTTCACTGTACAGTATTGTAGAGAAAAACTTTACTCTCTCTATTTTGCTCATTACAAAACAAAGTACTAAATCTCTTAAAACATTTTGAGACTCAGATAAATTTTGGATGATGAAAGTAGAAATTCTCAGATTTAATAATATAAGGTTGTCCCAAAAGTTTGTAAACACTTGCAAAAAATTGAAATACCAATATTATTCGCCGTTATGTATAATGTCTTTGTATTTTGTTATAAAGTAATTGTATTATTTATTATTATGTATTTGCCGTAATAATATTATTCGCCAAGTAATAAGAAAAACAACGTTTTAAGAAAAACACGAACTTTTGAGACAACCTTATAGTTTCCACATTGTGTTGTTCTCAATATGAAATTCATTAAAATTAACTTTTCAACCTGATAATTGGTTTCTTCATTTTTCCCTTCAAATATTTCACAATCACATCTAATATTCTAACTGTTAAACTTTTAAATTAAAAAATTGAATCCATATAAATGATATTATTTATATATATATATTTTTACAGACTTTCCTGCAACTAGAGAAACTTCAGTACAAAGGTAATTTCTTCTTATCGAGCAACTGAAAGTTGCTGATGGCTTGCGCCATCTATCGGAATAAATATCAACTATTCTCGTTGATTTTTAATTAAATTTATTAAAAATCAACGAGAATAGTTGATATTTATTCCGATAGATGGCGCAAGCCATCAGCAACTTTCAGTTGCTCGATAAGAAGAAGCCTTTTTCTTAATTTATGCACCTTATCCCAGTACAATATTACATTTGTACTATTTTTTCACAAAGGTAATTTCATTATATTCCCGGAATTTTTTTGAAAAAAAAAAATTATTTAGTAATCTTTGAAGTAAACCCCTTACACTAATAAAAGACACAATTTGATATTTGCGGAAGAGCGATTGCTCGAAGCATATTATATATTTATAATTATATTTAATTCTGCTGTCCTAAAAGCTTATGTCCATAGTTCTTCTAAAATACCCATTCCAAGAGTCTTACAACAGTCACCTATAAAAGGAAGTTCCAAAAAATGCAATATAACAGCGGTATGGTAGATTAAACTGGCGAAACCGCTGGGAGGGTTCACCACTGATGAGCCAGGCCCTCCCTTTAATTTTTCCATCGCAGTAAGGACAGTAGAAATTGTTTTATTTTAAAAAGAATATTACGCCTCTAAAATAGTTTTATAATTTAACATTTATGCCATCTCGCTTAGAAATTTTTGTAATGTTTTTTTTTTTTAAAGTCGTCTTTCAAGCCTCTCTGAGGAACAATGAAAGAAATGGCAAAAAGGAAGACAAGAAAAATACCACAAGTATAAAAGAATCGGTAAAAATGTCCAAATAAAGCTTATAAAGTAATGCATTATTTTATATTGTTTCGAAGTAAATTAATTTTTTAAAAATAAATTCAATTGCCATCTATCAATAAAATTTGTAACAAATAAATTTACTGGCAATGTTTTTCTTTAAGGGACGAGTGGGTAACACCCTCGATTCCTGACAGCCATAAACTGGGATCGAATCCCGCTTTAACATTGTGTTTAATATGTGAATAACCTTCACATATTATTTTTGGACAAAATTGTTGCAAATATCATAAACTAGGTTTCTCTTTCTGAGCGGTACCTAATAAAGTGATTTTAGAACCAGAATGTGTGTTATTTTCAATGATATCATCAAATATCATCTCTACAGACTTCCTGCAATGATATAAGTTATTGAATGAGAGGGCTTGGCTCATCAGTAGTGAAAACCCTAAGCGGTTTCGCCAAATTAATCTCTAGACAGCTCTACTATTGTACCGATGCAATACCTTGAAATTATATGTATGTACCTCTACAGACCTATAAGCTTATGTCCATAGGTTTATTAAACACCCCTAAGCTGCCTTCAATAGAAAATGCAGGGTATATCCCAAACCAATACAATAGTAGAGCGGTCTAGAGATTAATTTGGCGAAACCAATGAGAGGGTTCACTACTGATAAGCCAAAACCCTCTCATTCAATAACTTGTATCATTGCAGTAAGGTCTGTAGAGATAATTTTTGATGATATTGCCACGTGGAAAATTAGGAAAGACAAACTTCGGGATGGTACAGCAATATATTTAAGGCTCTCTCTCTTGAGGTAACCCGGATTCCTGGAATGTACTAAAGTCGCCAACTATCCGGGTTGGTCTTTAGACTTCACGTCTACTGGTGGCAACAGACATCCAGTTTAACAGATGTCTCCAGGCTATTTTTTTTTCTTGGGAATGTTCTGCAGGTCTTCAGGAGTAAATATACTTATTCCTAGGAGTGTGGCTGTTTGGAACCTATGAAGGTGGTAGGCGGGACACCTGAAGAGAAGGTGGTCGACAGTTTGGGCTTCCTCGTGGCAGTGTGGGCAGGTAGGGTCGTCTTTAGATATTTTTGCAGAATCGGCTTTGACAAAGCCATGTACTGTGAGGATTGTAATGGTGGTAACACAAAATTTTATTTTGGGTAGGATCTCAATGAGTGTGGTTGGAGATGCAGCTATTCTTCTAAGGTTTCTTGTGGAGTGGTCTGTGGAATAAAGTTCATTCCAGAGTTGGAATGAGTACTGCTTGCTACAGGCTCGAACAAACCTTTTAGATAGAGTGGAGTAGGATAGAGGCAGGTTGGAATGAGCTACTGCCTTCGCATATTGATCTGCCTGCTCATTGCCTTCTATGCCGCTGTGGCCTCTAACCAAGCAGAGCTGTACATTTGAATAATTTAGATTGCGAACTATCTTTGCTATAAGTGAGGTTTTTGGGAGATCTGGATTACAAATGGCGTAGAGTGCTGCAAGGCAATCAGAAGTAATTGCTGTCGGTTGCCTTTGCATGAGCTGGATAGCCCTGGTTGCGTATAGGATAGCGAGTAATTCTGCTTGGAAGGAGGTGCATTTATCATGAAGCTTTAGTTGGCAGAATAACTGCGGCGCCTACACCGTTGGGGGACCGCGATCCATCAGTGTATATTGTGGTTGCATTTTCTGGAGATGACTTTGAGAACTGAAGTAGCCTTCTATGGGGTGGATACTGGACTGCGCACGGCCCTGGACGTGTCTCAAAAGGGCCATCTTTTAATGCTTCCATGTAGACCAGATGTGCTTTGATTGAAATGTCCAATGGAGGACCGCCAGTGAGTGAAATAGTTGGAATTGTGGGTGTATAGGGGCCCCCTCTAATAATAATTTTAGCGAATTTGTAGTGCAGACTACGTAATTTGCGGATGCCGTTAGTGTCGAACACTCTTTTGCCTCAAACACTGTAGCCGTAGAGCAGAGCAGGAAGAATTACCATCTTGGTTAAATTCCGCCCCGAACTGTAGGTGAGTCCATATTGTTCCCTAATTGTGCTTATTAATCGAGCTAGCATCCATTTACATCTATTGAAAATGTTGTCCAAGTGACGAACGAATGTGCGTGTGGTGTCATAAGCTATGCCCAGAATTTTTATATGGTTGTTGATCGAAATAAGCTGGTCGAGGAGTTCTATATTTTGGTAACTAGGGCGTTTGACTTTCCAATGGAAGAGGCAGGCCTGGGTCTTCTTAGGATTGAAGTCAATCCATACCTTTCCCCCCATTTGGTGAGCTGTTGGAGAAAGTTGTTAATATCCTTTGTGGGTAATCTACGGAAAGCTCTGAATAGCAAGGTGAAATCATCTGCAAAGCAAATAATTTGGCAGCTTTGTGGCTTTGGAAGGGAAAGAGCTTTCTTGGCTACAATGTTAAAAAAGAACGGCCTTAGCGGCGCCCCTTGTGCGCAGTGAGGGTGGAGTTCCAGGCTTTGTAGATAACTTTCCTGTCTCTGAGAGAGCTTGCAGATAGTTGGATAAGCTCTTCAGGTCCCAGAGGCCTTGGATGATGATATGTTTTTGAACCGTGTCAAAGGCATGGCTGATGTCCAAGCTTATGGCTACTGTATTTCTCCAGTGCTGAAGGCCGTCGTTGTTAAAGTTGTTAATTGTGTCAAGGGCTCCTTCCGCCGAACGTCCAGGGACGAAGCCAAATTGCGTGGACGAGAACCAGCCATGCTTATCTGATAGCCATTGCAGCCTCGCTAGGATGCATCGTTCAAATACTTTAGCTAAGGTATTAATCATAGTAATTGGACGATACTTGTGTAGTTGGTTGAGTGATGCAAAGTTTTGTTTGGGGATGAGAACCAGTAGTTCCACGGGGTTGGGAAGTGTCCAAGACGCAGGCATTTGGTGAAGAGTTGCGACAGGAGTTCGTGCAGTGCTGGCTCACCAAGGAGTAGACACCTGTCTCCATCCTGTCAGAACCTTTAGGCTGAGTTTCTTGATCTTGCTCCATAGTTGAACATGCACTTCCACTAGGTTCTTGCTCAAGGATGCTTTCATGGTCCTTTTGGGATTTGTTAGTTGTAATATGTGATTGATTTCTTCTGTAGAGTCCTTTGTTGTTCTGGACTGTATAGGACCTTGGACCATCTTCTCGAACTATTGTGACTGGTTTCCAGTTTCTTCTATTTTCTCTTAGATAAACTTCTTGTCCGATCTTGAAAGTTGGTTCGTCTCTTGATCCTTTGTCATAGTAGAATTTCTGCTTGTTTGTGGATCTTCTTAGCTTTAAAGTGACATCTTTTTGGATGCAAGGTCTTAACAATTCTTTGCTGATTGGAAAGATTGTCTTTGTGCTGGTGATCCCATGTCTTCACTTAGAGTGTTTCTATAGTTGAGTAATGCAATCTGGATATCGTCTCCACTTTGTTTGCATTTCCTGAGAATGTTCTTTGCTATTTGCACAGCTCTTTCAGCCAGTCCATTTGATTTAGGGTAATGTGGACTTGAAGTCTTGTGATTAAACTTCCATTTGTTGCTGAATTAATTAAACTCTCTTGAAGCATAATTTCTTCCATTATCTGTCTCCAGAACTTTAGGAATTCCATGTATGCTAAAGTTTCTTTTGAGAAATTCAATGGTATCTTTTGAATTTATGGTGTTAATAGGTTCAAAGTTTATGAATCCAGAATAACTGTCTATAATCACAATGTATTCATTCCCTTCAAATTGAAAGATATCTGAAGCGACAATTTCCCATGGGAGCTCAGGAATTTCTTTTAGCATTAAGGGTTGTTTTTGTTTGTCGCTTTGTGTAGCTATGCATGTCTTGCAATTTTCTACCATGTCAGAGATATCTTTGGACATCCCTGCCCAATAAATGGAGTCTTTGGCTCTTTTGGTACAACCAGTAATGCCTAGGTGGCCTTCATGTATCTGCATGAGAACTTGTTTTTTGATTGATTCTGGTATTATTATTTTGATTCCCCTCAGAACTAGGTCTTCATGAATGGAAAGTTCATCTTTTATATTCCAATATCTTCTGCAAGAGAGAGGAACTAGTGATCTTTGGTCTGGCCATCCTTGAATTATTGTTTCTTTTAGCTCTTGCAATTCTGCATCTTCCTTTGTAGCTTTCATGATGTTGGTTGTTGATCTATTGTCAAATTCAGTAATTAAAAGGATATCTATTGGATTTTCTTCTAGAATCTCATATGATTTGAAATCTCGACTCAGTAAGTCTGCAATCAAGAGCTCCATTCCACTATTGTATTTAATATTTGGTCCAGATTGATTAATTTCCATGAATATTTTTTGAGGTCTTGGTGGCATTTTATCCATTGTTTTTTTTTTGTAAATGGATTCTAACGGTCGATGGTCTGTTTCTATTAAAAGAGATTTACCATATATATAGGTATGGAATTTCTTGCAAGCAAATTTAATTTCCAGAGCTTCTTTTTCTATTTGAGGGTAATGCCTCTGAGCATCATTTAATGCAGAAGAAGCATACGCAATTGGTCGATCTTTTTGGAGTAAGACTGCTCCAATGGCATGTTGGCTTGCATCGACCGAAAGTACCACATACACTGCGTGACATTGAAAATGGAACACCAAGAAATAGTGGCCAGAAAGTGATGAAACTCGGCAGACAGAGAGAGACAGGGACGAACAATAAGTGATCTTTATTTCAAAATGATAGTCATAATACAGAGCGAGAACGGCGTCGGCTTAGTAGCAAGTAGGACCACCGCGGACGGCGATGCACGCAGCAACACGTCTAGGTAGAGAGTCAATCAGAGTACGGATGGCGTCCTGAGGGATGGCTCTCCATTCCCTCTCAACCATTTGCCACAGTTCGTATTCTGAACGCGGCTGTGGCAAGGCATGCAAACGGCGTCCAATGATGTCCCAGACGTGCTCGATTGGTGAGAGATCAGGAGAGTACGGTGGCCAGGGAAGCATCTGTACATCTTGCAGAGCTTGTTGGCTAATGCGAGCAGTGTGCGGTCGGGCGTTATCCTGCTGATAAAGGGCATTGGGTACCCCCTGAAAATAGGGGAGTGTCACCGGTCGCAGCACATCATCAACGTATCGTTGGGCTGTCATAGTGCCCTGAATACGAAGTAAAGGTGACCTGGAATCATACGCGATTGCGCCCCAAACCATGATTCCACGTTGTCGCACGGTGGGGCGTTCCACAATTGCTGCCGGATTGGACCTTTCTCCACGTCGACGCCACACGCGTACACGGCGACTATCACTGGACAAGCAGAAACGCGACTCATCTGAGAACACGACCCTGTGCCATTTCGTCATCCACGTCGATCTAGCCCGGCACCATTCCAAACGTTGGCGCCTATTCGGTGGGGTCAATGGCAGTCTTCTTAGCGGACGGCATGAGTGCAAGCCATTAGCAACCAATCGACGGGAAATGGTTCTGGTCGAGATGGAATGATCTAAGGTGTCTTGCACATGTTGCAAGAAGGCGGTACAAGTGGCTTGTGGGGCCGCCACTGCTTGTCGAAGGATACGCCGATCCACACGTGATGACGTCACTCTGGTTGCACCGACATTCCTATAAATTGCCACATTTCCTTGTTCCAACCATTTTCTCCACAGTCGGTGCACCGTGGACGCACCAAGGTGTGTATCAGCTGCGATTTGACGTATGGACCAACCTGCCCTTTTCAGTCCGATCACCATGCCCCTCGTAAAAGCGTCTGTCTGCTTGAACTGCCTCCGTTTACGATGACCTGGCATTCTCTGTTATTACACGTGTCTTTTGACACAAGAACAAAATTTCTACAATGATTTTCCTTGAAGAAATAACGACACGAATACTGTCCTTTCTGCAAGTTCCTTCCCTTATATCTTACTCCATGTGCGCACGAGAGCTGCGCATTTTACATCATTTGCATAACTCGGTTAGGCGCGTCTACCCTGAAATTTGCATAATTTTTTGGCCACTATTTCTTGGTGTTCCATTTTCAATGTCACGCAGTGTATTTTTTAAAAGTGAACGCAGGGTTGAGTGTGACACCAAGATACACTGCTTGACATTGAAAATGGAACACCAAGAAATAGTGGCCAGAAAATTATGCAAATTTCAGGGTAGACGCGCCTAACCGAGTTATGCAAATGATGTAAAATGCGCAGCTCTCGTGCGCACATGGAGTAAGATATAAGGGAAGGAACTTGCAGAAAGGACAGTATTCGTGTCGTTATTTCTTCAAGGAAAATCATTGTAGAAATTTTGTTCTTGTGTCAAAAGACACGTGTAATAACAGAGAATGCCAGGTCATCGTAAACGGAGGCAGTTCAAGCAGATAGACGCTTTTACGAGGGGCATGGTGATCGGACTGAAAAGGGCAGGTTGGTCCATACGTCAAATCGCAGCTGATACACACCCTGGTGCGTCCACGGTGCACCGACTGTGGAGAAGATGGTTGGAACAAGGAAATGTGGCAATTTATAGGAATGTCGGTGCAACCAGAGTGACGTCAGCACGTGTGGATCGGCGTATCCTTCGACAAGCAGTGGCGGCCCCACAAGCCACTTTTACCGCCTTCCTGCACCATGTGCAAGACACCTTAGATCATTCCATCTCGACCAGAACCATTTCCCGTCGATTGGTTGCTAATGGCTTGCACTCATGCCGTCCGCTAAGAAGACTGCCATTGACCCCACCGAATAGGCGCCAACGTTTGGAATGGTGCCGGGCTAGATCGACGTGGATGACGAAATGGCACAGGGTCGTGTTCTCAGATGAGTCGCGTTTCTGCTTGTCCAGTGATAGTCGCCGTGTACGCGTGTGGCGTCGACGTGGAGAAAGGTCCAACCCGGCAGCAATTGTGGAACGCCCCACCGTGCGACAACGTGGAATCATGGTTTGGGGCGCAATCGCGTATGATTCCAGGTCACCTTTACTTCGTATTCAGGGCACTATGACAGCCCAACGATACGTTGATGATGTACTGCGACCGGTGACACTCCCCTATTTTCAGGGGGTACCCAATGCCCTTTATCAGCAGGATAACGCCCGACCGCACACTGCTCGCATTAGCCAACAAGCTCTGCAAGATGTACAGATGCTTCCCTGGCCACCGTACTCTCCTGATCTCTCACCAATCGAGCACGTCTGGGACATCATTGGACGCCGTTTGCATGCCTTGCCACAGCCGCGTTCAGAAGACGAACTGTGGCAAATGGTTGAGAGGGAATGGAGAGCCATCCCTCAGGACGCCATCCGTACTCTGATTGACTCTCTACCTAGACGTGTTGCTGCGTGCATCGCCGTCCGCGGTGGTCCTACTTGCTACTAAGCCGACGCCGTTCTCGCTCTGTATTATGACTATCATTTTGAAATAAAGATCACTTATTGTTCGTCCCTGTCTCTCTCTGTCTGCCGAGTTTCATCACTTTCTGGCCACTATTTCTTGGTGTTCCATTTTCAATGTCACGCAGTGTATCTTGGGGAATCTGAATATTGGAGTTTTGCGTTATTTAAGGAAATATTTGGGGTCCAGTGGCGAAGGTGGCTGTTGATGGTGAAGAGGCAGATTTCAGATTTGCTGATGTTAATGGATAATTTCAGTTTCTGAGTTATCTTTTGCAGATTTTTCATGGCTTTATTGAGATAGTTTTCTGCATCAGAGAGGTTGTTTTTGGAGACCCAGAAGGTTATGTCATCTGCATAAAGGGCAATTTTACCTGGTGGTTTGATAAAAGTGTGTACATCATTTAGGTAAATATTGAAGAGAATAGGGCTTAGGATTAACCCTTGGGGTAGACCTTGGTAAATACGAGTGGTTTTTTATTTGATGTTGTTGAAATTAACCTGCATGGTGCGTTTGGATAGAAAATTGCTGATCCAACTCAGCATACTTCCCTCTATTCCAAGTTCATCGAGTTTGAGAATTAGCCTTTCCTTCCAGACTTTGTCTAAGGCTTGGGAAAGGTCGATGAAGGCTGCTATAGTAGATTTTTTAGGTTTATGATGGAAGCTGTCCTGGATTTGTTGAACGAAGTGAAAGATTGAATCCTCTGTGCTTTGATATTTTTTAAAAGCTCGTTGATGAGGGTCTAGTAGGTTGTTGAGGTCAAGATAAAAAGTTAACCTATTGAGAATCATGTGTTCCATGATTTTATAGGGAATAGAGGTCAGAGAGATAGGTCTGTAGTTGGTTGGGTGGTTATCAAGCTTGCCTGGTTTGTGGATGGGGATAATTGTGGCACGTTTCCAATCTTTAGGGAGGATAGTCGAGCTCCAACTGTAATTAAAAATTCACTATAAAAAACCTGAATAATTGCAATAAATAATTTAATGAATGAAAGGATTGTTTGCAAAAAGTTTAAAGAATAAAGAAACTTTTTGCAAACAATCCTTTCATTCATTAAATGTAATTAAAAATGCTTAAGAGTTCTAGCTTGGCATGGGAACTGAGATTTTTCAACATCGGTCCAGTGATGTTGTCTGGTCCAGGAGCTTTTGTAGGGTCAAGATGACTTAAAGCTTCGTCCAGTTAATGCTCTTGAAAAGGTTTACTGAAAATGTTGTGGCTGGCTTTGAATTTTGCAAGGTTTCTGGTGAGCCTAGATTTTCTACCTATTATTTTACCCTGTAAATTAAAATTAAGTTTTGCGGTGGAGCTGTAATGTTGGCGAAATGATTTTCTATGCTGTATTTATCTGTGAGGGGATTTCCAGAATTATCCTTGAACGTATTTGATCTGCTGGGAGATGGAGTGTCTGATTGAGGGCATGTAGCAGTCTCCATAGTTTTGTGTCACTGGTTTTTGGGTCAATTGAAGAGCAGAGTTCAATCCACTTATTCTGTTTGATTTGGTCGGCCTTAAGCCTAATTTTTGCAGCAAGGTGATTGTAATCTCTGATGAGGAGGGTGTTGTTATTCTCAATAAGATCTTGGTAAACTTGGTTCCTATCTTCTATTTCATATTTCAAAAGATCTAGTACCTCTCTTTATCCAGGAATGTAGAATTTTTCTGTTTCCTCTGGGGATATTTTGTTTGGCAGAAATTAGGACTGCAGACTTCCAGTTCTTCCATCTGTCTACCAAAGAGGAATTTAGTGGGATTTTGCTGAGAAGATTATCTATCGATGTTTTAAATGAATTCCAGGAGGCTTTCTTATAGTTCCAGAAAAGTCTTTGTGAAGATTTTGGAAGGGAGGTGGAGGTGGAGATTTCTGTTAGCAAAGGAAGATGGTCGCTTCCGATGCTTTTCAGGCTGCTGTTTTTTTTTTATTAATTGTTGCATAGATGGAGAGGTGATGGTGAGATCTAGTGTTTGCGGAGTTCCATAGGAGTGAGAGATGTAGGTAGGACCATGGGACACAATTGTGAGGTTGTTGTCATCAATGAAGGTGCTGAGGATAGATCCCTCAGTGTTGTTGAGGGAACAGCCCCAAGATTGATACTTGCTGTTGAAGTCACCAAGGATGAGTATATTGGGGTCAAGTAGGTGTGCAACTAAGTCTAGTTCAGGGCCTGGTTTTTGGGGTGGGTGATAGGTATTCACAATTGTTAGGGGTCTCTGATTAGGTAGGTGTATTTTGAAGGCCTGTAGTTCAGTATGGGTTGTTGAAGGAGTGGCAATTTCTTCAAAAGAAAGGTCTTTGATGAGGGTCAAGAGCCCTCCTCCTCCATCTGCTGAAGGTCTGTCTTAGTGTTTTGAAGCCCTTTTCCTTTTAAAAAGGTGGTTGGGCTTAAGCTTGGTTTCTTGCAAACATATGATATTATCACTTTTGGAATCCGCCAGTGATAATATCTCGTCCAGTTTAACCTTGCTCTTATTAGTAGATATGCCATTGATATTGCATTGAAGAACATCATTTGGCATTGGGAGATTGTAGGGAATTTTTCGAATGAAGCCCTCTGCCTAAACTCCAGACGCGGCCCTGATTATTCTGCGTGACGGCTGATGCAGCATAGTGGGGAGATTTGACAACCATCATGATTGGGTGAAGTAAATGAAATGGCCACCTCTGACATGAGGAACAGACGCCACGTGCAGCCGCTCCTAACATGGAGTACAAACGCTGTTCATCCTGTATCCCTGGATCAGGAGCCCTTACAGGGTACTATCAGCCGGGCCAGCTGAGCCCAGGTTTTTTAGTGAGCTTGTTACTGCCCCTCCTCCTCCTTTTCCATCCGGGCTTGGGACCGGCAAAGGCGGAGTTGATAGTAGAAGTGCCAAAGAATAACAATACAGAAGTAACACATAAACCACAGGCAAAAAGTATGTGTGATGGCAAAAAATTGTATTACATTAGTGTTTAGGTATTAGATTTAATTATTTTTGCAATCCATTTAGTTGTTTCAAAATCAATATAGTTTAAATATATGGCAGCTTTTCCACCCAACCCCCGAGGTACCCGCCCTAGTGCATTAACCCTTGAAATTGCCTGAGTTGAGTGAGTGACTGCGATGGATCTTGACTGCGATGACCATCTTCTCCGTAAGAATAAGAAAAAATAGGTTAATAAAAAATATCCAAAATACTGGCTTGTAAATATCTTTCTGTAAAAAAATAAAAGAGCACATGGAAATTAGGCAAACATATGTGTTTGTTAATGACTGCGACTGCATTTTTTTTTTAAAGAGAGAAAAAAAAAAGGTCAGAACAAAAATTAATAAAAAATACGAAAGCCATTATTTACATACAGTAACGCTAATTTTGTAAAGTTTTTTAAAAATTGCATTGTGTGCACTTCCCTTAACTTAGTAATACAGTAAAACCCCGCTAATGCGAACCCCGGATATAGCGAACGTTCCCTTATAACGAACCTAAGGCGATTCCATTCCGTTTAAAATACCATCGTTATAACGAACTTTGCGATTTTTAATATAACTACCCGGAGCGTTCCCAGTAAGCAACAACTTTGCTAGGCGGCGCTGTACGTTGCCACCGCCGTACCTTCGAGGCGTTTTACACGAGTTAAAAATACAATTTCGGAAAAATACTTTTTATTTGTATCCATTTAAATTCATAAATTTATAAATATAAAAAAATTGAAAGTTAAAAAAAAAAAATTGTTTTGAAAATAAAATATTAAACTAATTATTCTAAAAACGAACATATTTTTAAAAAATTATTTGAAACTAACCAACTTCAATTTATCTGAAACTAACCTTATTTAGCGATGAAACTAACCTAATTTAACCTATATGAAACTAACCTATTTCATTCGATGAAACTAACCTATTTCATTCGATGAAACTAACCTATTTATAAACAATCTTGAACTAACCTAATTTATACCATATCTGAAATTTACCTAATTTATAACATATCTGAAACTAACCTAATTTGCCCCACCAGAAGCTAACCAATTTACCTATTTGAATATAACATAAAGTCACTTTTTGAAAATGTATCAAGATTTTTTTACAAAGTTTATTAATCACATCTAATGCAATATTTGTAAAATAAATATAAAATTGTGTATAAATATAACTTTAAAATATGTCACTTAAAATATTGCAATCTAAACTATCCCGAGATTTTTTTTATAGAGTGAAATTTAAAATATATATAATTTATTAGATACACAAAAAGTGTGAACCAAAAAGTCGATTTTTTAAAAATGTTATTATTTAAATTAAACGTATTTGTAATTAATTTAGTAATGAAAAGATTGGGGAAAATTTATATGAAGACCGTTTTTTTTTGCCCAAATATTATTTATAAGTAAAAACACATTTTTATATATAAACAGCAAATATAAATTGGAAAATATTAATAAACAATAAAATAGAGTACTCAATATGTCAATTCTATAGTTATTTTTGTTGGATAACTGAATGCTACGACAGCTAGCGCCACACTGGACCTATCATCATCACAACTGTTTTTGTTTACCTTCTTCTCTATACTTCAATAACTGTTCGCTACCATAACTTTGTCTTTCTTGCTAAATGGATAATAAAGATTATTATCATATAATCCTCAACGTCCTCATGCCTTCCTACAAGCTGTAAGTACCTAAATCTTACAACAATTAGATTATGAGACTGAATATTGCATGAAATTCAACTAACGAGTTAAGACAAAGAAAAAAAGGCTTAGGAAAAATGGCGTCACTCCCGAGCCACGATGTAACCCTAGATAAGCTCGACGGCTATAACTACTCACTATGGTCTTTCAAAATTGAAATGCTCTTGCAAAAGGAAGATCTTTGGGAAGTTGTCACCGAAAATATTCCAGATGAACCTAAAATCGAATGGAAAAAGAAAGACTCAAAAGCTAGAGCTATCATTAATCTAAGCATCGCCGACTCACAAATAGTGCATGTCAAAAACCTACTAACAGCCAAAGCTACCTGGGACACTCTTAAAAATATCTATGAAAGAAAAACACTCTCAGGAAAAATTTATTTGCTAAGGAAACTATACAGCTTAAAACTTGAAGAAGACAAAGACATGCAACAGCACATCACTACCATGATGGAACTTGTTGACAAACTGCGAACCATTGGCGAAACACTAAGGGACTCTCACATCACGGCTATACTGCTTTGCTCGCTTCCAAAGAGCTACTCCAATCTCATCACGATGTTGGAATCAAGGCCTGATGACGAGCTAACGCTTGAATTCACCAAGAACAAACTCCTTGATGAACACACACGCAGAGTAGAAAGCTCGAAAGACGAAAGCACCGGATCAAAAGCCTTAAAAAGCCTCCACGGAGCTTCAAGCCAAAGAAGAGAAAAAGAGAAGAAATTCTGTTCTTTCTGCCACAAACCAAACCACTCCAAAGAAGAATGTTGGCACTATCAAAAGCGAAACAACAGCAACAAAGAGTACAAATATGAAAACTTCAGAAGAGGAAACGTACCAAAGTACACAAATCAGTCGAGTGTCACCCAAGAACAATCAACAAATCAGAGAACAACAAAAGGACCTAACCCAAAAGCTCTCAATTGCAATCAACGAGAAGCAAGTGTACACAACTGGTTCGTCGACTCTGGAGCCACATCTCATATGGCGTACGATGAAAGCTTCTTCACTGAACTTAACAGAGAACAAACACAAAATGTTGTGGTTGCTAATGACAATAAGCTGCAGGTCAAAGGGATAGGACAAGGAGAAATCAAAGTCATCACACCCCAAGGAAAGACTGACACCTTACTTCTCACAAAAGTTCTCTACATCCCGGAACTAACAGACAACCTTCTGTCAGTGAGTGCGGCCACCTCCAACGGATGTAAAGTAACGTTCAACAGAGATTGGTGTACCATCGAAAGAGACAACATAGCCCTCGCGAACGGTATACTTGACAATGGAATGTACCGACTCCACCTGGATGACAACCCCCAAACTCGCACATTCAAAGCAAATGTTGCAAAACAAAACCACTGCAAGAACAAAAATTGCCTCATGCTCTGGCACGAAAGATCTTGGAACACAAAAATCCCAAGCACTCTAATTAAAAATAACTTCAAACAGAGCATTGTAGACCCATGCCTATTCACCAAGAATGAAGAAAACCATTCCATCTACTTGATTCTATATGTGGATGACATGCTCCTTGCAAGCGATTCCGAAATAATCATCCAAAACACTGTAAAAACTCTCGAAAAAGAATTCGAAATAAAGAACCTTGGAGACCCCACTCAATTCATTGGTATAGAAATCTCAAGGAACAGAGAAGGTGAACTCCTTCTGAGCCAAAAGAATAAAATCCAAGAATTAGTTGAAAGGTACAATCTCCAAGAAGCGAAACCTACTTTCACTCCCATGGAAAGCGGATACCCCGGTATATCTGATGAAAAACTTCTACCAAACAACGTCCAATACCAACAACTGATAGGCTCACTATTGTACCTAAGCGTAGTATCCAGACCAGATATCGCAGCTCCAGTCTGCATACTTAGCAGCAGAAACCAGAATCCTAGAAATTGTGACTGGAATGCAGCAAAAAGAATCGTAAGATATCTAAAAACTACTAAAGAACTCGAGCTACGCATATCTAACCAAAAACCTCCCACGCTGGAAGCATACAGCGATGCCACATGGGCAAGCGACAACACCGACAGAAAATCACTAAGCGGAAACTTGTTCCTACTGGGATCAAACCCCATCTCATGGATGACTGGGAAACAAGGTTGCGTATCCCTCTCATCCACCGAAGCGGAACTAATCTCCGCAGCTGAAGCCTCACAAGAACTGTTATGGCTTCTCGACTTGCTAAAGGATCTCGAACTGGAACAGAAAGCTCCAATCTACTTCCACCAAGACAATCAATCATGTCTCAAGATATGTTCATCCGAAAAAGTGTCTTCTAGAACCAAGCACATCGCGACCAAGATCCATCACCTGAAGGATCTTCAGAAGAAGACAGTGATAAAAATGATCTACTGCCCAACTGGCGACATGAAGGCGGACATTCTGACCAAGCCGCTACCAAGGCCGACATTTGAGAAGTTACGCTACAACCTCGTGATGTCTCCACATTCATGCCGGGGATTTGTTGGATAACTGAATGCTACGACAGCTAGCGCCACACTGGACCTATCATCATCACAACTGTTTTTGTTTACCTTCTTCTCTATACTTCAATAACTGTTCGCTACCATAACTTTGTCTTTCTTGCTAAATGGATAATAAAGATTATTATCATATAATCCTCAACGTCCTCATGCCTTCCTACAAGCTGTAAGTACCTAAATCTTACAACAATTTTTATATAAATTATTTAAATATACATAAAGGGGAGCACACAAAATATATCGCTTTTAATCAAATTTGTGTAAAACGCCTCGAAGGTACGGTGGTGGCAACGTACAGCGCCGCATACCAAAGTTGTTGCTTACTGGGAACGCTCCCTTAAAATTGTAATTAAAAAAAAAAATAAAACAACAAAATTTTGAGCATGTTTCAGCTCGCGGATCGCGATTTCAAAACAATAAATTTAGCGGCATTGTTTGTTTTCATTTACATTCTATTTTTGCTGTACGTTGTATAAATTTTTACACATTATGCTAAATAGAATATCTTTGCAACCATCAAATTTGAAATAGAAAAAATGCAAATGGCTTCCAAAATAAAGAAAACAAAGGAATTCTAAAAAAAAAACGCTATTACTTTAAAAAAATAAAAAAGCCATTTTCAATTTTTCTAAGTGAAACAACACAGGCATAAAATTTCAGAACATGTTAAAATAGGAAAATATAACTTTTCTATTATATAATATATATAGAATATAATATTCTATTTTATAATATACTAGCGAACCCGGCCACGCGGTGCTGTGGCTAAATTTTAATATGTTAAATTAACAGTATACTAAACTATTCAGTACAGTAAAGTTAATATTCACTTATAAAGATAAAAATGTTTTAGCCGATCTAAAGCCCTACGGGATCGAGAATGGAACGGTACGTTAAAATTTGAAAGTGATTTTTATATATATAGATAATATATAGCCCTTCATTGTAATCATTGATTATAATCACTGCATTAATAAATGTCAGTGAACTCGTTTATATGTATTGTTTTTTTTTGTTTTCGAGATATTCTAATAGAACGTTCTCACATTTTCTGTAAAATATTTATATATGCACAAACACAGAATATAATCACTATGTCCTAATTTCGCTATAATTATTGTTATAAATATTATTCTAAAATAATACGCCAGAAATCGTCCTGATAGTATACTAAACAACTTCCCAAAGTTTCATGGCAAACATCTAAAATAAAATAATATTTTTAATACTTTGCTACAATATTAAAAAGAGGGGGGCTTAGGTGTTTAAAATGTAAAATGCGCTCTAAATAGTATTACATAGAGCCTTCATAACAAACATATTTAAAATAAACCAATCAAAATATAATAATGCTGTAAAAACAGACCTTGCTACAATAATATAAAAGAAACGAAAATAAAAAAAGACACCCACGCTGAGCCTCGAACATAGGTTTGTTACAAATATTATTAAAAAATTGTTTATGTTAATTTTGATTTTAAAAAGCCTACATTTTAAATAAAATAATATTTTTAATAATTTGCTACAATAATATAAAAGAAATGAAAAAAAAAAAACACCCACGCTGAGCCTCGAACCTAGGTTGCGGGGGTACGAAGCTGTGTACCTAACCTATAGGCTAAGCTTGACGTCACAAATAAGCTCATGCGAGGCTATTTTATGCCATACGTCTACCGCGAGGGGGCGCTGATTGCGAGTGAATTTACGTTTTATTGTAAATAAAAATGTAACGAAAGGTTATTTCTAAAGAGTAATTAGCCAGAAACCATCCCGGTAGTATACTAAACATCTTCCCAAAGTTTCATCACGATTGGTTGAGCGATGTAGAAGATTATCACGAACGGGCGGACGGACGGACGGACCAACGGACCAACAAACATCCATTTATATATATATAGATATAAAATAGAATGCTATTAAAATTATTTACAAAGAGAAATCAGCCTCAACTTTTGCCGCGATCGTACGTATTAGGGCTAAAAAAGTCCAAATAAACGGGCCCGTGATGCAACCAAATTTTTTTTATGCCATGAACTATGGCGATTTTAAGGCCAGCAATGGTTTGCATGACAGGTTCAAAACAAATTGAAATCTAGACTTAAGAATATGTGGAGACATGAGAAATGAAGAAAAACACATTAACTTTATTTGAAAGGTGCAATTCTTGAAGAGTGCTTTGAAGTAACAAGGTATTAGAGCCATTTTTTCCAAATAAACATTGTATTATATAATGTGATAAAGATGTTTTAAAAAATCATTTTATATCTTTGAATATATAATTAATAAAAAATTGCCTAGGATTTGTCTTGATTTTGAAATTAGACATAGAGAGAGAGAGAGAGAGAGAGAGAAAATAGAGGTAACCCGGGCTCCTGGAGCGTAAATCGCCAACTACCCGGGCTGTACAGCAGTCTAGAAGAGAAGTCTAGTCATGGGGGGGGGGGGGGGGGGGGGGCAGATTGCTGAGCTGAACCAGGTAACCAGGTAGTTCCAGGCCGGGAGGGAGTCAGGGAGTAGGGGCAAGGCTGTCGGGCTGAAGTCTTGTACTTCAAGCAGAAGGGCTGTCTGTAGCCTGTGTAGCATAAATGCTGGACAGGAGAAGAGGAGGTGATCCACAGTCTGTGACTCTTCCCGGCAGTGAGGACATATTGGATCTAGATCTCTATGCCAGAGCGCTAGATCTGCCAGAACGTGGCCGTGACCAGTAAGGATGGTAGTGGTGGCCATTCCAGGTCGTTTTTTGGATAGGAATGACCTAAGGCGGATTGGGGAGGTCGTAAATCATTTTAGTTTTCTGTTATGGTAATCCTGGGTGTAGACTAAGGTCCAAGCTTCCATAGCAGATGAGTGGGCACGGCTGCGGGCAAAGCTTTGGGGAAGGATGGAGTAGGATTTTTCCATGTTAGAGATTGCTGCAGTCTTTGCTGCCTGGTCAGCCAGTTCATTGCCTGAAACTCCACTGTGGCCCTTTACCCAACAGAGGCTGACCTGAGGTGCTTGGTCTAGCGCTAGAATTATCTCCGCAGACATAGAGGTAAATGTATGCTAATGAATGATAAGAAGAACCTATCATCAAATTATCGTCAATTAATGGAATTAAAACAAAGGGACCACTATTAAGAGGCAGCCCCTTCCAGTGTGTATGGTTGCCCTTTAATTATATGGTCTAAAAATTTTGAAAAGTAGAAAAAAAAATTGCCAAACCGTGGCTATAGTGAACCAAAAGTTCTGTCCCATAGGGGTTCACTATAGAGGGGTTTTACTGCATAAATTTCTCTCTCAATACTCAATACTTTTATTTTTTAAAAAAGGCAGAACGCTCAATGGTCGCTTAATTGGTCTGGTGTTGTTACTTCGCCTCGTATTTACTCCGCGTAAAAAAAGTTCTTCAAATGAAAAAAAAAAATAAATAAATAGCCAAAATACTAATCAAAATGTAGCCGAAAATTTTCCTCAGGTGTATAAAAGGCGACATGCTAAATTTGGTACCAATTGGTTCAGTAGTTTTTGAGTTTATCGCGAAACAGACAACAGACATTGACTTTAATATATAAGAAGAAATATATAATCCTAATCAGAGTGAATACAGTAGATCCTCTGTGAGAAAACTATCGATAGGAGAAATTTCTCTACAAAGGTCAGTTTTCATCGCTAAAATTTATGATTTTAACTAATTAGAAACTCTATGGTAATAGATTACCTCTTCTTAAAGGACATTGTAGCTCTGCATCTAGGTGTCCATTTACAGAGGTTTTACTGTATGTGAATAAAAAAAAAATGTAAAATGATGAATTTTAATATATGGGTTCTAATAATTTAAAGCACTAATGTATTTTAAAATATACTTTATACATTATATATCAAAACAAATGCAAAAAGAATACATCATCTATTGACCATCTCTGGGATCTAGCAGATTCAGCTTGATAGCAAAGCCACAGCTCCAGTTTTGCAAATTCCTAGACACCGTGGTTTTGGGCTAACAGCCAATTCAGTGCAGGCTTTGATTTGATTAGGGCAGGCTTCTCAAGATTTCCTTGACTGAAATATAGATGGTATTTTGGCGGATGTAAATTGATCTATAAAATAAAATGTACCACTCTTCAAAATAAATGCAAAAAGTATGTACCAATCACTCTATATATTGAAAGAGTGCACCAAACTACCTACTAGAAGAATGGCAATGATGTTTGGGATTTCGCTTTGAATAAAAGAGACAAAATGTGTATTAACCATGAAAGAAGGAAGTATGCTAGAGACGGTTTTTCTCTCTTTACTTCGCGGAGCATTTCTCGAGATGTCTTGGTGGCGATTTCCGAATTAACATGATATTCGAAGCTTCTTGGAAGATTATAGGTGGGCCTAAACTTCTCTCAGGCCGTGGCCGTTATTTCAGCATATGAAGGTGTTAGGGATTATTTTATTATTATTACTCTGTAAATGCTTTTTTTATATTTGACCAGGAGTGCCTGGTCACGTGTGTATGTTTGATTGTATATATAGTGTGCTTGAAAATAAAGTATGTTATGTTGTGTTAAGGAGCTTTGTGAGACTCGTCATTTCACAGTAGTTTAGAGCTCGGAAGGCCGCTTCATTTTAGGACAAGACCTTGGCGCTGCCTATACCTCTAGGTTGAAGAGTGAGCTAAGAGAACCAGCCAGAAAGAAGATTGGCTAACATTTTGGTCCCTCGAGTCGGATCCAGGTTACAGATTCAAGTTGCCGGATTCAAGCTATAAGATCTAAGTTACCGGTTATAAGTTACCGGATCTAAGTTACCGGTTATAAGTTACCGGATTTAAGTTACCGGTTATAAGTTACCGGATTCAAGTTATAAAGATTAAGAAGAATTCACTCTTGATTAAAGTTTAAAAGTTAAAAATCGTAAATCCAATTTGTTGATATTAAGAGCATCAAGAAAAAGGCCTATGCAAATTTAGGCAAGATCATAACAAAAAGAAGAAGCTATGCAAATAAGGTTTTAAGAAAGTTTTGCAAATTGGATTAAAAGGATAAGGCCGAGGTATAGTGCGTTAAGCAAAAAAAGGTCAAGTTAAGAACAAAAGCAAGTCTAAGCCATGAAGCGGGCATTAAGAAGTAGAGCCGTTAAAAGAACGACTATTTCCAAGTGGATCAAAAAGGCAGAAGCGGAGTTGGAGGAAGAAACTCCTTCTGAGGATGTGATAAGAACGAGCTATACACTCATCGAAAGGAAAATAGCAGATCTTCGGGAAGAAGATGAGTGGATCTGGAGGTTGATGCTAGAAGGTAAGGAAATTGATTACAAGGAACGAGAGGAGGAGAAGGACACAGTGAACCAGTATTATGAGAAGTGGATAGATCTTAGAATTATGACAAATCACTTCCTCAGCTCTCTGAAGAAAAATACAGAAGCCCTCCATGGTGCTAGTTCGAAAAGGGGCTCGCTGCCTGGAACAAGGGTTTGCCGACTGCCCAACTTGGATTTGAAGATCTGCGATGGAAGCAGTTTAGAAGTCGGGATGAGTGAGAAGCCAAGGGTTGTAGGAGTTACCTTGATGAAAGCAGTTGATCCAGCTTCTATTAAGGAAGATGCTGGGATTTTAGTATCATCCGAGCAAATGGTAGAGGAGACATCCAGGCAGATTGCCGTTGAAGAAGGTAAAAGGGCTCAAGTTGTAAAAGGGCATTTTGCTGAAGAAAGTAAAAAGGCTCAAGTCAAGAAGAAGTCTGTTATAGAAGTTGACGAAAGTCATAGGACTGAAGTTAAGAGGGAATCCGTTGAATCAGATGAAAAGAAAGGGCTGGATGTGGAGCAAGGAATGGATTCAAAGAACACTGAAGAAGTGAAGCTGCTATATGCAGAACAAGGTACTGATTCAAAGGTAGCAGAAAAGCTAGATGCAGAACAAGGCACTGATTCAAAGGTAGCAGAAAAGCTAGATGCAGAACAAGGTACCGATTCAAAGGTGGCGAAAAGGCAAGACGCAGATTTAGAGAATGGGAAACACTCAGAATCTGAAACCAAGGACAATGGAGTAGGGGATTCTGAGACTGCAATTAAAGGTTATGAATCGGTGAGCAATTCTGAAGCGGTAGCTGAAGGCGCTAATCAAGTGGAGATTTCAGATGGTGAGGCTGAGTCCATTGATGATATTGAGGAAAGAGTTGTCAGAGTTCCAGCATCGAGGAAATTGGTGGAAGCAGGACAGACTGGAGATGTCGAATTTAAAGTAAAGGGATGCTATTTTCCCGATCGCCCTGTATTTGGGTGTGAATCCAAGGCTGCGCCTGTACGGCCAGTATTTGACGACGCTTCCTGTCGAGGACGCAACGGACTCTCGTTGAAACGATATTTGAGGAGGAGACCCAGTCTATTGAGAGGAATCCCTGAGATAGGGATAAAACTTCGGAAGAATAAGTTCGGAGTTGTGGCCGACCTGAAAAGATATTTCCGGATGATCGCCATCAAAGATAATGATTGGGACTACCTCAAATTTCTTTGGAAGAAAAAGATGGACAACTGACGGTGCAATGATGCAAAGGCTGGAGAAAGTGAGACGCTTTCTAAACAGGGTTGCACTGTCCAGATCACCTATGTGAAGAGAGAGCCAATAGAAAAAGACTCAATTGGCAAATATCTTCCAAACAATAAGATGCAACTTGTATCGAAGGAAACTGTTTCTGGAGCTGTAGTAACGCCACTATTATATACTCCGGCCAGTTCTCCAAATGGGCAAGTGCCTACTCCAGCGAAAAGTCTTAATTTAGGAGACAAGTCTCCAGAAAAGTCTGGTAAAGGTGCTAAACTGGAAAGGATTGCGAGTCCTGTGGATCATTGGACTATTATATTTGAGTGGTTTGAGATCTCTAGAGAGAATTTCCGAGTCCTATGACTGCTCTAGGCCTGCAGACGATACCTCTAGGCCTGCAGACGATACCTCTAAGCCTTCAGACGATGCCTTAGCATCAGATCCTGATTCTTCAAAAGGTAAAGCTCAAGGTTCTCAAGAGGTTCCAGAAATTGCAGTGGAAGATTCTGACGAAAGGTCTGCAATTGAAGATTCTCAACCTTCAGAGCCTCGTGATGTGGAGAGTTCTGAGGTGGGGGCTTCAAGCGATGAAGAGGTAAGAGCTCAAACAAAGAGCCCTAAAGCCATATCTTCCAGGGTAACTTGCATGAAGAAAGAAGAATCCAGCATAGACTTGGAAGAGGAAGACATTGGAAGAAACGAACCCTCTCCGGCCTCAATCACCTTCAAAGCCCTAGAGACCACAGATTCTAAAGAAATTGATCTGACGATTTTGGGCAGCTTTGCGAGAGAACATTGCGCAAAAAGGATTGCATTTGAACAGTCCAATGTTATAAGGACATTGGGTTTGGGATGGATCCAAAGTGAAGACTGTTTCTTATGTGAAGTTCAGTCGTTGGAAAAGACATCGGCGACTACCACGAGCGAAATGCTTTCCTTCATCGCCAAGTTAGAAGATCCCTTAGGATGGTTGGCACCTATCCTTGTAACAGGAAAAATAATGGTTCAAGGTTGTGGATAACGGAATTACATTGGGATGGTCCGATGGATGAATCATTGAGTGAAACATGGACCATTAGAAAGGAATTGAATTTAATAGTAAGTTGGAGAATACCCCGATGGTTGGGTCTCGGAAGGAATACCCAGGGAGTAAAATTGTATGGATTCGGCGATGCCTCCGAAGACGCCTATGCGGCGGCTGTTTACATGAGAATTCCCACTGATGATGGAATCAGTGTAAGACTGTTGGCATCAAAGACTAAGTTGGCTCCCATGCGGAAGATGTCAATTCCACGCTTAGAATTGTGCGCGGCTCTTCTGCTGACCAGACTAGTGAAAAATATAATGGAAGAATTGAATATCAAACTGGAGAGTGATACCTGTTGGTCCGATTCTACCATGGTCTAGAATTGGTTAAGAACTATGTCTGGAAATCTCTCACTTTCATCGTCAATCATGTCGCGGAGATTCAAGTTGTCCACAAGTCAGGGAGTGGCGCTGTGTTCCCACAGGAGATAAACCAGCGGATGTTGCCTCGCGAGGAATTCTGGGGTCCGAGCTGAAGCAGTCTTCCATCTGGTGGACAGGACCTGCCTGGTTGTCAGCGGAATCCACAGAATGGCCTAGAATGCCTCCTGTGTTTGAGCACCAAAGTCAAACTGAGCTCCTGACTATTCATGCCATCAGTGAAACACCTTTCTTGGTGGCTATCGGAGAGATGAGCTCGACCTTTGATGGATATATCCGAAAGGTGGCCTGGATATTGCGCTTTTGCCATAACTGCCGCTACAGCGCGGATCGATGTCAGTCGCACTTAACAACAGCTGAAATGAGAAATGCTCATCGGAGAATACTTCAAGCAATTCAGTACCAGCATTTCAGGAAGGCAATAAGAAGTTTGACCACTTTAGGATCGGTGAAGCGCACTGGCAAGATTTGTGGTTTAGCACCGATTCCTCGACAATCAAGGAATCATTGGAGTCGGCGGTAGATTAAAATGGGTTCCATCTATGGCATATGAACAAAAACATCCTGCGCTATTACCTTCATCAGGAAAGGTGGCTCAGATGATTGATCAAGCAGTTCATATGCGGACTTTGCACGGAAGTGTGCACCTGATGCTGTCCACAATGGGACAGAAGCATTGGATGCTGAGAGCAAAAGATCAGGTGAAGAGATGCCTTCGAGAGTGCGTGACATGCTGTCGACAATCGCGTCACTCAAGGCCAGCTAATGAGTAATTTACCCAAGGAGAGATTAACACCGGGTAAACCATTTTCAATCAGTGGTGTAGATCATGCTGGACCTGTGAAGCCTTCGATTGTCCAAAGGTAGAGGCCGAAAGACTTAAAAGAGCTACATCTGTCTATTTGTGTGCTATGTGACCCGAGCCGTACATCCTGAATTGGTCACAGATGCCTCTACACCCGCCTTCATGTCGGCCTTTGAGCGATGTGTAGCGCGAAGAGAGCACTGCACTCGGCTATATAGTGATCAGGAACAAATTTTGTAGAAGCTGCACGACAGTTACGTTCACGTTTCTATCTGGCTCAGGATCAATTAAAAGAACTGGCTGCCGTGTTAGCTAATGATGGAACTAAGTGGAAGACCATCTCTCCCAATGTCGACATCAATACGTTAGTATTGATAAAAGAGGAAAGAATGCACCCTGCAAGGTGGCTAATGGGCAGAGTGGTGGAGACCCATCCTGGGAAAGACGGCCTGGTGCGGGTTGTATCGGTGCGACCATCAGTTGGAGTGCTCCGAAGACCCTTGGTGAAGCTGGTGCTGCTGCCGGTGGCCCCTCCGGATCTTGATGGGACCCATCAACTCGGGGAGGAATGTTAGGGATTATTTTATTATTATTATTCTGTAAATGCTTTTTTATATATTTGACCAGGAGTGCCTGGTCACGTGTGTATGTTTGATTGTATATATAGTGTGCTTGAAAATAAAGTATGTTATGTTGTGTTAAGGAGCTTTGTGAGACTCGTCATTTCACAGTAGTTTAGAGCTCGGAAGGCCGCTTCATTTTAGGACATGACCTTGGCGCTGCCTATACCTCTAGGTTGAAGAGTGAGCTAAGAGAACCAGCCAGAAAGAAGATTGGCTAACAGAAGGTTTGGTAGATGTCTTTGCCAGTGGGAATTCCTGGGGACAGCAAGGTTTATCCCAGTGTAAGCATCCTGAAGAGCAAACTCAGCGCATGCCAGATATGCGTGAAAAGTGTTGATGATGCTTCTACGTCATTTTTCGTTTAGTTCAGCTTTTGTAGTGAGCAGCTTATTTGCTTGACGCCGGCATTGAAGGCGCAAGTAATTTGGCAGAACTTGAAATCGAGATGCTTCGGGTCAGTGTCCATCTCGGAGCGATTACGTTTCATTCCCGATCATTTGTTATTTTAAAAATACAACAACAACAACAACAAAAACCTTTTTTCAGACACTATTGTCTTACAAGGGATTCTTTTAAAAGGTTATATATGAGTGAGGAGGAAAAGCAATTTAGAGGGGAGGGGGAGCAATCAGCCGTTGACTGTGGAGTTGAGCACTTCTTCTCTCATTTTATCAATCGCCTTGAAAAATTTAAAATATCTATAAACAAATGTTTTATCCAGCAGGAGAGTAGTGAAGATTTTATATACATGTTGTTCATTATAGTGAGTTAGCCCCGAAATTTCGCGAATTTCCAGTCTCCTTTCCTGTAAGAATGGGCAATGGAATAGATAATGGACCAAAGTGTCTTGGATGCCAGCATTGCAGAAGTAGCAATTTAAAGGGTCGCTGTTCCAAAATCCCGTGATATCCTCGCGGGAAAATAGCCATAGAATCCTTTGACGGGCTATAAATCGTTTAATTTTCAATGGGAGGTTTGATAGTAAGTAGTCCTCGGTCATAAAGGAGCTACTTAGAGATTGGTAGTGAATAAAATGAGTTGAGTTTTGTATCTTAGCTCGGTCAAATTGGAGTAGCTGGTCCACTGTGGTTTGAACTATTCTAGGCATTTCTCCTCGCATAACCATATAATCTTCACAGTTCTTAAGAAAGGAAAAACCCCTAGAGTCAATGATGTTATTCAGGTTATAAATAAAGTTGTTTCCCGCTTTTCTCACAATTGAAACTTTCCAGGGCAGGGACAAGCAAACATAAGGTAAGCTTGTCCTGTCCATTTTTAAAATCCGTATCCAGAACTTTAGAATCAATTTCGTAATGTTAATTCAAGGGACATCCTACCAGTTTCTGTTCGTAGGATATAGCCCGGAGTAAATTTGGGAAGGTCAAGAAATCGACGTAGGAAAATATCCTGGATCTGGTTTACAACTCCTATCTGATTCGTCGCCCACAGTTGGGCCGAGTATAACAACGAGGATAAAACTATGGAGTCAAGTAGTCTCATCACTGCTCCGAAAGATTTGGTTCTTGACTTGGGTAGTATTCTCCATACTGCGTTTGTAGCAACCAATGCTTTGCTTTTAAAGTGCTGCGCCACGTAAGCAGTTGGACTCTTGGTTGTCAAGGTGTAGCCAAGATACGTATATTTTGAGGATACTGTCAAGGGTTGTTGACCCCAAAACCAAATGTCAGATCTGGCCAAGCGGCCTCCATTTCGAAACACTACGATTTTAGACTTGGATTGCTTCAGAGTTAAACCATTTTCCTCAAAATATATTTTTATTAAATTAATCTTTATTTGGAGATTTATCTTGGATTCACCAAAGAGGACTATATCATCTGCGGACAGGAGGAGGTGTATTGTTCCATGGCCCGGTAAGTATATACCTGGCAGGTCAGAATCATCCAGCGTAGCAACCAGATCGTTAATGAAAATAATAAATAAATACAGTGAAAGAGGTTCACCCTGAAGAACACCTTATTGTATTTTGATAAATTCTGTAAAAGAGCCGTTCCATCTGACCGCTGCCATCATTTGAGCATAGTAGTTCTGTATAAGTTTGATAAATCGCCCACTTAAACCAACAAGCGCAAGCTTTCTCCATAATAGTAGATGTGGAACTGTATCAAAAAACGCTTTTTTAAGATCAACAAAGAATGAGTAAAGTTTCCTTCTTTTGCGGTTTAATGTCATTTGGATTAGTGACGTAAGCGTGAAGATATGGTCTTAGCACAAGTATTATTTTTAAAATATATAACGAGAGAGAGATTTATAAACCAGGTTCCTGGAGCGGCATAACGACAACTACTCAAGCTGTTCAGATCAATAGTATAGACTTTTCCCAAGCACTTTTAATCGCGTCCAGAATGGATTGCTGACAGAACCAGTTGATCAAAAGTTCAATGCTGAGTTCGAGTCTGGGAGGCTGGCCATCGATGTTGTGTTGAGGTGGGTCAGTCCAACCAGGATAGTTTTTGTATGTCTCAAGAGAGATGGACAGCCGAAGAGGA
This sequence comes from Cordylochernes scorpioides, assembly GCA_030710605.1. Classification (NCBI taxonomy): domain Eukaryota; kingdom Metazoa; phylum Arthropoda; class Arachnida; order Pseudoscorpiones; family Chernetidae; genus Cordylochernes; species Cordylochernes scorpioides. The sequence goes on from CP092874.1 coordinate 78,075,811, forward strand.
GGTGATTAAGTGTCTGTGGTTCTTCCAAACACTGAGGACAGGTTGGGTTTGTTTCGAGATGCCCATGTGCAAGGTCTGTTGAGTAATGGCCATACCGGTGAGAATGGTAGTGGTGGCCTCTCATGGTGGATTTTAGGCATACATTTCAAGAGACGGCTTAAAATGGATACAATTCTGAAAGATCTAATCGAGTAGTTCTAGTAATATACTTCTGTCAATTAAACTGGAACAGCCATACGCTAACAGCTTCGAAAATGAGTTCGAGGTAATGTGGAGTATGAACGTGTTAAGACAGAAGTATCGGCATTTTTCTGCCCTGTCTTCTTGTTCATATCTGTTGATTGCACTGTGACTGCATACCCAGCACGCCTTAATATGAGGAGCTCTGTTCAGGACTCATTATTTCCGTCACTAAAGATGATCGTGCTGGTCAAGGGGGGCAGATAACTGCAAAAGCTGATATTTAGTCTAAGATATTCTGTGTTCGTTGTAATGAGCTTGGCGATGCACAGAGAATTACTGAGCTCAGCTTGAAAGACAATGTAATCTTGGTGAAGCCGTAGAACTGGCTGTTATTCTTGTGAAGGAAAAATAATTGCAGAACCAACTCGTGAATCGCTTTTTGGTCCATCTGTGAAGATTTGTGGCGTCGTTACCTCTTCAAGGTTCTGACTGAAGAAAAGGAGTCTTATGAATGGGGGATATGGCAGTGTGGTATGTGATACGCACTTTCCCTCCTTGTTCTCCTTTAGGAAGTCCAGCCGAATATGGTTGTTGTCGAGAGGAGGACTGCCCGTCAGGGATTTTCTTGGATAGTTGAATTTGCTCTAAAAATGTGTAATGGATGCTACGGATCTGACAAACACCCTCTTTGGAGGAAGCATGACGACCCCAGACTCACACTCCATATAGGAAACCGGGATCACTACCGACTGGAGGATTTTTATGGCTGTAGCATAGTAAATTCCGAATTTCCTATGGCTTTAGATAGTCATTTCTGAAACAACTGTTCAACTTTTACGAATGAGTTTGGAAAAATGAGAGACGAATTCTCGTGTCTGGACGAATTCCACTCCCAAAACGGTGGTCTTACCAATAGTGGTAGGCTGACTTTTGAGTCCCGGATCAAGGTTGTTCGCCATGGAAGATACAGGCTTGCATATTCCTGGTGCTCGGATTGCGTCCGTTCTCAGGACTCCATGAAGTCATTCTCTCCTGAAAATATTTAATAACTGTGACCGATAGACGTGAAGTCAGGGGGTGAAGTCTTCTTAGGCAATCAATAAAAACTCCCTACGAGGGGGTATGATGAAGAGAAAATCGGTATATGACATTCCCCAAAAAAGGGCTTAATGCAAAACCTTGGGGATTACCAAGCTGAATGTAAAGGCCAGTTCTGCCCATGCGGAGAATGACACCATCCTGTCTTCCAGAAAAAAATCACAAAACAGATCAGTCAATAGGGGCAGGCCAGACGTTCGAGGCCTTGTATGATGGCCGGTGTCCAGACAGCTTCGAACGCTTTGCTAATTTCCCAGCTGATGGGAAAAGTTTTCCTCCAGTGAGCCCGCCTCACACCAATAAACTGGGTAATGGCGAGGGATTCTTCTGCAGAAATGCCATTAAAAAATCTGAATTATTTTTCAGAAAGCCATCCATGGCGATCGGCGAGCAATTGCAGTCTGCCCATGAAACCTATTTTTAAAACCTTGGCCATGGTGTCCAGGAGAGTGATTGGTCTAAATTTCGCCAACTAACTGTCGAAAGGATTGGACGCCTTTGGCAGGATTATGAGGCGGTCTTGTTTGCATGGGCGAGGGAAGTGACACAGTCTGGGGCATTTAATAAACATACCAGTTAGCAGTAAAAAGAAGAGCCTCCAAGATATACTCTGGGAGGCCATCTGGTTTTGAGGCTTTTCTTCTGCCACGGCGCTGTATGACTCTTGTGCTCTTCCAGGATATAAAGTCTGATTGTTCTGGAAACAATATTTGTGTAAATTTTGGAAGATGATGTCTAGTGTTTTATGGAAAAGGTGATTCGGCACAGCGAGGCAGGTCTCATCAAGAGAAAAATAACTGCCATCATGTTTTAGAAGAGGCAGACCTTTCGGAGAGCTGCCTTCTCGGGCAATAAAACTGCGAATGGCACTCCACGCCGCCGTTGAAACCTCCTCGCAGAGGTTGAGCCAGGAGTGGCAGTAGTAGTTTAGTAAAGAGCATCCCCAATTCACTTTAATTGTCGTACGTCCTATTAGAGCCCGCTTCTAAAAATTTGTGTATTATAATTCACTCTAATTGGCTTACGTCTGGAGATTCCCCGTAATAAACTTTAAATACAACTTTTTTTTTAAATGTGTCGCATCCCCAATTCACTTTAATTGGCCTACGTCCTATATGTGCGTTAAATAGCTGGGAACGTAAGAGAGATCTTTCTTTGCCATCTAATGGTGGCCTAGAGCCGCTTCTTGACCTTAGACCTGGCACAATTCGATGGACGTAATAAAACTTTTTAATTGCAGCACGTCGTGTCGTGGAAAAATTTTGTATTAAAATTCACTTTTTAATTGGCCTACGTCTGGATTCCCCTAATAAACTTTCCTTGTAAGAGATCTATCTTTTTTTTGCCATAAATCCTCTGATGTGCGTTAAATAGCTGGGAACGTAAGAGAGATCTTTCTTTGCCATCTAATGGTGGCTTAGTTCGAAGGCCGTAATAAATCACTGCCGCTTCTAAAATTCCCAATTAACTTTAATTGCCCTACGTCATAGGTGACCATTTATTACATATTTCCACAGTATTTATAGCATTAATTGATCCAATAAACACTAATAGGAGCTATGTTATGATTGATACCAAACTAGTGGCGGGCTTCAACAGGAAGATTATGATATTTGTGGTTCTGGGCCTTCAATATCTTCTTATGTTCTTTCTGTTTCTTCTTCCTCTCCTTCTGGGAGGGCTTGGAAGCCTCTGGCCGAAACCAGCTTTGCTTCCCCTCCTTCTCATCTCGCCATTTCCTGAGGATATAGGGATGCTCCCTATCCCAGAAGTCATCGTTCTGCCCTTCCACAACTCCTGGTGGGAAGATATAGAGGGGCAATGACAACAACTCAAAGTATTGTAAAGGTTTTTTTTCAACCCCGAACTTCTTAAACAACATTAAGGCTCTATATAAATGTGGATATGCTCCATCAATTCTTGGGCCCCCTTTCAAAAAATGTGCTGACGCAATTAGAATAATGTTCCTATGAGATTCAACATCATAATTATTTTCAAAAAGCCATTCTATAAAATAAATGGGTAAGTAGGGGAGATAAAATATTGATGGTCCTTTTGGCACCCATACGTTTCTTTTAATTATAGTCACGCCAAAAGATTCAATCAATTTCTGATCCTCGTCGGAGAAGACTGGGTCACAGACATATACATTCTTTGGCAAAAATTGTTCCTTAAGAACTAAAAGCAAAGCGAATTGAGCTATAATATTATGACGATTGTCGTAAAGGTATGGTATCTTTTTGGTGAGCGATCCCAATCCATAGCAGTAGATGGTCTCGACCGTTGTTAGATTCCGTACTTGAAGACCTCTTCTGTAATTGTCTAGCTGCTCTTTAAAAATGTCGAGAGTGTAGATCCTTTCCTTCATGAAGGCGATCTTCTCTCTAAAGGAGAGAAATGGGTCGACGTCTTTCAAAGGATCCATTGGATCATCGCAAACTCTATCGTAGATGGTGGTGCCTCGATTATATTCGTCAGCCTTATAAAGAGGAATCATCTTGTCTGTAAAACTATTCTTAAATGTATTTTTAAATATATTAAATATATAATTTGAATAAATATATTTGTAATAAAGAGAAGACTATATAAAAAGAAAGGAGAAAAAATGAAAATAATGAACATTTATAAAATAATCTGTTATTAAAAATATTTTAGATTTAAAAATATTTTTAATTAAAAAATAAATGAAATAATTTTATAGTAAGGTGCTCTTATTTTAAAAAACGCACATTAAAAAAGAAATTATTTCTTCCAGCTATATTACTAAAAGCAAAATATGCCTTAAAAAGGATAAGAAACACTATCAGCTATTAAACAATTTTATTTGTTAGAATGAAAATAAAACTAGAGTGAAGGATATATACGAACTCTGCAATACAATATTGAAGTGGTCTGGAGATTAAATTGGCAAAACCACTGGGAGGGTTCACCACTAATGAACAATGCCTCCCTCTTCAAATTTTTAATAATTGAAGGAAAAGAGGGAGGTAAAATAATTTGAATTACATATGTTTTCAAAATAAAATGAGATTTAAATAAAACCTCGTATTGACGATGCATTAGACAGTTTAAAAGGTCCTAAAAAGATCCTTTTATTTTTAAAATGCTCGATTAGTTGGCTGAGCCGTCGCCCAAGGTATATCTCAACCGCTTTTAGATTTTAAATGGGATGGTTCATAAGAAGAATTTCAACTTAATCGGCCCCCTTTATTACTGGTAATCCTAAAATAACTGAGACCTGGCAGTGTAAATGAACTATAGGAAGTTCTTTCAGAGTGTTAGGAAATAAGTGAGCCACTGCCAGAAATTTTTATGGAGGAAGAAAACCACACAACTACCGACTGGACATCTTGTGCCTATACCGCCCCCAATTTGGCCATTTCAAAAGATATTTGTGGATATATTTTGTTCGTTTTCTATTACCGCGCAACAAGTGCGCCGAATTTTTATCCAAACTAGCCAAATGACCCGGGCAACGCCCGTGTTTTACCCGACTGTAGATGTTACAACGGTGATCCTTAGGTCGCTGGTTCAAATCCGGCTCGAGGGAGCCGGCGAGCACGTGACCTCCCTGTGCGCGCGCATCAGTGACAGAGGCGGCCGGCCGATGAGGAAAGACGGTCGTGACTATATATATACTAGCCGAATGACCCGGGCAACGCCCGGGGTTTACCCGATTAAATGCTTTTATTCAAATACTATTCGTTACAATTATAAATTGGCGCCGTAGATGTCATTCTTGTATAATATATAAATGAGTTTTAAAAATTGTAAAAAAAAAAAATGCATCGGCCGGGAATCGAACCCCCGCGTGGCGGCGAGCATTCTACCACTGAACCAAAAGCAAAGCAAACGGTGACAGAATTAAGAACGCATGACGATGATAACTGTATATTATCCGTGACAGAAGCGGCCGACGAGGAAAGACGGTCGTGACTATATATAGTAATATACATTTTGTGTAGAAATAGGATTAGTTGACTTTATAAGGTAAACTTATTCATGCAGTTTGTATCCCTCGATAGCTCAGTTGGCAGAGCGGAGGACTGTAGATGTTACAACGGTGATTCTTAGGTCGCTGGTTCAAATCTGGCTCGAGGGAGTTTTTTATTTTTTTATATTTTTATTGGCTGCCGGCGAGCACGTGACCTCCCTGTGCGCGCGCATCCGTGACAGAGGCGGCCGGCCGATGAGGAAAGACGGTCGTGACTATATATAATGCGGCATGTAATTGTAAAACGACACTTCCAAGTTTAACCGCATGAGTTTCTTTTCAACGACAAATTAAAATTTTATTTTAAGGTGAAATATCGACAATTTCTAACCTTTTGGATGAGGTATGAAAGGATGAATTATGAAGAGTAATGACGAACGGAAAAATAAAAGTGTCCAGGGATGGGAATCGAACCCACGACCTTCCGCTTACCGGGCAGATTTTTCCGTTCGTCATTACTCTTCATAATTCATCCTTTCATACTTCATCCAAAAGGTTAGAAATTGTCGATATTTCACCTTAAAATAAAATTTTAATTTGTCGTTGAAAAGAAACTCATGCGGTTAAACTTGCAAGTGACTATATATATTAATATATGTACCTCAAAACGCCTCGCGACCGGAAAAATTCAGAAGGTGGCCAAAATTCCTTTAGGAATATCGATCCACGGAGCCCCCGCCCCCAAATTGTGATTGTGATGGAACGTAAAGCAAATTCTAGTCTAAACTCATCCAGAAGTTGGCCAACTGTTGTGGAATCAGTAAGAGGACAACGACGGCATATAATCCCCACACTAACGGTCTTACAGAATAGCTGAACAGAACAATGACCACATGCTGTCTATGTATGTGGGTATGGAGGAGAAGAATTAGGATGGGATTTTGCCTTTTATCACGTTTGATTACAATACCGTTAAACAGGAAGCAACTGGCTTTACACCATTCATGGTAGTTTATGGGAGGTAAGCTGAAACCCCTCTGCACACCTTATTCTCTCACCCAGAAGCTACAGATGGCGACGAATTTATCCAGAAGGTGGAAACAAAATCAGAAGAGACGAGGGAAATCTCAGATTTTTACACCCCGAAATCATATGAAACCAATAAAATGAATTACGACTCCAAACACAGAGAGACAACATACCCCTCTGGTGATTTGGTTTGGATCTACACTCCAGTATGACGTGTAGGATTGTGTGAAAAACTGAGGAAGCGGTACTTCGGCCCCTACCAAGTTACCAAGAAATCATTTGATGTGACTTATGAAGTAAACCTTAAGGAAAAGAAGGTAGACGCCGGAAAACCAAGGACCTCGTGCACGTCTTAAGGATGAAACTGTACCACGGCCCAGAGGACCAAGACATAGACGTCATTGAAACATTGGTTCAGGAATGACCAGTCTAGCTCTGAGGACACAGCTTTCAAAAAGGGAGGAGCAATGTAACATTTAAGTTATTTATCACTGAATTATTTATTTTATACAATACTAGCCGAATGACCCGGGCAACGCCCGGGTTTTACCCGATCAAATGTTTTTATTCAAATACTATTCGTTACAATTATAAATTGGCGCCGTAGATGTCACTCTTGTGAAACCTCCCGCTCCAAAATTTGTTTTAAAATATAAAAATGAAAAATATCACAACGATATTTGAAAATTTTATTATTTTGATTTTTTCTATGAATATATTTTAAATATGATATATACATAAAAATGATAGCAAGCGATTTTTTGTCCTACGCCATCATTACTTCACTCAAGGTCGTCACACTTGTGAAACGTCCCGCTCCATCAATCATCATCGCCCCACGAGGTCCATCCTTCCTCAACTTTACTTCTCGAAGTTACCGCAATGAGGCGCTGGTTGCGAGTATAATAGGGAAAATTTGTTAATAATGGGTTGATAACTTTAAGGTTATTCGAGATAGAAGCCTGAAAATTTGCCTATAAGTTTTTCCAGATTCAACTCTATATACTGCAAAAATTTCAGCCAGATTAATTACGTATTATAGACGTGTATAGCCGACAAACATACCTACATACACTGACTTTTATATATACAAGGTGTGTCCAATAAATAATGAGACCGGTCAAAAACAAAGAAAAAATGAAATGATATTTTTTTTAACCCTTAATTACTCGCGCTGGGTGTATTACACCCAGTAAGAAACTAAACTGTAAAAATAAATTGTAAATAATAAATATAGCAGCTTGAGTGTCTCGGTAGTTTAATTATTTGTGGTGAAGCATAGATTGGCCTAATGAATTTCAAAAATATACATTTAACTTTTTGGTTATCAGATAAGCTGGGTGGTTTACACCCAGCGCGAGTGTTTATGTAACACTTTTGACAGGCCGTGAGTGACAGCTTGCCTATATTTTTTAGGTTTCAGATTCAGATGGATGTATTTCCGTTGGCTTTGTTCACATATTCTTTGTTTGCTCTTTATTCCTAGCTCTCCAAAAACTATCGTTTGCTATTAATTTTTAAAAATATTTCATGGATACTTCAACTCTCTCTATTTCTGAATCCAAAATGAAGTTGTTGGTGGCACATCGGATGAAAATACTGAAATATATAGCTACCCTGATTCTGAATCCGAGTTGGAATCTGAAAACGAAGAATTTGGTTCATCTTCAAGTTTCTATGTGGGGAGAGACCAGACAATGCGGTGGAAGACCAGTGAATGGCAAGTACAAAGGTAAGAATTCGCTCTTACAACATAATTTCACCTTCCTGGCCTGAAAAGAGATGGAAAGAATATCACAACAGCTGTTGGAGCTTACACAAAATTTATCACAGATAATATATTGAAAAAATAGTATGCGACACCAATCAATATATCTCAAGGATTAGAGGAAATTTTTCTCGAGAAAGGGATGCAAAAGTGATGTAGAGATTTGGGCTCTTATTGGACTTTTGTTACTTTCTGGGACGAGAAAGGCCTGCCATATTTCCTTTCAAGAAATATGGGAAAATGATAGAACTCGATTCGAAAATTTTCAGTCCGTAATGAATCGCGAGCGATTTTTCTTTTTACTCAGGTGTTTGCGTTTCGATGATTTTCCCACACGTGAAATAAGAAAAAAAAAATTGACAAACTAGCACCAATTAGAGAAATATTTGAAGAATTCGTTACAAACTGCAAAACTATGTATCATCCTGGAGAATATTTTACAGTAGACGAAAAGAATATTCCATTCAAAGGCCGATGTAGTTTCAAGCAATACCTTCCCAATAAACCCGCAAAATATGGCATAAAGACTTATGTGTTATGTTGTTCCCGCACAAGCTATGTGGTGAATCTTGAAATATACGCTGGCAAGCAACCTGAAGGCCTTTATCAAATAAGTAACTCTCCCACAACAATGTAAATCTCCAGCCACTACCACCTCTCGGACCACCGCCTCGTGCTGCTCCAGGTGGGCCCGCCCACCACCGCCGTCTCCTCCCCCACCTAGCCTCGCTTGGCCGCGATGCTCCGCTCGGGCCTTGCTCTCGAACATCTGGCTGGCTACATCCGGGAGTTGGAGGAAGACCCAGCGCACGATGACGACGACGGGACCTTCTGGGATAGGTGGACCTCCATCAAGGCGGGGCTGCTGGCGGAGGCCAGATCCCTGCACGACCCACGCCACGCTGCCAGCGACAGCTACGTCTACAGGGCGAGACGTTACATCGCGGCGCAGCTCGAGGCCTCCTCCATCCGGGCCGACTACCCATCGCTGCCGGACCTGGCACGCGCCATCCGCCTCCATTCGCGACCTTCCGGCCCCGCTTCGCCCGTCCCACCACCGATCCAGCTGCGGGAGCTGCCTTCATCGCCAGCAGCGCGCCCACCACCACCCGCGAGCTGAGTGAGGAGGACCCGCTCCACCGGCCGAACATCAGCCCCAGCGAGATCGCCAACGCCATCGAGCACCTCCCTCGCGGACGAGCAAGAGCGGCGAACACGCTGGTGGGGTCCACGATCCAGCACCACCTGCATGGATACCTCCCATCACCCCCGACCATCGCCAAGCTGCAGGCCCGACTGGCGAGGTTCGTCTGGGGGCCAGACCACACGTCGTGACTTCCCGCCAACGTCATGGCGAGGCCAGTTGCCATCGGAGGCCTCGGCCTTCTCTACCTCGCGACCTAGCTCCAGCTCGCCTGCCTCAAGGGGGTACAGGTCGCGCTCCGCGGGGGCAGAAATGCCTTCAGGTGGCTGGTCGGCGGCAACAGCGGGGAAGCCAGGATCCACCCTCCACCGGACGGCACCCGTCTCCAGCCCCGCCGTCTCCGGCTGCTGAAGCTATGGGAGGAGGCCTCCAACATCCTGGGCCTCAACCACCGGGCGGTCCCCACGGCTCAGCTGCTGGACCTCCCCATCATCGGCGGCTGCCGGTTCCTCCGCCCTCCCGACCTCCTGGCCCCCGCCCGCTGGAGCGGAGCCCGAGTCCGGGACCTCATCGAGGAGGAACACCTCATCGCCCGCCCTACGCGCTCGGCCCTGGCTGACGCCGCGGCCCTGGGCGCCTTCTGTCGGAGGCTGACCTCCGAGAACGCCGTGGTCTTCGGGGCGGAGTCTGCACCCTCATCTAGCTCTTTAGCTGCGGCCGTGGTGCTGCGAGGGACGGCTACGCCGTTCCTCAACGGCCTCACAACCCGCTCGGCCCGACGGGCCCTGGATCGCCCGCGCCTCGCCGCCACGCCCATCTCCAGATTCCTGGCGAGATGGACGCCCACCATCAATCCACCATCCAGGATCGACTGGGCCTCACTGCGGCGCTGCGCCCACTCGGGCCACGAGGCCGACGCGGCCCTCAAGTTGGCCCTCCACGCCTTGCCCCATCCGGCCCATCCTGCCTCGGTCGGCCCCTCCTGTCCTGCCTGCGGGTCCATCGACCGCTCCCTCAGCCACCGTTACTGGTGCTGTCCCTCCATCAGGCCTCTCATCAGAGAGGCCTTCAACATCATAGGGCGGCCCCCTGACCTGCAGGCTTGGATCTTCGGCGGGTCCGGCCTTGAGGACGACGCCCTTTCCATCTAGGCGTCGGCAAAGTTGCGAATTTATCGCTACTTTGTACAGGTTGGGCTCGGAGAAGCAGTGGAAGACCCGCTCATCGCCTGGTCCAGGACCCTCCAGCGCCGAGGTTTTCTTCCTCCATCTCCCATCACCATCTTGTAAAATATGTTTCATATATGTATATATTTTCTCTCCTCTTCTCATCTTCTTATTTTTTTTCTCTCTCAATGATTGAAAATATGTAATATTGTCTAAGATGACAATAAATATTTTTTAATTGCCAATTGTCACACACACACACTCACACAACCTCTCTATTTCCCAGACCTAGCTCCAAATGATTTTTTTCTCTTTCCAAAACTCAAAATGGCTCTAAAAGGAAGGAGATTTGACACTAGAGAGTCCATCATAGCGGATTCGAAAAAGGTCTTGAAGAACATCCCGATAAGCCGAAAATGCCCTAGCTGCCATCAACGAATTTATTGACAACGACATGGTAGGATGGAGAAAACACTAGTTATCACCCTGGAAATTAGAAGAGTTTTTGACACTGTACACCGGTGATTAATCATTGAAGCCCTACTTGAGGTTAACTGCCCTGAAAAATTAATCCAACTCATTACCAGCTATTTAATAGATATAAAAATGGCCTAGAGCATATGGAGACACACTGCTTACATTATCTAACTTCGCGGAGTCCCACAAGGAGTAGCATTAAGCCCTTTCATATTTAATCTCATTGCAAGAAAAGCCTTTCTTTACCTTACAAAAATCTAGAAAGAGCGACTAGTCTGTTTCACAGATGATTTCCCACTAATGGTGCAAGTAGCATCTAAACTTCCTAAACGTCAAATTAGCGATTTTCTAGACAAATTCTCGCAATGATGCAGTAGGCATGGAATGATGGTAAATCTTCATATGACTCAAGCATGCATGCTTCACAGAAACAAACCAAAATGGCCAAACGAAGACAGCATCCGCCTTCTTTATCAGTCCATTGCAATCAACAAAACCATCAAAATCCCTGGTATTTTTTTTTATTCTAAAATAAAATGTATAAAACATCTCAATTATGATCTATTAAATATCGATGGATACACCCAAGGCTCAATAGCACCATAAAAAGACAATTTGATTAAAATTTAAGTTCTGGACACAAAATTTACAAGGGAGTCGTTCTCCCAGTGCTATTGTATGGCTATGGTGTCTGGAGAAGACGCGCTTACTATAGAAATGGGGCTCTTAAAGCTTCGTAGTCTTTACTACAAATTTTCCAGAGCAATAATAAGAAGCAGTCCACACAAACACACACACCATAGCTAGCGGCCGCGCTTTTTGGTGCTCCGCCGTTTTACGCCTTTGGCGTGCGCAGGAATGCATGAAAGTGTGTCAAATTTGCCTTATTTAGATCTCCACCCGACGGCACCAGACTCCAGCCTCGCCGTCTCCGACTACTGAAACTTTGGGAGAAGGTCTCAAACATCCTGGACCTCAACTACCGGGTGGTTCCCACGACACAGCTGCTGGACTCGCGGACGCCGCGACCCAGCCGCCTTCTGCCAAAGGGTGGTAACGGAGAACCTCCAGGCGAGCCTCCGGGAGTCCAGCCTGGCTGAGGCTGTAGTCCTGCGCGGGACAACAACGCCGTTCGACAGAATCACCACTCGCTCGGCCCGTCGCGCCCTGGAATGTACGCGTCTTGCGGCCCTAGCGAGGTGGGTGTCGATCGTTAACGTGCCGGGTCAGGGTTGACTGGCCCTCGCTCCGGCGCTGCTCCTTCTCGGGTCACGACGCAGATATCACCCTCAGACCGGTACTGCATGCCCTGCCTCATCCAAACCATCCGGTCCTTCCTGCCCTGCAGGTTGGGCTGGGTAGTGGCGTTGAGGACCCCTCATCGCCTGGAAGAGGACTCTCATGCGGTGGGGAAGACTCCCTAGCTGAAAATATTGTGCCAATTGTAAATATTTCTTTCTCTTTTAGTTTTTATAATATTTTTCTAATTATTTTAGCGATTTCCCTTTGAATTTGTGAATATTGAGAGACTGAGGTGTCAATAAATTTGTTTCAATTGTCACACACATAGACAATACCAGCTATTTCATCGACAGGTTGTCTACCACTCAATATCTCTATAAAGTCCCACATCGAATATTTAAAAACTTAGAACATGGGCCACTATGAATTGCGCCCGAGTATTTTCTCTCTACCTTTCCTTCCATTATACCAAATCACTGCAACAAAATGTCACCATTTATACAGATGGATTCCAATCGACAGAAGGGGTAGGGGCTGGAGTTATCCTTCCTCCTCCCCCCTAAGACTCATACAACTTAAACTTCATAAGATGAACAGCCTAAAATGATCAGTTTCACATACTTCAAGCAACAAAATTACCCAGCTATTCTCTCACGAATACATTGTTTCAGCCTACTAATCGGCTCTTTCGGCCATATGTAGAAATTGCCTCCAAGGACATAACTGAATGCTGAAATCCTCTACAACATGCATTGTACACCAAATGTTCAACTCTGTTGGGTCAAAGGCCACAGCGGTATTGCAAGAAATGAACTGGAAGACCAGGCGGAAAAAGCGCCCCCACTACTATCCTTCCACATCTTTTACCACCCTCCCAAAGAGTGTCGCGCGCAGTAAAAAAAATATATTGCCCAAAAATGTGGATGGACCTCTTCACCCAAGACGACTCGACCAAAAACTTAGGAACATTTTCTGCGACCCCGAAACTACTGCTCTCAATTCTTCAAAACATAACAAACATGGATTTACCTCAACAACAATTCTGACTGGCCATGGTTACATTCAGGCAGACAATGCAAAGGTATTAAAAGAAAACCCAACTTTTTCCCCTTGTCAAAGCGAAGACCAAACCGTGGATCACCCCCCCCCCTCACCTGCCCAACTTTCCAATACCACAGAATTCTGGCGGCCAGCCTCTTAGGAATAGCCAATCTAAGTGTCCTGCATCTCAAGGTAATCTTCCAAGAAATAAATATGCATGGCGCCACCTCGTGATTTGAGCTTTCACTCACCTTGTCAATAAAACAAAGACTTAAATCAGAAGAACAGTCCAGTTAGTTGACGACTTTTCAACGTTCCAGGAGCAAGAGAGTTAAGCAAATAAATATTTGAAAAATTGTCACATAAACGCTCCAGGGGGATCTGGGTTAATAATTTTTCAGAAGAAAAACCTAGAAAATAAAAATAGGAGGTTTAATAATCATGATAGCTGTAACCTAACTCCCTATAAAAAAGCCTCCTCACTGGGAGGTAGCTGAATCTCTCCCATCGGCCAAGCATATTTTCAGGCTCAACAGCATGGCCAACCTTTCCAACTTTGCGTGTCGTGCTTTCGACTCTATTCTTGTGGACTTCAATTCAACACATCTAAAACACATGACCAACAAGGCTCTAATATTCCGTTTCTCAAAGAAAACAGAGCTCCTTCTGGAAGATGTTTTCAAAGGCGCGAGCCTAGGTCGACCCCAACCTACAGAAAAAAATCACAATTCCTTCCACCTCGTATGCCTCAGCTTCGACGACAGAGGTCTGCCCTATCAAAGAAAAAATGAAAGGTTTCATTTATTAAACTAGTCCCACCATTCGAGTTCCACGCCGTAGTAAAACCAATACATCCAAAGGCCAACCCGAGGGAAAGATGAACCATCACTGGTATCTTCCAAAGATGTGGGTAGCCTCCGTCAAAACTAGCGGTAAGGAGCTCATCCACACCAAAACATCTCAGGGGTCCAAGCAGCTCGCCACCAATCTATCCACACTGCCAAAAGTACTAAGCTGCCATGAACGTCCTAAGATCTTGTTCAAAATATAAAAGAACGTCCAAGATAATAAAATATGCCATAGTATCGGCTTCAACCACTCAAGACAAACAATTCCAGGAAAACCTTCAATCAAGATTGTCCATCGCTTCAGGAACGCAATTCAGAACACAGGAACTGTGTTTGTTGAGATCCTGGGATAACATGGTCGTATTCCCGTAGCTAAGCCATTGCACAGGTACAAGCGCGCGAGCACACGCACACATAAACACACTCCAGGTTTTCAAGTCTTCTCTGACTCACACTTCTACAAACCAACGGGGAATTTTTCACAAAGCAATCTTCACCCCATCCTTTTAGTAACTCGAGACAGCACTATTACCTCTATTGCCATCTACCTGTATCAGCAAGTAATTGAAATTTGCTCAGCCTACTGGCATGGTCATAGGAGGATATCCTTCCTCATTTGGAAGAATTGAAAATAGGACTTGGTTTCCTATGATCATCTGTATGAATACTAACGCCTACTTTCCCATCGGGGGCATCGGTGCGAGACTGGGCACCCGTGGAGAAAGCCTCGAAGATTTCGCCCGTTAAAATGACCTCCTTTTTCTGGGCCATTCTGTAAATCAAACAGGTTTATTTCCTCCTCCTTTGATGTTACATTGTCATCCAGTTCACTAGCTATTCATGCTTTTAGGAGTTTCCTTGAAGGAATAGCCTTCACCCACCACATACTGATATTGATAACATTTTCAGATATGGTCAACACCGAGGAAACTATCACTTGAGTAGAATTTTATGCAAGCATGGCTTTTTCAAGTCATTCCTCAATTCATCTCCAGATACATCCTCATACACCAGAAGACAATGACAAGACAGTTCTGCCTTCTTCCATCCTCCAAGCAGCCTGTAAGTCCTCCATGCAAAGATGCTCCAACACTTCTAGACCATCGAAATCATGGTGTACTCCTGAGCTGAGCAGGTTCAGAAAATTGGTAGTAACCCTCTGCCACAAAAGTCGGAAAATCCGGAGCCCTATTAGTAAAATTTCCATGGATTATATCGAGCGTGTCACAACAGGATCAAGCCTGCTATCCGGAAAGCTAAATGCCACTAGTAGTTTAGTAAAGAGCATCCCCAATTCACTTTAATTGTCGTACGTCCTATTAGAGCCCGCTTCTAAAAATTTGTGTATTATAATTCACTCTAATTGGCTTACGTCTGGAGATTCCCCGTAATAAACTTTAAATACAACTTTTTTTTTAAATGTGTCGCATCCCCAATTCACTTTAATTGGCCTACGTCCTATATGTGCGTTAAATAGCTGGGAACGTAAGAGAGATCTTTCTTTGCCATCTAATGGTGGCCTAGAGCCGCTTCTTGACCTTAGACCTGGCACAATTCGATGGACGTAATAAAACTTTTTAATTGCAGCACGTCGTGTCGTGGAAAAATTTTGTATTAAAATTCACTTTTTAATTGGCCTACGTCTGGATTCCCCTAATAAACTTTCCTTGTAAGAGATCTATCTTTTTTTTGCCATAAATCCTCTGATGTGCGTTAAATAGCTGGGAACGTAAGAGAGATCTTTCTTTGCCATCTAATGGTGGCTTAGTTCGAAGGCCGTAATAAATCACTGCCGCTTCTAAAATTCCCAATTAACTTTAATTGCCCTACGTCATAGGTGACCATTCCTTAGATGGAGGTAATAAAATCTTTTCTCAAATTGCAGTCAGATCACATGTAACCTAATGTCAGGGTCACATTTTGCCAGCTCGCTTCGAAGGCCGTCATTTTAATTGCCCTAAGGATTCCCAATTCACTTTAATTGCCCTACGTCATAGGTGACCATTCCTTAGATGGAGGTAATAAAATCTATTAAAAAAGAATCAATTTGTAGATGTAATTTATGAATTCCCTATTTCATTCGAATATTCTACTAAAGAAGAGGAAAGAAAAGAAAATGTATAGAAGGACTCTATGAACACTTATATATGTGTTTAAAATGTAATAAAGTTCATGTTAAAAACGAAAAAAAAAAAGTGTGTGCTCATTAAAAAAAAATCTGTCATATCTTTTACCAACTAATTTAATATTTATGGAAATATGTGTCACAAATATGTTTTTAAAAAAAAGTGTATATTTTTAAATGTCATAGCTTTACTATTGTAAAATTTCACCCACATGAGCTTTACTATTGTAAAATTTCACCCACATGATGACGACAAAAAAGCGAGTATAAAAAATCCGCCCACATGCTGACGACAAGAAAACTCCTCCCCCTTCCATTATAAAAAGTAGTTTCACCTTTTGGTTTTTTGGAGCAAGTGACGATGTTAGATAGCTGGACCAAGCAGTTTCGGATTTAAATTTTTCCAACATGAGGTAAGTTTTGTTTCTTGTTTTATTGAATGTGTTTTTCTCATAATCAGAAAAACTTTACTAGGTAATTAAAAAAAAAATATTTCAATGAGATTTGAACCTAGCAAAAAAAAAAAACATTAGAACAATGGAGTTAACCAATACGCTAATGTTTTTTTCTTTTGGAATGGAATTAACCTGATATATATATTTATTATTATTTTTTTTAGGTGTCTACGCTTGGAGGCAAGTGCGCTCAATGGCTATCTAGAAAGGTGGTCTTTCCGCTCGACCGAAGGTATGGAAGATGTACTTCCAGACCTCTCTTGTGAATTGGAACAAGTTCTCGGATCATCGGGAGATGTCTGTATGGAAGAACTTTCAGCGGACGATTTGATACATATTCTTGAATCACCACAGGATGTGTGTATGCCAGGCGAACTTTCTCACCTCTCACCACTAGATGTAGAGCAAGTGCTCGGAATTCCCGAGCAGGGTGGGCTCGACAACGCTCCCACAGTCGACGACCTCACATTAAGCAGGATTCTAGAGGCGGAATTTCATTTTTCGAGGTAAGAAGAAGGAATATTTATTATAAATTATATACTTAAAAAATATATTTATGTTTTCAGCCTAGAGGAAAAACTTGACAGCTTCGAAGCAGATATCATCGACATTCTGCAACAGGCCTTGCAGCGACATAAGACCATCCGATTTTTTCTACAAACGGAAGTGGAACTTATCAAGACAAATGATGCTTCAGGTAGGCGAGCCCATTTTGTTTCCAAGTGTCAGCGTGTGTTTACCCCAGCAATGTTGAATGGGTTAGTTAAAGAATCCCTAAGCCAAATTTACAATAGACTATTAACATACAAAAAAGAGGGGTCATCTTTTATATTTTCAAACTTATTAGAAATTAATTTAAATATAGGTAGATATACGCCGATGTATGCTGGGTGTCAAGGTGTTAAACCACCGGCTTTTATCGCGAATAGAAGGGCACTACTTAACATAAATGCACCCGATGACATGTGTTTTTATTACTCTATCCTTGCTGCCTTATACCCAGTATCTAGCAATCCTCACCGTTCTAAGCACTACGAACCTTTTCTTTCTAATCTCAAAGGCGTTATACCAGCTCCAATGCCACGCGAACGCATTAAACATTTTGAGGAGCTAAATTCTCTCGCGATCAATGTTTATAGTGTAGAGGAAAAAGAAATCTTCCCCCTCCAGCTTTCCGAAAATGTATTAAAATATTTATATATAAAAGCCATTATTTTCTGATTAGGCACTTCAATCGTCTTTTTGACTCAAAATCGCGCTACGTTTGTCACTATTGTCTGTATTCTTTCAAATCAAAAGAATTGGTAATGGAGCATGAAAAAACATGTAGGGTTCACGGAGCTCAACGTGTCAAATATCCAAAAGAAGGTTCTAAGCTTTCATTTTCCAAATTTTCTAATAATTTTAAGCAGATCTTCGCTATATACGCAGATTTCGAAGCCATTTTACAGCCCAACCCCGACCCTTCCAAATACTCTGTCCACGTACCTTGTTCGTATTGCTATATCGTGGTAGATCTGGAGTCAAATATCGTCCACAAAGAAATTTATCGCGGCGAGAATCCGGCGGAAAAGTTCTTGTTGAGTTTATTCTCAACAGTTTCAAAGCTAAAAGAACGCCTCAGAAAATATCCTTCCGTCGATATGAACGAGCAACAAAAAAATGACTTTCTAAACGAGCAAACTTGCCACATCTGTAAAAAAACAATTGGACATTAAGACAAAAGTAATCGATCATTGTCATTGGAGTGGTCGGTATAGAGGGGCCGCCCACAACATCTGTAATTTAAATTACCACAATAATTCAAAATTTCGATGCTTATTACACGGAGCAAAGAACTACGACAACCATTTTTTAATCAAAGCTCTCCGTCATGTGCCTCATAAACATCTTAAAATTATTCCTATGAATATGGAAAAATATTCGGTCATTTTGGTAGATGATGTCATATTTTTGGATTCATTCCAATTTCTATCCGCATCGTTAAATATTCTTAGTTCAAATTTACCGCAAGATGGGTTCAAGGTTCTTTCCCAATGTTTTCCGTACCAGACCGATCTGCTTCGTCGTAAAGGTGTCTATCCTTACGAGTACATGACGGATAGTTCAAAATTTTCAGAAACAAGCCTCCCTCCCATTGAATATTTTTCCAGCAAACTTTTAAATGAATCCTGCTCCAACGAATCGTACGCTTTCGCGCAACAAGTATGGGAGGAACTTAACTGTACAACGCTCGGAGACTACCACGATATATATTTAATTGGCGACGTGGCTCTTCTAGCCGATATTTTTCAATATTTCAGAGACCATTGTGCGAATCGTGGAGGTGTTCGGGATAGCAAAGATCAACGACAAATATATAGCCGATCGGACTGTCGTCCTGGAGAGCTAAAATATCGATTTGGTTGCATTCTTCTGAAGTCAGCCACCGAAACCTACCAGTTGGAAGAGGTTGACACATACTCCATCCGTATAAATTATTGCAATCTGTGTAAAAAAGGTATGATGTATCTTTACTTGAGTCAAATTCATCTCCCATAAAAGGATTGTTTGCTTTGGCATATCGCTTTGATATCATGGCGACTCCTCCGCGAATTTGCTCGCACGTCAGATACATGTCAGGATCGCTGATTAGATCTAACGAAACATTTGTCATTTTTAGTGCTGCGTCAAGAGAGAGAGACGGCGAAGAAAAATTTAAAATATTTTCAAGATAGATGGCAATAAAATTTAATTTACTAACTTATTTATTTTATCTATATATATAAAATTGAATGTCTGTCTGTCTGTACTCTATAGATTCAAAAACCATACATCCAATCGCCGTGAAATTTTGGGATATTATTAGGTATATCACCGGGAAGGTTTTTAAAATAATTTCATGAATATTTTGAATATCCTTAGAGTTATTTGCAGATTTGTAGATTTAACTCGCAAGCAGCGCCCCCATTGTGACGATGATAACAAGTTTTCTTATCACTAAGTTTGTTATCTTAAATATTATTTATCAAAAGTAAGATTATCTCAGGATGACACGGCAATTTATTTGAGACGAGAATAATGATACAATTCCAAAGCGAATATACTATTCCTTTAACTTCCAATTATCGAGGGAACCAATTAATATTGATTTTATTCAACTTATCGAGTATTTTTCAAGGGACCGGGAAAAAATGTTCACTAGATAAAACTATGATTTTCTAATGTAGAAAATTAGGAAAGACAAAATTCAGGATGACACGGCACACAGGGACCGGGAAAAATGTTCACTTTATCGAGAGATTCAAATTTACGAGTTTCAAATTATCAAAATATATCATTTTTTTTAATATAAGTTTTTAGAGAATTGTTTTAACAAATGTTCGCTAGACAAACCTTTACTCGGGTAAAACCCCGGGCGAAGCCGGGTACGTCCGCTAGTTAAAATATATATCTAAGGATAAGGTACAATTTGGTTTATAGATTATAAACACAAGGTAATAAGACCAAATCCAAGGATAAGTCACAATTTGGATTATTAGATTATAAACACAAGGTAATAAGACCAAATCCAAGGATAAGTCACAATTTGGATTATCAACATATATAGTCACGACCGTCTTTCCTCAATTCCTCATGTCACGGATGCGCGCGCATCATCATTATGATCATTATTATCTAATGATAATAATAATAATTATTATATTATTATTATTATTTTATCATCAACATATATAGTCACGACCGTCTTTCCTCATGTCACGGATGCGCGCACATAATCATTATGATCATTATTATCTAATGATAATAATAATAATAATTATTATTATTATTATTATTTTATTATCAACATATATAGTCACGACCGTCTTTCCTCATGTCACGGATGCGCGCGCATCATCATTATGATCATTATCTTCTATAGAAGCTTCTATCTTTATAATTATGTATATTTACAAAAAGTCAATTCGCTCGCGCCTCTAGCGGTGAAAATGAGGGGTAATACCAGCTGACCTAATGTACATGTAAAGTTTGGAGCGGGACGTTTCACAAGAGTGACATCCACGGCTCCAATTTATAATTGTAACAAATAGTATTTGAATAAATTGAATTGAATGTCTGTCTGTTTGTTTGTACTCTATAGATTCAAAAACCATACATCCAATCGCCGTGAAATTTTGGGATATTATTAGATATATCCCTGGGAAGGTTTTTGAAAAATAATTTTTTGAATATCTTGAATATCTTTAGAGTTATTTGCAGATTTGTAGATTTAACTAAATGATGATGATTATTTATCAAAAGTAAATGGTTTTGTTTACAAACAATATGTGAATTCAATATGGTGGTCAATAGTCAAATAATCTGTTTTTTTTTTTAATTAAATAATAGAATTTTTTTAATTATATAAAAATTAATTTAGTAAACAAAATATTTATTTTTTGAAAATTTATATTTTATTAGTAGTATAAAAATTTAAATCTATATATATAAAATTGAATGTCTGTCTGTTTGTCTGTACTCTATAGATTCAAAAACCATACATCCAATCGCCGGGAAATTTTGGGATATTATTAGGTATATCACCGGGAAGGTTTTTGAAAAATAATTTCCTGAATATCTTGAATATCCTTAGAGTTATTTGCAGATTTGTATATTTAACTCGCAAGCAGCGCCCCCATTGTGACGATGATAACAAGTTTTCTTATCACTAAGTTTGTTATCTCAAATATTATTTATCAAAAGTAAGATTATCTCAGGATGACACGGCAATGTGACACGGGAAAAAATGTTCACTAGATAAAACTATGATTTTCTAATGTAGAAAATTAGGAAAGACAAAATTCAGGATGACACGGCACACAGGGACCGGGAAAAAATGTTCACTTTATCGAGAGATTCAAATTTACGAGTTTCAAATTATCAAAATATATCTTTTTTTTTTAATAAGTTTTTAGAGAATTGTTTTAACAAATGTTCGCTAGACAAACCTTTACTCGGGTAAAACCCCGGGCGAAGCCGAGTACGTTTTATAAGTTTATAGAGAATTGTTTTAACAAATGTTCGTTAGACAAACATTCACTCGGGTAAAACCCGGGCGAAGCCGGGCACATCCGCTAGTAGATTATAAACACAAGGTAATAACACCAAATCTAAGGATAAGGTACAATTTGGATTATAGATTATAAACACAAGGTAATAAGACCAAATCCAAGGATACGTCACAATTTGGATTATAGATTATAAACACAAGGTAATAAGACCAAATCCAAGGATAAGTCACAATTTGGATTATAGATTATAAACACAAGGTAATGAAACCAAATACAAGGATAAGTCACAATTTGGATTATAGATTATAAACACAAGGTAATAAGACCAAATCCAAGGATAAGTCACAATTTGGAGCATCTATCTATATATATAAAAATGAATGTATGTGTGTGTGTGTGTGTGTCTGTCCTTTATGCCTGACCAAACCACTTATTGGAACGCCATTAAACTTTGGGAAGTTATTTAGTATAGTACTGGGAAGGTTTCTGAAAAATAATTTCTTGAATATCCTTAGAGTTATTTGTAGATTTAACTCGCAGGCAGCGCCACCATTGCGACGATGTTAACAAGTTTTTTTTATCATTATGTTTATTATCTTAAAGATTATTTATCAAAAGTAAGATTATCTCAGGATGACACGGCAATTTATTTGAGACAAGAATAATGATACAATTCCAAGGCAAAGATAATATTCCTTTAACTTCCAATTACCGAGGGAACCAATTAATATTGATTTTATTCAACTTATCGAGTATTTTTCAAGGGACCTGGAAAAATGTTCACTAGATAAAACGATGATTTTGTAATGTAAAAAATTAGGAAAGACAAAATTCAGGATGACACGGCACACAGGGACCGGGGGAAAATGTTCACTTTATCGAGAGATTCAAATTTATGAGTTTCAAATTATCAAAATATATCTATACTTTTTTTTTATAAGTTTATAGAGAATTATTTTAACAAATGTTCGTTAGACAAATATTTACTCGGGTAAAACCCGGGCGAAGCCGGGTACATCCGCTAGTTATATATATTTGCAGCAGATTATTTGTTTATTTAGGAACAGAATCTTATTTTTAATGTCACATTTCTACCTTGTCTACGTAACGATATACCAAATAAACCAGATAAATGAATATAAAATTAAAATTTCCTTCACCTCCCAATCGAGCTTATTTAATTTTTATGAAAAATAAACAACAAAAAGAAACGGCTACACAGCGTAAGAGACGACTAGAGAAGGAAAAAATTAAGCGCCAGGAGAAATTGAGCAACGCACATGAAGGGGCTAGGCGAATAAGACTCGAAAAAAATGTTTGCATAAATATCTTGCAAGAGCAGCTGAAACCTCAGCAGAACGTAAAGCTCGCCATGAAAAGGATCGCCATTTTAAATCCATGTCCAGAGCCATGGAAACCTCAGCAGAACTTGGAACTCGCCTAGAAAACAATCGTCATTTTAAATCCACGTCCAGAGCCAAGGAAACCTCAGCAGAACGTGAAGCTCGCCTAGAACACGATCGTCATTTTAAATCCAAATCAAGAGCCATTGAAACAGCAGCAGGACGTAAAATTCGCCTAGAAAAGGATCGTCTGCGAATATTAAAACGCAACGCTGATATTTATACATTCACAAACACTATTAACACTTAAAATACAATATAACGCGGCTGATGATTGTAAAACGAAAATTAAAATTATACCGCGAATGTTTCTTTTAAAAATCGAAATTTATTTTCAAAGAGAAATAGCGACATTTCTAACTTTGAGGATGAGGTATGGAAAGGTGAAACACGAAGAGTAATGGAGAACGGAAAAATAAAAAGTGTCCAGGGGCGGGAATCGAACCCACACCCTTCTGCTTACCGGGCAGGTGCCTTGTCCACTCGGCTACCCTGGACGTATTTTTCCGTTCATAACTTATATTTAAAGTAACATTTAAAATACAATATAACGCGGCTGATGATTGTAAAACGAAAATTAAAATTATACCGCGAATGTTTCTTTTAAAAATCGAAATTTATTTTCAAAGAGAAATAGCGACATTTCTAACTTTGAGGATGAGGTATGGAAAGGTGTAACATGAAGAGTAATGGAGAACGGAAAAATAAAAAGTGTCCAGGGGCGGGAATCGAACCCACACCCTTCTGCTTACCGGGCAGGTGCCTTGTCCACTCGGCTACCCTGGACGTATTTTTCCGTTCATAACTTATATTTAAAGTAACATTTAAAATACAATATAACGCGGCTGATGATTGTAAAACGAAAATTAAAATTATACCGCGAATGTTTCTTTTAAAAATCGAAATTTATTTTCAAAGAGAAATAGCGACATTTCTAACTTTGAGGATGAGGTATGGAAAGGTGAAACATGAAGAGTAATGGAGAACGGAAAAATAAAAAGTGTCCAGGGGCGGGAATCGAACCCACACCCTTCTGCTTACCGGGCAGGTGCCTTGTCCACTCGGCTACCCTGGACGTATTTTTCCGTTCATAACTTATATTTAAAGTAACATTTAAAATACAATATAACGCGGCTGATGATTGTAAAACGAAAATTAAAATTATACCGCGAATGTTTCTTTTAAAAATCGAAATTTATTTTCAAAGAGAAATAGCGACATTTCTAACTTTGAGGATGAGGTATGGAAAGGTGAAACATGAAGAGTAATGGAGAACGGAAAAAAAAAAAAAGAAACATTCGCGGTATAATTTTAATTTTCGTTTTACAATCATCAGCCGCGTTATATTGTATTTTAAATGTTACTTTAAATATAAGTTATGAACGGAAAAATACGTCCAGGGTAGCCGAGTGGACAAGGCACCTGCCCGGTAAGCAGAAGGGTGTGGGTTCGATTCCCGCCCCTGGACACTTTTCATTTTTCCGTTCTCCATTACTCTTCATGTTTCACCTTTCCATACCTCATCCTCAAAGTTAGAAATGTCGCTATTTCTCTTTGAAAATAAATTTCGATTTTTAAAAGAAACATTCGCGGTATAATTTTAATTTTCGTTTTACTATTAACACTTACTGCGACAGCATTTGTGAAATATGCACCAAGAGAACATACCCAAATCAGGTCACAACTTATAGAGTCAGCACAAGCAAAGCTACCCTACCTTCCTGCTGAATTAGCTCAGAAGACAACATTGTTGCTGTGCCACCGCTGTAACAAGCATGTCAATAGCAGCAAGCAGACTCCACCATCAAAGGCTTACTGGAACAGCTTGGATCCTGGAGCCATTCCTGAAGTAATTCTTCAACTCTCCCAGCCTGAGCAACGGTTGCTGTCCAGGATCATACCATTTGTAAAAATTGTCAGATATAGTGGCCTCTTTGGACAGTATGGCTGAAAGGGTCAAGCTATACTCTTTGCTCAGGATATATTCGAAGTGAGTGACAAGTTACATAACATGCTTCCAAGGTCTACTGACAACGCAGGTATAGTTGTCATAACTGAGCACCTTGAAAACCTCAATATTACACGTGAGTACTCAGTGTCACGTCCACGACTTTATGGTGCATTACTATGGCTGATTTCTCACAACCTACTCTACAAGGATGTTGTCATTGATAATAATGTTCAAATCAACGCTCAAGACTTGTACCGATTGACCGAACAACAACCAAGAGAAAAGAGAGGCGATGCTCAAGAATATGCAAGGGCCTATATCCGAATCAATGAGATGGCAAGAATTATACGAGCATCAAGGCACCAAGGAAATGACCAAATCTTTACTTTGGGCTATGCTGGTACTCAATGCTTTGCGATGGTGCTTGCCAACATAGTAAGAGCTGCTCTTCTACCTCCTCAGCTATGGACCATAAACACACTGAATGCGAACATGATTGAGGGCGATAGTATGTATGAAGCTATCCGAGTGCTGTCTGAGCCCGTCTATCCTGTCGACCAAAGTGGATACCTCGAGATACGTAACCTCAATATTATCAAGAGAGACTTCATAATGCTCGGCAGTTCGTTCAGCATCGAATATGAAGAAGACACCCCTTTATATGGAAACTAGCCGAATGACCCCGGCAACGCCCGTGTTTTACCCGATTGAATGTTTTTATTCAAATACTATTTGTTACAATTATAAATTGGCGCCTTAAATAAATGCATATATTAGTTAATAACTATAGCCTATGTGCTTTATCTGTCTATGTACTGTTGGCTTCCGTAGGCGTCTCTTACTGGGAAAAAGAAAGAGAGGATTCCATTTAGTTATTAACTAATATATGCATTTATTTAAGGAGCGACCCGCTCCAACACAATAGTTACAAAAACCAAAAAGCGAGTGGGGGGGCAAAGTGTCTCGCGCAGTGGCGGCGCCATCGTAGCGAACCAATAGGAGAGCGCCATTCCAAAAAAAGCAAACGGTGACAGAGATGAAGAACGCATGACGCTCGTAACTGTATATAGAATGTGGATACCAAATCTAACGTAGGATTGACATTGACGGAAGCTCTCAACACGTTGTTCGCTGATCACTGTGGTGGGGTTCTCGTAGCTGCATCGAAGTCATTTGGTGTGCTGCACTATGATGACAAATATTACTTTACGGATTCGCACTCATGTGGTCCTAAAGGTGCTAGCGCAGTTAATGGCAGAGCTTGCATTATCGAATGCGATACTGTTGATGAGCTTGTCCGCGTCTGCAAGCGCGCTATAGGTTCTCGAAATCAACATTTCACCATTAACTATATTTATGTTAATGTAAAGAATGATGTCGTCCGTGACTAACAGCACGGAATAAGTGCGGAATCACAGCAGACACATTCTATGGATCCCACCTGTGAACCAGTGATGGCGCCGATTGATTGTGTGCAGCCAGATGTTGACGATGAATTGGACGTCTCAAGAAACATCAACGAAATCGTGCGAAAATCAAAAGGCAACATCGTTAATGAAGCTCATGAACTCAGAGCAGAGGAATTCGCCTGGTATTTTCTGTTTCCTTATGGTGTTAACGAATTGAAGGAAGAGACACCTAGAGTTAAAATAACACCATTGGATTATTTCCAATACCGAGTGCTAGGTAGAGACACAAGATTTCAGAGAACCGATTACCTATTCTATGCACTGTCGATGTTTGAATATTACCGGATAAAGTCGGCCATATCTGCATGTGGAAATAAAATTGAAGGTCATGATGGTGCGGTAGAAGATGTCCATCTTTACACAAAGAATTTACGAGGATCGGCAGCATATTGGCGCTCCGCTTTATATGAATTAATAGCACAGATAAGATGCCTAGGCCCGCCGACATATTTCGTGACCTTTAGTTACAATGACTTAAATTGGTTGGACATGCGCAAGGCCCTCTTGATTGCAGATGGACGATCTAACGAAGATCCTGCTGCACTTGATTTGCAAGCGACGCAAAAACTAATCGAACAATATCCAGTGATTGTAAGCCGTCATTTTGCAATTCGCGTAAATGCGTTGATGAAATTTATCCTAAGCAACCAGGAGGTGTTTGGCGGACGAGTGAACGACTACTGGTGGCGTATCGAGTTTCAAAACAGAGGTAGTCCACATCTGCATATGGTGGTTTGGATAGAAAACCATCCATCATTCGATACTGCCGAGGGTATTCAACAAATCGATCGTGTATGCTCATGCAAAATATCATCCGAAGATTCAGAGCTTCATGAGCTAATCAAGAAGTGTCAAATTCATCATCACATTACTTCTTGTACGAAAAAATGATTCACCAACATGTAGGTTCAGCTTCCCACGTCAGGAGTGTGCGGAAACCCGAATCGTAGCACATTCATCAGATGATTTCGTACAGAACGGTGGAAGACTATGTCTACTCAAGCGTCACCAGGAGGACCGATGGGTTAACAACTATAATCCAACACTCTTAGGATTATGGAAAGGAAATATGGATATTCAACCATGCGGATCAAATGATGCCATCGCATTTTACATAGCAAAATATATATCCAAATCAGAGCCTACGGAACTAGATGCAGGTGTGGCTCAAGCAATTAGGCAGATTAAACGGGAGGAATTCAATATATCACGCAAGCTCTTCAAGATCTGTATGCGAATAATGAACGAGCGTCAGGTTTCAGCATGTGAAAGTGCATATCGATTGTGCCATCGTAACCTTCGTGAAAGCTCCAGAAAATATGTTTTCCTGAACACACGAAAACCTGAACAGAGATATAAAGTGATCAAATTCGATGAAGCTGGTCGAGCCATAGGCTATTGTGCAAATATTTTCGAAAGGTATGAAAAGCGGCCAGCTCAGATCACTCAGATTATGACTTCAGTAACACGAGCTTGCTTGAGTTTGCGATGCTGTTCGAGCCATACTACGTTAGAAAACAAGAACATAATGAAGAATGCGTAGATCAGTACGAGAAAGAAGAGATATCAAGAAGACAATTGATAAAATTGAATGACGGTTGTAAGATTTCGGTTAGAAACAATCCAGCTGTAGTGAGAGTGCCATATTTCAAGGTCGATATTAAGCCGGAAAACTATTACTACAGCTTACTTTTCCAGTACCTGCCATATCGTGATGAGTCCGAAATATTGTACGAGTTCAACACAGCACGCGAAGCATTTGTGGCTAAAGAACAAGATCTGCGACGTATGAGCAAGTATCTGGAGCTGTACAAGTAACGTGACAAGCTACTTGAGAATGCCTTCAATCAGGTACATGCATTCGAAATCCTAAGCCAAGAGCCCTTTCAAATTGAAGAAGACCACGAAGAAGAGGTACCTGATCAGTTAATGAATGATGAGCAGTTTCATTTGGCGCAGAGGCTAATGAACATTGGCCAGCGAGACGTGTATGAACCCATCACACGCAGCCTTCAAGAGCAATTCAGTGGGAGCGATTTAAGATTACGGCTCTTTATAACTGGCATTGCGGGTACAGGAAAGACCTTCCAGTTCAAACTTCTCAAGAACCAAGTAAATCGATGTTACGGAAAGCAAGTAGTCAAAGTGTGTGCTTTGACCGGTGTAGCGGCTCGTCTTGTTGGAGGGTCAACCCTGCACATCACACTAAAATTACCAGTTCAAAAAGACGGAAAGATTGTACAAATGCCGATGTTGACAGGAAACTACCTGAGACTGATGCGTCAACAATGGATTGACACAGAATTCATTTTCATCGACGAAATATCTATGGTACCTTATGAGATGCTGTGCATGATAGATTCGCGTCTCCGACAGCTGAAAAATAAAGATAAGGTCTTCTTCGAAGGAATCAATGTGCTCCTATTTGGTGACTTGATGCAGCTACCACCAGTTAGAGGAAATCAGGTGTTTGACCAACCACTCAGGATGAAGCCAGCAACAAACTTATGGCGCCTATTTACAATGGTTGAATTGAAAGAGAATATGCGACAACAAGGAAGCACAACATTTATCGATATTCTGAATGCATTACGAATTGGAGAACTTCGAGCTGAGCACATTGCAGTTCTATTGGAAAGAGTCCTTAGTGAAGCTTCTGGTGACTTCTCTATTGAAAAGGCTTTAAGAATTTACCCAACCAATGATCAGGTCAATGCCCACAATCAAGCAGTCCTTCAGCATTTCCGTGAAAAGAAAGTAGAGATGTTCAAGATTCGCGCTCAAGACCAGTTAGTTGATGCAACACGTAATTCTGATCATGTTAACATGGACGACATAATACCAACTGATATCAACAAGACAGGAGGACTGCCGAAGGAATTGGAGATATTTGTTGGGGCAAAGATAATGCTGCGATCTAACATCGATGTGTCCAAGGGATTAGTCAATGGAGCGATAGGCTTTATTACAGAGATTATATGGCCCCACTTCCGCCGTGCCCAAATGTATGAAACGGACATACCATCAGTTCGAGTAGACTTCGCACAAGACGGCAATCATTTGATTCGGCCGATAGTAATACTATTCCAGGCCAAGTATAGCTACGGAACCGCGGAACGTAGAATGTTGCCAATGGTCTTGTCTTGGGCATCAACAGTACACAAAATGCAAGGAAGCACTGTTGATCACGCAGTAGTTTACTTGGGATCGAAGCTCTTTGCGGATGGCCAAGCTTATGTTGCCGTCAGTAGAGTAAGATCACTAGAAGGCCTGCAGATAGAGGAATTGGACTGCAACAAATTGACTGGACAGAAGCCATGCAATAAGGAGGCACTAAAAGAAATGGACCGTATGCGAAATCAAAGAACTGATTTAAATAATATATATAACTAAAATTGCATAAATAAATACTTAATAATAAAAATACTCATTAATAAAAAAAACTTTTATTTAACCTGCTTCTATATCTGTCTGTCCACAAATCTTGTAATCAATGTTTATATACTTCCAGAGCACCTAGAAATCTGATATTTTATACACTTTCAAAACCTGCTCACAATGCTAGCTGACCAATTTTCAGACTTCTGGGTTGTCAGATTGGCCAAGAACGGACAAATTTCCTTTCAAATTTTGTATAATTAATTTTAATATGCTTCCAGACCATATAGAATATTGAAACTCACAATACTCGCTCAGTCCAATTAACAATGCAAGTGTACTAATTTTCAGACTTCTGGGTGGTCGGGAAGGCGGGAAATGGACCATTATCTATATTTCTTTTTTAATATTATGTGTTGCATTATATCTACTCGGAAAATGCTGGAGGTTTCAAAAGGAATTTTTTTCAATAAATGTTCAAGACATGGAAGGAATTAGAAATCCAAATATTCAGATTCCTATCTAAAACGTCCTTGGAATTACAAGCAAATAAATGAGAAAAGCCAACAAATATATCAATTTATCTGTTATAATTTAGTCATCTTATTCCAATATCATCACGCATATATTTATATTCATTATATATATATAGGTGTGTTTGTTGATATTTAAAAGAAACGCATTGCCAGTAAATTTATTTGTGTAAAATTTTAACGATAGATGGCAATAAACTTTGATATAGGTGTGTGTGTAACAATATACCACCATACATTTCACACTACCTTTTTAATTAGTTACCCTTTTTCAATTAGTATGTTGTTACTTTTAACTATTTAATCAATTGTTTAAAATTAATTCAAATTTTATATGTACCAATTATCCCCTAACAATAATCCACTGGGTGTCTCTAACTTTGTAATATAATTCAATAAATTTAGGGTTCCCAAAAGCAAAGAGACGCAGTTCTGTTAGTAACGGATTTTGCTTACGTCACTTCCGACCTCCCACGAGGAATTGACCAATCTGCTGCGACAGGCTTGCAGTTATTTAGGGCCAACGTCGTCTCAGTGATAAGGCATTTTTTTTGGACTGGTATATATACGACTAAAAATAGCGTGAATAATCTATCTATTAATATATATAGTCACGACCGTCTTTCCTGGCCTCTGTCACGGATGAAATTTAAAAATTAAAAAAAGATGCCGAAACCCGGGATCGAACCAGGGACCTTTAGATATTCAGTCTAACGCTCTCCTAACTGAGCTATTTCGGCTTATTTTGTTTATTTCTATAGAAGCTTCTATCTTTATAATTATGTATATTTTCAAAAAGTCAATTCACACCTCTTCGCTGGAGACCATGGGAATACTGACTAATTCATTATGCTCACATAATTATAAATACAAGTATCAGAGTCATCAACAATTCTGCCATCGTTTGCTTTTGTGAATGGAATAAATACCCAAATAGGGCCATAGATTATAAACACAAGGTAATGAGACAAAATCTAATGATAAGGCAAAATTTGGAATATAGATTAGAAACAGAAGGTAATAAGACCAAATCTAATGATAAGGCACAATTTGGATTATAGATTAGAAGGTAATAAGACCTAATCTAATGATAAGGTACAATTTGGATTATCTATATATATAAAAATAAATGTTTGTATGTTTGTTTGTATATGTCCGGTATACAAATTCGCAGTAGTTCACTAATTCAAACCAAAATTTCCATACATAGGTAAAAGAAAATACGGGGAAGACGATAGGCTATTTTAAAAATATATAAATCGATTATTAAAACTATATATTTTTAGTCAGAAAATGATGATGACGATATTGCTGTATCATGTTTGATTATCAGATACAAAATTATATCGGGAAAAATTCCAAAAAGCAGAGACCACGGGTGAAACCAGTTCATTATTTTGTACGCAGGAACAAAATTCTAACAGACAAACATTCATTTGAGCAGAAAACAAAAGCCAGATCATTCTATATACAGAATAGAAATTCGGCAAAGCCAGGGACGATATAGGCAGCAAAAGCCCTTGCATCCCCTGGTTTTTCGCTGAAAAACCACGTCACACAGCCAGAAGGAATGATGCATTCTCCATGCACCGAGCGGCCTTTGGTAGGCCCCTCGCGCCCGCCAGTATGGTCCGGCTACAATGGGGTTGACCACTCACCCACAGGCGTCTCCGAGAGTTCATTGGCAAGGTTGCTGACCGAGCCCTCCCGTTCGGACTTAGAGCCACCCGTCCTACGCTCCAATAGGACTCCCCCCCCTTTAGCCCTCGAACCCTTATCCAGTACTCCCTGAATCTGCCGTCGAATCAAGGACCTCTGAGGAACTGAGGTTTACGCGGGGAACGTCGCGAACGCGGGGGGGGTGGTACTACTGTGTGCACCCCTTGGTTTCTCATGGTGCGCACGGCAAGGACGCTCCCAATGACGCACACACAGAGCGAAGACCCAAGAGTTTCAAGACACGTGCGCCTCGCCTCAGACAACCAAGGACAGACGGCCAGCTTACAGCTTCACTGGACATCAGTCAGTGGCACCCCGACGGAGGACAACACGCAGAGACGCCTCTCAACTCACTCCCCTCTAGAGTGATTGTAGAGGGCGGGAAAAACTCCTTCCCCGCTCATTCTATATACAGTTACGAGCGTCATTCCTCATTGGCCTCTGTCACGGTTTGCTTTTTTTTTTGGAATGGCGCCCTCCTATTGGTCGGCTACAATCACGCCGCCTTTGCCCCCCCCCCCATTTCTTTAACTATTGTGTTGGAGCGGGTCGCTCCTTAAATAAATGCATATATATTAGTTAATAACCAAATGGAATCCTCTCTTTCTTTTTCCCAGTAAGAGACGCCTACGGAAGCCAACTGTACATAGACAGATAAAGCACATAGGCTATAGTTATTAACTAACATACGCATTTATTTAAGGCGCCAAATTATAATTGTAACAAATAGTATTTGAATCAAAACATTCAATCGGGTAAAACACGGGCGTTGCCCGGGTCATTCGGCTAGTATATACACTGCGTGACATTGAAAATGGAACACCAAGAAATAGTGACCAGAAAGTGATGAAACTCGGCAGACAGAGAGAGACAGGGACGAACAATAAGTGATCTTTATTTCAAAATGATAGTCATAATACAGAGCGAGAACGGCGTCGGCTTAGTAGCAAGTAGGACCACCGCGGACGGCGATGCACGCAGCAACACGTCTAGGTAGAGAGTCAATCAGAGTACGGATGGCGTCCTGAGGGATGGCTCTCCATTCCCTCTCAACCATTTGCCACAGTTCGTTTTCTGAACGCGGCTGTGGCAAGGCATGCAAACGGCGTCCAATGATGTCTCAGACGTGCTCGATTGGTGAGAGATCAGGAGAGTACGGTGGCCAGGAAAGCATATGTACATCTTGCAGAGCTTGTTGGCTAATGCGAGCAGTGTGCGGTCGGGCGTTATCCTGCTGATAAAGGGCATTGGGTACCCCCTGAAGGTAGGGGAGTGTCACCGGTCGCAGCACATCATCAACGTATCGTTGGGCCGTCATAGTGCCCTGAATACGAAGTAAAGGTGACCTGGAATCATACGCGATTGCGCCCCAAACCATGATTCCACGTTGTCGCACGGTGGGGCGTTCCACAATTGCTGCCGGATTGGACCTTTCTCCACGTCGACGCCACACGCGTACACGGCGACTATCACTGGACAAGCAGAAACGCGACTCATCTGAGAACACGACCCTGTGCCATTTCGTCATCCACGTCGATCTAGCCCGGCACCATTCCAAACGTTGGCGCCTATTCGGTGGGGTCAATGGCAGTCTTCTTAGCGGACGGCATGAGTGCAAGCCATTAGCAACCAATCGACGGGAAATGGTTCTGGTCGAGATGGAATGATCTAGGGTGTCTTGCACATGTTGCAGGATGGCGGTACAAGTGGCTTGTGGGGCCGCCACTGCTTGTCGAAGGATACGCCGATCCACACGTGCTGACGTCACTCTGGTTGCACCGACATTCCTATAAATTGCCACATTTCCTTGTTCCAACCATCTTCTCCACAGTCGGTGCACCGTGGACGCACCAAGGTGTGTATCAGCTGCGATTTGACGTATGGACCAACCTGCCCTTTTCAGTCCGATCACCATGCCCCTCGTAAAAGCGTCTGTCTGCTTGAACTGCCTCCGTTTACGATGACCTGGCATTCTCTGTTATTACACGTGTCTTTTGACACAAGAACAAAATTTCTACAATGATTTTCCTTGAAGAAATAACGACACGAATACTGTCCTTTCTGCAAGTTCCTTCCCTTATATCTTACTCCATGTGCACACGAGAGCTGCGCATTTTACATCATTTGCATAACTCGGTTAGGCGCGTCTACCCTGAAATTTGCATAATTTTCTGGTCACTATTTCTTGGTGTTCCATTTTCAATGTCACGCAGTGTATATAAAATTGAATGTCTGTCTGTGTGTACTCTATAGATTCAAAAACCATACATCCAATCGCCGTGAAATTTTAGGATATTATTAGGTATATCCCCGGGAAGGTTTTTCAAAAATTAATTTATTGAATATCCTTAGAGTTATTTGTAGATTTAACTCGCAAGCAGCGCCACCATTGCGAAGATGATAACATGTTTTTTTTATCTATAACACAGGTCTACAAAACTTAAGGAAATTGTACCTTATAGCATATATATATCGGGATTCAGAAAAAAACTCTGAGAGATATTTGATGCACAGTGATATCTATCATATCAGAGTTTTTTTCTGAATCCCGATATATATATGCTATAAGGTACAACTTCCTTAAGTTTTGTAGACCTGTGTAAGTTTTATTATCACTAAGTTTATTATCTTAAAGATTATATATCAAAAGTAAGATTATCTCAGGATGACACGACAATTTATTTGAGACAAGAATAATTATACAATTCCTTTAACTTCCAATTACCGAGGGAACCAATTAATATTGATTTTATTCAACTTATCGAGTATTTTTCAAGGGACCGGGAAAAATTGTTCACTGGATAAAACGATCATTTTGTAATGTAGAAAATTAGGAAAGACAAAATTCAGGATGACACGGCACACAGGGACCGGGAAAAAATGTTCACTAGATAAAACGATGATTTTGTAATGTAGAAAATTAGGAAAGACAAAATTCAGGATGACACGGCACACAGGGACCGGGAAAAAATGTTCACTTTATCGAGAGATTCAAATTTACGAGTTTCAAATTATCAAAATATATCTATTATTTTTTTAATAAGTTTATAGAGAATTGTTTTAACAAATGTTCGTTAGACAAACCTTTACTCGGGTAAAACCCCGGGCGAAGCCGGGTACATCCGCTAGTCTCTTCTCTATATATATAAAAGTCAATTTCTATCTGTCTGTTTCGCGATAAACTCAAAAACTACTGAACCAATTGTTACCAAATTTTACATGTCGCTTTTTATAAACCTAAGGAAAATTTTCGGTTTCATTTTGATTAGTATTTTTGGCTATTTCTTTTTTTCATTTGAAGAACCTTTTTTACGCGGACTAATCCGGAAAGGAATGAATACTTAAATATGGCCATTTTTTAAAGCATCGGTGGTTCAGTGGTAGAATGCTCGCCTGCCACGCGGGCGGCCCGGGTTCGATTCCCGGCCGATGCATTTTTTTTTTTTACAATTTTTAAAACTCATTTATCTACTTATATATTTGCCTTATTCTGTCTGTTTGTCTGAAGCTCACGGATGGGATTTTTCATAACCATCGGTGGTTCAGTGGTAGAATGCTCGCCTGCCACGCGGGCGGCCCGGGTTCGATTCCCGGCCGATGCATTTTTTTTTTTTTACAATTTTTAAAACTCATTTATATATTATACAAGAATGACATCCACGGCGCCAATTTATAATTGTAACGAATAGTATTTGAATAAAAGCATTTAATCGGGTAAAACCCGGGCGTTGCCCGGGTCATTCGTATATAATAATTGTATAAACGAATGCAAGACAAAATCACCGCGAATGTTTCTTTTTTTTTAAGGCAATTTCTTTTTAAGGCAATTATCGTTATTTATCGTTAATTTTTGTTTCGATTTTATTGAAAAAAAAACGATATGGTGCCTTTAAAAAATGATCTTTATTACTATGCAGTTTTCTATTTAGTCAATATACCTAAGTTCATGTTGCAAATGTAATTATCTCTATCGATTTAGTAGGTGAAATGCAAAAAAAAAAAAAATCGACATGATGAAATCTTTATGAAAATTCACATTTTTATTTTTATATTTTCAAGACACACACAGTTTGGGGCGGGACGTTTCACAAGAGAGACATCCACGGCGCCAATTTATAATTGTAACGAATAGTATTTTAATTAAAACATTTTAAAAACACACAGTTTGGAACGGGACGTTTCACAAGAGTGACATCCATGGCGCCAATTTATAATTGTAACGAATAGTATTTGAATTAAAACGTTTTTAAAATATATACGCACTCGGGTAAAACCCGGGCGTTGCCCGGGCCATTCGTCTAGTATTATATATATATATATAGTATTATTTACCCGATTGAATGTTTTTATTCCAATACTATTTGTTACAATTATAAATTGGAGCCGTGGATGTCACTCTTGTGAAACGTCCCGCTCCAAACTTTACATGTACATTAGGTCAGCTGGTATTACCCCTCATTTTCACCGCTAGAGGCGCGAGCGAATTGACTTTTTGTAAATATACATAATTATAAAGATAGAAGCTTCTATAGAAGATAATGATCATAATGATGATGCGCTCGCATCCGTGACATGAGGAATTGAGGAAAGACGGTCGTGACTATATATATTAATAATAAAATAATAATAATAATATAATAATTATTATTATTATCATTAGATAATGATAATGATCATAATGATGATGCGCGCGCATCCGTGACATGAGGAATTGAGGAAAGACGGTCGTGACTATATATGTTGACTAGATGAATGACTCGGGCAACGCCCGTGTTTTACCCGATTGAATGTTTTTATTCAAATACTATTTGTTACAATTATAAATTGGAGCCGTGGATGTCACTCTTGTGAAACGTCCCGCTCCAAACTTTACATGTACATTAGGTCAGCTGGTATTACCCCTCATTTTCACCGCTAGAGGCGCGAGAGAATTGACTTTTTGTAAATATACATAATTATAAAGATAGAAGCTTCTATAGAAGATAATGATCATAATGATGATGCGCGCGCATCCGTGACAGCGATGAGGAATTGAGGAAAGACGGTCGTGACTATATATTAATGACGAATGACCCGGGCAACGCCCGGGTTTTACCCGATTAAATGTTTTTATTCAAATACTATTCGTTACAATTATAAATTGGCGCCGTGGATGTCACACTTGTGAAACGTCCCGCTGCAAACTTTGTGTCTGAGAAGCGATATTTTTATAGAAAGATGATCTGGCTTTTGTTTTCTGCTCGAATGAATGTTTTTCTGTTAGAATTTTGTTCCTGCGTACAAAATAATGAACTGGTTTCACCCGTGGTTTCTGCTTTTTGGAATTTTCCCGATATAATTTTGTATCTGATAATCAAACATGATACAGCAATATCGTCATCATCATTCTGACTAAAAATATATAGTTTTAATAATT
This sequence comes from Cordylochernes scorpioides, assembly GCA_030710605.1. Taxonomy (NCBI): domain Eukaryota; kingdom Metazoa; phylum Arthropoda; class Arachnida; order Pseudoscorpiones; family Chernetidae; genus Cordylochernes; species Cordylochernes scorpioides. Next base: position 78,113,223 of record CP092874.1, read on the forward strand.
GATTTATATATATTTTTAAATAGCCTATCGTCTTCCCCGTATTTTTTACCTATGTATGGAAATTTTGGTTTGAATTAGTGAACTACTGCGAATTTGTATACCGGACATACAAACAAACATACAAACAGACAAACATTCATTTTTATATATATAGAGATTTACTCTTCATTGTTGGCTTTTTATATTATATTTACTCTTCATTGTTGGCTTTTTATCTTACATTCACTCTGTTGGCTTTTTATATTACATTTACTCTTCATTGTTGGCTTTTTATCTTACATTCACTCTTCATTGTTGGCTTTTTATATTATATTTACTCTTCATTGTTGGCTTTTTATCTTACATTCATTCTTCATTGTTGGCTTTTTATATCATATTTACTCTTCATTGTTGGCTTTTTATATCATATTTACTCTTCATTGTTGGCTTTTTATCTTACATTCATTCTTCATTGTTGGCTTTTTATATTATATTTACTCTTCATTGTTGGCTTTTTATCTTACATATATTCTTCATTGTTGGCTTTTTATATTATATTTACTCTTCATTGTTGGCTTCTTATCTTACATTTATTCTTCATTGTTGGCTTTTTATATTATATTTACTCTTCATTGTTGGCTTCTTATCTTACATTTATTCTTCATTGTTGGCTTTTTATATTACATTTACTCTTTATTGTTGGCTTTTTATCTTACATTCATTCTTCATTGTTGGCTTTTTATATCATATTTACTCTTCATTGTTGGCTTTTTATCTTACATTCATTCTTCATTGTTGGCTTTTTATATTTTACTAATGATGATGCGCGCGCATCCGTGACATGAGGAATTGAGGAATTGATTGACGGTGGAAAGACGGTCGTGACTATATATGTTGATTAATAATAATAATATAATAATAATGATTATTATTATTATCATTAGATAATGATAATGATCATAATGATGATGCGCGCGCATCCGTGACAGCGATGAGGAATTGTTGAGGAAAGACGGTCGTGACTATATATGTTGATAATAAAATAATAAAATAATAATAATATAATAATAATAATATTTATTATTAGATAATGATAATGATCATAATGATGATGCGCGCGCATCCGTGACAGAGATGAGGAATTGTTGAGGAAAGACGGTCGTGACTATATATGTTAACTAGACGAATGGCCCGGGCAAGGCCCGGGTTTTACCCGAGTGCGTATATATTTTAAAAATGTTTTAATTAAAATACTATTCGTTACAATTATAAATTGGCGCCGTGGATGTCTCTCTTGTGAAACGTCCCGCCCCAAACTGTGTGTGTCTTGAAAATATAAAAATAAAAATGTGAACGGAAAAATATGTCCACGGTAGCCTAGTGGTCATGGCATCTGCCCGGTAAGCGGAAGGTCGTGGGTTCGATTCCCATCCCTTGACACTTTTTTTATTTTATCCATTCTGACCAAAATCTATCCGTGAACTTCACACAGTGAACTTCACACAGAGAGAATAAGGCAATTATATAAGTAGATAATCCAAATTGTGCCTTATCACACACTATTTTTTTATTTGGCCTTATTACCTTGTGTTTATAATCTATGACGTAATGCCGGCGGCGCGCGCCCGTTGGCTGCCGGTGAGCACGTGACCTCCCTGTGCGCGCGCATCCGTGACAGAACCGGCCGGCCCATGACGGTCGTGACTATATATATAACTAGACGAATGGCCCGGGCAACGCCCGGGTTTTACCCGAGTGCGTATATATTTTAAAAATGTTTTAATTAAAATACTATTCGTTACAATTATAAATTGGCGCCGTGGATGTCTCTCTTGTGAAACGTCCCGCCCCAAACTGTGTGTGTCTTGAAAATATAAAAATAAAAATGTGAACGGAAAAGTATGTCCAGGGCAGCCTAGTGGTCATGGCATCTGCCCGGTAAGCGGAAGGTCGTGGGTTCGATTCCCATCCCTTGACACTTTTTTTATTTTATCCATTCTGACCAAAATCTATCCGTGAACTTCACACAATGAACTTCACACAGAGAGAATAAGGCAATTATATAAGTAGATAATCCAAATTGTGCCTTATCACACACTATTTTTTATTTGGCCTTATTACCTTGTGTTTATAATCTATGACGTAATGCCGGCGGCGCGCGCCCGTTGGCTGCCGGTGAGCACGTGACCTCCCTGTGCGCGCGCATCCGTGACAGAACCGTCGGCCCATGACGGTCGTGACTATATATGTTGATGGATAATAATAATAATATAATAATAATAATAATAATAATTATTATTATTATTATTATCATTAGATAATGATAATTATCATAATGATGATGCGCGCGCATCCGTGACAGATTCGGCCCATGACGGTCGTGACTATATATGTTGATGGATAATAATAATAATATAATAATAATGATAATAATAATAATAATTATTATTATTATCATTAGATAATGATAATGATCATAATGATGCGCGCGCATCCGTGACAGAACCGTCGGCCCATGACGGTCGTGACTATATATATTAATAATAAAATAATAATAACAATATAATAATAATAATTATTAATATTATCATTAGATAATGATAATGATCATAATGATGATGCGCGCGCATCCGTGACAGAGATGAGGAATTGTTGAGGAAAGACGGTCGTGACTATATATGTTGATAATATAAATATATATTATTATATCAACTATATTAATTAAATCAAATACCTAAACACTAATATAATACAATTTTTGCCATCACATACACTTTTTTCCTGTAGTTTATGTGTTACTTCTGTATTGCTATTCTATGGCACTTCTAATATTTATTATTGATATACTTTTAGTATGAAGGAAATTGCACCCAAGGGATTTCTCGGGCGAAGCCGGGTCATTCGCCTAGGTAATTATAAAAAACACTTTAAAAAAAGCTTTTATTTAAAATGCACTAAAAATAACAAAATAAATATTTCTGAAGTATTGTTTTTTTTCTGAAGGTACCATTTAACAAATAAAATAATAGACTAAGAAATAAAAAGCGGTGAGGGATAATAGCCATGGATTTGTGATTTTATATGAAGCAAATGATTAGCAAGATTACGCCTTTCATTATATTTTTGCCTATTTAACGCATAAACGATGATCATCCCCCAAGAATAAAATAAATATTTCTGAATGTGTCATTTAACAAATAGATTAACAGAATTAGAAATAAGAACGGTGGGGGATGATAATCATTTATGCAGCAAATAGGTATAAATTTGATGAAAGGCATAATCTTGCTAATCATTTGCTTCATATAAAATCACATTGATCTCAAATTATTATTATTGTACCCCACCGCTTTTATTTCTAATTCTGTTAATCTATTTGTTAAATGGCACATTCAGAAATATTTATTTTATTCTTGGGGGATGATCATCGTTTATGCGTTAAATAGGCAAAAATTTAATGAAAGGCGTAATCTTGCTAATCATTTACTTCATATAAAATCACAAAAATCTCAAATCCATGGCTATTATCCCTCACCGCTTTTTATTTCTAAGTCTAAAATTTTACTCTACAGGTAAACTCCGTATAAATTAGTATAAAAGTATAACAAATCTAAAGTTTTGCGGAGGAGCCTCTTTTATTATACATTTGCAAGCTTTCGAACCTTTCGGTTCTTCCACAGGCGTGGCTAGTATGACTACACTAACAGGGTATAAGCTCGCTTGAGCCATTATATACAACATATAAATTTACATGCGGAGTGATATTTCAAACGTAATAAAATAGAAATAGGAACTATGACTATAAAAATAAAACTATGTAAATGAACTTATAGATTTTTAAAATTTAGATGAAATTATGGCAAAAACTTTTAAATGCGATAAAAGTTAAGTAAAATAATGATATTCACTGTATGTAAGCCGTGTGACACTTTAAAATTTCGTAACATTTAAAACCAGTAAAATTTTAAAACATCTCAACACAGAAAAAACCAAGCTGGGGTCCACTCCTCCCGACCACACACCCGAGTGTATCACGGTGTAACTATTGAGATATTATATGATATATTTCCGGTAGATCTATTTTCCTATTTATGCTGTTTGTTTATGTTGATATGATGGATTCCAGTACCAATCTGTGCTGCTTATTGTTTATGTGCTGATATAGGATTTTAGGATGATCTAAGTTGAAGTTATGGCCTGTGTTTGAAATATGTTGGTATATAAGTGATTTCGGGTCTCTATTGTTTATGTTTCGTTTGTGTTCGGTGATTCTGATATACGCGGTTCTGCCAGTCTCCCCCACATAGGAGGCTGGGCAATCCTGGCAAGGGTTCACTACTGATGAGCCAAGCCCTCTCATTCAATAACTCATATCATTGCAGTAAGGTCTGTAGAGACCTATAAGCTTATGTCCATAGTTCACTAAACACCCCTAAGCTGCCTTCCATAGAAAATGCAGGGTATATAACAAAACCAGTCCAATACAATAGTAGAGCGGTCTAGAGATTAATTTGGCGAAACCGCTGAGAGGGTTCACTACTGATGAGCCAAGCCCTCTCATTCAATAACTCATATCATTGCAGTAAGGTCTGTAGAGATAATATCTGATGATATTTAAAAAGAAACTCATTGCCAGTAAATTTATTTGTGTAAAATTTTAACGATAGATGGCAATAAAATTTAATTTCTAAGTCTACTATTTTATTTGTTAAACGGCACCTTCAGAAAAAAAGCAATACTTCAGAAATATTTATTTTGTTATTTTTAGTGCATTTTAAATAAAAACTGTTTTTAAAAGTTTTTTATAATTAATTATTCAAATACTATTCGTTACAATTATAAATTGGCGCCGTGGATGTCATTCTTGTGAAACTTCCCGCTAAAAGAACCATTTACACATCAATAATAAGACCAATACTCATATATGGCCACCCCATTTTTATGACAGCACATAAGACCATCCTTAAAAAGCTAGAAGTCTTCGAAAATAAAATGATCAGAAAAATCATGTCTCCACCCTGGTTCGTTCGGAACACAATCCTCAGGAACGATCTAAATATCGAAAACATCAATGACTACATTATTAGACAATCATTTAAATTCTATGAAAAATCCGAAAATTAGAAAACCCCACCTTTAAGGAAGCCACTAACTACAAATGCCGAAAAAGGAAAATAAGAAATTTAAAACCTAGACAAATTCTCCATCAATTAAGCCAGATTGACGAAAAGTGGAAAAAAAGGAAAAACAAACCCACCTTGAATATCAAACAAGCCAGAAAAAACCTTCTCAAGAACAATATCCCCAAGGACCTGAGAATCCGGACCCAACGACATCATTATAAATTATAATTGTAAATGAACCCCTGTACATAACAACCCCCCTCAGTATATTGTAAATATAATGATCTAGGTTGCTCTTTTTAAGCGGCACCTAATAAAGTTATTTGGAACTTGGAAACTTCCCGCTCCAAACTTTGTGTCTGAGAAGCGATATTTTTATAAAGAGATTATCTGGCTTTGTGTCTTCTGCTCGAATGAATGTTTTTCTGTTAGAATTTTGTTCCTGCATACTAAAAATGAACTAGCTTCACCCGTGGTCTCTGCTTTTTGGAATTTTTCCGGATATAATTTTGTATCTGATAATCAAATATGATACAGCAATATTGTCATATTCATTTTCTGACTAAAAAAACAACTATTTTTGCCCAGAACCTGTCAATTTCAAATTTTCTTGGCTAAAAATGCGACAAATATCTCTTCCATATTTTTTCTATGTCCTGTTAAAACATGTTTTACATGTACATTAGGTCAGCTTATATTACCTCCCATCTTCCCCGCTAGAGGCGCTGCTTGCGAGCGAAAGGGCAAATTTGCCACGCAATTTGCAAATAACTTGTATACATACTTGTATACTTGTGTACATAGACCATAAATCTGTACATAGACAGGAAAAACACTTATATTTTAATAATATAAATGAGTTTTAAAAATTGTAAAAAAAAAAAAATGCATCGGCCGGGAATCGAACCCGGGGCGCCCGCGTGGCAGGCGAGCATTCTACCACTGAACCAAAAGCAAACGGTGACAGAATTAAGAAATAATTGATTATGACGCTGATAACTGTATATATTAATATTTATCTGGAGTTTATCTCATTTCTAATTTAAATTTTAAAAATATGTTGCACAAGGTTGCGGCTTGGCAGACTCTTCAACCATGATCCTCTCCTGTGCTGGGTCTTGTATCTTACCAGAGCGTGTTTCAACCATCCTACAAACTTATATAAGCGAATAATATATATGAAAAATAATATTACAAATTAAAATAATAGGTTCATTAGCCATGATGCAACAATATACAATATTACATCAAGTAAAATGATATTTTTTCTTAGTTAAGTAAATTTTAAAAATGGATTATATCTCAAAGTCAATAAATGCTAAACTTGGCGAAATAAAAATTATTTCGAAAACAAGTTCAAAATCAATCAAAAGAATTTAACAAAAATTGATATAGCTTACTTGTCGTCTATGATAGATCAGGCAAAAAGTGGAATTGAATCTTTAGAATATTTAAATAAACAAAATACAATAGAAAATTTGAAAATATATTTAAAGAACTGCTAAAACCTAAATCCTATTCTCAAGCAATACAACAAGATTCCGAACTTATTTATAAAAAACAACAAGCACATTATAAAGCATATAAAATACAAAATAAAATTGCCTTAACCAAAATGTATCATATTATCTCATATTAATTAGAATTAGTTTTTCCAAATCATTACACCTGCATGTAAATTTAAACATTTTAATATTTTTCAAATTGCGCGTGATATGCAAAACAATAGTTACGTGTATATAAATCCTATTTCAAACTAGTTGGATTATTGTTTCATTAATTCCTGTAGAAGGGCGTATGTGCCCGAAAGCTCGTATTATATTCGTTCTAATAAAAGATACGCAGCCCTCGAAGCTTTGTTTTATCTATATATATATAAACGAATACAATAAAGCATCAAGGGCTGCGTATCTTTATTTATAAAGATAAAGATACGCAGCCCTTGATGCTTTATTGTATTCGTTTATAAATTGTACAGGGTTTTTTCATTCTATATATATATATATATATATATATATATGAATGTCTGTCTGTCTGTCTGTGTGTGTGTACTCTATAGATTCAAAAACCGTACATCCAATCGCCGTGAAATTTTGGGATATTATTAGGCATATCCCCGGAAAGGTTTTCGAAAAATAATATCTTGAATATCTTTAATATCCTTAGAGTTATTTGCAGATTTGTAGCTTTAACTCGCAAGCAGCGCCACTTTGCGACGGAGATAGGCTTAGGTCTGCCCCACCTCGTCGAGAGAATGGATTCGTCCGGCCGCCGGCCGGATGGACAGTCTAAGTACCCACCGACCAATCAGGGCAGAGTTGGTGACACAGCTGTGCCAAGTAGACAAGAAAAAAAGCCTCGCGGGAGCTTGCCCAAGATGACCTCCGGGAACTTCGTCCATCTTCCATAAACGACCATGAATTTATTCAACCTTATCGAGTATTTTTCAAGGGACCGGGAAAAAATGTTCACTAGATAAAACGATGATTTTGTAATGTAGAAAATTAGGAAAGACAAAATTCAGAATGACACGGCACACAGGGACCGGGAAAAAATGATCACTTTATCGAGAGATTCAAATTTACGAGTTTCAAATTATCAAAATATATCTATTTCTTTTTATATGTTTACTAGCGGACGTACCCGGCTTCGCCCGGGTTTTACCCGAGTAAAGGTTTGTCTAACGAATCTCTCGATAAAGTGAACATTTTTTCCCGGTCCCTTGAAAAATACTCGATAAGTTGAATAAAATCATTATTAATTGGTTCCCTCGGTAATTGGAAGTTAAAGGAATAGTATCTTGCATTGGAATTGTATCATTATTCTTGTCTCAAATAAATTGCCGTGTCATCCTGAATTTTGTCTTTCCTAATTTTCTACATTACAAAATCATCGTTTTATCTAGTGAACATTTTTTTCCGGTCCCTTGAAAAATACTCGATAAGTTAAATAAAATCAATATTAATTGGTTCCCTCGGTAATTGGAAGTTAAAGGAATAGTATCTTAGCCTTGGAATTGTATCATTATTCTTGTCTCAAATAAATTGCCGTGTCATCCTGAGATAATCTTACTTTTGATAAATAATATTTAAGATTTTATTATATATATTATATTATATATATATTACACGTTATTTGTTTTCTTGGCCGACTGTTTTACATATGGTGTTATCTTAAAATTGCTTGTTTTGAATATTTTTTTTAGATTGAGATTATTAGCTAGTATGTAAAAAAATTAACTCTGTTGAAATTTAATTTTGTATTTATATATAAATAAAATTAACTCTGTTGATTTTTTTTGTATTTAATCGATAACAGCGAAGTTACGCATGTTAATGTTAGGGAAAAATATTTTGATGTTAAGCAAAACCTGCTCCATCTCGTTTTACATAAATGTTGAAAATTTGGTTGAAATTGATGCATTGTAACGAAAGTTTTTAGTGATGTACACTTATGAAATTTGCATTTTATTAATATAGATAGATAATTGTTTTAACAAATGTTCGTTAGACAAACCTTTACTCGGGTACCGATTAATATTGATTTTATTCAACATATCGAGTATTTTTCAAGGGACCGGGAAAAAATGTTCACTTTATCGAGAGATTCGTTAGACAAACCTTTACTCGGGTAAAACACGGGCGAAGCCGGGTACATCCGCTAGTTCATTTATAAATCGTACAGGGTTTTTCAATCGACATAAAGATGAATCAACATTGAAAGTAGCCTCAAACAACGATGAAATTAACTCTGATTTATTCAATACTATTTCCAATAATATAAAAGTTCTAAGAGGAAGTGGCAAGAACGTCAAGATAAATAAAATAATTAATACTAAAAAATCAGTAATAATAAAATCTCCAAGTCTTCTGGATACCAATATACTGCGAGAAGAATTGGAAAAGTCAGAAGAACTGAAAGCGGTAAGCAAAATTTACATACCCAGGCCAAGAGATCCAACAATAGTAATTAAAAACGTATGTAAATTAATCGAATCATCGTCATTGGTACAAACGGTATGTAGAATGAATTTGGAATTGGAGGGAATGGGAAATGAAATTTCTTTTTCAATGAAATCTAACACACCCTATCAAAATTTAGTTTTAAGAGTGTCTCCAAAAGTTTATCAAAAATTAAGAAAAATGAATAATGTAATATACTAGCCGAATGACCCGGGCAACGCCCGTGTTTTAATTTAGACACGTGGACCTGTTGGATCATTAACGCCCGTGTTTTACCCGATTGAATGTTTTTATTCAAATACTATTTGTTACAATTATGAATTGGCGCCTTAAATAAATGCATATATTAGTTAATAACTATAGCCTATGTGCTTTATCTGTCTATGTACTGTTGGCTTCCGTAGGCGTCTCTTACTGGGAAAAAGAAAGAGAGGATTCCATTTAGTTATTAACTAATATATGCATTTATTTAAGGAGCGACCCGCTCCAACACAATAGTTACAAAAACCAAAAAGCGAGTTGGGGGGGGGGGGGCGGGGCAAAGTGTCTCGCGCAGTGGCTGCGCCATCGTAGCGAACCAATAGGAGAGCCCTTCCAAAAAAAAAAGCAAACGGTGACAGAGATGAAGAACGCATGACGCTCGTAACTGTATATAGAATACAGAATTCGAGAGGTGTTATATACAGGATAAAATTTTTGTTAAACAATGTTAAAATTAAGAAAAAGGCATCTCCTTATCGTGCAACTGAAAGTTGCTGATGGCTTGCGCCATCTATCGGAATAAATATAAACTATTCTCATTGATTTTTAATTATTCCAGAATTGGCCAAATACCCATTCTTGATTAATCAAAAAAAGCTAACCAAGGGCGCGTTTCGGGCTGTTGGCCCTCATCAGCGTGGTGCAAGCTGTACCTCAACGACCAAAAAAATTGGTCATTAAGGCATCCTGAAAAATCATGAAACTTTCAGTTGCACGATAAGGAGATGCCTTTTTTCTTAATTTATGCACCTTATCCCAGTACAATATTACATTTGTACTATTTTTTCACAATGTCAAAATTGTTTTGAATATAACCCGACTCATAAATTAAGGGATTGTCCCAAAGTTAAGTTTGTAAAAACTGTGGAATACAAGGCGATCATTGCTGCACTGGAGAGCTAAGATGTTTCAATTGCTTGAAATACCCTAAATATAAAAATAGCCTAACAAATCAAAGGCCAAATTCTAATCTGTGCCCGCTTTATAAAATACAAACAAATCGAAAATACAAAGAACACAATATTCTCCCATAAATGAAGAATAAAAAACACCCAGTCTAAATTATATCATTGAACATTTTAAACATAATTATTCTAAATGAATGAAAATATAAAGTGTATACAACAAAACGTCAGGAAGAGTTTAATAGCAACCAATGAACTACAATCCAATATTATATCTAACCCACCGGATATTCTTTTGCTTTATAAGAACCATATGTTTTGCACAATGATGGCAACTGAATGAAGGCAACTAAACAAGGAATAAAATGCATTCAACAAAATATAAGGAAAAGTGTCTTAGCAATAGATGAACTTCGAGCCTCTGTTCTGTCCAACCCTCCTGACCTATTATTTTTTCAAGAGCCTTATATGTTAGGGAATGATGTGATATTCAATAATGACTCACAAATTGTTTACTCTAAAACTGATAAAACAGTTTATACAGCAACGATTATTCTTAACGGTAGCATTAAATATACGACAATTGATAGATTCTGTTGGATCGTTTTTAAAAACAACTCTCAGATTTATAAAATTATTTTATTAAACATTAAACATTTTAAGATATATATAGAAACGAGTTAATTATCCCGTATTCAAGGCAACAAAAGATTCATCTAATTTTTATACATTTTCTAACCAGATTCAACTTGTGAAAACAGACGACAAAGAAAAAATAAACAAATTAATAATAGAGGGTAAGTTCCTATTTTTTGCAAGCTTTCACACTCAAAGAATATTCAACTTCTTGCTTGAGATTCACTAATTCTTTTTGAACAACTATTTCTATATATTCAGAGAATTCAAATATTGTTATTTCGAACTTCTCTCTCTCTCTCTCTACATTCACCCTAACAACTACGGTAATACTCACCAAATATTTATTGAAGAACTTTTGGAGACTTTCGGGCTATAGCCAATAATACTCTGTGGTGATTTTAACTCTCGACATCCTGTATGGTACGACCGGATAATCTGTTGTTAATTTTCTATTGAAGAGTTGGAGCATTTGATATAAAATATATTTATTGGCTTTTATACTTAGCAAAACATTATAAAAGTAAGAAATGATTAAATGCAAAAGATTATATATCTAAATACAAAAGGTTATTTAAAAATTAAAAATCATCCTTTGTTCTTCATGTCAAAACATTCTTCTTTGTTCTTTTGTAAAAATGGAATCCCTTTTGTTCTGTTGTTTGTATATCTATTAGAAGTCTTCTTGTTTTTTGATTGTGCCAACATTGGTTTTGGAGATGACCAGGTTTATGGCATATATGACATGTTTTAAATGTTTTCTTCTCTTGTGCTTTAAAGGCATTGTTGCATTTAATGTCATGTTTCTTTTCAAAGTCAAGAAAGGTTTGTCTTAAATTTCCTATATAAATATTTCTATTCATGATTAGTTCTGTAGAAATACTTGTGTAGTTATCTGGGAGACCTTCAATTATGTATCTGACTAATTCTCTTTCAGATAATAATTTCCCTAGCTGAGATATTTGACTACATAATCCTTGAGCTCTATTTATATATTTTCATTGTGCTGTTTTGTTGAAATTGGTAAACAAATCAATTAAAAATAATCTGTGATGTCAAATATGTTCCTTTTTGACTAAGTTTTGTTTTTGTTTATGTTGTAGAGTAATAGCTTAGAATATTGAAGCTCAATTTTTCTTCGTTTGTTAAGTTAATTAGTTTGTTTAACCTCTCCTTGTATTTGAATAATAAATTTGTTTAAATTAATAAGCTGCAGTTATGCTAAATTAAAATTCTAAATACAACAACTGGTAGCAGAAGCCTGGTTAATTGTTATTGCGTCAGAAGAAAACAGCCGATTTTTTGAAAGAAAGGTTGAGTACGATTATATATATATAGTATATTTTAAACTGTATAAAAATGACACTTTCTATTTACTACCACCCCATATTTTGTATATATGCTATATCTTTATTATTATAACCTGTACACCCTTATTTGTATTTAAACTAAAAATGGTGACGTCTAAATAAAGATCCAAAGAGCGGTCAGCTGGTGGCAGCAGGGACAGAGGGGTGGAAAAAGGCAAAGCCCAGCCCATGTGGGGTCCCGAGGGACATTCTTATAGAGACCCCCCCAAAACAGGACAAGTTTTGGCAGGGGGTCAGCAGATGTTCTAGAGGTGTTGCTCGGGAGTTCGCTTCAGGCTGTCTCTCTCACACAGTCTGTCTCTCGAAGTCTCGGTGATAAGCATCGAAGTTGGTGCCATGGCCTCTACCTCTGTCCCGTGGGCTGTCCCCGATCACTCTATGTGCTAACATCTAGCCCTGCCTCTGCTTCTTGTTGTCCGCGTGTGGGAAGAACACCAACACTCGCCTCACGTTCACACGACTGCCAGTTCATCCATACGTCGGCACATTGCAACAATATTACAGAAAGTAGACAGGATAACTGAGGACAGCGGCATGCAGAGGATGACAGCGGCACCGGTGTTCAACGGCGCATTCGTGTGGATGCTCCTTCTACTTGCCCTCCACCTTGACGATCCAGTGGAACATCCCAAAGACGCCATGCGAGCACTAGCCGTACCTCGCACCGAGAAGGTCATCATCGCCCCCATCGACATCTCCTGCGCCACGAGGACCTTCTTCCATCGGCTCGAACAAGCAGACAAGATCCATCGAAGAATCCTGGCATTGCCCCGCCAACCAGCACAGACGATGTCCCATGGCAACCACCGCAAAAAGTGATCACCAAACCTCATCGCAAGAGACTCCACGAGACCCATCAAAGACATCATCCATCTGGTAGGAGAATTTTCTCTACAGAACACTATTTAATGTAACACTATCTCCGTTTTTTTTTCGCTCTGAATTAACTATTCAATTGATTTATGGCAATAGCATTTTTATCATTACTATTCCAATTAATACAACTTCAGATATGTATAAAACATTTTAACATTAATCAATTATATAATTATTTATTATTATTTTGTAATTCATTTAACCCCATCATTAGTAATGCCGTCAGCCAACAACAACTAATTATATCTTTTTTTTCTTCAAATCGTAATCTTCATCATCTCTAGGCATATTACACACATATTATAACTTCAACCATCTTTCTCATCATTTAAAAACTTTTAATATATTGACAGCGTTTATAATATTTTTTAATTGTTAAAATATTTTTGTTTATATATTTTATCTATTTGGTTTTTCTAATTTTATCGTTGACGTCTTCTAACCTCCCCTGCCCATACCTTCCCATGCATTGCCACAAGGGCTTCCTGTTCGCCAAACTTTTTTTTTTCATTGATTAATCCAATTGAGAAATCCTTCCTTGCTATATCATTCCCAATAGTGAGTTCAGGATACCCAGCTAGATTATTTTCTTATCACCCGGCTCATCATTACCAATCATCATTTTTTTTAATCATTCAAGTCGGGTGAAATCATCATTGGCAACAGAACAACCCTTGTAGCTACCTTCCCTTTATTCATTCCCCAATCTCATTTATTCCCCTCAAGAGGTTATTGCTCGCCAGTATTTTTTTTATCTAATCCAACTGGAAACATCCTTCCTCGCTATATCGTTCCCAATAGTGAGCTCAGGACACCCAGCTAGATTCTTTTTTCTTTCTTTTTTTTTTACCCGGTTCATAATTTTTATCATTTTATCATTTTTATATATATTTTTTTCATCATACAAGCCGGGTACCATCATTATTGGCAGCAGTACATCTCTTGCGTTTACCTTTCCCTTTCCACATTCTTCAACCTACATACCTCTCCCTGCTAGTCTGAACTGATGATGCAAACGAAACATCAGGAACGTTCTGTTAATGAAAACAGTACCTCACTAACACAAGTTCGTACTGCATTGCAGAACTCATTAAGCTATTTCTTTGCAGGAACATACTCAGACATCCCATATACCCTGTACCCATGTACATCAACTTATAATCTTAGTTCAACTTAATAGTTTTATGCTTTTCTTTTAGTTATTTTTCATTCAATGGGTTCTCAATTTTTTTTCTATAAGTAAATCACTTTTACGGCATTTCTAATTTTATCTTGCATATTTTCTCAATTTTATAATTTATTCTTATGTATTTTTTCTTTCATCATATTCTATATCTTATTGAGACGTCATCATTATATTATTGTCCTTTTTATTATCCTATACTTATAATAATTTTAACTAATTTGTGCCCAAATTATTTCTTTTGATTTTATCATAGGTTTGTTAGTCATCATTCATGTTATTTCATTTCCCCCAAACAAACCTTCATCACCGGGGGCACATTCTATAGTATATTTTACACTGTATAATAATGACACTTTCTATTTACTACCACCCCATAATTTGTATATATGCTATATCTTTATTAATATAACCTGTACACCCTTATTTGTATTTAAACTAAAAATGGTGACGTCTAAATAAAGATCCAAAGAGCGGTCAGCTGGTGGCAGCAGGGACAGAGGGGTGGAAAAAGGCAACGCCCAGCCCATGTGGGGTCCCGAGGGACATTCTTATAGAGACCCCCCAAAACAGGACAAGTTTTGGCAGGGGGTCAGCAGATGTTCTAGAGGTGTTGCTCGGGAGTTCGCTTCAGGCTGTCTCTCTCACACAGTCTGTCTCTCGAAGTATCGGTGATAAGCATCGAAGTTGGTGCCATGGCCTCTACCTCTGTCCCGTGGGCTGTCCCCGATCACTCTATGTGCTAACATCTAGCCCTGCCTCTGCTTCTTGTTGTCCGCGTGTGGGAAGAACACCAACACTCGCCTCACGTTCACGACTGCCAGTTCAACCATACGTCGGAACATTGCAACAATATTACATATATATTTTAAAATGGCAGAATATTTTTCGATGAATAGAATAGAGCCACTGACACTTCAAATTACCACATATGGGCGCTTAAAATATCAGCAATTTTGAGAAGCAAAAAATTGTTCAAAAAAGTGATCGAATCGCCTAAGCCTAACCGTGGAATGGCAGATTAAAAGGAAGAAGAATTTTTCAAAGAATGGGAGGATAAAAATGATGTGCCGTTTGGAATAATAATAGTAAATCTGTCACCTGAGCAGGCTGGCATATTTATAGGAGAGACAAACGCTGAAACTGTGTGGGATGAACTGAAGCGTATCCATACTGGAAATACTGAAGATAAAATAATCGACATTGGGCTTGAATTGAAAAATATATAAAATAGAAATAATGAAGGCAATGAAGCCTACATAACAAGGGCCAGAAATATTGCATCCAGAAGTGCTAACTTGGGACAGCCTATTTCACCAAGGCAAATGGTGTATCATGTAGTGAGAGGTTTGTTGCCAAAATTTGAAAATATAGCAGCGGTTTTACGACCACAACGATCTGCGAGTCTCGAGGAAGTTTTCCAGGCACTTCAAGAGGAAGAAATGAGGCTAAACTCAATGGGATTTCCTAAAGAAGGTCAATATGAAAAAGCTTTTAAAGCTCGAAATGACCGAGGGATACAAAGAACATGAAAATTTGAAGGGAAATGTCATACATGCGGAAAATTTGGGCACATGTCAAGAAACTGTTGGCATCGTCAAGATAAAGCGAACTTCAATAAACCAAAATGCAAATATCCACAAAATAATATGCAAACTAAGTCTTCATCATCTTGGAAAAATAACTCAAGGGAACATGCTAATGTAGCGAATGGTTCTGCTAACACTGAACATGCGTTTACTTCAGCGGAAATGATCTACTCTTCTTCACATCTACCTGAGGAGTATGCACACATTTGGAACCTTGATTCAGGATGCACTTCACACATGTCTCCTAGAGAAGATTGGCTTATCAACAAGATTCCTATTGACAATGAAATTAACCTTGCAGAAGAAGAAAGGTTCATAAAAGCTGAAGCACAAGGTGACGTGAAATTGTCTACATACACAAGTGAAGGTAAGCAAGATATTTGTGTTAAGGATGTACTCTATGTGCCTAGACTTAAATCTAATCTTCTTTCTGTCAGATGTCTGGTTAATAATGGAAATAAAGTATATTTTGAGAAAGGAATAGCTAAAATATATAACTGCAAAGGAGATTTAATAGCTGAGGCTAATGAAGAAGATAGAATGTTTATAATTAAAACTTTACCTAGAAATTTGTTAAGCACTAAAGATAATTGTTTAAAAGCAGAAGATAAATGTTCAGCCAAGACAATGTGGCATAGAAGACTAGGACACTTGAACGAAGAATATTTGGATAAAATGATGAAGAATAAAATGGTAAAAGGACTTAATTTTGATTGTCAACATCTCGAAAAATGTGAACCATGTATCCTTGGTAAACTAACCCAAAACCCTTTCAAAGCTATAGAGAATAATCATTCTGAAAGGCCATTAGAACTTATACACATGGATCTCTGTGGTCCTATGCCAACCAAATCACTGGGTGGTGCAAAATATCTGTACGTTATTGTGGATTCGTATAGTAGACGTATCTTTGTATACTTCTTGAAATCAAAGGAGGATGCATTTGATTTTTTTGTAGAATTTAAAAATCATCGAGAAAATGAAACTAATGTTAAAATCAAAATGTTAGATCGGACAACGGAACTGAATTTGCAAATAAAAAATTTCATGAGTTTTTCAGAAATGAAGGAATACACCATCAAAGAACAGTTCCATATTCGCCACAAAGCAACGGAATTGCAGAACGAACCAATCGCACCCTTCTAGATTGGGCTAGAACTATGTTATTTGATGCTAAGTTACCAACTGAGTTTTGGGCGGAAGCCATTGCAACAGCCGCTTATTTGAAGAATTGCACACCGGCCAAGAATGATAACATGAAAAATCCCATAGAGAAATGGACTGGACGCAAACCATCAGTAGCACATTTAAAAATCTTTGGAAGTCTTGCCTACTATTACATTCCTAAATATCAAAGAAATAAATTTGACTCTAGAGCAAGAAATGGAATATTCACCGGTTACTCCAGACAAAGAAAAGCTTATAGAATATATGATCCACAAGATGGAAAAATACACGAAGTTCAAACTGTCAAATTTGATGAAAATTCAAAAGGCTCTGATTTCTTGACTTCTAATGTTTTGACCAACATGTCCAAGATCATATTATCTATAGAAATGAACAACATGAATCAAATTTCTTTAAAATTACACATACCATGGGCTCTACTCCAGGAGAACTAAATACTCCAGACAACCCTGAAACAATACCTGAATCATCAGGATTACCCCGAAAACCCGGACGTATTGCAGGAAGAACTAATGAAGATATTCAGGCAAAGCATCTCATCAATCTACAAGAGCAAGAAGAGAGGCTGAGAGCAAGTGGTGTAAGACGATCTGAAAGAATAAAAGAAAGAAACGCAGCCAATGTAACCGAACTATCTTCAACTTCCATGAACATACCTAAAACATATCGAGAAGCCATACACTCCTCATTTTCAGACCAATGGAAAGAAGCAATGGAAGAGGAATTCCATTTCCTAACTTCACATAATGTGTGGACCCTTGTACCCAAACCAGAAAATGAGAACCTGATAAAAGGAAAATGGATTTTTAATATAAAAATGAATCCAGATGGAAGCATTGACAAAAGAAAGGTTAGATTTGTTGCAATGGCATAATCAAAAACCTGGCGTTGACTATGAAGAATCTTTTGCTCCTGTGATGAAGCTGGACTCTTTAAGAACATTGATTGCCATTGCATCACAACAAAACATGAAAATTGAACAATATGATGTAAAAACTGCCTATCTCAATGCGGAACTAAAAGACGATGTGTACCTGGAACAACCTGAAGGATTTGTTCAAGCAGGACAGGAAAATAAAGTGTGCAAACTAAACAGAAGTTTATATGGTTTACCACAATCCGGAAGATGCTGGAATGAAAAAATAAACCAAATTTTTAATGATATTGGACTCAGACGTTTAGAAAGTGAACCATGTGCATATATCCTTCAAGAAGAGGAGAAAACACTAATAATTGGGATTTATGTAGATGATTTTCTCCTTATTGGATCGGATAGTACCATAATTAACAGAATAGTTAAGCAATTGGATAAGCAAATTGTCATTGTTCGAAAAGAAAAGCCTATATTTTTTCTTGGAATCAAAATTGAGGAAAAATAAAATTGTTTCAACTTTCACAAGAAGCCTATGTAGAAAAGATTTTGAAGAAATTTAACCTTGAAGAATGTAATCCAGTAAAAACCCCTGGTAATCTTAATCAAGATCTGGATAATCACCCAGATTCTTCTCCTGTGGACCCTAAACTTTACCAAGAAATGATAGGTTCCTTGTTGTATTTATCAGTGGGAACAAGGCCTGATATAACATTTTATAAAATAAAAGGATTTAAAAGCGCGAATGTTTCTTTTATACATAATACGAACTTCTACTGTCCTTACTGCGATGAAAAAAATATATTGGGAGGGCTTGGCTCATCAGTGGTGAACCCTCCCAGCGGTTTCGCCAATTTAATCCACCAGACCGCTTCTCAGAGCTCTAATACTGTATTGGATCATTCTGCTTTTATATGCTACACTGAAGGATGGAATCTTAGAAATGGTTTTCAAGTAAACTATGGACATAGGCTTATAGGACAGTAGCATTATATTCAAATGTTTGCATCGAGCAATGCTCTTCAGCAAACTATAAAGACAAGGCCAGTTAGGCATAAATTAATACAAAGCAATAACGCGCCATCTATACATATAAAAGGATTTAAAAGCGCGAATGTTTCTTTTATACATAATACGAACTTCTACTGTCCTTACTGCGATGAAAAAATATATTTGTATTAATTTATGCCTAACTGGCCTTGTCTTTATAGTTTGCTGAAGAGCATTGTTCGATGCAAACATTTGAATATAATGCTACTGTCCTATAAGCTTATGTCCATAGGTTACTTGAAAACCATTTCTAAGATTCCATCCTTCAGTGTAGCATATAAAAGCAGAATGATCCAATACAGTATTAGAGCTCTGAGAAGCGGTCTGGTGGATTAAATTGGCGAAACCGCTGGGAGGGTTCACCACTGATGAGCCAAGCCCTCCCAATATATTTTTTTTCATCGCAGTAAGGACAGTAGAAGTTCGTATTATGTATAAAAGAAACATTCGCGCTTTTAAATCCTTTTATTTTATATGTATATATGGCGCGTTATTGCTTTGTATAACATTTTATGTTAGTCAACTCTCCCAATACAGCAGGGATCCCAAAGTCATCCACCTTACTGCACTTGAAAGAATATATAGATACTTGAAGGGAACAAAAAGCTACAAGTTATGCTTTAACAGAATAAGAGGGAAAATTGAAGTATTTACAGATGCTAGTTGGTCCTCAACTAAAGACTCAAAATCTTTTTCAGGATATTTAACTAAATTAGGATCTTCACTACTTAGTTGGAAATCTCAAAAACAACCACTGGTAGACCTGTCAACATGCGAAGCGGAATTAATGGCTATCTGTGAGGGCACTAAAGAGTTAAAATGGTTTATGAAATTTCTTTCTGAAATAGGTCATCAATCATGTGTACCATATACCACTTGTTCTGAAGACAGACAGTAAATCAGAAATAGACTGGATTAAAGGAACATCTCATCATTGTAGAACCAAGCACATTAACAGAAAATATTTCTTCGTGAAAGATGAAGTCTCAAAGGGAAATTTGAGAATCTCCTTCGTGAACTCAGAAGCTCAAGAAGCGGATCTTCTCACCAAGAGGCTGCCGGGAGACAAAATTCAGAGACTGCTTGTAAATATGGGACTTGTTTTTGGACCTAATTTTGATTTGCTCACCAAAAGGGGGAATTGTTGAAATTGGTAAACAAATCAATTTAAAATAATCTGTGATGTCAAATATGTTCCTTTTTGACTAAGTTTTGTTTTTGTTTATGTTGTAGTAATAGCTTAGAATATTGAAGCTCAATTTTTCTTCGTTTGTTAAGTTAATTAGTTTGTTTAACCTCTCCTTGTATTTGAATAATAAATTTGTTTAAATTAATAAGCTGCAGTTATGCTAAATTAAAATTCAAAATACAACATGTTTCTTCAATTTAGTTAGGCTTAATAATAGATTCATTGCCTTGTCTTCTGTTTCACCTTCAAATCTTTCTTTTAGTGAATTCCAGATTTCTCTTGCATTCTTTATTCCTTTGTAGATAATTGCAATCTCAGGAGACATACCTAAGATCATATATCCAAGGGCTTCCTTGTTTTTCCTGCTCCAATCATCATAAACTATAATAGATAATGGATCATTTTCATTTTTCGTTGGCATTTGATTTTCAATCACTTCAAAAAGTTGCTTAACTTCAAGTAGCGTTTCAAGCCTCATACTCCAAATAACATAATTTCTATCATTTAAGGTTTCAATTTTCGTGTTGATAAACACGTCCATTTTGAAGCTCTAATTTATTTATTTTCAACTTTCTAAAAATTCAAATATCATGAAGTTAAGCCTGTTAGAAATCACTTCTTTTTAACGGCGCTCTGCTACCAATTTGTTGTTAATTTTCGATTGAAGATTTGGAGCATTTCGATATAAAATATATTTATTGGCTTTTATACTTAGCACAACATTATAAAAGTAAGAAATGATTAAATTCAAAAGATTATATATCTAAATACAAAAGGTTATTTAAAAATAAAAGATCAACCTTTGTTCTTCATGTCAAAACATTATTCTTTGTTCTTCAAGATTTTTATTAATGTTCCTTTTTCACAGACATTATACCATCAAAATCAACTCTAATGTTTACAAATTCCACTCTATCGTGGATGAATACAACCTGTTTATCCATAACCTTAAAATACCTACATGTCGAAATGCCAGTATAATAGATTTAACAATATCAAACAAAAATTCTATAAAGCTGATACAGAATTGGAGCACATCAACTTTTACAAGTATTTCGGATCATGTAGCAATAACCTTCGACATTCGATATAATTTTAAAGTGCAGAGAATTGGGCAAAAGTCAACATGGAAATTCATTGAAAAAGATGCCAACTGGGAAAAATTTACTGAAGAGATATCATTTCAAAATGTACATAACTTGTCGAATTAAATAAATCAGGCATCTAATACTAAGGATATTGACAGGATTATGATGAAACTTACGGACATAATTAGTGGGGTAGCTTACTCGTCTCTGTAAATCAAATCAAACTCTTTCAAGCATGTATCCAATATTAAGTGGTGAAATGGGAATCTTGAAAAAATGAAAAATGATTTTCGTTATATTCGAAACTTATACTATCGGCATAGAGTTATCAATAAAATAACTTTTAAAATTGCAAGAAACAGGTACATTGAAGCTATCGAAAAAGCTAAGAAAAAAAAGTTGGAGAATATTCATTGAAGAAAATGAATCAAACAACCCATTTAGAAACGCCTATAAATTTTTTAAATCGCTGAGATCATCCAACAACAATTAAGGGCTTCCTATGATCGATAATATACCGGATACTTTAAAGAAAGAAAAAAAAAGAAAAGTATTTTGAATGATTTATTTCCAGATGATGTACATTCAGATAAAGAGGAACATATTATTATTAGAAACTATAAACCTGAATATAAAAACCAAAATAATATTTTTATAGAAATATAGTAGACTCTCCTATAACGCGAGTTTTTACAACGCGCTTTCGTACAGCGCGATAAAAAAAATTGCGACAAATTTATTTATACAACGCGAATTTTCGTATAACGCGTTATAAAATAAAATGCGGAAATTTCCATATTGACAACTGTACAATACATTTAATTTTTATGTACACGCGTTTTTCTTTTTTTTTTTTTTTTTTTTTTGAACGAAGTAGTGTTGTATACTTTGTCAATTTAATTGCACATGTGTTTCTGTAAGTAAATTTTTTTAAATAGTGTTACATTGAGTTTTAAAGCTTAAAATAATATTTTTAACGCATATAAGGTATTAAATTAGAATTTATATGTAAATATTTTGCAAATATAAAAAATTACGAAACTTGCTCCCCAGTCATGATGAATAAAGTTGGAAAAAAAAAGAAAAATTGAAAAGGATATATACTGTATCATGTAAAAATGTATTGTATAAAATGATGCATATAGGAAAAATTGATTAGAGAAGCGTGGACGCGGGCGCCGCTTGGAGGCGCTGCATGAAGATAACTGACCAATGGGAACGGCCCACCTCAACCGTCCGTCTTCATTTTGTATATACTTTTAGCCTGCTTTTGTTCTACTGCTGTGTGCGGTTGCTATTCTTTTTTCAACATATATATCCTTATATATAATAATAATACTATATTTATAAAATCACTTATTTGGCTGTTCTTTTGCATCACCGACCCACAACATGGTAGCAGAGCGTGGTTAGCTGCATAAAAAGAACGAAAAGTAAGTGAAACCAAGATGGCGTCGTCTTCCCAAGCGCTTGCACTGAACGTCGAGAAGCTTCTGATCGAAAGAGGATTATGGGAATGTGTAATTAACGGAGAAACGATCGACGCTGATGAGGATCAAAGAAAATATGAGAAGACAAAAATTAAACAAGAAAAGACACTGGCAACGATTGCTCTATCAATTTCTACAGAGCAACAAATACACGTTTTCGACTGTAAGACTGCAAGTGAAGCCTGGACGACCCTGGATCAAATATTTGAACCGAAATCAAGGGCGCGAATTCTTCAACTCAAGAAACAATTCGTGAACATCAAGTTCATCGAAGAAGAAAATATGATAAATTACCTATCAAGATAAAAGACCTGCAGTGATCATCTCAGAGAAGCGGGATGTGAAGTAAAGGATGAAGCTCTGGCATACTCTATGCTAGCTGGACTACCAAACTCCTATGATGGGATTATAATGAACTTTGGAAACATGACGAATGATGAGTTCACGTCATCCAAGGTAAGGCAGGTCCTGCTACCGGAACACGAGAGGAGAAAAACCAGAAAAGAGGATTCATCCAAGGAGGTGCTACAGTTGAACAAGCATCAAAATAACAGCAGCACCGACAGTCGAAGAAAATGCTACCGATGCGGGAAGATCGGCCACATCGCCACCAACTGCCGAGGAATGAAGCAAACAACTACTAGGAACCGCGATAATCAGCATTATCAGAGGAAGGTAAACTAATCAGATAAATTCCTGGCTGCACTCAACCTAACGAGCGACGAGGATTCGTGGCTGTTGGACAGCGGAGCAACCAACCATGTATGCAGAAACAAAGACTGGTTCGTTGACCTTCGGGAGGTGTCATCTGATCCTATCATGACTACGAGTGGGACAACTGAGGCTAAAGGATATGGACACATATTTCTCCAGACGTCTATTCATAATGAAAGCATCGAAATCAAGCTAAACAATGTGTTATACGTCCCAAATGTGCGAAGGAATCTGCTGTCAATCTCCAAGATAAAAGAAAACGGCAACCGTGTGACCTTTCGTAATATGGTAGCTCGCGTTTTCAACCCAGAAAACAGGATTATAGCGGAAGCGACAAATGTAAATGGCCTCTACATTGTGAAAGGTAAGACCTTAAACTCCAGTAAAACAGCATTTAATAGTGAAAGGGACCATTTTCAGAACAATTCCTTGAGAACGTGGCATCAAAGGTTATGCCATATTGACAGTAACGCCATTGAAAAGATGGCGCGGGAGGAGCTGGTAATAGGCTTAGAAATTTCCTCTAGAGACAAAGGCCTATGCGACGATTTTTGTATCGCCAAATCCACTAAAGCGTCACATAAAAACCTAGGCAATATTAGATCAAAACGGACCTTGGAGCTTATCCACACAGATATTTGCGGTCCAATGCCGGTAAAATCAACCGGAGGCAATAGATACTTTGTCGTATTTTATTTTTGAATACTCTGTGTGAAAGCTAGATTTGGAATAGGAACTAACCTTAAAGTTTTTGTTTTGGCATTCCGTGTTTGTTTTTGTTTTCTTCTTGTCTTGCTAAATGCAATAAATAATTATTTTGTTGCTTTAAAGAGAGTTGTAATTATTTAAAATACTACAATTTATGGTAGCAGAGCGCGGTTCAATTTAAAACTTGAGAAAAAGCGAAAATATTTTATCAGAAGTTTGATACGTTTATTTTAATCGGTAAACAAAGATCTCTTCTGCATCAAGGTATGTAAATTTTGAAATATGTTTCAATAGAATTTTAATTATATTGATAAAAGAAAGTTTTAAATATAAGGATTGAAAAAAAAAACATTTTTGAATTATAAACTACCTTTAAACTATATTGTTTAATTTTAAAAAGTTGAAAAACAAGGCTAAAATGGATTGAAATTTTTCGCCAACGACAAAAATTGAACCTTTAACAAGAACAAATTATCCGATTTGGGCTTTAAAAGTCGGAGCACTTTTACGTGGAAAGAAATTATTTAAATGCGTAATTTCGGATCCCGAGCCTGATATAAAAGATGAAGTCGCTTGGCAAATATGGAGTGAAAAGAATGACGAAGCCTTTGGAATTATAGTTACAACTCTATCAGATGAACAAGCAGGAATGTTTCTAGATGAAACTAAAGCAAAGAAAGTATGGGATGAATTAAAGAAAATCTACACGGGCAACCTAGAAGATAAGATCGTTGATATTGGACTTGAACTTAAGAATATCAAGATGAAAAATAATGAATCCATAAACGAATATATGGCTAGAGCCAAAAATATTTCCTCTCAAAGTTCTTCACTCGGACACCAAATATCCCAAAGAGAACTAGCGTTTCATATTGTGCGAGGTATCCATCCAAGATTGGAAAAGATCGCTGTTGTACTGAGAACTAGAAGAGAATTAACTCTTGATGAAATTCGGCAGTCACTTAGAGAGGAAGAGAATCGAATGAATTCTAAGGTGAATGGGAGTCATTCTGATGAAAATGAACAGGCTTACAGAAGTAAAGACAGAAGAAATCACTATCAACAGAATCGAAAAAAGGAGTGTTTTGTTTGCCATAAAAAAAGAACATTTAGCTAAAGATTACTGGTTCAAAAATAAGCGAACTCAAGAACAACATGAGAAAAGAAATGCAAATTCAAATACGAACTATAACAAACAAAATTTCAGAAATAATGCGAATACCGTCTCAAGCAAGCCTGCGGAACAAACTTTCAATACCAGCACAGATCGAGTTTTTGAAAACTTCTCAAATAATTATAGTCAGATACAAACCTGGTGTCTTGACTCAGGGTGTACTACGCACTTATCTCCACACTTGGACTGGATGGAAAATGTAATGCCTTATGAAAGTGAGATAAATTTGGCAGAAGAAGGTAAAGTTACACATGCTACAGCTAAAGGTGATATCAAGGTTTCTACTTGTACCGAAAACGGAATTGAGAATGTTCAAATTAAAAGAGTTCTGCATGTAACTAACTTAAGGTCTAATCTTTTATCAATATACGAATTAACTAACAAAGGAAATACTGTAATTTTCAATAGAGATGGAGCAAAGATTTACAATGAACAGGATGATTTAATTGCAGAGGCTCAAATCCAGGATAGGATGTATGTAATGGAAACAAGGTCCAGAGATGAATACTCGGAAAAGACGAAGAATGTCATGACCACAAAAGATGATTTCTCAAATGACAATATCAGCTTATGGCATAGAAGACTGAATCATTTGAACGAAGCGTACATGAAAGAGATAATTCAAAGGAATATGGTATTGGGGTTTAATGTTAAATTTAAGAACTTGCCAGAATGTGAAGCTTGTATAATGGGGAAATTGACTCGACAACCTTACCATCCCGTTACCACCAACTGTACAACCAAATCCCTTGAATTGGTGCATATGGATTTGTGTGGCCCAATGCCATACCAATCTCTAGGTGGATCAAAATACTTTTTTGTTCTGGTTGATGACTTCAGCCGAAGAACCTTTAACTACTATCTGAAAAACAAAGTTGAAACTTTGGGGAAGTTTGAAGAATTTAAGGCAAGAGGGGAAAATGAGCTACACCTGAAAATAAAGGATGTGCGAACTGATAATGGCACAGAGTTCACTAATCACAGATTCAAGAATTTCTTAATTAAAAATGGAATACACCACCAACTCTCCACCACCTACTCGCCACAAAGTAACGGAGTTGCGGAGAGAGTAAACCGAACCCTAATTGAAACAGCAAGGACATTATTGTTTGATTCAGGATTACCCATGGCTTTCTGGGCGGAGGCAGTCGCTACTGCATCATATGTCAAAAACTGTACTCCACATAGGTCAATCAAGCTTGATACACCAATGGAGAAATGGAAAGGAAAAAAAACCCTCCATTCGACATTTCAGAATATTCGGTTGTTTGGCGTTTTGGCCCATTACACAACAACATAGAAGTAAATTTATGCCTAAAAGTCGAAAAGGTATTTTTGTAGGCTATTCTCTGAAAAGAAAGGCTTATCGAGTGTATGACATAATCACTAAGAAAATAGAAGAAGTAAGATCAGTAAAATTTGTCGAAAATGAGAAAGGAATTGATTATGCAAAAAATCTTCAAGAAGACACAAATTACGACCATTTTTCATATAAAAAGGAAGAGGAAAATGATAATGAAATCGACCTTCGGACGCGTCCAGAAACCTCAGAACTAAATGAAGAAACGATTCCCACGCTAGACGAACCTAACGAGGAAAGAATTGTAAGGTCAGGTCGCAAAAAGGAAGATACACAAAAGGTTTTAGAGCAAAAACACAGAGCAAAACTGAGAGAAGAAGAAATGAAATTGCTTGATCAAGGCGTTCGACGTTCGCAAAGAATAAAAGAAAGAAATAACGTGAATTTTATAATAGAACCAGAAGAACGTATTCCCGAAAATTATGAGGAGGCGATTAACTGCGAGAATAAATATGAATGGCTCGAAGCAATGAAAGAAGAACTTTACTCTATTGACAAGCATAAGGTATGGACTCTCGTTCAAAGAGAAAAGAATATGAAGATCATAAACTGCAAATGGATCTTTAGCATAAAGAGTACGCCTGGTGAGGGTGTTTATAGAAGAAAGGCTAGATTAGTTGCTATTGGTTGTAATAAAAAATATGGCGTAGACTATGAGGAATCTTTTTCACCAGTGATCAGAAAAGAAAGTCTTCGTGCGATTGTAGCCCTAGCAGCTCAGTTGAATTTGGTTATAACATCATATGATGTGAAGACCGCCTACCTTAACGGAGAATTGAAAGAAACTATTTTTATGAAACAGCCGGAAGGATTTGTTGAAAAAGGCGAAGAAGACAAAGTTTGCAAATTGTTAAAAAGTATATATGGACTTCAAAAATCGGGAAATTGTTGGAATAAAAAGATCAACGAGATACTGATACAACTGGGAATGAAAAGATCGCAATATGATCCATGTGTGTACACTTTTAGAAAAGGAAAGGAATATGGAATATTGGGTTTATACGTGGATGATCTAATAATAGCCGGAACGAATAAAACCTTTAATGGAAAACTAGCATCAGTGATAGGAAGATTTGTTGCTTTAAAAGAAAAATTGGAGAATGAACCTTTCATTGGTATAGAGATAAGGAAAACAGAATACGGTTTCGATCTATCACAAGCCCATTATATCGATAAAAACTTGAAGACATTTGCACTCGAAGAATGTAACATTGTACAAACTCCGGGAGACCGAGACCAAAGTTTTGATGAATGTCAAGACTCCAAACCAGTAGACAGGACATTGTATCAAGAGATGATCGGATCCCTGATGTATTTGGCAACCGGAACTCGTCCAGATATTTCTTTTAATGTGAGCAATTTATCCCGATTTTGCAATGATGCAAGAGAAGTACATTTAACAGGAATTAAGAGAATATATAGATACCTGAAGGGCACCAGAGATAAAATGTTAAGATACAAGCCATCAGAAAATAGCATTCTTGTCAGCACAGATGCAAGCTGGTGTTCAACAAGTGACGCAAAGTCCTATTCCGGATACACAGTTAAACTGGGAAACAACCTGATCAGTTGGAGAAGCAAGAAACAAAGTTTGGTGGCTCTGTCTACATGCGAAGCCGAACTAATTTCGATATGCGAAGGGATCTGCGAAGTAAAATGGATTAAAGGACTTTTAGAAGAACTATGTAAGGATGCGAACTTTCCTACAACGCTTAAAACAGATAGTCAATCTGCTATCAAGTGGATTAAATCTGAAAAAAATAACTTCCCGGACGAAACATATAAACCGAAAATTGTATCTTATAAAAGATGCTGTGGAAGAAGGAACAATCGACCTTGAATTTGTTAGGAGTGACGAAATGGAAGCGGACCTATTAACAAAGAGTCTTCCCAAGGTGAAACTTAAAAACTGTATAGACTCTCTCGGACTTGTTTGATAGAAGCTTCCACACAGGGGAGGGATTGTCGTATTTTATTTTTGAATACTCTGTGTGAAAGCTAGATTTGGAATAGGAACTAACCTAAAAGTTTTTGTTTTGGCATTCCGTGTTTGTTTTTGTTTTCTTCTTGTCTTGCTAAATGCAATAAATAATTCTTTTGTTGCTTTAAAGAGAGTTGTAATTATTTAAAATACTACATACTTTCTATCTTTTGTTGATGATTTCTCAAGAAGGATTACTGTGTATTTTCTGAAAAACAAAGATGAAGTATTAAAACATTTCGATATCTATAGAGCCACTGTAGAGAGACACTGGTAATAAAATTAAAGTGTTACGATCGGATAATGGACTTGAGTTTTGCAATAGAGATTTTCAAGATAAATTACAAAGACTAGGGATAAAGCATGAACGCACAAACGTGTATTCTCCGCAAATGAACGGTGTCGCAGAACGTGTAAATCGAACACTTTTAGATATGGCCCGCGCTTGTTACATAGCGCTAATCTCCCCCAAAGATTTTGGGCAGAGGCGGTAAACACAGCTGCTTACATTAAAAACAAATGTTATAATACTGCTCTAAAAGACAAAGTACCTGATGGACTTTGGTTAGAAAGAAATCCTAGTGTAAGACACCTAAAAGCATTTGGATGTTTGGCATATAGCCATATACCAAGAGAAAGGAGGCGAAAATTAGACCATCGGGCATGTAGATGTATTCTGGTAGGATACTCCACTCAAACACGTGGATATCGTCTCTGGTGCCCAGAATCACAAAAGGTGATTGAAACAAAACATGTTAGATTCGATGAGTCTAAAATTGGACTAGAGTGGACCAAAATAGTCGAAGAGACAGAACCGGAAAGATACAACCACGTTTGGCTAGAACCTGAGACTAATTATGATAACTACCTAGAGAATGAATTACCGAGTAATTTGGATTCAGTGGGGGCAGAGGACGCTCTACCACAACACTCCACCTCCAAAAACATTGTTCGAAATCCATATGGGAGAAAAGGTAAACCAAGAGTAGAGTTAAATATTTTAGATGCTACCGAGCCGCAAAGTTTTGAAGAGGCAGTCCAATCTCCCGAAGCCGTGTATTGGAGAAAAGCAACGGAAGATGAGCTTAGAGTGCTTCAGGAACGAGGCACTTGGGAGTTATCAACATTACCGCCGGGAAAGAAACCGATTAGCAGCAGATGGGTGTATAAAGTGAAGACAAATGAGAGCGGAAATGTAGAGCGTTTCAAAGCACGTTTAGTAGCTAGAGGTTTCTCACAGAAACAAGGAATCTATTTTCAGGAAACTTATGCACCTGTTATTAACTTAGCTGTAATCAGAGTTTTGATAACGTTAAGTTTGAACATTAAATGGTACAATAGACATCTCGACGTAGATACGCTTATCTATATGGCGACTTAGAAGAAGGAATATACATGCTTTTGCCAGAAGGGGTCGAGAGGAAAGATAACGAGGTTTACAAACTGCTTCGACCTATTTACGGCTTGCGACAATCAGGGCGGAATTGGAATTTAACACTCGATCATGCTTTACAAGAGATGGGATTTACACGACTAGAATCCTGTAATTGTATTTATACTTATCTGGATAAGGCAATTATTGCCGTTTATCTACATAAACGGCAATAATTGCCTTATCCAGATAAGTATAAATACAATTACAGGATTCTAGTCGTGGCTTTAGTGGCTTTGGTGAGAGTGAAGAGATTTTGCGGAATATAGAACAGAAAATTAATGAAAGTTTCCGAGTTAAAAATTTGGGAGCGATCAGGAATTTCTTGGGAGTTCAGATTGACTATCCAGATGAGGAGACTGTAGTACTAACTCAAAGTACGTATGTTAAATCAATTTTACAAAAATTCAACATGATTGAATGTCGACCGGTATCCACACCGTTAGACATTAGTTTTCCAATCTCAAAACGAGATTGCCCCACAGATGAAGAAGAGAAAGAGAGGATGAAAGCTATTCCATATAGGGAATTAATCGGGTCGCTCCTTTATCTTGCGAATTGTACTAGGCCAGACTTAATGTTTTCTGTTACGAGATTAGCTCAATTCGCCAGCAACCCTGGACGTCGACATTGGCAAGCTGCCAAACACGTCTTAAGATATTTACACGGCAGCATAAATCTATCTCTCGTTTATCGCCGGACTGATTCCAATGATGTTTGTGCATACAGTGATGCAGATTGGGCTAGCGACATCGATGACAGACGGTCCAATAGTGGGACCGCTATCACTATAGGACATTCCTTAGTCATATGGAAGACTAGCAAACAGAAGTGTGCCTCACTTTCCACAATGGAGGCAGAATATTTAGCGCTATCCCAGACCACTAAGGAAGCAGTTTGGATCGCTACCATCTTGAAAGAATTAAAGTTCTTATCGAATTTTGCCTTTCCCTTGATAATTCATTGCGATAATAGATCCGCTATAGACTTTTCCAAAAATAATGTGGAGAACAACAGATCCAAACACATTGACATAAGATACCGTCAGAGAAAGAATAATTGGCGGAGAGATCAAGATTGTCTACATCCCTACAAAGGAGAACCTGGCCGACGTCTTCACCAAGACCCTGAGCAAAGTGACTCACAAGAATGCCTGTGACTTCAAGCGTGGACGCGGGCGCCGCTTGGAGGCGCTGCATGAAGATAACTGACCAATGGGAACGGCCCACCTCAACCGTCCGTCTTCTTCTTGTATATACTTTTAGCCTGCTTTTGTTCTACTGCTGTGTGCGGTTGCTATTCTTTTGTCAACATATATATCATTATATCTAATAATAATACTATATTTATAAAATCACTTATTTGGCTGTTCTTTTGCATCACCGACCCACAACAAAAATAATTATATACTAAAACAAAACTGAATGTTATATTATTTTATATGCAAATGTATATTTAAAAAAATACAAATTACGTAGTGAATAAACTTTAATTCCTATAACGCGGTTTCATACAACACGGAACACATTAATCGCGTTATAGGAGAGTCTACTGTAAAAGATGTTGAAAATATTATTTCAAAAATAAATATCAAGAAAGCACCAGGTCCAGATTTTATCAGTAATAATATGATCAAACATGCAGGTACAGTTTTAATCCCGATTTTACAGCAAATATTCAACAAATGTATTGAATTAGGTTATTATCCGGGTGTATGGAAAGACTCTACTGTAAAGATCATTCCAAAACCTAATAAAATAATCTATGAAACAAGCAAAAGCTACAGAGCAATATCATTGACGTTGAACATTTCGAAAAATTTTGAAAAAACATATTTAAAAACAAAAATCAATAAATATTATGAAGAGAACAATCTAATGAGAGCAAGGCAACACGGATTTACTAAACATAAATCAACGAACAGTGCAATAGAAGATATAATGGAAACTATACTGAAACACAGGCAAGGAGAATTGACTTCTTTGATTTCAGTGGATATAGCAGGCGCATTCGACAACGCATGGTGGCCAGCAATTATTAGAAGACTCGATTTAGATAACATTCCCTCCAAATTAATATAAGAATTATACAATCTTATTTAAGCAGTGAAAGAAGGGTAAATTTCTCATATGAAGATACAAATGTTACAAAATATCTGACAAAAGGATGCCCTCAAGGTGGCCCTTTATCCCCAATATTATGGAATATTTTGTTAAACGACTTGCTGAAGAGTTTCAAACATCCGAACGCAGAAATAATTTGCTACGCGGACGACGTTTTTTATCATTTGCTGGAGCAAGTCTGTCGAGGATCTAAAAATATTAGGCGAATATATTCTATGCTATGTGATTCAATGGTGTAATATGAATAAATTATCAATAAGCCCAGAGAAAACGAATTTACTTTACTTACATAAGAAACCTAAAGTTCCAATTGAAATACCGAATATTATTTTAAACCCAGTATTTCAAGTTGAGATATTAGGCGTAAAATTCTCAAATCATAGAATAAAAAAGAATATCGATTTTACACCACATATCAACGACATTTTGAGCAGGATCGTAAGAATGAAACATTTTCTGTTTTCACTTTGTGGAAAGATGTGGGGAATAAATACTAAAAAAAAAAAAGAATAATTCTGCATAAAACAATTATCAGGCCAGTTCTTACGTAAGGTTCAGAAATATGGTACAAATTTATGAATAATCGATGCAAAGAAAAACTAAATACTACTCAATATCAAATTCTTCTTTGGGTGAGCAGAGCCTACAAAACTACTTCTTCCAACTGTGTCCAAAGTCTTGCGAACATCCCCCTTCTCACAGATTATATTGAATCTAAAATAATTAAATATGATTTGGCTCATCTTTCGATAGAGGATCAAAATGCTTATAGACCACATTCTCCAAGTATAATTAGATCATTTTTAATTGCAAAAATGGATGAATTATTTCTAAAAACAAATTAAACATTCCAGAGCTTTTTCCCGTTTGGAATTCCAACATTTTTCTGCTCCAATTTTTATAATACCCAGTTTATAACGAACCATGGAAATTTTAAGGGATTTTTATTAAAAATTGGCGCAGTTGAAGACTCTAGCTGTCATTGTGGCAACGAATTCCAGGACTCGAGACACCTACTGCTGAAATGCCCACTCTTCTTCAACGCTAGACAACAGACAATAAATAATGTTGTAGATATATATCAATTCGTAAATAGCAGAGAGAATTATCATAGGTTCAACTATTTTTGTAAATATATTTGTGATTATTTTACAAACCTGAAAGGTTCAGGTTCCTAATATATATGATGTAATTCTACTATAGATGTGTGAAAAATTAGCAGTCGTTTGTGGCTGTCTCCACCTCAATCATCTCTCTCTTTATTTTTCCAAATCTTTTATACAAAAACAAAATTTACATACATGTTAACTGCTTTGAAATTTACATATTAAAATATTTATATTGTACAATTGAATTTAGAGATTTTGGTTTTATTTACATACATAAAATTGAATTTAAGAAAATGAGAGGGAGATAGAAACTATGAACAAAGCTAAACTGGAAATTTACTTTCTATCATTCAAAATGTATCATATATATATATATGTCGGATTGTGTCTATCCTTTGTCAAATCGTGTTTTTCCTGTCGACTCTCTGTCGAATCCTGTCGACTCTTTGTCGGATCCTGTCGACTCTCTGTCGAGTTGGGGTTGTGGTGTAGACTTGGGATGTTGACTTACTGTGGGATTACTCTGGACTCACTGTAGAATCCTGGCGAATTGTGTGGTTGGGTGGATATGATTGGATTGATGGCGCAGTCTTGGTCAAATGGTGTTTTCCACAGGGGAAGAACGAGCACACCTGGATGGGGTAGAAAATAAGACCCTGCGAATGGGAGAATGATGAGACTGACTGGAGGTATTTGCCTTTCAAATGATGGAGCGTACACTACCTTGGTTGGAGCCTATGTTGAGCACACCTAGTTCGTTACACGGCCACCTACCTTCCTTTTTTTACTTCTTGTCCGAGATCATCGTCATTAACTCTCTCGACTTTTCATTGGTGGAGATCCTTCCACGTGCTCTCTGATGATTCGCTATCAATTTGTCATGCTTAAAGATGATTGGTTGTTGATTTGTCATGCTTAAAGATGATTGGTTGTTGATTTGTCATGCTTAAATGTGATTGGCTTAGTGCCCCCATTGTCGCCATGATTGCAATACTCCAGGAAGAAGAAGGCCTTTGAACTTAAGTTTTATGGATCCAGGGCAGTGACCTTTACTTCTTGGATGATGCAATCCTGTTAATTGTTCTTTTCCGAACTCACGAGGCTTAACTTTTATTGAACCTTCTGGCGATACATTTTGCATAGATTGTCGTGGGGTTACATATTCCTAAATACATATTATCACAGATGCGTCCCCTACATGTGAAGAATTCAAAAAGGGGTAGCCTGAATTGAATTCTGTGGGAGAGAAAGTAATTGTGTGGGGAAAATTAATTGGGGAGTACTGTGAGGCTATATACAAGTGTCAAAAATGAAATAAAAAGAGTAAAGGCGAATTGTGCTGGTGAAAAAAATTGTTGAGTGGTTGAAGAGAAAAAAAAAAATGGTGCCTATACAATTATTCAGACTTGGTGTATGGAAAACTACATCAAGGGAATTTTCTGTTAGGGCTTTGGGAAATCAAAGTAATAATAAAAAAATAATTAAAATAAATCAAAGTGAATTCGCGTTGGTGGAATTGTTGAGGGGTTAAAAAAATAAAAATAGTTCCTATCAATTATTCAGACTTGGTGTATGGAGAACTACATCAAGGCAATTTTCTGTTAGGGCTTTGGGAAATCAAAAATAAAAATATTAATAATAAAGGAAAAAGAAATAAAAGTGAATTCGCGTTGGTGACAAAAAAAATGTTGATTAAATTGGTTTTAAAAAAATAAAAGTTATTATATAAATGGTAAATATTTTGATTAAGCATATTGATAAATTCAAAATAAAAAAATGTAAATAATTGGGGTGAGAGGAAAGAAAAAGAAAATGTATGTAGAGAGATACAAAAATATATATCTTAATGTTGAAAGTTAAATGCCAGGGCTGTATCTAGGTCATGTGGAGGCACTTCCGGGCTATTTATAATCATGAGGGGTGAGAGAAATGTTCTCTGATTGTCGAGGTTTGATGCCCTTGTAGATTTTTTTGCCTCTTGTGCGAATTTTGCGGGTAAATGTAATAAGTTGTTTGTGAGAAATGTGGAAAATAATTGGGTAGTGTTGTCAAAGATCCTAAGGTCCGTTGTGTTGGGCGTGGGTGTTGGATACTTGTTTGTTATGGCGGGGTAAGTGTAATAATTTGTTTGAGAGAAGTGTGGGAAAAATAATCGATATGTGGGAATAATTGTGTAGTGTTGTCAAAGATCCTAAGGTCTGTTGTGTTGGGCGTGAGTGTTGGATACTTGTTTGATATGGCGAGGTAAGTGTAATAATTTGTTTGGGAGAAGTGTGGGAAAATAATCGATATGTGTAATTCATTAGGGATGATGAGGTCGTTCGAGAATTAGGTGTGAATTTATGTAAAAGAATCGAGATGTGAATTCATTGCGAGATTGCTTAGGATTCCCAAGCTGTGGGGATGGTATGGACGACATTTGGTGACAGCCAAGATGGCGGATGTTTTTGGAAGTCGGGAGGCCAGATAGGTCCGTGACCTCAATTGAACTGGAGTCGTGATATTGGACGACCGGAAGGGGGGGATGGAGGGGCCCGTGCAGGGGAGTTTCCAAATTCGTCCCTCCCTCGGCTGATCTGCGGCGATCTAAATTTCCGCTGGAAGTTTTCTCCCAGGGTGTCCAAGATGAGAGTTAGAAACGTATGGAAAGCACTACCTATCTGGAAGATGGCTTCCTGTAATTGGTAAAGCCTATGGGACCGTTGGGCATATAACCCAAGCTAGATTACTATGCTTAATAGGGCGGGGGAGTATGGCATAGTCATAAGGCAGATAAAAAGTATTAAGTGGAATATGGGGAATCTGCACATGTTTTCCAGTATGTTCTCCATGAGTGGAGTTCTCTGTGGGTCGTGTTGTAATACGATTCGTTGTGGCGGACTTAATGGAGGATTAGTTATAATTGGATCTATCTGTGGAGGGGCGATGTCGTGTAAATTGTTATTTATGATTGTTGTAAATCGGGTTATGGTGAAAATGGTGGGATCTAAATGAATGAAAGGGTGGCTGTTTGTCGGTTTGATTGTCAGTGGCTCTGTTGGAAAAATGTCGGGTGTAAGATGTTTGAATGGAAATGTGTGATTGTTCTTGTGTCGTAGATGGTGTGTTTTTGCTGTGGGTGGTGGTATGTATTGGATGTTTTTCTGTGTATAGTTTAAGTTTGTTTACATGGACTGTATCGGTGTCTCTTTGGAGAGGTTGGTTGGGTCTATCGATACGGACCACATTTGGGGAGATGATCTCAAATATGGTGTATGGTCCTGTGAAATATGGGGCAAGTTTCCCTGTGTTGGGGTAGTGATATATCTTAACCAACACCAGGTCGCCTACCTCGAAGTGTGGTTGTTTATGTCGTTGGTCATAAATGTGTTTGTCTCGTAGGTGTTTGTTTTGAGTTCTCGTATGTGCGATCTTCCTGACTCTGTCAATGTCTGGGTAAGGTGTGGTGTGTTCAGAAAGTTCCGGGGGTGGAACGCCAAAAATCAGGTAGATGGGCGGAAAACCGGTGATAGAGTGAGGGGTATTGTTGTATATAGTGGTAACTCGTTTGACCAACTTGGTCCATTCGACCTTAGAATTCTCCAAATGGAGTAGCCTAGGTTTTCCTGTAAGGGTGGCGTTTTTAGGCGTTCGCATAGACCGTTGGCTTGTGGGTTATTGCTGGTGTTGAGTAATGGATGGATACTCCTGTTAAGCAGGAAGCTCCTAAATCTAGGCGAAGTGAATGCAGGTGCTCTATCCGTAAGAAGGCGTTTGGGAGAGTCATCCTGTAACACTCGCTTGAGCATCTGTTGATAGGTGAAAATGCTGGTGAATTTGGACGGAAACGTCCACGTGTAGCGCGAGAAATGGTCGACTACGACGTGGAGGTATGCTTTGGCGTTGCCATATTTGGCAAACCCAGCTGTGGTGTCGAGGGATAGTAGGTCAAAGGGCCCTTTGGCTTCTGGTGGTTGACCTAATTCCTCGTAAGTGGGTCCCATCGGACGCTTTGTCAATTGGCAGATTGGACAGGTTTTAACCTTTTGTGCAATGTCTTTTGACATGCCCTGCCAATAATATTGAGCGGAGATGAGTCTCGTCATCTGTGAGATGCCTGGATGGTTGAATTGTGTGTGTACTGATTGAAGTAGTTCGTTGGTGAGTGTTTTTGGGATTATTATTTTGGTTACACCTTTGCGGGAAATGGTATGAAGTCCGTTGTGATCAATGGTCAGTTTAGAATCTCCAGATGGGGAAAGCTGATGGCTCTTAATGAGGGGGGCGTCTAAGAAGCCACAGAACGGGTTACGAGATAGGAGGTCCGCTTCATATTGTTGTGCTCCTTTTATGTAACGAACCTCATATTCGTAGCTCGACAGCCGTAAGCTCCATCGGAATAATCTGTCTGACGGGTTTTTGATCGTCTTCAGCCATTGCAATGCGTGATGGTCAGAAAAAATGGTCAATTTTCTGCCCATCAAATAGACGCGGAATTTATCCACACTCTCAACGATTGCTAGGCATTCTAATTCAGAGATGGAGTAATTCCGTTTGTGTGAACGTAGGGCGCGGCTGAAGTATTGGACTGGATAAATCTTTCCATCAGGGTGGACCTGTTTGTGGATGCCTGCTATGCCGAGTGTTGAGGCGTCACAGTACACCTGGCATGGCAGGCCTTCCTGGTAAAGGTGTAAAATGGGATGTGTGGCGAGGCTTTCCTTCAGGCTAGTGAACGCTTTCTGGCATTTGTCATCCCAGACCCACGTGACATCCTTTTTGAGAAGGTTGTTAAGTGGCGTCCGCAAGCGGACGTAGTCCGGAATGAACTTGTTATAAACGTTCACAGCGCCTAAGAAGGATTGCAATGTTTTGCGGTTGTGTGGTTGTTGGATGGCGTGGATGATGTCTGTGTTGCGTGTGAGTGGTGTGGTGGTACCGGCAGCAATGGTGTATCCTAGGAAATTTATGGACTGCTTTAAAAATTCGCATTTTGCGAAGTTGAGTTGTAATTTTTCTGCCTCGCAGAATGCGAAAAACGGCGCAGATGGTTTTAATGTTCCTCCAACGTGTTGGAGAAAATGATGAAGTCATCGAAATAATGGGCCACACAGTCAAGTCCGTGCCTCTGTAGGATTTGACTCATGACTCTTTCGTAGATCTGAGGGCTGGTTTTCAGCCCGAAAGGCAATCGAGTGGGCTGGTATAACCCCTCGAGCGTGGCAAAGGCTAACAGAGGTCGATAATTGGGGTGTATCGGCACTTGCCAATATGCGGAGGATACGTCGGCAGTCGAGAAATACTTGGCCCGTGCGAGATGGTCGAGTATATCCTCGATCCTTGGGAGCGGATGGACATCCTAGTGTTGATAATATAGTCAATACAAAATTTTTTGGTCTTGTCGCGCTTGGTGACGAGTGTGACTGAGCTAGAGAAAGGTGAAAACGACTGCTCTATAATGCCGTTTTTCAGCATCTGTTGGATCTGACTGCGGATTTCCTGTTGGTCGCATATCGGAACACGATATGGGCGTATGGTGATGATTTTGATGGAGTTTGTGGGTATTTTTACCTGTGGGAATTTTAGGCATGGTACGGCAAATATTTTTGTGTAAATATGTGTTTGTACCGTTGTAAAAGTGTGGGAAAGTGATGTGGGTAGTGAGGACTTTGTGTCGTGATGTCGCATATGTCTGGGAGGTGTTTCTGTTGTGTTTTAGTGTGAGTGTCGCGATTGTTGTCATGTACACGCGTGTGATGGTGGTGTAATGGTGTGTGGTTACGTGTGTACATAACGTGAGAGTTGTTCTGTTGGTAGAACACTGTTTGGGCGTTTTTGTGGTAAGTTTGGGCGATTGTGGCCTTGTGTATAGAGGGCGTATAATAAGGGCAATTGGCCCTGGTGAAAAAATTGTGTGCGTTCGCGTGACGTGATCTATAGATTGACATGGTGGCAAATGGTTTTTAACCGATGGATGCGCGTATTGGGTGCCGTTTGCGGAAGGCTTGTGTGCCATGTGAGCCCTTTGTGACTCCACTTGGCATTCCCAATAGGCGCATTCACTTGGTATATGAGTGAAATGGTAGGTGGTAGGGTTCAATGGGGCGGCGAGTTGGAACATAGTGCCTTGGTTAAAATCTATTGTAATTTTAAAGTTGCAGAGAGTATTTATACCGATAATTCCAAATGGTAGAGGTGCTTTCAACACATGGAAATTCTCGTTTTTGGTTATTTTACCTATTGTCAAGGGGAGGGTTATTCGACCTAAGGTCGGTACAGGGCTGTTTATGTACTGAAGGTCTATAGACTGTTTTGTAAGTTTCAGTTGAGGGAGGTTATATTTTAAATTTTTATAGAGGTTATGGGGCACTATGTTCAAACTTGCGCCTGTGTCAACTAGGAAAGGGGGTGAGAGTTCATGGGTGATGGACAGTTTTATCGTCAGTTGGCTGACGAAAAGTCGGGGCCTTTCTTCCTGGCTGACGAAAGGCTGGGGCGTCTCGGGCGGCTTGGGCTTGGTCTTGTGGTGGATGTTGGGCGGGGCGCACTGCCCGCGCGCTCGCGTTTGGAGCGGATTTGTGGCGGCACTCAGAGTGCCAGTGATGGGCGCCGCAGAATTTGCATTTCGACGACGGTGCAGGTGCAGTCCACGCACCTGTTTTCCTTGGTGTGCTGGTGTATGGGCCCGACATGTTGGGCGGTTGTTCCTCGTGGTGACGCGGAGATGGTGCACTAGTTCCGCAGATCCGTTGCACTAGCTCGTACCACTCTCCCAGGTTCTCAGGCGGTACAACGCGGACAAGGCGCTGGTCGGAGAACGGCAATCCCTCCGTCAGCGTCTCGAGGATTACCTCATGTGGGAGATCCAGTTTCATGCCCAGCGCTGTCTTCCATCGGTAGTACTCCTCCAGGCTTGCCTGCCCAGCAAGCTTCAGGGCGAAGTACTTGGCGAAGGACGCCTCGTTTGATTCCGGGTTGAGGTCCAGAAAGGGTGTCTTGCCTGGAAGTAGGTCTGGGTTTCCAACCTGAGTTTCCTGAAGAGCTCCAGGGGTTAGCGCGTCAGGTAGCGAGGCAACCTGAGCAAATTTTCGGGGGTGGTCACGAGAGCACCGTCCATCTTCTGGTCGTAGGCCTGGAAGAATTGACGGGCGGCGTAGGCTCCATCGAAGGTAGGGATGTTCACTTCCGCGTGTAGGGCCGGTCCCAGCTCTGCCAAGAGGGCGGTCACCTGCAGTAGAACCTCCGCCAGGGTGCGTGTCGGTTCTATTTCGGCCACAAAAGCTGCCTCTCCGTTCTCCTCATTCGCGTCTTGTTCTCGCTCGTTTTCCATCATATCCTGTCGACTCTATGTCGGATTGTGTCTATCCTCTGTCGAATCGTGTTTATCCTGTCGACTCTCTGTCGAATCCTGTCGACTCTCTGTCGGATTCTGTCGACTCTCTGTCGAGTTGGGGTTGGGGTGTTGACTTACTGTGGGATTACTGTGGACTCACTGTAGAATCCTGTCGAATTGTGTGGTTGGGTGGATATGATTGGATTGATGGCGCAGTCTTGGTCGAATGGTGGTTTTTTACAGGGGGAGAACGAGCAAACCTGGATGGGGTAGAAAATAAGACCTTGCGAAAGGGAGAATGATGAGACTGACTAGAGGTATTTGCTTTTCACATGATAGAGCGTACACTACCTTGGTTGGAGCCTATGTTGAGCACACCTAGTTCGTAGCACGGTCACCTACCTTCCTTTTTTATTTCTTGTCCGATATCATCGTCATTAACTCTCTCGACTTCTCATTGGTGGAGATCCTTCCACGTGCTCTCTGATGATTCGCTATCAATTGGTCATGCTTAAAGGTGATTGGTTGTTGATTTGTCATGCTCAAATGTGATTGGCTTAGTACCTCCATTGTCGCCATGATTGCAATCCTCCAGGAAGAGGAAGGCATCTGAAATTAAGTTTTATGGGGGTCCAGGGCAGTGACCTTTACTTCCTGGATGATGCAATCCTGTTAATTGTTCTTTTCTCAACTCGCGAGGCTTAACTTTTATTGAACCTTTTGACGATACATTTTGCATAGATTGTGGTGGGGTTACATATTCCTATATACAGATTATCACATATATTATTGTTTCTCTTTTTATTTTTGAATACCTTTTTCTTGTATAATATGCTTATAACTGTTTCTGTTTAAAAAATGTAAAAGAAGAATAGAACTCTATAAGACACTGTTTCGAAGTTCACTAACTTCTGGTTCCACGATCTGGTACAACTTTATACCCAAAAAAGTCAAAGATAAATTAAACTCTCTGCAGTACAAAATTTTGAAGCACAGTACACAGGTTTATAATTCAACATCTTCAAGCTGTACTCATATTGTTGCTAGAACACCAAAGCTCACGGATTTTATTGAAACAAATATACTAAAAATGAATATTGGATACAAAAAATCAGATCCAACTGAAAGAAAAATGATATCTAATTTTATAAACCAGAAATTTGAGGAATACTATGGAGGTGCCAATGATAATTTCAAGGGATTCTTTGATACTTCAAGAATTCCTAACTATGTTCAACCCAACTTCTATAACGTTCAATTTTTTACTGGACATGGTGACTTCAACACATATTTGTTTAGAATTGGCAAAATTGGTTCACCTGCATGCACTTGTGGAAACGAACAACAAACCCCTGAACATCTTCTGATAGACTGTCCATTAACTTCTGATCTAAGGGAAGAAAACCAACTTTACCTGACTAATACAAAACAAGCTGCTTGCAATAAAGACCAAAATATCAAGTTTAATAGATTCTGCAGGATGTATTTTTTGAGGCGAAAGCGTTGACTGTACATATTTCAAGCTACTACTTATAATTGCTATATGTAAAATTTGTCATTGAACGTTTAATTTTAATGATTTCCAATGTTCAATTGTATTAATTGTATATAATTTAAAATATACACGCAATTATCCAAATTGTGGATATGGCGTGTCTTTCCCAACTGTTAAATAAATAAATAAATAACGCAATTATTCCTAGCCGGGATATCGCGTTTTGTGTGTTGAAATAAAAAAGGTGACTTCATTTTATGATGAGTTGGTGACTCATTTGAGAGCATTGGAATCCTTAAAGATCGAGGCCAGACAGATGCCTGTATTTACGAGGGCCACCCAATAAATAAGTTTCCTTTTTTTAACAAATAAACAACATTATTTACAATTATGCGCAGCTATTTTATTTTCATTATATACAACTCATAACCAGACGCACTTCTAAAGACCCTGTAATACCTTCACATTTAGAACAATTCATATATAGATTGAATAATAATTCCCTTACAATTTTGAACGGCAGAACAAGGGGTGATAGAAGCGACGATTACATATTTATATCAGCACGGGGATGTGATGGACTACTGTGGGCTGTTAGGTTACGTACATGACCTATATGTTGAAGAACTACCATACTCAGATCACTTACCATTAGCAATAAACATGAATACATTTAGGGGAAGGAAACAAGTGATGAACTTTTCTTCAATATCAAAGAAAAAGTACATATGGAAATCTGAAAGAGCAACGCTATTTGCAGAGAATTTGGGGACAGTTTATGGATCCTGAAATAACTCGATTGAGAATATAATGAATAATATGATCAAGCAGATAAAAAATGCAATGTTAAAAACTGGCATGCAAATTGAGAAAAAAAACGGATAACCCAATTTCGAACCTTGGGTTTATCATGATTGCTACATAGCGAAAAAGATCATGAAAGAAACTCTGCCAAAATTTGCTAAATCGAACAAGGATTTAGACCGTTTAGAATATGTTAAAACAAGAAATAAATATACGTCAATTATAATCTATATTATAAATATACGTCAATATTAAAAATAAAAATACTTTTGTAAAAAAACAAGGAAAATTAAGTAATACATACGATTCAACTAAATTTTGAAAAACAATAGCTCCCTTTAGAAAAAGAAACTTTATGCAGGACAATATAACAAATAAGACTGTCAGCAATATTATGAAAAACTCCTGGATGCGGAGACAATACCAGATTATGAGCCACTTACTATCACTTTTCTAAATACAGATAACACGAGGACTAACTAAATACATAACTCTGAACAAAATAAACAGAGAATTTTCACAGATAAGATGTGGTAAGGCGACTGGCTCTGTTGGCATAATGAATGAAGCAATAAAGGTCATCCCTAAAGAATATTTGATTTTTTTGAAGGACATATTCATTAGAATCCTGAGAACATCTGAATTCCCGACCATTGTCTAAAATCAGTTATGCAACCAATTTTTAAGAATGGTGATCGAGGCGATCCCTCTAAATATCGAGGCATCGCACTCTCAAGTAATATAGCAAAACTATTCACATCAATTCTCAAATCTCGTCTAGGTAGCTGGATAGAAAGGAGAGAGATTGTTCCTGTGAATCAGGCGGGATTCAGAGGCGGTCACTATTGCCAAGATCACATATTCACTCTTCAATCCTTGATTCAAATGACCCTCAGCCGAAAGAGAAGAAAATGCTACATGTTTTTAGTGGATTTAAAAAAGGCTTTCGATAGTGTCCCAATAATTACTAAAATTTTCCAATGGTTTTATCCAGTAGGCGGAGAAGAATAACAAACATAAATATATCTTAGACAAAAATAGGTTCAGTAAGGAGAGTATGTTTGCCCTGATTTTAATGAATGTTCGTTAGGTAAACGTTTACTTGAATAAAAATCGGGCGAATAAATAATATATATAAATAGTAATTTAAACCAACAACCCCATATTGTATATAACTTATAACAAGATTTTCATGTTGTATAATAGAAACACATCTGTAAATGATTATAAGCATTATTGACATGTGTCATTACATCATCATATGTAATGTACTTTGTACAAACTGAGGATAAATAAATAAAACTCTGTAATAGATTAAGAGTTGAGCTAAAGCAAAAGGTCAAAAACGTCTAAAATCGAGCATATAGCAGTCCCAAAACAACAAGGTCTAAAGATGGAAACTGCCACGGCCCCAGTGTAGAATTTCGCCAGACGATCCACGCCCCTGTCGTATCTCCTGAAATGCAATACTTCCTTTCTCGGAAAAGATATATAAAGCCTCCGTCCTAGCTAAAAAGATAGTCATTTGAGAGTCACTTCACCATCAGCGCAAGCCCTCG
The DNA here is from genome assembly GCA_030710605.1 of Cordylochernes scorpioides. Classification (NCBI taxonomy): domain Eukaryota; kingdom Metazoa; phylum Arthropoda; class Arachnida; order Pseudoscorpiones; family Chernetidae; genus Cordylochernes; species Cordylochernes scorpioides. The sequence continues at coordinate 78,157,754 of CP092874.1, forward strand.
TCGGTTGTCACCAAGGTCCTCCTCATCCACCATGTATACCAGTGAGAACTCTTTTATCTCCATCTTTCGCTCCTAGCTCAACTTTTATCTGATCACGGAACTTTCTTAGTGCAACTGTGTCTTCGTTTTTTGTGTGGATATTCCCAAACTTTCCACTCTACCTCGACCACGACTGCCTGTACTTTGTGAGAACTGTTAAAGGTCTTACAAGGTGCAGAGAGGTACTGGAAAACTCCCCATCCTGACTATTCCTCTCGGTCAACACAGTATAGCGAGAGTTACAGGGACTCACACCATAGATTAAGTCGACTGAATACCTCACCATACTTTTAGTCGACAGGATTCTCCAAGAGTCAACAAGACACATACACATATCTAGTCGACAGAATGACCAAAACGAAGAATGACACAACGAAGAAGGTAAGAAGACTGTCCAGATAGAAGCGAGAAAGAGCGAAGATGGAGGAACAAATCCGCCATTCCAACGAAACGACCAAGCAATCTCTCCCCAACAAGAGATATCAACGGAAGAAACGACGCCTCAAGGGACCTCCGCAGACCCGCTAACACAGCTCGCCAACGCCAGGAGCAAGCCGACCACCCCAACGACACATCCGAAAATTCCGCAAGAAATGGAAACCGAGCAGCGATGTGGCGCAAACCCAGTGACAAGTTCCCCACCTTCGGCCTGACATCGAGACAATGATCAAAGCGACAAGCCGCAATCAACGTTGGAGAAACTACAAGCTTCTACAAGCTCTCAATGGAGCGTCTTCCACGTCAGCAGGAAAACAACCAGAGACCAAGTTTCCTGACTGAACAATCATCACACAATTGTAAGTTTTTAAAAAACTACCTGACTTTATCCTCAAGTTTACAACTTGATTCCCCATAATTTTTGTATTTATATTTTCACTTTAAGCATTTTAAAATCAATTTTTATCTTTTTTTATATCATTTTTTATTCAATTTTTAAAACTTTCACACTCTCATTTTATTAAATTTACTTTAATTTTTAATCAGATTATAAATTTCAAGTTATTACTCTCAATTTTACTTTTAAAAAAAATTCGCCCATCACGCATTTTTACCAATTTACTAATTTTACATGCGTTTCCAAAATTTACCTAAAATGGTACTATCCAAATCTACAACTTAAAAAAAAATCAATATTTTATATTTAAAAAAATCTCATCATATCATAATTCAAAACTTAATTTTGTTTTTACAAAATTTCTAATTCATCATAATTCTAAACCTTTTTTTGTTGTTGTTGTTTTTCATAATATCTTATTTTTATACCAAAATACCAATATCTTAAACAATTCTCAAAATTTTACAAAAATCATTGTCATATTCAATATTTTATGATGCCCCAATATAAACAATATAAATGTCCCAATTCAAAATATTTTTGTCACTATCACGACATTGCCCTTTTACAAGGATCATTTTCACGCTACCATAATCAACGATTTAAAAAATATATTCAAAATTTAAATATAAATTAACATAGCGCATTTTTTTTAATTGAAAAAAAAAATCGAAAGATACAATATCTTCAAAATCACAACTAAGAAAAATAACTGTTCTTTCCCAAAACAAGTTAAAAATAAAAATCCCGTCAACTACCACGCCAGTAGCTAAATCGAGTCACAATCTTCCAAAACTATTACAATTGTTGAATTCCAACATAGGTACACTCCCTCGTACCTTCCTTTTACAAGCATATTTAATCATCAACAAATCTCTCTCAACAAACGTTACAACACCCTCACATCACTATCTCCAATTGGCAACAATTTTTAGTGCGCGACTTAACACACAAATCCAATTTCGAGCCACACGAGCTCCATAACGTCGCCCCACTAAACACTCAAAAAATTTCACATTAAACGTGCCATATCCACTAACAACCTAAGAATTCTCGATACATGTTCGTACAACAACCACCCATGACTGTAGTTAATTTGTTATTCATGGTGAAACAGGTTAGAATTTTTGCCAAAACAACGACTTCACGTGACACCTTTCCAAATCACTTCTCACTTCGTGTTACAGCGCCACACCACAAAACTTTTTCACTTTTCAGGCCAAAGACGCCTTCACGCCTGTGACGCGTGTCCACGTCGAAAATCGCACTTTCACTCATATCTAAACCTGACATCACCTAATAACATTTTTACTAAGTCTAAACAACTTCAAAACACAATCACTTACGAACACCGAGAAAACCATACCTTTCAAATAGGCAAGAAAATTGCCAACCTCAACAAAAGAAGAAAGTCAGTTTCAAGTAAATAACAAAATAACAAACCATCCCACATGATTGACCATCACAGAAATAGAACTCCGATAATTTCAATGAAAAACAAGAGGAGTGACCCCCAGTAATAGGATCCCCCGAATCTATTTCAATTACATATCCCCGTCCTCCCTCCCCTCTCAAGGCAAGATCTTCATGACCGCTATCTTCATGATCGCCATTTTAAACACATTTTCACACTAACCATTTAGGTTTTCTCACAAATCTCACCAATGCCTTAATCACAACACACAACACACACACACAACATACATTAAACATTTTACATGTTTATTGATATCACCAATTAAAACAACTTGGTTAAGTCTGATATAAACTTTATAAGGGAAAAGAGATATAATTATCTACATATCACCTTTTTGGATAAACGAGAATATTGTTCAATTTTTCTTTACCCAACATTTATCCAATCATTAATGACCTTTAATTATATTCCAATTTTTGCATAAAATCTTGAATAATTATTTTTATTTTTTTTTTACCTTTCAATTATACAGGGTGATCCAAAAGTCCCGCACAACTTTAAAAATTAATAACTCCGCGAATATTTGCGCTAGAGCAATGCGGTAAACACCATTGTGTTCAGGATGCAATGGGATTTATTATGGCAAATAATGAAAAATTCGAAATTGATTTTAATTACAACTTTATTTGCTAGATGGCGCTCTACCAGAATCAACGATTCAGCGGCCAAATTGTTTGATAAATTGAAAAATATAACTGAACGACACGTATTTTTCCTTTTTGAATACCAGGAGAGAACCCTAATAATATCAAATGATAAATTAATAAAACACCATTTCACCAAAAGTTAGAAGAAATGGTTAACGATTTTTAAATACAATCTGAGATATCTGAGATATGTAAAATAGGTATATGCAAATTAAACATGTAGCAAAAAAAAAAACTGATATTTTAGATGCGGTTTGCTGGAATCCTCTCAGCTATTTAAATTTTGAAAATAATAATTTTCTAATTTTTTAAATTCAACTCTCTCTCAGTATCGATTATATCTTTTTTAATTCATTTGAAAAATATTTATCTATCTCTGATTTGTCGTGTCCAATAAAGGGCCTCAGATGTCTCCATGCATCCCTATCACAGCAGCAGCAGCATTGTCTTGGGTGTGTAAAGCAGCTGCTCTGGGTCTTTGTCAATTTTCTGCAAGGCTGCGGGCATGAGAATATGTGGGTAGGTGTTAGTTCCACACCAGGACAGTTGTTGCATGTTCTATAGGTTCTTGTGCCATCTGGATGCATTGTCATTCCTTTATAATGTTTTGTTCTAAATCTTGTTATAGTTTTGTCATTTTTCTCTTAGAGTTTATCTCACATTTTGATCTTTTCTTAATTTTTGTTTAATTATCTTGTATTTTGCAAAAGTATTAGCGTCAAATAATGACATTTGTTCTTTCCTTTGGCTCAACTTTCTGGCTTCCTTTGCAAATTCAACTCCCATTTCATTACCCCCGATCCAAACACTGGCAGGAATCCATTGTAGAATGCAGTTATTCTCCAATGATATCAGTTGAGTAAGTAACGAGTGTATTTTCTGTGTGATTTTAGTATTGCCCTTCTGAATTTCTTCTAGATCGCATATGAAGTCGCTGTATATTATAATTCCTTCTGCTTGATGCAGGGATGGTTGGTTAAAGCATACATCAAGAGCTTTCCAGATAGTTGTCAGTTCACAAGTGAAGTTTGATGAAATCATTCTTGCTCCTTCTTTGATTTTGATGTATGTTCCATCTTGCAGTATTATGTTAATTGCAGCCCCTCCATTACTTATGGTAAGGTCTGATGATCCATCTGTATATGCTGTTAAATAATTTATCTGATCGCATAAACCAATTGTGTCAAGTCCTTTCTTTTTAAGTATGTTTTTGTTCTCTTCTTTTATTGCAGTTCTCATTCAGGTTAAGATTGATGATTACATTTGATGGAAATGGGGTGGGAAATATTGGTTATTCTCTAATTTGAAATTCATTATGTTTCATATTTATGCCCTTTCTAATATTGTTGTCGTACTGAAGTGTTGAAGATCTTTTGAGCCTTTCTTTTTGTGTCCAGTTTAAATAGGTTCTATGGGATATGTGTTCGGTTTCTTTAGTTTTTAAGCTATTGGTGAATTTTATTGTTTTTAATTGTCTTCTGCTTTCAAGTAGGTCTAGACCACATTCTCTCTGAATTTTCTCATTGTTGGTATTCGAAACAGAACCAGTGATTGCTTGAATACTGTCTAGTCGTCTTTTTAGTGATGAACTTGAGGGAACCCAGACAGGTGTTGCATATTCCATTATTGGCCTTATTAAGGTGATATATGTTGTTCTGAAAATTTTGGGTTTTACTCCCCAATTTGTTCCACATAGCCTTCTCAGAATGTTTAGGTTTCTGGTAGCTCTATTTGAGGTGCTAATTATGTGTTCTGTAAATCGCAATTCCTCATCAAGTATCACACCTAGGTATTTTGGAGATCTAATTTTATCAATTATATGGTTGTTTATGCTTATTTTGGAGTTAAATTCATGCCTTTTTTCCTGTCAGTGAAGGAAACCTATAGGTTTGTGTTTATTGGGTTTATGGTCATTTTGAGTTTCATTGCCCACTTCTCCAGTCCTCTCATTGAGGTGTTCAGTATTTTTCTGATATTTCTATACTACTACTTGTGTGCCATATGGCTATATAATCTGCATAACAGGAAAATTTTGTGTCTTCAGTGAGGTAAGGATGGATGTTGTTAAGGTTGTGTCGTAATTAGATATACAACAACTCAAACTTGACTATGACTCTTTATTTAGCTCTTATTCTTTTCGTTTGGCCAACAAAAAAAATTCCAATTTATATACACATATATTCTTACATAATGAGACTTTGAAGAATGCAAATAATCTTCATCTATTTACATACACAACACATCTCCCCCCTTAATAATACTCTAGTCGGTCTGGGAGTTTCCTGGCTCTCTGAGGTCTAGGACTGCGGACGGGCACTTGCACAGCGGCAGGCTCCGGTTTAGGAGTGCAAGAGGGCACGTGCAAAGCAGCAGGCCCCGGTCTAGGAGTGCAAGAGGGTACGTGCACAGAAGCAGTCTCCTCCTTGTTTCCTGATGTAACCTCTGGAACCTCCTCTTCACTTTCTTTCTGACTTCCACCTACAGGCTTCTCTCCTGATGTTCGAGGAAGTATCAAATTTCTTGTCTCCACTTGTTTCTTTCTCACGGTCGCAATTGATTGATATGCCTCTTATACACGAGGCCCTCGCAACCTATAAGGTAGTGACAGTAGCTCAATAATTTCAAAATGGTAACTTTTTACCGTTTAGGTCCAGTTGCATAGTTGCGGAAATAAACCTCGCAACATGTAGTAAACTGCTCCTGGCTTCTTACGGCCTCATGAAATACCTCTCGCGGATTTCCCATATTGGTATTAAATTCGAGAATCTTGATCTTAAACCTCTCTTTATTAGCAGTTCCGCGGGGGAATTCCTTTATTACAGTTTGGGGGAATGCTCTATGAGCAAATAAGAATCTTTGTAGATTCGTCTCTAAATCATCCTTCCCATTATTCTTTCTCAAAAGGTTTTTAAACTCTCTTACATATCTTTCAGCTAAACCATTTGTACTAGGATTATACGGACTGGTCTTAGTGTGCCGTATACCATTCATTTAGGTAAATTTCTCGAATTCAACGGAGACAAACTGTCTTCCGTTATCTGTAACCAAAAATTCGGGCAATCCAAATCTGGCAAAAATTTCTCTAAGATGATTTATAATCGTTTTTTGCTGGTAATATCTTTGATAAAAATTTCTATCCACTTTGAGTATGCGTCCACGAGAACCAAAAACATTCCTTCCATGAACGGACCCGCTAGATCAAGATGAAGTCGATGCCACGGTTTTTCGGGCAAGTCCATTCCGAGATGGTAGCCGGGGGCATGCTTACCGATTCTTGGCATACTCTACATTCTCTAGTTATGGTGACAAAAGTTATTACTTTTGCGGATTAACACACAAAAATGGAATAAGCTAGGGCCTTAATTAAATGTACCTTAATACACAGAAAAGCGTACACTCATGAATACAACACTAACAGCAAAAGGGAGATAAAAACAACGCACGATTTGTAAAATAAAATAAAAAAATACTTAGCTTTATTGTAGCGTTGGGAGGGATCGGACTGGAAACACAGGGATGCCAAGAGAACAGCCAGACAGGGAAAACCGCCAGTAGAAAAACCACTTTAAGTGGCTCCACACAGATTATTCACACACTCTCTGTTCCCGCCGCATTCCCTTCGTCCCTTTTATATACAAACATGGCCACATTCGTCCAATGAGAAGGCGTGAGACATTTGTTCACTAACAACCGAAAACAACATTCTTACCGCTAGAAAACGTAACAGAAAAAATGCAAATGTTTGTCAAGATAATTTGACAAAAGGTATCCTTCCAAAAAAAAACAATCTCCCAAACATTCTCATTGTCCCGTAAGGAAAACCTCCCGCTGATCGGGAGGGAAAAAGCTCACGGGAGCCATGTTACAAGATAAAAAAGGATTAACTAAAGAGAGGAGAAGAAATAGGCCTCCGGTGTCGTTCCGAAAATTTGCCTCCCATCTTGGACCATGGAACAACAACAGGAGGAAAGCCAACTCCTGCACAAACTACAGTGAATTACCTTGAGTAATACCTTAAAACCGCATATCTCTGTATAAACATGGAGGGGGCAATACGCTTTCATCTGGGATTTGCAGGGCGAGGATTTGGTCTCAGAAAATATGGGCTGAAATGTGCCCTGTCAAACCCCCCATCGACCACAGTAGGTTCGTCATGAGAATCTCCATTCTCCTGGTCGGGAACAGTCGTGTTCTCTATCGGTGGTGGGGACATCTCTCGGCGGGGAGAGATACGACAGGCACTCCCACCTTCCAGAGCCAAAGGAATCATCCTTCTCCGAGGATAGCACTCGCGTTTAGCAGCTGCGGGCTTTCTATTACGCATGCTCCTGAATGTCTTCATTCTGTCAATATGCACAACTTGTTCATCGTGCATATTGACTCCCCGCACTCTGAAATTTACTTCAGACACTTTAGCCACCACACGGAAAGGTCCATAGAATTTTGCGGAGAATTTAGAGGATCCCCTGCCCTTAGGAATAGCCAACAATACCAAATCCCCCGTCTCAAAGGTTCTCACAGTCTGAGCTTTATACTTCTTGACTCGTTCATCATAGTTTTCAAACAAGAATTTCCTAACAGTTTCCCTGGCATCTTGCATTTCCTTCAGCCTTTCCGCCAAGGATGGCTTTCTGAATTCGCTCACATCTTTATCGCTAACCTCATGATTGACTGCGTCGTAACCAAAGAGCATGTAGTGGGGCTTCTCACCTAACGCTGAGTGCACGGCATTATTGTACGCAGCAACCGCCGCACCGAGGTTGTCTTCCCAATTCCTGCTATTGGCATAGTGACGCAGAATGGAACAAATGGTGCCATTAACTCTTTCAACAATCGAGTTGCAGGTAGGGCGATAAGAAGTTGTGGATAACTTTTTAATACTATATAACTTACATATCTCTCTGAACAGGTCTGACTCGAATGCAGCTCCACGGTCAGATAACATTTCTTTGCACGTTCCATATCTGTTCACTATTTCATTGACAAATTCGAACGCAGCAGTCTCTGCAGTACAATCCCTGACGGGGATAACCTCAGCGTACCTGGTGAAAGCATCAATGAACACGAGCAGGTATCTATTCCTGTTCCCGGACAAGGTAAGAGGACCCACGAAGTCTACGCATAACCTTTCGAAAGGGTAGCTAGCGGGTTGAATGGGCATATTAGGAGCCTTCTTAAGCCTACCATTGTTCTCGGCACACACTGGGCATGTCTTCACGTACCTGCGTACATCAGACATGGCCCCCTTCCAATAGTAATGGCTTAAGACCGCGTAAAGTGTTTTCTCTACTGAGAGGTGCCCTCCTATGGGACTGTCATGGCACCTTTCCAGAATGGTATCGCGGAGAACTGGAGGTATTACGATTTGCTTCACCATCCTTCCCTTACGAGTGGGTCTACTGTCTGGACTGACCTTCACAAGATATCGGGTGAACTTGCTTATAAAATACGTGCCATCACTCTCTTCTACCTCACTGTCAGTGCTCAGAACCTTCTTGTAGATGGTTTGCCATACAGGGCAGTTCAGCATGGACTTCTCATAGTTGGGAATGGCAGTTACCCCTTCATAGACATCGACTACAGCAACCTCAGTATTATAGGTGTCGCGGGACAGCCAGTCAGCCATCGCATTCTCCTTCCCATTTACATGGAAAAATGTTAATTCCCTGTCCTGTAGCATCAGGGCCCATTTCATGAGCCTACGATTTTTATTCTCTAGTGACTTAAGATATTGCAATGGTTTGTGATCACAGTATATCTCCACCTGCTGACCATAGATGTAGTAGTCAAGCTGTTCAATTGCCATAATAATAGCCAAACACTCCTTTTCTATGGTGCTTTAGTTTAACTCGGCACCTCTGAACTTATGGCTGTAGAAAGTAATAGGCTGAGGAGTGCCGTTCTTCAACTGTGATAACATACCGCCACATCCTATGTCGCTAGCATCAGTGAATATCACGAACTTTTTCCTGTAGTCAGGATGAATTAGGATGGGTGCAGAGGTAAGACAAAACTTTAGCTTGTCATACGCACGCTGCGCTGCCTCGTTGCATTCATACCTGGTGCCCTTCTTAGTCAACTCATATAAAGGGGCCGCTATTTCAGAGAAACCAGCAATGAATTTCCTATAGAAACCAACAGCTCCAAGAAAGCGTCTGACACCTGATACAGTTTTAGGAGGACTCATGTTTTTAATCTTTTCGATATTGTTCTCCTTAGGATGAATGCCATCCTTGTCCACTCTGTATCCCAAGAAGGTCACTTCTTCCTGAAAGAGCTGGCATTTGCTAGGCCTCACTTGAAGCCCATATTTTCTAAGCCTGTCCAACACCTCAGTTAAGTAAGCCAGATGCTGCTCCAACGACTCCGAGTATATCAGAACGTCGTCAATAAAACATTTGCAATTCTTGCCCAATAGGCCGCTTAGGATACGATGCATTTCTCTCTGAAATACATTCGAAGATATCTTACAGCCCTGAGGAAGTCTCGAAATCTCAAATTTTCCGAAAGGGGTTTGGAAAGCGAAGCATTTCGTTACGTTACTATCCAGCTTCAGCTGATAATACCCACTGGCTAGATCTAAGGTACTAAAATATTTAGCACCTCCCACAGCTGCCATGGCGTTATCTATCCGGATCATTGGATAATCCTGATTCCTTAATTTATCGTTGACCTGTCTAAGGTCCAGCACGAATCTCAAGGAACCGTCAGGCTTCTTGACAAGATGTACTGGACTGTTCCAATCAGATCTGGATCTTTTTATGATACCACTCTCTAAGAAATTGTCTAAAAGTACCTTGTACGACTCTAACAAACTATAGGGAATAGGATACTGCCGCCTAAAAGTAACGTCATTTATGTCAACGTCGATTTTTATTGGCGGCACCTTAGCTGCTTTTAACGCTGCGACATTTTCCACGAACATATCTGATCTTTGTTTCAGTATGTCGCGGACCAGCTGCTGATGTTTGCCATTAACTTGGCCAATATCTACCAGTTGCCAGTCTTCAGTCGCCGCAGACATTACATTGCATTCCTCCCACACAGGGGGCAAAGGAATGTTTAATCTCCTTATATCCTTTATCCCAAGAATACCGTCGTAGCCCTTATCTTCAAGTGACATTAACCAGAAACTTATGTCTCCTAGTTCGACACCCCTATCTGTATTTACCCTACATGTTTTTACCTTCGTCAATGTCTGCACGTGGCCTGTAACTGACACAATTTTAAGATTGTTAGTAGCTTCGTCCCAGTCCTCATTCAGAACTTTACACCTTTCTGAATCTATTATGCTAACTTGGCTTCCTGTATCGTATAACAGGTGCCAAGTATTGCAGTTTATTGATACACTAACAATAGGCAGAGTTCCAACGGGATCCCGGTTAGAACGAACATTAACGATCTTAGCAATTGGTCGAATACCAGTGGCTGACTTCTGCCAACTCGAGCAAGCACTGGCCGTTTTGCCCGAGTTTAGTAGTTTAAAGCTCTTTTATCATTGCAAAACCTGGCATTATGCCCCATCTTCCCACAGCGGAAACATTTTAATTTATGCCTACCGCTCTTTTTAGAAGAACCCAGCTTACTCTCGTTAAGCAGTTTAGTCAGCCTCCCTATTTCTTCCTTAAGGTCGTTAATGCACTTCTCTGATTCGTGCTTTGTCTTGCCTACTACTGCATTGAGCGTATCTAACCTTCCCTTCAGACTGCTAACCTCCTCTATGTCCACCGCACATGCCCGTTGCTTAAAGTGGCAGCGGTTCTCTACACCATCCTCCATGGCCATAATTCTAACTGCCTCGTCAATACAGCTGACCCCACTACGGACAACAGGTTCCTTATACTTATCAATAATATTGTCTACGAAAATATCGAACACTAAACTGCTGTCCAGATCGAAATCAATATCTCTCCTAGTGGCCATGAATCTTTCTTTAAACACATTAGGAGTTTCTCCTACACGTTGCTTAAGACCCTCTAATTCTTTTAAAAATTCCCTAAAACCGCGAGTTTTTTCAGGAAATAAAATGCCTAATTTCTCTATAATGCTCTCTACACTACTGTCATTTTTTATGCCCATCTTTTCTATGCTAGCCTGAACTCTAGGCGACAAAGCCTCGAACATAAGCAGTGCCTTAACTTCCTTATTCCATTTACCTATGCTAGCTTTCAGCTCTACTTCCCTGATGAAAGCTTTAAGCCCCACTCCATTGAACGTAGAAAGTTTGATAGAATAGTTACTATCCATATTAACAGTAAAAAGGACTAAAAGTACATACAATAATTAATTATATAAAAAAAATAAAAACCTCAAGGCCAAAATTACGGGAATATAAGCCAAGAAACTATCCTGGCAAGGCTCGCCAATGAAAAAATTTATTACTTTTGCGGATTAACACACAAAAATGGAATAAGCTAGGGCCTAAATTAAATGTACCTTAATACACAGAAAAGCGTACACTCAAGAATACAACACTAACAACAAAAGGGAGATAAAAACAACTCACGATTTGTAAAATAAAATTAAAAAATACTTTAATTTAATCCACCAGACCGCTTCTCAGAGCTCTAATATTGTATTGGATCATTCTGCTTTTATATGCTACACTGAAGGATGGAATCTTAGAAATGGTTTTCAAGTACACTATGGACATAAGCTTATAGGACAGTAGAATTATATTCAAATATTTGCTTCGAGCAATGCTCTTCAGCAAACTATAAAGACAAATTCATTAGGAATAAATTAACACAAAGCAATAACGCGCCATCTATACATATAAAATAGAAGGATTTAAAAGCGCGAATGTTTCTTTTATACATAAAACGAACTTCTACTGTCCTTACTGCGATGAAAAATATATTGGGAGGGCTTGGCTCATCAGTGGTGAACCCTCCCAGCGGTTTCGCCAATTTAATCCACCAGACCGCTTCTCAGAGCTCTAATATTGTATTGGATCATTCTGCTTTTATATGCTACACTGAAGGATGGAATCTTAGAAATGGTTTTCAAGTACACTATGGACATAAGCTTATAGGACAGTAGAATTATATTTAAATATTTGCTTCGAGCAATGCTCTTCAGCAAACTATAAAGACAAATTCATTAGGAATAAATTAACACAAAGCAATAACGCGCCATCTATACATATAAAATAGAAGGATTTAAAAGCGCGAATGTTTCTTTTATACATAAAACGAACTTCTACTGTCCTTACTGCGATGAAAAATATATTGGGAGGGCTTGGCTCATCAGTGGTGAACCCTCCCAGCGGTTTCGCCAATTTAATCCACCAGACCGCTTCTCAGAGCTCTAATATTGTATTGGATCATTCTGCTTTTATATACTACACTGAAAGATGGAATCTTAGAAATGGTTTTCAAGTACACTATGGACATAAGCTTATAGGACAGTAGAATTATAAATAGTTATAAAACGAAGAGAAAAATGTTTATTAATATGCATGGGCTACAAGCTTTCGGGCTTCAAGCCATTCGACGGGTACCAAACCGGGCTTGAAGCCCGAAAGCTTGTAGCCCATGCATATTAATAAACATTTTTCTCTTCGTTTTATAACTATTTACAATTCTATAAGAGAAATTTTCATGATTCATGTTACAGTAGAATTATATTCAAATATTTGCTTCGAGCAATGCTCTTCAGCAAACTATAAAGACAAATTCATTAGGAATAAATTAACACAAAGCAATAACGCGCCATGATGAGCCAAGCCCTCCCAATATATTTTTCATCGCAGTAAGGACAGTAGAAGTTCGTTTTATGTATAAAAGAAACATTCGCGCTTTTAAATCCTTCTATTTTATATGTATAGATGGCGCGTTATTGCTTTGTGTTAATTTATTCCTAATGAATTTGTCTTTATAGTTTGCTGAAGAGCATTGCTCGAAGCAAATATTTGAATATAATTCTACTGTCCTATAAGCTTATGTCCATAGTGTACTTGAAAACCATTTCTAAGATTCCATCCTTCAGTGTGGCATATAAAAGCAGAATGATCCAATACAATATTAGAGCTCTGAGAAGCGGTCTGGTGGATTAAATTGGCGAAACCGCTGGGAGGGTTCACCACTGATGAGCCAAGCCCTCCCAATATATTTTTCATCGCAGTAAGGACAGTAGAAGTTCGTTTTATGTATAAAAAAAACATTAGCGCTTTTAAATCCTTCTATTTTATATGTATAGATGGCGCGTTATTGCTTTGTGTTAATTTATTACTTTATTATTCCTGGGAGAGCATATATTATGACATATGGCCCCCGTTGAAGAAGGCTGAACATGGTTTGAGTATACTTAAAGCTGGTGAAGCCAGGGATAGAGAAAATAATTTTACATTGAAATTAATTAAGGTTATGGTGACATAGTTTTATGTAAATAAAATATTGTATAGTACAAGTAAATATTATTTACAAGCAGTTTTACAACACCGGTGAGTTTAATATTTAAGGAAATTCTTGAAAATATCAAGGTTATAAAAGGCTATATACAACAAAATCTAATGTATTATAAGGGAAATGATATGGAGGAGTGTGAACAAGGAGAAGGGGAGTCACAAACACATGATGAAATTCTGGAGATCATTAAGGCTGGGGAACTCTACACTTTAAGCTATTTTTCAGGCGGACATGGCAAGGGGAAACTTGGCATGGGCCTTCTATGCTATAGGTGTAGAGTACGAGAAATGAGATTGAAGTTGGCAATTGTGTGAGCTCAGGACTGAGGTAAATATAAATCTACATACAATGTTAGAACCTCGGCGAACAGAGCGAGGGGAAACTTGCCCTGGGCCAATCTACCTTATCTATGTAGTTACTTGTGTAGCGAGTCTGAGGGGAAAAGTCCCGTGTGTAGGTGAGGAAGTCGAATGGACTTATATTTAATTTGCGGAAAGTATGCGCGCACAGTGCCAAAATTTGGGACGAGGACTGCGTTGTCCGTTACAAGTGACAAGCTGCTCGGACACGAGGTGTTTGAACCGTCGTGGGAGCTGGTGCAAGGCGATGATTTCGCGGTGGGTTGAAAGTAAGACCCATGTCTGCGCGAAATGATGACGGACCGGACAGAATCAGCGACGATGTTTAACGTACCTCCGTGGGAAATATCGGAGGTAGGCTATATCGTGCTGGTTTTACAAGGGACAAACATAGATTTGAAGACAGGGTCCGTGTGGCGAACGTGTGGCGCGAGAAGAAGAAGCGAACTGTGTCGCTCGATGCAGATTGTTCAAGTGCGAACAAAAAGGGGTTGATAAATATCTAGCAGTTAGTCAATCTGCACCCTGTGACGAACACGCCATTGGCTAGATGGTGTGGGTCGGTGGATATGCTAGAGATGAACTACGAAATATATTATCATAAATGAAGGGCGAAGATTAGAATTTTGAAACGACAATATAGAAGTTCGATAATTGATTAATCAATAATTCTCTATAAAAGGTCCTGAGCTGGTATAAGGTTAACAAAGTTGTAAGAATGAGAGGGGCATTAAGGGGAAGATAGATAAGTTGATTATGAAAAATCTATTGTTAATAGTAAAAATCGTAAAGCATTAATAGGTAGAATTCCATTTATTTAAAGAGTTACGTTAAAATGGAAATATTAAATATTTTTACATATTTACACATATTGAGCTAATTATGGAAATATTGGGACAATTTACAAGGAATGACTTATTTAAAGAATGAATGGTAGGAATTAAAACAATTACACTCACAGGTTATGTTGGTTTAGGGCGCAGGTAAGTTCATTGAGCTTCGGGAGAGTTCTGTCTGTGACACTGTGCGTACCTTTGTTGTACATCACAGTAGCGGCAGGGATATGGCGGAGTCTTGTCCATGATGGTGAAAGGTGTCCTGCCCTGGCACGGTGGTCGTTCTTGGGCATATCTAGTGCTGGAAGAAGTGTGTGGCAGCTCCATCTCCGTCTTAGGTGAATACTTCTTCGGGATCACGGTTCAAAGGTTGGCGAAGAAGGGGTTGAGGGCTCGAAGAGGAGTGGTTACAGTTGAGTTGGGTTTGGCCGATCATCGTGGCTTGGCTTCTTGTTTCTTCATACTCTGGTATATGAGGGATTTGCTTCCCGGCCAGGTCTTATCCTGTCGACTCTCTGTAATAAGGTGAAGTTCTGGTAGCTCTTGTAGAATCCTGTCGACTCTTCTGTGATATGATCCTGTCGACTTTCAATGTGGCACTATAGTGATAATAATGTGGTGAGGAGAGAAATAATCACACGACGAGTTGGTAGAGCAATCACCCAGGCAGCCAGCGAGAGAGACGGGAGCGCCAGCGGCTGCCACCGCTGAACCGTTTGTGTCCCCCACCCCCCGACCATCCAAAAATAGCCCTGCAGGGTTCCCAAAAAAGCCCCCTCAGGAATGTGGCCAAAATGGCCGTAACTTAGCTGTCTTCTATCGAGTCTATCTCTCTCGTTGACTGTAGGTTTACTTTATTATTCCTGGGAGAGCATATATTATGACATATATATATATGTGATGATTTAAGACTATGGAATTGTTGTAAATAATCCAGATATCTACTACCACATGTTCCACCACGTAATTTTATATAACTTGTTATTTACTGCAAATAGAAAGCCTCAAGTAACATCAATCTGTACCACGTAAGAATCTAATAAAGTATAGCGACTGTACAGATAGAAGGAATGGAGAATAAAAGGAGAAAATTAAGGTTAAAACTAATCAGGCTTAGGTGAGAATAGGAAAGTAGGCCTAGCAAGCCCAGTCCAATTTTTACGAGTTCGTGGCCTACCTGGATAATAAACTCCCCCCCCCCTGTTTACGTCAGAAAAGGGCAGTGACCTGTTCGGACCAAGCTAAGCTATAAAAGGAGGCCCCGAGGCTCATTTAGTCAGTCCTTAGTTAGTCTTTGTTTCAGCCCCAGTCCATCGGACGCTTCTATAGAGGTAACTAAACCCTTTCCTTCCAGAAATCTCCTCGTCCCATTCCTTCTTGACGTTCAGACGCTTCTTAGTGGAATCTCTGTTTGTTTATTTCACCTTTGGCCCAGCTGGGTCGCCTTCCACCACGACTGCACGGTAGAGTTGACATCGAGGTTCGTCTAGCATCAGGTAACACTGGTCCCAGAGGTCCCAAGATATCACAGACTCCCCCGTCCGAAGAGTCGACAGGATTGTGGACGCCAAGGTACAAGTAAGCAAGTAGACCACTGTCTGTACAGAAAGATGGAACAGTGAAGCGAGGAGGATTCAAAGGAGCCCATGGAGTCCGATCCAGACTATGAAAGTGGCGAAAACCCCACTTTTCCCAAGATAAATACCCTCGGTAGGACGCAGGAAATCACTCCCAGCCAGGAAGACGCCACGCCCCCGCCGGCGGTATCAGATGTCCTGGGGAGGTTGACGACGACGCTACATCAGCTGTTCGCGGCGACCGGACTATCGCAAGATGTGGAGCTACCGCGCTACGATGGTTCGTACGAGGCGCAGAGCTTCTTCACCAACTAGGACGCCCAAGCAGATCGGGCCCAACTACAATACGCTACAAGACTGAGAAAGCCACCAAACCTCCTGCAAGCGCCCCTCCGAGTTACCAACACGCGAGCGTATGTTACCCGCTTCCCCGACCATCTCTAAACCACGAGCCCAGCGAAAGCAGGAACTCTAACCGTCCCAAGGATCCTCCAACCATGGCACTAGACCAGGCCTGTCCAGACCCACAAGAGAGCACAACATTAGGTTCCTCCTCATATAATTTTCATTGAACAATTGCTCCTTCGAGCTGAACTGTCCAATAATGTAAACCTACTTCTACTACTTGATACAGGAGCATCTATCGATATAATTAGGCAGAATACTTTCAAAATAGTAGGAACCAGTTTGCAAAAGAAAATACCTGTCCACCCATTTAACTTAATTATTAATGCCATAGCTAACAATATTTTCGCCATAGATTATATCTTTTTAAACTTAAAAATAAGTAACATAACGCAGAATCAAAAATTCCATATTATAGATACACCCTTGCCTTTTGGCATATTATCCTTTAACTCCATAAAACGATTTCTACTAATTATAAACTGTCCTCAGCTACTCCTGTATCAAGATAATGTACCCCTACCAACTACCTTGTACCAATTCACCTCGTGCAAGCAACACGTGTCCCATGGACAGGTTAATACAACTGTCCCATTTACTAAATCTTCCCCTCTTGGAACGGGTTGCTCACACGTGGTGAACTCCAACGCTCTTATTTGGCTTCATTGTAATGTTCCTAATCCCATTTTCAACGCCCCTATGTCCTTTTATTTCATAGCTTTGGACAGAAGTAACCTAAGTCACAGCCTTCCAAAACTATTCCAATCGTTAAATTCCAAAATAGCTACACTCCCTCGTACCTTCCTTTTACATGCATAGTTAATCAGCGAGAAATCACTCTCAACAAAATAAACAACACCCTCTCACGTCACTTTTCCAATTGACAACAATTTTTAGTGGGCGACTTAACACCCAAAGCCACACTTCGAGCCACACAAGCTCCATAACGTCGCCACACTAAACACTAAAAAAAAAAAGAAATTTTCACATTAAACGTGCCATATCCACTAACAATATAAAAATTCTCGATATATGTTCGTACAACCAGCACCCATGACTTTAGTAAATTTGTTATTCATGGTGAAACAGGTTAGATTTTGTACAAAACAAAGACTTCACGTGAGACCTTTTCATTCAAAATTTTTCGCTTCGTGTCACAGTGCCATACCACAAAACTCTTTCACTTTTCAGGCCAAAGACGCCTTCACGCCTGTGACACATCTCACCTCAAAGCGTGTCCACGTCGAAAGTCGCACTTTCACTCACTTCTAACCTGATATCACTGAATAACATTTTACTAAGTCCGCAACAACCTCGAACCACAACAACCATTCAATTTAATATCAATAGATATACAATATCCGGATTTTCGAAATACGGACACTCCAAGACGTATCTCCATGTTATAGTGGATCACCTGACCAGATACGCTTGGGCATTCCCATCGAAATCTACCAGTACCTTAACGTACATCCAAACCCTAAAAAAGGTACTACAACAAGGGTCTCCAAAACGCCTACTACGGATAGAGCGCCCGCATTCACCTCCGAAAAATTCCGCAAATTTCTGCTATCTCGCGGTATAAACCACTACTTACCACCAGTAACAATCCGCAAGCTAACGGATTGATAGAACGACTGAACGCCACAATCACTGGAAAGCTAAGGTTACTATATCTCGAAAACCCTAAGACATCCTGGACCAAATTAATTAAGCAAGCTGCCCACGCAAGAGGCCCCTGACCTAAATCCGGAATCGCACCAAAAATAGGTTCGCTCCCCCTCTTCCGCTGGACACGAGCAAACAAACAGCCGAAATTTTCTTGTTACGACCCATCGTTATTGCCCGGTGTCACTCTCATGAATGTTCACCAGCTATGAAATCAAATATTAGTGCGTGCCTTTTACTATATATCGTTCTAATCCCTAACCCATTAATCTACTCCAATATCCCATTTAGCTACAGATAAATTTATTTAGGTTTCATACAACGAAGACCAGGGATGATATAGACAGTGATGTCCTTGCATCCCGCACAAGTCAGTAGCTAGAAGTGTAAATAACTAGTTAAAGAGAAACATATTAAAGCAGCAAGCTAAGAGGGGTATTGCTAAGTGAAGTTTTATATACAGAAGGCAAAGAAGTATCTAGAATTGAAGATAGGTAGTAAAGTGAAGGTATACTGAACCAGCAAGTTAAGAGGGGTGTTGCTGAATGGAGTGAAATATATAAAGACAACATGAAACTGAAAATAATAAAAGGGAGGTAGAAATATATAGAGGGCTGTTAATTAATGGCTGCCTAACTATTGTGTTATATACAGAGTACAGATAACATAGACATATAAGAGAGAGCAGCTATATAGGTCTAGAGGATTTGTACATATAAGGAGGATCTTATTCTAGGACGTATCAGGGTAAACTAAACTAAACATGAAAGGTCTAGACAACACATGATAATGGGAGAGAGTTTAATGTGGTTATAAGCAGTATACCAGGTCTATTAGTATGAAACGCGAAAATGGCTGCCAGAGGGCGCTGTGCAACTTTATTTGAGCCGACGGTGGCGCTGTTGAAGGCATTTTGTTTTTTGACTCACGTGGCATCAGCATGCGTGGAGTTTTAGAAAAATTCAAATCGTGGAAAATTTCTGGGGCCCGTGAAAAATGGTGATTTCCGAGCCAAAAAGTGCCCATTTGCGGGAAGTTTTGTTGTTCGCCTTCAACTGGAAGAAAAGTGCCACTGAAGCCCACCGAATGCTCGAGGAAGTTCACGGCGACCACGCTCTGAGCAAATCACAGTGTTAGAGGTGGTTTAAAAAATTCCAAAGTGGCGATTTAGAACTTGATAATGAACCACGTGTAAAACCGCACCAAAAGTTCGAGGACGCTGAACTGCAAGCTTTGTTGGATGACGACAGTACCCAAACGCAGGAGAAACTCGCGAAACAGCTCCAGGTGTCTCAAGGTTCTGTTTCCCTACGTTTAAACAGCCTCAGAATGACCCAAAAGCTTTCCAGATAGGTCCCCCACGAGTTGAGCGAAAGGCAGCAAGAACGGCGTCTGGTAACCTGCGAAGGGCTGCTCGCCAGGCATGAAAAGAAGTCATTTTTGCACCGAATCGTACCTTCTGATGAGAAATCGATCCACTTCAGCAATCCTATGCGCCAAAAGTCGTGGGGCCTGCTCGGCCAATTTCCAAAACGGAAGCCTAGGCCCAATCGCTTAGGAAAAAAGGCAATGCTTTGCGTATGGTGGGACCAGACCGGCGTAGTATATTCAAGCTCCTGAAACCTGGCGAAACGGTCAATACTAGTCGCTACGAACAACAAATGCACAGTTTGAGAGAGGCATTGAATGAAAAAAGACCGGAATTACGTGAAAAGCACAACAAGCTGATACTGCAGCATGGCAACGCTCCAGCCCACAACGCTACAGTGGTCAAAAAAAACATAAAAGACTTGGGCTGGGAACTCTCACCCCACCCGCTGTACTCACCAGACTTAGCGCCGTCGGACTACCACCTTTTCACATCTTTAGGACACGCCCTAAAAAACCCAGGAATTTTCGAACTCAGACATACTCCTAAAATGGCTTGTTGACTGGTTCGACTCAAAAGGAATAGAATTTTTCAGACAAGGAATTCGAAAATTGCCTGAAAGGTGGTCCGAGTGTATAGCTAATCAGGGCAATTAATTTGAATAAATAATATTTTGTTGTATGGAATTGGTGAACTTTTGAATTCACTGAAAATTTTCGCGTTTCATACTAATAGACCTGGTATGTGGTAGCATACTGGAAAACCATATTCCCAACAGATGTATTCTTATTGAAAGTATGTATTTTAAATAGTATATGTAGAACCTAAAGCTGGAGGATACTAGGTGATCATGCAGCATCGGTGTGTAAACTTTTGTGTTTTGGTCATGGTTTTATGGTTTCCTGACGCTAATGCGGGAACTATTTATTATTAAAGGTCCTTATTATTTAAGTTCTCATTTACTGCGTCTCAAGATATATGTATATGTTGAGTATGGTCGAAACAAAGACGCAAGAAGTGTAAAATGCAAATCATAGAGTAAGCGGTTTCAATTTTTATCGAGTCATCAGAAACGGCCGCGTCATCATAACAAGTGATTTGTTATTTAATCAGTGCGTTTGAACTTTTTTTTTTTTAAAACATCGAAATACCAAAACGTTTTGAAGATGTGTTATTTATATGTTCATAAAACGGTACACACGAACTATAGGAAATTTGAAAAAGAGATTTCAACCGTAGTTATAAAAAACGGAAAGAATGTGTCCTATTAATTCCCAATCTGATCGAGTTCTTGAGAGAATTTATTAAATTGTACGTGAATACTCCTGATGTATACTAGTTTTATCTATACTTTGTCCATTTTGAGTAAATTATGGGTATAGTTTTATTTCCTGAATCAAGACCAGAGAGAAAATGGAGAGCATACTTGTTTGCGGGCCTGTCCAAAGTGAATATATTGACCACACATGTTTTAGTGCCGATCCAAAATAATGTACCCCTTAAGAGTGGAACCAGGGTGGAAAACATGTGAAATCTAGAGAGGAGAAGCTACTTAAAAACTCAATTTTGGAAGAATCCTTAATTTTTTGGGGTATGCATGTGGCGAGACAGGTCAACAGCTGGTATATTTGAAGGAGTTTAAATATTTTGCGGGATAGAGTTAGGTTTAATGATGATAAAGACGCAGACGGACCTTCCTTATATTACGATGAAAGTGTTCAATGATGAGTAGGGGGGTATAGATCCTTTGAGAATGCTACGGCGATTTCTGAGAAGGTTGTGAGTGCCTTCCTATGATCTGATAGTAGATGTGGTTTGTTTGGATTAGGCCTCTTAAGGCACCTTGGTCTGCTCGAGTCCAGAAGAGGACACGCTAAAAGGAAATGGTCAGAGTCAGGGTTCGCGTATCCGCACCTGCAGGGGGGTGGGTTTTTTATTTTAAAGCGTTGAAAGTAGTTAGAGAAGGGGCCATGGCCTGTTAGGATGGAGTTAAGGGGGCTGGAAGAGTAGATCCTGTCCGCCTTGACAAATTTGATCCAATTGTACAGGGAACTACCCTTGAGGGAGGCATCCCAAGATGTTTGCCAATCTGAGATCGCTTTTTTGCGGGCGGAGTATTTAAACCATGATTTAGGGGTGGGGATAGGGACGTATGGGGCGGGATATTTAAATGCAAATCAGCTACAAATAACTTGTATAACACGTCCATTCTATTGTCACTAACAAATCAGTCCACTAACTGAATAACTAATTAATTCAATAACTAATACCGCCTACTGATTCCCAATGAATTAAAATATCTACTCTTTCATTGATAAACCAAAACAAGTCACCAGGTCTAGATTCTCTCGCCCTCAATTAACTTGTCCACTTAATATCGACACTTAGATCCAAGGACAACATTTTACCTACAAAAATAACACACACCCACATATGTTAAAAAAAAAAAACAACCCTTGATCGGTTAGAATAGATCGCCGTGTTTCCTGCACACACAATATAAATGCCGCTTTAGGAAGAATCACGTTTTCACCTAAACGTAGCGCAGGGAACAAAAAATCGACAAGATTAGGACTCAGCGAGTTTCACAGTTGGAAACAATGTGATCCACGAGTCGCGTCAAACATAAAACAAATTCGATAAGTTAGAACAATGTAGGCCAACAAGACCAAAGATATCGCAATCGAGGACAATTTAAAGCTCTCTCCACCCATCCTAAAAAACAGGAACATACATTTGGCCTACTACTTTCCATTCTTTCCCGATATATAATTTCTATGTATAATCTTACTTGCTCTTCTTTCTCGATGAACATTTTTTTTTTATTTTTCATTTTAATATCCTTTATATAATCATTTTCTAGCTCTTATAATTTTTTTACGTCAACCAATCAGTTTAGATTATTGTCATTTTATTTTATTTTTCTTTACCAAAGCTTATTTACTTTTGCTTTATAAATCTATTTATAATCAACTTTATATTTTATCTTTCATATCTAATAATCTCAAGTTTATATTTCATGTTTATATCACTAACTAGCGGACGTACCCGGCTTCGCCCGGCTTTTACCCAAGTGAAAGTTTGCCAAACGAACATTTGTTAAAATAATATTTTGGCGGGAAACATCAACTTCCGACTGAAACTATTCTAGCTAAGAT
This sequence comes from Cordylochernes scorpioides, assembly GCA_030710605.1. Taxonomy (NCBI): domain Eukaryota; kingdom Metazoa; phylum Arthropoda; class Arachnida; order Pseudoscorpiones; family Chernetidae; genus Cordylochernes; species Cordylochernes scorpioides. Next base: position 78,180,533 of record CP092874.1, read on the forward strand.
AAATAATTTTTCCTTTACACATAAAACGAACTTCTACTGTCCTTACTGCGATGAAAAAATATATTGGGAGGGCTTGGCTCATCAGTGGTGAACCCTCCCAGCGGTTTCGCCAATTTAATCCACCAGACCTCTTTTTTCATCGCAGTAAGGACAGTAGAAGTTCGTTTTATGTGTAAAGGAAACATTCGCGCTTTTAAATCCTTTTATTTGATATGTATAGATGGCGCGCTATTTCTTTGTGTTAATAAATAATTTTTGTTACCCTTCTCCGCCAAAACCTCTATTAAACATAGGAAATTTTGCAAGTAGGTACCTGCATAAACCATTGGAACTGTTGCAGGTGTAGGTACCTGCATAAACCATTGGAACTGTTGCAGGTGTAGGTACCTGAATAAACCATTGGAACTGTTGCAGGTGTAGGTACCTGAATAAACCATTGGAACTGTTGCAAGTGTAGGTACCTGAATAAACCATTGGAACTGTTGCAGGTGTAGGTACCTGAATAAACCATTGGAACTTTTGCAGGTGTAGGTACCTGAATAAACCATTGGAACTGTTGCAGGTGTAGGTACCTGCATAAACCATTGGAACTGTTGCAGGTGTAGGTACCTGAATAAACCATTGGAACTGTTGCAGGTGTAGGTACCTGAATAAACCATTGGAACTGTTGCAGGTGTAGGTATCTGAATAAACCATTGGAACTGTTGCAGGTGTAGGTACCTGAATAAACCATTGGAACTGTTGCAGGTGTATGTATCTGAATAAACCATTGGAACTGTTGCAGGTGTAGGTACCTGAATAAACCATTGGAACTGTTGCAGGTGTAGGTACCTGAATAAATAGATTGAGATTGTCATGTAGAAAATTAGGAAATACAAACTTTAGGAAGACACGGCAATTTATTTAAGGCAACAACAAATTAAAATCTATTATTTATTTGGTTAACCCATACTCCTGGGGCGTAATTAAAATGTATAAAATAAAAAAGGGAAGCAAAGAGGGAATTTAACAGTGTAGCAAAATATGAATATCAGAATTAATAATCTGTACATAAATGATAAATATTTCGCTACAATATACAAACCATTCAAAGATTAAAAGTATACAATAAATAAATCATTCTTTCTATTTTTGAGAGTTAAGAAATTATACTAATTATTATATACAGACTCTGAAAGACCTAGCTTCGCGCGTCGCTGCGATCTCTGGGGTATAATTAGACTATTTTGTTGTGATTTCAGAAAAAAGGAAATAAAAACAAACTCTTCCATGGTACTACACAATTTACACTTTATTTATACTTGAACTATAATTCTAATCTAATGCTTTTAAATATACAACATTTTTTGTTTTACCTGTTTTATCAGGTGTATATACATATAAGTTTGAAGGGTTTCCTACACGTGAGCTAGCTACATAGAGCTGCCCATGTGAGAAACATAGAACTTCCAAATTAAGTCCACATACTTTCAAGGATTGTCCTTGCGCTTTGTTGATAGTCATTGAAAAAGCAGTTCGCACAGGAAACTGTAATCGCTTAAATTCAAATGGCAGATCAGGTGGGAAAAGGGGAATACGGGGCAACAGTACATCTTGCCCTTTGAATTTCCCATTTAATATGGTTGCTTCGATGATATTATTCATCATAGTTTTTACGGAAAGTCGAGTACCGTTACAGAGTTTGGGCGGGTTGATGTTCCGTAGCAAAATGATTGGCACTCCAGTTTTCAATTGTAGAACATGCGGTGGAAATCCTGGCAAGTCTAGGCAGTTCAGAAATTCAGTCGGATAGTTCACCGCTTCATCTTCATTTAACACCGTATCAATTGATGTATACGTTCTCTCTTCACCCGGAACCCAATTTTGTACACTGAAATTTATATCAATGACATCGATGTTTTTTGCAGCAAGTATCGCTCGTTCACTAAGCCACTGAAGATTTCGGTAATTTTGGGCTATATTTGGGAAAACTTTCTGAATCAATTCTTCTTTGCTTGATGTTAGTGTGCAAAAGCTTGTGGACAATGTAATGCATTGCGAAGTTGGGTCGATTGTCATTTTCCCATTTCCAATATTTAGTAGTTGCTTAGCGAAACGTTCTGCGGATGCATCATTTTGCAGATGAACACGCATATTGGTTTTCAACATCAACTTCTTTACCTGAGGCCATAAAACAGATGACTTGAGACATGCATTCAATTCATCTGCTGGCGTTGAGCGAGGTATAACAGGTGAAGTTTGACGAAAATCACCAGACAGTAGAATGAGGGCGCCACCAAAGGAATTCCCATTTGCCCTCAAATCTTCATTTGCCCGCAATTTTAGTGCTGAATGCGCTGTTCGGCCACCATCCAAAAGTGTTGCAGCAATTCCAGATGAAGCGATTGCCACTGCGATTTCATTCCGTGATCGAATGGTTGCCAAGATGAGATTTATGAGAAAGGTTTTGCCTGTGCCTCCGGGCGCATCTAAAAAGTACAATCCGCCCCTTTGATCGGAGATTGCTTGCATCAATGTGTCATATGCAATTCGCTGTTCTGGAACCAGTTTCGATAAATTCCTTTCAACAAACACACTCAAATCATCGACATCAAAGTGAGTTTCACGTTGCAAATCACGATCATAGGAGTCATTCGCAGATCTATTCGGTGCACATAATCCCATCTGTCCCAATCTCTTATTAGCGATTGCCAAGCAAATATCTTCGATCAAAACCAACGCCCTATTATATATCTCTGGTGTGAATTGAAAGTCCAGATTCGCTGCTCGTAAATGATGTAGGATATCTTCACTCATGGAATCTTTGTATTTTTCCCAAAGATCCATTGGCTTGGATGGGAAACATGTTGTCAATAGTATTGCAAATAACATGCGAATTTGATGTGGTTGAGCAGTACTTGATACATCCGCAAGTGTTGTGTCCCAATGTGCATCGTTTTCAAGAAGGTATAATTCTTGGCAAGCTTCTCGATAGGTGGAACATACTTTGCCATTAACTGTTCTTAGTTCTTGGAAGGATTCTGGTCCACATACGTTAACTAACAGTAATCTTAAGTAAAAGCATTCTTGATTGCTTGGATGAACTGTATACAGACGACCTAAAGCGTCGGACGAATATATATTCGGATGTCCTTCAACTGGTTTGCCTTGTTTACGTCGTTGAAACTTTTTTTCTGATGCATTCCAGGTGTAGTATTTCGGAACATCTGAGTAACGTAGAGTTTTTGCGAACAAATCACCTCTGCACAATGAGAAGAACGCAGTTAACGTTGTTTGCGGTAGCGATGCTGCTCTTTCACGTACATTTTCCGCTGTAAAATACACTCGCTGCCCATTTTCGAGATGTACTGCCGAATGAACAACTGTAGGATAACGTTAATGAATTGAAAATGATAGAATACGCCAAACTGCCTCATTGCTACAGATGTAGCGTCCCAATTGATAGCGTTGTACTTCATCGATTGGTGCAGATGCATTTTTAACTCCAAAAACTGCCATATCGCTTCCTTTGTTGACATATTTGCAAATGTATTTGATTGACTTAACTGAATTGCAATACTCAACATTGATGTGTGCTTTAAAAGTCCTAAAGAGTAATGGTGAATAAGGCACAATCCAACGATTATCAACTTCGATATCAATGTTGTGAACTTTTATAGTGATGCATTTACCGCCATCTTGAGTTGAGCGCCGACGATATTGTGGATATCCATCAACTCCAGTGATAGTTTCGGCGTGTAAATCTCTTGGATAGCGCTTAGTACATTTTCCATCCTTCATGCACGGAGAATTGTTGTTTATCGCGCCACACGGACCGTGAATCATTATTTTGGCTACAACTTCGAATAAATCTGGATCAATGGCGATGTCTGGGATTTCTGCTGAGATGACCTGGTCAATTTGGTCTGGTGTGCATGTGGTAAGCCTCTCTTCTGCCATTCAATAGAATACATCCAGCATTGTGACGCTCCAAAAACACGATATTTGACAATGAAATGCATAAGAGCTCTCAATTTCTGGTTGAACACACGGGCGATGATATCAGGCCGATCCGAAGGTGATTGTCCAGGCAACAAAAGTTCTCTAATATTTTCCCACCTAGGATTGCAGGTAAATGTTATGAATAAATCTGGACGGCCGTATACACGAACATATGTCATTGCATCTTGTGCGTATTCATGCATGTGCCGTGGACTTCCTGCGAATGGCGCTGGCAGTATGATCATTTCCCCAGATCATTGGGATTCCCATCAGTAGCAATTGCATCTCGTAGATGAATATAATTTTCAGAGCGGAGTTTGGTTTGGTTCAATCGAATGAAAAGTAGTCGTTCGGTCTCGATTTTTGCATACATATCGACAATGTATTGCTGGAACAATGTTCAACATTTCAAAATGTGATTGCCTCTGTTGGCACGACTTATCAACCGATATGAATAGAAATTCATTGCACTGATTTTTTAATCGATCTCGGCACCTGTTTTTGGATCTCTCATCTTGATATTGAAGTGATATCCATCTTCTCCTCGCCAGAACAAAATGGGATATTGTAAGGCATCATATGAGCGATGAGTTTCAGATACTCGTTGAACGTTATCATGTCTGCGATGAATTACTATATCGCGGGAATTAAATTCTTCGCCAACTATGATGATTGCCACTTCATCTATTGTTGGTGCATTGAATCGCCCTTCGTGTTGACCTGCTGGTGTTTTGTCAGCTCTAATGACAACTAAGTAATCATCTGTAGGCATTCGCTCGATGGCTGTCTTGAACAGTCGAACTAATTCGTTGTGTTGATCTAACAAATTTTGTAATGAAGACACAATTTCTTGATTTGTGCTGCTATTGAATCTACAGCGTTGATTAACTTGGTCATCGGTGGTTCCCATGAAATAATTTTGCAGAAATTTGTGATCTGAATCCGGCAGAGGTAGAAGAGATCCAACACGATGGCAAATTTGCCCTTTGAATTTAAACGTTGGCATGTAATTGTCCCGAATGATTTCTGTTGCACCGAACGATGTCATTTGAAAGCATGAATTGTACTTTCGAATGTTTCTCAAGAAATGCTTTGATTGGCTTGTTGCACCTGATATCAACGTTGATAAAGGTTCAGGAGGTAAATGCAATTCGGGCAATTTCACTTTACCACCTGCGCAGCACATTCCTGGAGTCTCATTCTTGAATTTAAACGCATCACAAAATTTGCATAACTTCTCCATTTTATCAATAACAACACTTGGATCCAGACTGTAATCATATTCAGCATCATAATGGAACGCGGCCAGGGTCAAGTCAGCATGTAGTGTTCGTCTGGAGCGAACATTGCGTTCTCGATTGGTTCCCAACCGTGTTTCCCGCTGGGAAATTGATTCATTTGAGCGACCCTGAGCAGTTTGTATTCGATTATCTTCCAACCTTGTTTTTCGTCGTTGAACTGTCTCATTCGAGCGAGCTTGAGCAGTTTGTATTCGATTATCTTCCAACCTTGCTTTTCGTTGTTGAACTGTCTCATTCGAGCGAGCTTGAGCAGTTTGTATTCGATTATCTTCCAACCTTGCTTTTCGTTGTTGAACTATCTCATTCGAGCGAGCTTGAGCAGTTTGTATTCGATTATCTTCCAACCTTGCATCTCGTTGTTGAACTGATTCTGAAGCTCGTGATATCTTTTTCGATCGTCCTTGAGAGGTAGATCGACCAATCGATTTACGCTTGGGAGGCATAACTACCGAAGATTCTTTTGGTAAATAAAAAAATTAACCGTGGTGTGCAAACTTTATCTCTCAATATATAAGATAAAATAAAATAATTTATTTTCAAGCTTCTCAGATAACAACTATAAAATATATCAAAAGTAATTTTCAAAACTAAAGAGGTGACTTGACATATTTCTGAAAACACACACACAGACAGATTCATTTATATATATATATAGATTAGCAGTAATTAAACGTAACAGTAAGAAAATGTTGATTTTAATATATGTAAATAGAGTCTCTTAAGAAAGACCACCTAAAAACATGACTCAACTTGTTTCTCCTGTAGTTGGTCTCTCATTGGAGATTCTAATTGATATTAAAGAATCTCTAATAGACCTTTAATAAGAGACTGCCTCTTGGAGAGACGGGTTAAGCTACGAAATGGATGTACCCGGCTTCGCCCGGGTTTTACTCGAGTAAAGGTTTGTCTAACGAACATTTGTTAAAACAATTCTCTATAAACTTATAAAAAAATAATAGATATATTTTGATAATTTGAAACTCGTAAATTTGAATCTATCGATAAAGTGAACATTTTTTCCCGGTTCCTGTGTGCCGTGTCATCCTGAATTTTGTCTTTTCTAATTTTATACATTACAAAATCATCGTTTTATCTAGTGAACATTTTTCCCAATCCCTTGAAAAATACTCGATAAGTTGAATAAAATCAATATTAATTGGTTCCCTCGGTAATTGGAAGTTAAAGGAATAGTATCTTTGTCTTGGAATTGTATCATTATTCTTGTCTCAAATAAATTGCCGTGTCATCCTGAGATAATCTTACTTTTGATAAATAATCTTTAAGATAATAAACTTAGTGATAATAAAACTTATAGATAAAAAAACTTGTTAACATCGTCGCAATGGTGGCGCTGCTTGCGAGTTAAATATACAAATCTGCAAATAACTCTAAGGATATTCAAGATATTCAAGAAATTATTTTTCAGAAACCTTCCCAGTACTATACTAAATAACTTCCTAAAGTTTCATGGCGTTCCAATGAGTGGTTTGGTCAGGCATAAAGGGCACACACACACATACATTCATTTATATATATATAGATACTAGCGGATATACCCGGCTTTGCCCGGGTTTTACCCGAGTAAAGGTTTGTCTAACGAACATTTGTTAAAACAATTCTCTATAAACTTATAAAAAAATAATAGATATATTTTGATAATTTGGAACTCGTAAATTTGAATCTCTCGATAAAGTGATCATTTTTCCCCGGTCCCTGTGTGCCGTGTCATTCTGAATTTTGGCTTTCCTAATTTTCTACATTACAAAATCATCGTTTTATCTAGTGAACATTTTTTCCCGGTCCCTTGAAAAATACTCGAAAATAATAGATATATTTTGATAATTTGAAACTCGTATATTTGAATCTCTCGATAAAGTGATCATTTTTTCCCGGTCTCTGTGTGCCGTGTCATTCTGAATTTTGGCTTTCCTAATTTTCTACATTACAAAATCCTCGTTTTATCTAGTGAACATTTTTTCCCGGTCCCTTGAAAAATACTCGATAAGTTGAATAAAATCATGGTCGTTTATGGAAGATGGACGAAGTTTCCGGAGGTCATCTTGGGCAAGCCCCCGCGAGGCTTTTTTTCTTGTCTACTTGGCACAGCTGTGTCACCAACTCTGCCCCCGCGCGCCAGGACATCTTGACCCCTCTGATTGGTCGGTGGGTACTTGGACTGTCCATCCGGCCGGCGGCCGGACGATTACATTCTCTCGACAGGGGGTGGAGCAGACCTAAGCCTATCTCCGTCGCAAGGTGGCGCTGCTTGCGAGTTAAAGCTACAAATCTGCAAATAACGCTAAGGATATTCAAGATATTCAAGAAATTATTTTTCGAAAACCTTTCCGGGGATATACCTAATAATATCCCAAAATTTCATGGCGATTGGATGTATGGTTTTTGAATCTATAGAGAACACACACACACAGACAGACATTCATTTTTATATATATATAGATTTTATATTTGTTCAAATAGCTTTATTATATGACAATGTTTATCATCAACTATCGGGCATCTACAACAATCATACTCTCTAACCACTTCCCTATACTTTTCATCACTATCTTTTTTAACCATTGCTTCACATCAACGTATAAAAACGACAGTACTGCTTGACAATTTTTTTTATTTCGTAATTTTAACAAACTCTTTGAACACAGTTTCCCAGATTTAAAAATCCCAACTTCTGGCCTGAACACGCTTCAAGAGTTTATTTCAATCATCCGCAGAGCACATCACCAACGCATGCACAAAGCGTTCACTTTTTTCAACTTTCAATTTTTTTTTTCAGCTCTAGCGGACCACAATCAACCTTTGATTTCGAGTCAAGTCAGACCACCTACTGTCACTACAACAATTCTACTTATCGCATGGCTCTATTTCACTCCTTTCCCAATCATATTAATGAGCAACTTTTCTTCAACAACTTTTAGCCTAATAACCCTAAAATTGTGACAAAGAACTGTAACCCTTATATAGGATCGCAAGTGAAACATTGCCTAGGAAGACGCTCAAGTCTATATCCTCGCTTTGCACTTGGATCTAAGTATTTGGTTTACATGTGCACTCCTAACAATTGCATATTATTTAACTACTAACCCTTTCCAACGCCCGCCAATATTCTCTTAGAATGTGAATTTTTATGTCATAATTTTATTTTAATCATCATTTTTTTTTAATCAAACAAAAAAGTCATTTTATTTCACTTTTGAATATCCAAACAAATCATTTTGTTATAGCCCTTTTTAATCCTCACAGTTTAAATTAATTAAAAGAAATTTAATTACTTACAGTATCATTTGAATCACGTCATATATATATGGTAATTTAAACCAACAACCCCATATTGTATATAACTTATAACAAGATTTTCATCTATATATATAAAAATGAATGTATGTGTGTCAGTTTGTTTGTTTGTTTGTCCTTTATGCCTGACCAAACCACTCATTGGATCGCCATGAAACTTTGGGAAGTTATTTAGTATAGTACTGGGAAGGTTTCTAGCAAATAAAATTTTTGAAATAACTTTTCGCCTAGAAATAATCAAGATAAATATTCTAATTTATCTGTTATAATTCAACAATCTGCTCTAAATATTATCATGATGATACGATGATTTTGTAATGTAGAAAATTAGGAAAGACAAAATTCAGGATGACACGGCAATTTATTTGAGACAAGAATAATGATACAATTCAAAGGCAAGATACTATTCCTTTAACTTCCAATTACCGAGGGAACCAATTAATATTGATTTTATTCAACTTATCGAGTATTTTTCAAGGGACCGGGAAAAAATGTTCACTTTATCGAGAGATTCGTTAAACAAACCTTTACTCGGGTAAAACCCGGGCGAAGCCGGGTACATCCATACAAGAATAATGATACAATTCCAAGGCAAGATACTATTCCTTTAACTTCCAATTACCGAGGGAACCAATTAATATTGATTTTATTCAACTTATCGAGTATTTTTCAAGGAACCGGGAAAAAAATGTTCACTTTATCGAGAGATTCGTTAGACAAACTTTTACTCGGGTAAAATCCGGGCGAAGCCGGGTACGTCCGCTAGTGTTGTATAATAGAAACACATCTGTAAATGATTATACGCATTATTGACAAGTGTCATTACATCATCATATTGTTGCACCAGGTTGCGGCTTGGCAGACTCTTCAGCCTTGATTCTCTCCTGTGCTGGGTCTTGCATCTTACCAGAGCGGGTTTCAACCATCCTACAAATTTATAAAAGGGAATAATGAGATAAGTCTACTTTAAGTAGCCTCCAGAATAGTCTATTTATTTGCACACATCAAAGAGAGCAGTGAAGTTACAGTGTACCTAAATACAAATGATGATAATCTAAATAATCTGTTTTAAATAAATATCATCGAATATTTTATATAAAAATAAATAAATATATAATTTAAATTTCAAATATATTAAAAATAATATAAGAAATACGCCATTAATCATGATGTAACACTTCCCCCTCTCCAGAGGTCGTCACGTCCTCGTGATTGACCTCATCAATTCTTTCAAAATAGGGTTTGATTCTTGAGACATAGACAATCAATGGGTCTTGGCCAGGATTATCTTTTGGTTCAATTAAGTAATTTACGTTGGACAGCTTCTTTAATATTCTATATGGGCCAAAATATTTTCTCAGTATTTTCTCACACTTTCCTATTTTCCTAATTGGTGTCCAAACTGCTACTAATTCTCCTGGTTCGTAGCTTCTTTCCATGTGTTTCTTGTCATAGTTCTTTTTCATTCTTTCTTGAGTCTTTATTGTGTTGTTAATAACTAATTTTCTTGTTCTGTTTATTTTGTCTAAGTGATGTTTTATGTATTCATCATAATCATCCTTGTCAATGTCCACCGAGATATTCCTGTCGTCCAAAAGAGACGTGGGTTCTCTTCCAAACATCAGGAAAAAGGGAGAATATCCTGTGGTTTCCTGAATTGTATTATTGTAAGCGTGAGTGATGAATGGGAGTATTTCGTCCCAATTCTTCTGATCAGTGTTCACATACATACTGAGCATATTGATCAATGTTCTATTTAACCGCTCTGTCAATCCATTAGTCTGGGGATGATAGCTCGTTGTGAAACAATGTTTAATCTTGCACGTTTTCATCACCTCTTTCATTAAATTACTGGTAAATTGAGAGCCTCTGTCACTAATAAGATATTGTGGGGCTCCGTGCCGGAGAAAAATATCCTCTACTAGAAATTTAGAAACTTCTTTCACTGTTGCTTCCGAGACTGCTCTTGTTTCTGCATATCTAGTGTAGTAGTCCGTAAGCACGATTATCCATTTTTTCCTGTTTTTCGTAGATGGCAGTGGACCAACAAAGTCAATTCCAATTCTTTCGAAAGGAAAGTTGGCTGGGGGGATGGGCTGTAGTAGTCCAGAAGGTAATTGGTTTGAGCCTTTCCTACTTTGGCAAAGGTGACACGTCTTAACAAATTCTGAGACATCCTTTAGCATGGATGGCCAAAAGTATTTACTTTTTATTCGGTACATGGTTCTGGCGACGCCCAGATGGCCATTCGACATATGATTGTGATATTATTTCATAATTTCTCTCTTTTTCTTCTCTGGAACCACAAGCAACCACGCCCTGCCTTCAGGGTTCGGGTTTTTCTTAAAGAGGCATCCATCTTCTTCTTTAAAGTTTTGCGCAATTGATCGCCTGCTTCCATTAAGGTTTTTCTTAACACTTTCGATAAATTTATCCTCTTCGTCTGTTATTTGATTTAAAAATAGCCTTTCAAAATCCTCATCCCAATCAGTTTCTGGTAAGGGTCCCCTAGATAAGCCATCGGCGTCCAGATGCTTCTTTCCTGATTTATGTATTATATCGAAGTCATATTCTTGAATTTTCAATGCCCATCTTGCCAATCGGCCTGTTGGATCCTTCAAGTTTTTGAGCCAGCATAAGGCGTGATGGTCTGTTACTATTTTAAAGTGTCTTCCATAAAGGTAGGGTCGTAATTTTGACATTGACCAGACAACGGCCAGACATTCTTTTTCAGTGGTTGAATAATTTTGCTCCGCTTTACTTAGGGTACGACTCAAATATGAGATCACCTTCTCTTCCCCACCGATGTCTTGGACAAGAGTTGCACCTATGCCGATGTTGGACGCATCAGTATGAATATAAGTAGGCGCATTTGGATTGAAGTGCCCTAAGATTGGTGGACTTAATAGTGCTGTTTTTAGGGTTTGAAACGCTTCCTCTTGCCTTTCTGTCCAGGTAAATGATACACTTTTTTAAATAAGGTTGGTCAAAGGGTCAGCAATTTTTGAGAAATCTTTGATAAATTTTCTATAATATGAGCACATTCCCAAAAATGATTGTACTTCTTTGACCTTTGTGGGCCGAGGAAAATTTCTGATAGCTTTGATGTTATGTTCCGCGGGTTTTATACCATGTTTGCTCGTTATATAGCCGAGAATCTCCAATTCTTCAAAAACAAATCGACATTTTTTGTCGTTTAATCTTAAATTAGATTCACGAAAACATCTAAAAACAGCTTCGAGTCTTTTGAGGTGCGTTGGAAAATCCGGGCTATATATGATAACATCATCCAGATAACACAAACAAATTTGCCATCTCAGATTTCCAAGCATATTCTCCATATTTCTCTCAAAGGTAGCAGGCGCGTTACAAAGTCCAAAAGGCATCACGTTGAATTCATATAATCCATGCGCTGTAGTGAAAGCTGTTTTCTCTTTATCTCTTTCTTCGACTTCAACTTGCCAATATCCAGATCTGAGGTCTATTGCTGAGAAGTATCTAGACCCTTGGAGAGTATCCATAACTTCGTCTATTCTAGGGATCGGATAGACATCTTTTACTGTCACATTATTCAGTTTTCTGTAGTCCACACAAAATCTGTATTTACCATCTCGCTTCTTGACCAATATCACTGGAAAAGACCAGGGACTAGAAGATGGCCTAATTATGCCTTCTGTAAGCATCTCGTCAATTTGCCCTTTTATAATATCTCGCTCTTTAACACTTACCCTGTAAGGCTTGTGTTTAATTGGCTTCGCGTCTTCTGTGTCTATCCGATGTTTTGCCAAATTGGTTCTCCCTAATCTCGACGAAAACAGATCTCCATACCTTTCTAAAACTTGTTTTAACTCTTTCTCTCTGTTCCTTTGGTGAAAGATTTTCGTTTATTTGGAATCTAGGTTCTTCGTTCTCTTCTACCTCTCTTTCTCGATTCACATTTATTTTCGCTGGACTACTTCCAAAAGCCAATGTTTGGTTTTTCATTATTTTTAACGGTCGAGGATACGGATTAGTTATCCAGATGTGTGTTTCCCTATTTATAACATTGATCAAGCTTCTTGCTAGACGAAGTCCATTTGTTTGAAACATTTTGCTGCTCTCCTCGATAATATATTCCCCATCCTCTGTTTCTACCAAAGCCTCGATCAGTTTAATGGAACATTCCGGTACAATGGAATCCTTGGCACTCTTTATTTTCAACATTTCAAAATTGCTTTCGTCATGATTATTCGTCAAATCGTATTTTATAGTTTCTTGCTTACAATCTATGTTCGCGTTCATTTTCTTAAGGAAATCTCTTCCAAGAATTAATGTCCGTAAATGCGTTTTCAATATCACAAATTTGTGTGATAATGTTTCGTCATCAATTTTTATATTTAAAAATATACTTCCTACCATGTCTAATTTTTTTCCATCGGGTCCTGCACAAGTTTTTGCGAGTTTATTTATAACATGGCCTGTGTTAAGAGCTGTACTAAGATCGACCACTGAAAGATCAGCGCCTGTATCAATCAAAGCTTCGCAGATACCGATTCTATCCACGTTAATGTTCATTTTATATTTGGGGTCCAACTTTTTAATTCCATTTATGGTCGACTTGCTTTGATTGACGGACTCAGGCGCGATGCTTAGTTTAAATCTTCTAATGCGGCATATCTATTCCTTGTAGGGATACTCGAGTACGGGCTATTACTTACGTCAGCGTAGAGCAGAGGTCTCGACTTCTCAGTTCCATTATCCATTCGGATTTCTTCTTCGACCTTGTCTTGTGTAACTATGGGGTCCTCTTCCACAATTCTTACAAACCTGACTCTGCAATACCGCGCTACGTGTCCTGGCTTGTTACATTTGAAACATATTGGTCTCCCGTCTTCTGTCCTATTCCTGTTTGAATTTAACTCTTATTGTATGTCTTACTTGGGTAAACCGGCTTTGGCTCAGGATTGGGAGTGTAAGGTCGTCTAGGGGCAGATACCTGGGGCAGAGGCTTGTTCTGGTAGTACCTCGGAGTGGGGGCCTGGGGCTTGGAGGTGTTCTGGTAGTACCTCGGAGCGGGGGCCTGGGGCTTGGAGGAGTTCTGGTATGGTCTTCTGAACGACGGAGCGTTCTTCCATTGCTCTTGATGATGGGGACGAGGAGAGCGTGGTCCATTATAAAGAGCTTTTGATTTTTCTACACGTTCTTGGTAATTCTTTTAGAATAAATCCAGCTTTTTACAAATTTCAAGAAGTTCATTGGTATTTTTAGGAGGGTTTAGGTGAAGGGCAAAATAGTATTCTTTCTTTAACCCTCCAATAACCCAGTTTATTTTAGTCTCTTCTTCCATTTGGGGGTCGACCTTGTTGCACAGTACAAGGATATCCTCTGCGAACCTGATTGCAGGTTCATTCCACTGTTGTATCCTGTTTAATCTCATCCTCATTTCTTCTTTGTTGGCGTCTGAGGCAAAATCCTCAATTAGGCGGCTCTTGAAATTTTCCCAGCTGGTGAAACTTACTTTGTGTAGGTTCAGCCAGGTTTTGGCGCTACCAATCATATTCATGGCAGCATAACGGGAGATAATGTAGTCTGCCCAATGGTACAGGAAGCCAATTTCTTCAAGAGATTCAATCCATGGGCGAGGGTCTTCTGTTCCATCATACTTGGGGATGTCGATGTTGGGATTCAGGACAACTGGGTCGGAACTAGCATCTCCACCAATTGTTGCACCAGGTTGCGGCTTGGCAGACTCTTCAGCCTTGATTCTCTCCTGTGCTGGGTCTTGCATCTTACCAGAGCGTGTTTCAACCATCCTGCAAATTTATAAAAGGGAATAATGAGATAAGTCTACTTTAAGTAGCCTCCAGAATAATCTATTTATTTTCACACATCAAAGAGAGCAGTGAAGTTACAGTGTACCTAAATACAAATGATGATAATCTAAATAATCTGTTTTAAATAAATATCATAGAATATTTTATATAAAAATAAATAAATATATAATTTAAATTTCAAATATATTAAAAATAATATAAGAAATACGCCATTAATCATGATGTAACAATATGCAATGTACTTTGTACAAACTGAGAATAAATAAATAAAACTCTGTAATAGATTAGGAGTTGGGCTAAAGCAAAAGGTCAAAAACGTCTAAAATCGAGCATATAGCAGTCCCAAAACAACAAGGTCTAAAGATGGAAACTGCCACGGCCCCAGTGTAGAATTTCGCCAGACGATCCACGCCCCTGTCGCATCTGCTGAAATGCAATACTTCCTTTCTCGGAAAAGATATATAAAGCCTCCGTCCTAGCCAAAAAGATAGTCACTTGAGAGTCACTTCACCATCAGCGCAAGCCCTCGTTGGTTGTCACCAAGGTCCTCCTCATCCACCATGTAGACCAGTGAGAACTCTTTTATCTCCATCTTTCGCTCCTAGCTCAACTTTTATCTGTTCACAGAACTTTCTTAGTGCAACTGTGTCTTCGTTTTTTGTGTGGACATTCCTCAAACTTTCCACTCTGCCTCGACCACGACTGCCTGTACTTTGTGGGAACTGTTAAAGGTCTTACAAGGTGCAGAGAAGTACTGGAAAACTCCCCATCCTGACTTGGTCAACACAGTATAGCGAGAGCGACAGGATCGCACACCATAGAGTAAGTCGACTGGAAACCTCATCACACTTTTAGTCGACAGGATTCTACAAGAGTCAACAGGACCTCATCACATATATATACTAACCGAATGACCCGGGCAACGCCCGGGGTTTACCCAATTAAATGTTTTTATTCAAATACTATTCGTTACAATTATAAATTGGCACCGTGGATGTCACTTTTGTGAAACGTCCCGCTCCAAACTTTGTGTGTTTTTAAAATATAAAAATAAATATGTAAATTTTCACAACGATATTTGAAAATTATATTATTTTGATTTTCAAATACTATTCGTTACAATTATAAATTGGCGCCGTGGATGTCACTCTTGTGAAACGTCCCGCTCCAAACTTTGTGTCTGAGAAGCGATATTTTTATAGAAAAATGATCTGGCTTTTGTTTTCTGCTCGAATGAATGTTTTTATGTTAGAATTTTGTTCCTGCGTACAAAATAACGAACTGGTTACACCCGTGGTCTCTGCTTTTAGGAATTTTTCCCGATATAATTTTGTATCTGATAATCAAACATGATACAGCAATATCGTCATCATCAAAAATATAGAGTTTTAATAATTGATTTATATATTTTTTAAAATAGCCTATCGTCTTCCCCGTATTTTTTTACCTATGTATGGAAATTTTGGTTTGAATTAGTGAACTACTGAGAATTTGTATACCGGACATACAAACAAACATACATTTATATATATATCAATAACGCGCCATCTATACATATAAAATGAAAGGATTTAAAAGCACGAATGTTTCTTTTATTCATAATACAAACTTCTACTGTCCTTACTGCGATGAAAAAATATATCGGGAGGGCTTGGCTCATCAGTGGTGAAGCCTCCCAGCGGTTTCGCCAATTTAGTCCACAAGACCGCTTATCAGAGATCTAATTTTTTTTTTGTCCGATTCATTAGTGCTGTAAAGACCAGGATATCCTAAAGGATATTTGGTTATCAGTTGGTGATATCTGTCGATCAAAAGATCTAGCCCGAGGGCGCATGCCGGCCATCACCTTCCTCGGAAGAAGCCGCTCCTAACATGGAGGACAGACGCTTCATCAGCCGTTCCTAACATGGATGCAGACGCTGGAGTAGTTGTATTGTGCTGTAAAAAACAATATCATACGCAATATATATATAGAGATCTAA
>CP092874.1:78197021-78240263 GCA_030710605.1 Cordylochernes scorpioides
ATTAAGAAAAAGGCATCTCCTTATCGTGCAACTGAAAGTTGCTGATGGCTTGCGCCATCTATCGGAATAAATATCAACTATTCTCGTTGATTTTTAATTATTCCAGAATTGGCCAAATACCCATTCTTGATTAATCAAGAAAAGCTAACCACGGACGTGTTTCGGGCTGTTGGCCCTCATCAGTGTTTTGGTCGTTGAGGTACAGCTTGTACCACGCTGATGAGGGCCAACAGCCCGAAACGCGTCCGTGGTTAGCTTTTCTTGATTAATCAAGAATGGGTATTTGGTCAATTCTAGAATAATTAAAAATCAACGAGAATAGTTGATATTTATTCCGAAAGATGGCGCAAACCATCAGCAACTTTCAGTTGCACGACAAGGAGATGCCTTTTTCTTTATACATGTATTTATTATAAAGTAAATAAAGATTCCAGGGTTTCTTGTTCAAATTTTATTTTCAAGCTTTCGGACTTGTCAGTCCTTCAACAGGAGTATCACGTTAATAAATTGATGATATATACTATTTTTATATACAAATCAATTTTTCCATATTTTAAATATTAATGATATTGAAAGGGGGAGAAAATATATATTAGCTTCTTTGTGTGTTATAAACAATTTATGAAAGAATACGTGTATGGGTGAAGGATACGTGCTGCTGGTGATATCTCGAGATCTCAAATTAAACCCAATAAGTATTTACACAGTGTTGGTAGTAACACTATTGTAATGATTATCATTGTGTGTTTGTGAAGAATATTTGGAATACACTAATTTTGAAACAAAGATACACTCATGGACAAAATTAAGGAAGTTGTACCTTTTACCATGTATATCGGGATTCAGACAATAACTCTGAAAGATACACTTATGGACAAAACTTAAGGAAGTTGTACCTTTTAGCATGTATATCGGGATTCAGACAATAACTCTGAAAGATACACTTATGGACAAAACTTAAGGAAGTTGTACCTTTTAGCATGTATATCGGGATTTAGACAATAACTCTGAAAGATACACTCATGGACAAAACTTAGGGAAGTTGTACCTTTTAGCATGTATATCGGGATTCAGACAATAACTCTGAAAGATACACTCATGGACAAAACTCAAGGAAGTTGTACCTTTTAGCATGTATATCAAGATTCAGACAATAACTCTGAAAGATACACTCATGGACAAAACTCAAGGAAGTTGTACCTTTTAGCATGTATATCGGGATTCAGACAATAACTTTGAAAGATACACTCATGGACAACACTTAAGGAAGTTGTACCTTTTAGCATGTATATCGGGATTCAGAAAATAACTCTGAAAGATACACTCATGGACAACACTTAAGGAAGTTGTACCTTTTACCATGTATATCGGGATTCAGACAATAACTCTGAAAGATACACTCATGGACAACACTTAAGGAAGTTGTACCTTTTAGCATGTATATCGGGATTCATACAATAACTCTGAAAGATACACTCATGGACAAAACTTAAGGAAGTTGTACCTTTTAGCATGTATATCGGGATTCAGACAATAACTCTGAAAGATACACTCATGGACAAAACTTGAGGAAGTTGTACCTTTTAGCATGTATATCGGGATTCAGACAATAACTCTGAAAGATACACTCATGGACAAAACTTGAGGAAGTTGTACCTTTCAGCATGTATATCGGGATTCATACAATAACTCTGAAAAATACACTCATGGACAACACTTAAGGAAGTTGTACCTTCTAGCATGTATATCGAGATTGAGACAGTAACTCTGAAAGATATTACAGTAACCATTATTGAAGATACACGAGATAACCAAGTGCTAACAAAATTACATCTGTCTCCTTAAAAAAAAATAATAATAACAGACAAAACCGGCGACATCAAAGACTTTCCACTTCCTTAAGTTTGTCTATGAGTGTAATTGTCATTTTATTAAAATACTCTTTTAAAAATAGAGTATTGATTCTGTTTATCTCTACATATTCTGGACATTTTCATTTTTCCGTTCATCATTACTCTTCACAATTCATCCTTTCATACTTCATCCCTAAGGTTAGAAATAATCGTTATTTCTCCTTAAAATTAATTACGTTTTTTCGTTCAAAAGAAAAATTTGCGGTAAAACTTGTCAAACGTTGTTTTACAAGACATACTGTCCTGTCACCTCCCCGCCACACTGAGGCAGTTAACAGGACTTGGGGGGAGGTGAACATAGAGTAATCCCTGAATAAATCTTTATTTTTATAAAATCACATTGGTAAATAAATACTTTTCGATTCAAGATACACTCATGGACAAAACTTAAGAAAGTAGTACTTTTAGCATGTATATCGGGATTGAGACAATAACTCTGAAAGATACACTCATGGACAAAACTTAAGAAAGTAGTACTTTTAGCATGTATATATCGGGATTGAGACAATAACTCTGAAAGATACACTCATGGACTAAACTTAAGGAAGTTGTACCTTTTAACATGTATATCGGGATTCCGAATATAACTCTGAAAGATACACTCATGGACAAAACTTAAGAAAGTTGTACTTTTAGCATGTATATCGGGATTCAGACAATAACTCTGAAAGATAGACTCATGGACAAAACTTAAGAAAGTTGTACTTTTAGCATGTATATCGGGATTCAGACAATAACTCTGAAAGATACACTCATGGACAAAACTTAAGGAAGTTGTACTTTTAGCATGTATATCGGGATTCAGACAATAACTCTGAAAGATAGACTCATGGACAAAACTTAAGAAAGTTGTACTTTTAGCATGTATATCGGGATTCAGACAATAACTCTGAAAGATACACTCATGGACAAAACTTAAGAAAGTTGTACTTTTAGCATGTATATCGGGATTCAGACAATAACTCTGAAAGATAGACTCATGGACAAAACTTAAGAAAGTTGTACCTTTCAGCATGTATATCGGGATTCAGACAATAACTCTGAAAGATACACTCATGGACAAAACTTGAGAAAGTTGTACTTTTAGCATGTATATCGGGATTCAGAAAATAACTCTGAAAGATAGACTCATGGACAAAACTTAAGAAAGTTGTATTTTAGCATGTATATCGGGATTCAGACAATAACTCTGAAAGATACACTCATGGACAAAACTTAAGGAAGTTGTACCTTTTAGCATGTATATCGGGATTCAGACAATAACTCTGAAAGATATTACAGTGACCTTTATTGAAGACACACGAGATAACTAAGTTTGAACAAAATTGCCTCTGTCTCCATCAACAAAACAGACCACCGGCGACGCCAAAGACTTTCCTCTTCCTTAAGTTTTGTCCATCAGTGTATACATATTTTTATATATAAAACCGATATGTATATTTAATAATATTCATACAATCAACGGTTGCAACATAATAATATGTTAATAATGGTTGTTTTCTACACAACACGTATAAGCCAACTAATCGAACTTATTGACGTTGAATCAGCAGAACAACCCAGAATTGCACCATGGAAATTTTAAGGAATTTTTATAAAAAAATTGGAGCGGTTGAAGACTCTAACTGTCATTGTGGTAACGAATTCCAGGACTCGAGACATCTACTGCTGAAATGCCCACTCTTCTTCACCGCTAGACAACAGGCAGTAAACAATGTTGTAGATCTATATCAATTTGTAAATAGCAGAGAGAATTATCATAGATTTAACTACTTTTGTAAATATATTTATGAGAATCTTTCTAACCTGAAAGGTTCAGGTTCCTAATATATATTATTGTTTCTCTCTTTTTTTTTTGATTACTTTCTTGTGTATAACTGTTTCTGTTAAAAAATGTAAATCGACGCAATTATCCCTAGCCGGGATATCGCGTTTTGTGTGTTGAAATAAATAACCCAGAATTGTGATAAGAGATAATTGCTGGAGGGAATACATATCTGGGACATTCAGTCGTCAATACAGAGGATAATGGCGATCGACCGAATGGACCTGGTGTCAGGAATGGAAACTTTAACGGGAGGTTTTGAAGAACCTGAAATGTTTCCCCGCTGTATCAAACATGATATGGTCCCAAGTTTAACATCTTATGCTGAGTCATCGTCTTAAAGAAATAAGTTTCCAGAGCGTTAAATCACAGCAGCCACAATACACCATCAGCAGGACCAAAGAGACCTCACCAAACTACCTCTTGGAATGTATGGAAGCCTCAAGACAAGACCTATATTCAAATCCTACCAAGATTGTGAATTTGATCTATGAATACAGTCTCCATGACCTTGTGTAATTATACAATGGGATAATAATAAAATCACAGCCGAAGTCCTTTGGTAGAAGTTGGTCATAAACTTCGAATAGTTGTTTCAACCATTGTGTCTTTTTGTGGAACATTTTGTCCATTGTGTGAACCACTGAAGATGCTGGCAGGGCTTTGATTGTACACCACTTGATGGACGAGTAGGTAACACCCTCGATTCCCGACAGTCATGAACCGGGATCGAATCCCTCGTTAGCATTTTATTTAATATGTTAATAACCTTCACTTATTATTCATTAATTAAAAAGGCATATATTGTATCAAAATATCATTTATTTTACCAATATTTCAGTTGACTGAACGCCAACCTTTATCAAGGTGTTATAAGGTTGGCGTTCAGCCAACTGAAATATTGGTAAAATAAATGATATTTTGATCCAATATATTCCTTTTTAATTAAATATTTATTTATAGATTGCTCTATTTTCAAAAATACTATTCATTGTTGCAATATCATAAATTAGGTTGTTCTTATTGAGCGATACCTAATAAAGGGATTTTGGAACCGAACCCATGGATACTGTACTGATGCTTAAAATTGCTGATCAAGAAACAGATCATTTAAACGGATTTGATTGATATCAAGTTATTAACAAGTTGGAATTGATTTATAAAAACATAGAGCGGCTCTCCCGTCAAATACTTTTATAGATAAATTTCCTCCCAGAAACCTTTCCTTCTATTAAAACATTATGTTATATCATTTCAAAACTTTGTCATCTCAAGACTAAAATATTTATTGTAAAAACAGATGTATAGATTGACAGTCCAACAAAGTGTTTTCCAAGCTAAGTAAGAACACTGTCCAGACAATCTTCAAAATTTGAGATGGAAAGTTAGTTAAATAATGCCATACCCTACCTAGACATTGTTGTCCAAACATTCACTATATCCGTCAAACAAAGACAACATATCCCACTTTGTTACTTCTCTCAATGTATAGAATCATTTATTTCTTCAATCTAAATATATTCTAGTTTAGAAAGGTAAAAAAAAAAAGTTACAAAAAAATCAAATCACTTGCGAGCGCCCTAATGATAACTCATTAAATGCCGGCAGACGACGGAGAGCAGCAGACGTCGTGTGAGAGCATTTATTAAAAACAACGACGCCATGTCATTAGGGTTGATAATTTGTGACAGAAGTATGTGTGGGGTTGAACGTCTAAAAAATAATGGCGTGTTGATAGCGCTGGGCCTTTTTTTAACAAACTTTTTATCGGCTTCTAAATAGATTCAGTTAATTATCAATCAGTTTAATCTAGAGAATAAAATTATCTAAGTACACACAAGTATGCAATAAATTCTTTTTACTGCTGAGATCTTAGAAAAACTGGTCAGACACAAGGCGGAGTTATAAAAAAGAAAATGTAATAAAAGAAGCTGGAATTTCCTTCAAATTGTTCATTTCTAGAAAGAACAATGGCTTTGGAATATGGAGTGTCAACTTCTAATTTTTTGTTCGTTTATATTTAGAAACATATTAAAGAAAGAGAGAATTTTTAAACAGAAAAACGTTATTTATTATTATATATGTTATATAAAGGTATTATCTAAAATGTTATTTTTTTAAAAATATATTTCATAGATTCAAATATTCTGTTAAATCGACTGCCAGTGGTCGCGCGTATAAAGCTTATTGTTGTTGTTTCCCAATGGCCGGCTCAAATATTTTTGTAAATTATGTAAATAAGTCTTTTGTTTTTTTTATTCTTACGCCTTAAGCCAGGCAGTACTTTTATCAAATTATGTTTTCTATATTCCATAAGCTCAATTAAAGCCATTTCTAATCTTTACTATTTTTATTATACTTTCAAGATTTTAACCACGACTGCATTACCATAGCATAATCCTAAAGATAATCAAAAATCAACCAGAAAATATTTTTATTCCTAATATATATATATATTAAAAATAAAGAAGGCATCTCCTGACCACGAGCACATGTGATTTTTAGATGGCAGAGCGCCATCTAGTGGAGAAAAATAAACTAAACGTTTATTTAGCTTGCTCCGTGATATTTGGCCAACCCAATTTCTTGATAAATCAAGAAAAGTCATCCACGAACGCGTTTCGCGCTGTTGGCGCTCGTCAGCGTGGAGTAGGCTGTAACCACTGCGACCAAAAATATTAGTTTATTTTTGCTCCACTAGATGGCGCTCTGCCATCTGAAAAGCACATGTGCTCGTGGTCAGGAGATGCCTTCTTTATTTTTAATATCAACACCTGACCCACTTATCTTTTATTTTTTTTCTATTGTTTGCTCATATATATATATATATCATTTATTCTGGATAAGAAATACAATTATATGAATATTAACCTAAATAAGTTTTAAAAGGTTGATGTATTTTTATCTTCAGTTTATCTGAATAAAATAGTTAATGTTTTTTTTTTTTAAGAATTTCAGTGAATGAACAGTTTTTATCAATAAATATAATAGGGAAATCACACAACGCACATTTGATCAGTGAATAATTAATTCACGATATTGTATTATTGTTTGGAGACCCTGTAAATATATCTAACACAACACTATTTGACTTCTTAGAAATAATTGAAAATAGATATACTCTACAAATATATTACAACTCATGGACAAAACTTAAGGAAGTTGTACCTTTTACCATGTATATCGGGATTGAGACAATAACTCTGAAAGGTACACTCATGGACAAAACTTAAGGAAGTTGTACCTTTTAGCATGTATATCGGGATTCAGACAATAACTCTGAAAGATACACTCATGGACAAAACTTAAGGAAGTTGTACCTTTTAGCATGTATATCGGGATTCAGACAATAACTCTGAAAGATACACTCATGGACAAATCTTAAGGAAGTTGTACCTTTTAGCATGTATATCGGGATTCAGACAATAACTCTGAAAGATACACTCATGGACAAATCTTAAGGAAGTTGTACCTTTTAGCATGTATATCGGGATTCAGACAATAACTCTGAAAGATACACTCATGGACAAAACTTAAGGAAGTTGTACCTTTTAGCATGTATATCGGAATTTAGATAATACCTCTGAAAAATATTACAGTGACCTTTATTGAAGATCCACGAGATAACCAAGTGTGAACAAAATTGCCTGTCTCCTTCAAAAAAAAAAAAAAAGACGACCGGCGATATGAAAATATGAAATTTAAGTTTTGTCAGCGATTTTATTTATGCTTTCTTTTTCTGGAGGCCTTAGCAGAGGGGTATTTTTATTAAAATATTTAATAGTTATTATATTTGTATTATATTTGAATATACTAATATTCGCTATCAGTGAAACAATTTACTGATATTCAAGAAAATAATAGATTGATATTGTATGCAACTTGAGGTCGAACCACATTCCATATTAAAGATATTTCCTAAACTGATATTAACACACGTTTCATTTTCAGAGTTTCACTTTAACACACATTAAGTGTTTTTAAAATGAAAAATTCCTTTAAATTTGTTTCATCGTGTGTATATCATGTGCTAGCTACCCTTGTCATGTTTTTAAATAACATTTTACCTGTTGATTGTAAAGATAGAGGCTGCCTGGCCGGCATTCATAGTTCTTGAAAATAAAGATACTTCGGTCAGTAAATCTTTTTATATTATATTTCATTTTATTTATTTATATATTTTATTTTATATTCTATTTTATATATTTTTAAAAGATTTACTGGCAGAAGTATCTTTATTTTACCTGTTATCTTTTCAGCTTTAACGCATTTTTTGTGATTAGTATTTATGTTCAGTTTCGTCGATTTTTTTGAAACCATATTATTTAAATGATAAAATCCTATTGGTTATAAAATATTCGGATTTACATTAAACATGTTTTGAAAATAGGGCAATCCATAAGATAATCCAATATATATTTAATTTAAAAAGGCATATATATATATTGGATCAAAAAATAATTTATTTACAAACATTTCAGTTAGCTGAACGCCAACCTTTTTCAAAGTACGACAATGTATTGTTGTAAACAACCTTGTTTAGATTAATACGTTGTTCTACCTTGAAAAAGTTCGCGTTAAGCCAACTGAAATATTTGTAAATAAATTATTTTTGATCCAATATATGCCTTTTTAATTAAAAATTAATAAACGTGACCATATAGAGATAACTAATGAAAAACCTTTCATTTACATAGACACATCCCGGAGTCCAAATGGAAAAAGGCAAACAATGGGAGAAAGTAGTAGCAAGTGTACAGTGACAATCTGCTGTTTACAGTCTTGGTGAAGAGGTCCAACATCCACAGCGTATCTTCTACTGATTTTATTTTTCATTTTTTATAACGACGCTTTATATATATATATGATAATTTAAACCAATAACCCTATATTATGTAATACGTATAACAAGCTTGTCATGTTGTATATAGAACTAATTATAAACTACAACTAATTATACGCATAATTGACGTGTGTCCTTGTATCTCCAGATGTAATGTACTGAGGATGAATAAATAAAATATAATAGATTAAAAGCTAAGTTAAGAGCCAAAGAGAGAATCACAAGTGACTTCGAAAGATAGATTGGACCCCGACAGTCTGTCGCCAGTGTCCGGTGTCCATCGACACGTGCATGACCCAATTCTCTTAGTCAGAGCGGTCGTATAAAAAGGCCGCGTAGCAACAGCCAGTTCAGTCCAGTTCCCCATCAGCGCGTCGCCGGTTGTCTCCAAGTTCCCCCTCATTCACCATGTAAAACAGTAAGGAATCTTCTATCTCCATCTTAGCTCTTGGCTCGCTTTTTATCTATTCAAGGAACTTTCTTTCAACTGTGTCTCTTCGTTTTTTGTGTGTGGACATCCCCAGTTTTCCACTCTGCCTCGACCACGACTGCCTGTACCCTGTGAGAACTGTTAAAGATCCTACAAGGTGCAGAGAGGTACGGGAAAACTCTCCACCCCTGACTGTCCCTCGCGGTTACTACAGGTTTGACCCTCGGGTGCCACAACTTATAGCGAGAGTCGACGAGGTTCTACAACAGGCTTACCAAACACCAACACAATATTACAGAGAGTCGACAGGATCCCTAATCACAGATAAGGATCCCAACAACATTATTACAGAGAGTCGACAGGATCCCTAATCACAGATAAGGATCCCAACAACATTATTACAGAGAGTCGACAGGATTACCACAACGAAGTAGACCACAACGAAGAAGGTAAAGACTGTCCAGATAGAAAAGAGCCAAGAAGCAAGATGGAGGAGCAAACCAACCCGTCCAACGATACAGCCGAACAAACTATCCCCAAACAAGAAACGACATTGGAAGAGGAGGAAACGTCGCCGCCCCAAGATACCTCCGCAGACCCACTGACACAGATCGCCGATGCCCTGAGTAAGTTACTGGTAGCCCGATCTCCTAGGGAGATAGACGTAAGTCCATACGATGGTACTTTTGAAGCCCAAAGCTTTTTCGACAACTTCGATGTCCAAGCAGACCGAACTGAACTGACCTACACAGATCGCCTACGCAAATTACCCTGCTATCTACAAGGTAAGCCCCTCCAATATTTCCGAAGCCTACGGTTAGATAGGTTATATTATATTGAAGCCCGCCAGAGATTGATAGACTTATTCCCAGCAACGACAGAAGCGTCGTTTGCACGCTTTTTGGCAATCAAAATGACACCCCAAATGTCCCTAGAAGACTACTACCAAAACAAAACTGTTATGGGTATGAAACTCGACCTACCCGCCGACATTTTAATTGAATCTCTGACCGACGGCCTACCCGTCGCAGACCAGCGATTAGTCGCAACTGTGCAGCCAAACACCATTAAGGAATGGTTCGACCTAGTGTCAAGAATAACTCAGTGTGCCACCAGTGCAGTGAACCAGCGCCAAGTAGACAAGGCTCCACACCCCACCTACCACAACCCACCACCGCGGTACAACAGCCAGCGGCCATCACGTGTAACATACCCAGTTACACCTCCCCCCTCGCCTTGCAAGTATTGCAATGCCATGCACTGGCACTCCCAGTGTGTACAACGGTTCCCACGGGACCAAACACGCCCAGTCTACAGCGCCCGACCACACACAACCACTGTACCAAAACGTGGTACCCACACCCAGCCCAAGGTCCAACCTCCGAACCATGTTCCCCAAGTCCAAGCTGCAAGCCAAGACGACTCTGCAAGCCCCGCGAGCAGCTCAACGGTAGGAAAACCTGAAACTTATTTTCGTTGAACAATTAATAATATGGACTGAATTGTCACCAAATGTAAACTTGCCCTTTTTAATAGACACGGGAGCATCTATAAACCTACTTAACTTAGATATTTTAAGAACCATAGAAAATAGATTACCATATAAAATTATTATCCATCAGTACAGTTTAACTATAAATGCAATAGCCCACAATGTAAATACCCTTGGATATATTTTTTTAAAACTTAAAATCGGAAACAAGTTAGATGCTGTACCAAGAACAGACTTCACGTGGCACCTTTCCATACAACACCCACTAGTGTTACACAGCGCACCACAACAATTTTCTCACTTAACAGGCCCAAGACGCCTTCATGCCTGTGACACCTCACCAAAGCGTGTCTACGTTGAAGTCGCACTTTTACACACATCTAAACCTGACATCATTGAATAACATTTTTTAATAAGTCCACAACAACGTCGAAACACAACACTTACGAACACCGAGAAAACTATATTTTCAAATAGACAAGTACCACTGTGCTGAGAGATTTTTCCCATAGCCAGCAGGGTGACTCACAAACATCAATAAACAGTTGCAGCGGCGTCAGGTTAACATAACACCTCCAAGCCCAGTTCGCCTGTACTTGAAACTCGTGGCACAGCTCACAGAATGGATAGATTGCAGCACCTAAAAACTAATTGACTTACCAATAATTACCCAATTTACTTATTAATTTGAACTTTAATATTGAAATATCATAAAACTTTATATCTTCAACTATCATTGTGTGTTTTACAACTTTTACATTGTTTTCACGACCAGTGTGGAATATTTTTTCTAAACTAGAACGCCATCTTTTATATAATGTTAACCCTTTATTGTTATATATTACAATCATCTTCGTCAATGCAATCCATTTTTTAAAGAATCAATCAAGTTATCATTTATTTTATATTTGTATGCTATATGTCTTTGTTTTTCTATACTCCAGCACGCAAAAGAGAAAACATTCTCTACATATTACCGTGAACATGTCAGATCACATATTCCCAGTTTCAGAGAGGCATAGAAACACCAATGTGTACCAAAAGGGAAATGACCTAGTTACACACCACAGTTGTAACTTTTATTCCAAAGAGACAATTTTTGTTCCATTTTTCCCTACTTAACATTTATCTAATCATTAATAATCTTTAATTATATAATAACTTTGTATAAAATCTTGAATAATTATTTTTATTTTTATTTTTTTTTTTACTTTTCAATTATATAATCAAATTTTTATTCCAACATATTATTTTAGTATGACAAAACATTTAATTCTTTCAATAATCATTTTTTTAAATTCATTATTATATCTTTTATATATTACTAATTCTAATTATTATATCTTTTATATTTTACTAATTCATTATTATATCTTTCATATAGTACATGTTTGATCTTATCCACTTATACTTTTTTATCCACAATCACATTTCTATCTTTTTATTCACTATATTTTTGTTTAAATAACTTTATTATATGACAATGTTTATCATCAACTACCGGGCATACAACAATCGTTTTTCAATAATCCTACTTACTAACTAATTCCCTATACTTTCTCACTACCTATTTCAGCCATTGCTTCAAACGATAGTAGAAAACGACAGTACTGCTTGACAATTTTTCTTTTTGATTTCGTAATTCAACAAACTCTTTGAACACAGTTCCCCAAAAGTACAAGTCTCGACTTTTTGGTCTGAACACGTTTCAAAAGTTTATTTCAATCATCCGCAGAGCACATCACCAACGCATGCACAAAGCGTTCACATTTTTCAATTTTCAATTTTTTTCAGCTCTAGCGGACCACAATCAACCTTTGATTTCAAGTCAAGTCAGACAACTTACTGTCGCTACAACAATTCTACTTATCGCATGGCTCTACCACCCCTTTCAATCATATTAATTCTTTTCTTCAACATCTTTTCAACCAATAACCTTACAATTGTGACAAAGCACTGTAACCTTATACAGGATCACAGGTGAAACATTGCCAAGGAAGACGCACAAGTCTATATCCTCGCTTTGCACCTGGATCTCAGTATTTGATTGTCTGTGCAACACTTACAATTGCATATTCTTCAACCCCTAACCCTTTCCAACGCCCGCCAACAATCTCTTAGAACATCATCATTATTTTTTAGCAAACAAAGGTTTTATCTACAGTTCTCTTTTATAATGAATATCATAACTTTTAAATTAAACATAATTTTTATTTTTTTTAATTTTCAGATATAGCCAAATAAACATCTTGTTATAGCCCTTTACCCTCACAGTTTTAATTAATTAAAATAAATTCTAATTACTTACCTGTGTTAGAGAGGCTTTACCCGCTTAAACCCGGATAAACCCTTTCACTCACGGGGCCCATCTATGATAATTTAAACCAATAACCCTATATTATGTAATACGTATAACAAGCTTGTCATGTTGTATATAGAACTAATTATAAACTACAACTAATTATACGCATAATTGACGTGTGTCCTTGTATCTCCAGATGTAATGTACTGAGGATGAATAAATAAAATATAATAGATTAAAAGCTAAGTTAAGAGCCAAAGAGAGAATCACAAGTGACTTCGAAAGATAGATTGGACCCCGACAGTCTGTCGCCAGTGTCCGGTGTCCATCGACACGTGCATGACCCAATTCTCTTAGTCAGAGCGGTCGTATAAAAAGGCCGCGTAGCAACAGCCAGTTCAGTCCAGTTCCCCATCAGCGCGTCGCCGGTTGTCTCCAAGTTCCCCCTCATTCACCATGTAAAACAGTAAGGAATCTTCTATCTCCATCTTAGCTCTTGGCTCGCTTTTTATCTATTCAAGGAACTTTCTTTCAACTGTGTCTCTTCGTTTTTTGTGTGTGGACATCCCCAGTTTTCCACTCTGCCTCGACCACGACTGCCTGTACCCTGTGAGAACTGTTAAAGATCCTACAAGGTGCAGAGAGGTACGGGAAAACTCTCCACCCCTGACTGTCCCTCGCGGTTACTACAGGTTTGACCCTCGGGTGCCACAACTTATAGCGAGAGTCGACGAGGTTCTACAACAGGCTTACCAAACACCAACACAATATTACAGAGAGTCGACAGGATCCCTAATCACAGATAAGGATCCCAACAACATTATTACAGAGAGTCGACAGGATCCCTAATCACAGATAAGGATCCCAACAACATTATTACATATATATATATTTTTTTTTTTGCTTATCCCTAGTACACGTGGTACAGGCCATGATAATCATGGTGGGTAGAAGTAGGCGACTGCTTTTACTGTAAGTAGACCACATGTCTACACATGTGAAAAGCAGTTCGACTTTGCACTTACAAATGTGCTAGAGCCCCGTTTGGTTACTTGCACTCGCTGGTGGGGTTAGACATTTGCAAGAATCGGGGGCCATTGAAGCATTTTTTTTTTAACATAAAAAAGTGCCCAATGCGGGAATCGAACCCGGGTCGTAGCGGTCGAAAACCAATGGTTTAGACCATCCTTCTACCGACCCCCCGCTTTATATATAACATATTTATATGAAAATCAAGTGTGTGTATTTATACGCTTAGTGTGTATGTAATTTAAATGTACTTTATACATACACTATACGATAAAAAACAACACAATATCTTTGTGCTCCTATGACCATAAACACAAAATAAAATTCATTAACAATATGATAAATTATATAAAGAGAAAGACAAAAAAATGAGTAGAAGGAAGTTCAAATTTGTATTTTTAAGATGAATATTCATAATGTATCAATAAATATTTAAAATATCTAATAGAAAGATTCAACAATGGAACCAAATTTATAAAAATCGGCTTTTACACGTCAGACACTTGTCCAGAAGCCAAACAAACAAAAACAACTGGGGTAACGAACCAGATATTCCTCAATTAAATAGAATAATATAAGAGAGCAATCTAAAGGAGAATTATATATATATAAATATATTAAAAATAAAAATGGCATATCCTGACCAGGAGCACATGTGCTTTACAGAAGGCAGAGTACCATCTGGTGGAACAGAAATCAACTGTTATAATTATATGTTATAAGATGGTTCTGTATTTTATATATGAATGTTATTGAAGATCTAAAAATATATATATTGTTTTTGCTTACTATGGCTGTGTTTTCAATGGGATTTTTGAAGCATAAGATTAATATTTTAAAAAAAGATAATATATATAGATTATATCTTGAGAGAATAATATATATTTGTACATTGCTCTCTTTGAAATTACTTCAAACCCTTTTTATTTACCTTTGATATTAATTCTACATTTTTTTCTTTCATATGGAGCGCTTCACGATTTTACGTGTCATCCTTGTACCGGGCCATGCTAATCTTCTCTGTATTCTTCCTATTGTAGTAGTTGTACCACCGAACTGATATCACAGGGGCCATGTTAATCTTCTCTGTATCCTTCCTATTGTAGTAGTTGTACTGCCGAACTGGTATCACAGGGGCCATGCTAATCTTCTCTGTATCCTTCCTATTGTAGTAGTTGTACCGTGGTATCACAGGGGTCATGCTAATCTTCTCTGTATCGTTCATATTGTAGTAGTTGTACCACCGAACTGATATCACAGGGGCCATGCTAATCTTCTCTGTATTCTTCCTATTGTAGTAGTTGTACCACCGAACTGATATCACAGGGGCCATGCTAATCTTCTCTGTATCCTTCCTATTGTAGTAGTTGTACCGCCGAACTGGTATCACAGGGGCCATGCTAATCTCTGTATCCTTCCTATTGTAGTAGTTGTACCACCGAACTGGTATCACAGGGGCCATGCTAATCTTCTCTGTATCCTTCCTATTGTAGTAGTTGTACCGCCGAACTGGTATCACAGGGGCCATGCTAATCTTCTCTGTATCCTTCCTATTGTAGTAGTTGTACAGCCGAACTGGTATCACAGGGGCCATGGTAATCTTCTCTGTATCCTTCCTATTGTAGTAGTTGTACCGCCGAACTGGTATCACAGGGGCCATGCTAATCTTCTCTGTATCCTTCCTATTGTAGTAGTTGTAGCGCCGAACTGGTATCACAGGGGCCATGCTAATCTTCTCTGTATCCTTCCTATTGTAGTAGTTGTACCGCCGAACTGGTATCACAGGGGCCATGCTAATCTTCTCTGTATCCTTCCTATTGTAGTAGTTGTACAGCCGAACTGGTATCACAGGGGCCATGGTAATCTTCTCTGTATCCTTCCTATTGTAGTAGTTGTACAGCCGAACTGGTATCACAGGGGCCATGCTAATCTTCTCTGTATCCTTCCTATTGTAGTAGTTGTACCACGGAATAAGCGTGTACCTTTTTTCCTTTACATATAGATATATTGTTTTGAAAATAGAGCAATCCATACTTAATTCATTAGATAATAAAAGGCATATATTGGATTTTTAAAAATATTTATTTTGCCAATATTTCGGCTGGCTGAACGCCAACCTTTATCGAGGCATTACATCTTTGTAAATACAAAATGTAATGCCTTGATAAAAGTTGGCGTTCAGCCAGCCTAAATATTGGCAAAATAAATCTTTTTTTAAATCCAATATATGCCTTTTATTATCTAATATAGATATATAAGGAGAAGTCGAATATAGAAAACCAGCGATGTTCGTCTTATGACTATTTCTACCCCGTCATTGAAGGAATGGACCACTGCAGCCCTGTCACATCAATTGCTTACATTATCATTCAGTGTCAATGTATAAACGTCTCCATATATCAAAACTTATCGTGAAGTCCGAGTTATCAGCTGGGATTGAAGGCTGTAAAACGGATGAGTGGTGCTATCTTGACAGATGGAATGCCGCGGAAATCTCTTGCAGAAATCCTTCCGATTCTCCTTCAATAATGATTGTTTTGAAGATCATTTGTTGGCTGAAGGTTGGTCTGGAAAAATATAACTACATCGACTAATGTTTTATTGGATTCTCGACGTTCAGCCACTTGCTGTCGTTCACCTCAAAGCCTCTCTCTACAGATTGCTAACTTAACCTGATATGTTCGACAATACCAACTTGTCGGAATTTTTTGTCGCCGGTCAACTGTTTTTTTTTTTAGACAGAGACAATTTTGTTCACACTTGGTTAACTCGTATGTCTTCAATAAAGGTCGCTGTAATATCTTTCAGAGTTATTGTCTGAATCCCGATATACATGCTAAAAGGTACTACTTCCTTAAGTTTTGTCCATGAGTGTATCTTTCAGAGTTATTGTCTGAATCCCGATATACATGGTAAAAGTTACAACTTCCTTAAGTTTTGTCCATGAGTGTATCTTTCAGAGTTATTGTCTGAATCCCGATATACATGCTAAAAGGTACAACTTCCTCAAGTTTTGTCCATGAGTGTATCTTTCAGAGTTACTGTCTGAATCCCGATATACATGCTAAACGGTACAACTTCCTTAAGTTTTGTCCATGAGTGTATCTTTCAGAGTTACTGTCTGAATCCCGATATACATGCTAAAAGGTACAACTTCCTTAAGTTTTGTCCATGAGTGTATATTTCAGAGTTATTGTCTGAATCCCGATATACATGCTAAAAGGTACAACTTCCTTAAGTTTTGTCCATGAGTGTATCTTTCAGAGTTACTGTCTGAAAATCGATATACATGGTAACATGTACAATTTCCTTAAGTTTTGTCCATGAGTGTATCTTTCAGAGTTACTGTTTGAATCCCGATATACATGGTAAAAGATACAACTTCCTCAAGTTTTGTCCATGTGTGTATCTTTCAGAGTTATTGTCCCGATATACATGCTAAAAGGTATAACTTCCTTAAGTTTTGTCCATGAGTGTATCTTTCAGAGTTATTGTCTGAATCCCGATATACATGCTAAAAGATACAACTTCCTTAAGTTCTGTCCATGAGTGTATCTTTCAGAGTTACTGTCTGAATCCCGATATACATGCTAAAGGGTAAAACTTCCTTAAGTTTTGTCCAAGAGTGTATCTTTCAGAGTTATTGTCTGAATCCAGATATACATGGTAAAAGATACAACTTCCTTAAGTTTTGTCCATGTGTGTATCTTTCAGAGTTATTGTCTGAATCCCGATATACATGCTAAAAGATACAACTTCCTTAAGTTTTGTCCATGTGTGTATCTTTCAGAGTTATTGTCTGAATCCCGATATACATGCTAAAAGATACAACTTCCTTAAGTATCCTTGAGTTTATTCCCCCAGAACTAGACCTGTCTCACTCTCTCACCAATACATATTGAAAACTTATCATCATATATTTTCACATAAGAAATTACCATTAAGAAGGTAATTTCACTATTAATATCATATATATATATTTTTAAATCCAATTTTGATCCAATATATACCTTTTTAATTAAAGATTTATTCATGGATTGCTCTATTCTCAAAAATATATATAAACGATTTTTAAATATGTAAAATAAATTTCAGCATAAATATAGATATTAAATTTTTGGTGTTCATAGTTAGCTTGAAGTTCTAGGTGCTCCAGTTGAAGGGCATGTTAGCTGGAGAGCTAGAGAAATGGTACAAGAAACTCGACCCGGGGTATATTGGTCGTTGACATTATTACATTACTAGCTGAATGACCCGGGCAACGCCCGTGTTTTACCCGATTGAATGTTTTTATTCAAATACTATTTGTTACAATTATAAATTGGCGCCTTAAATAAATGCATATATTAGTTAATAACTATAGCCTATGTGCTTTATCTGTCTATGTACTGTTGGCTTCCGTAGGCGTCTCTTACTGGGAAAAAGAAAGAGAGGATTCCATTTAGTTATTAACTAATATATGCATTTATTTAAGGAGCGACCCGTTCCAACACAAGAGTTACAAAAACGAAAAAGCGAGTGGGGGGGGGGGGCAAAGGTGGCGTGATCATAGCCAACCAATAGGAGAGCACCATTCAAAAAAAAAAAGCAAACGGTGACAGAGATTAAAAATTATTAAGAACGCATGACGCTCGTAACTGTATATAGAAAAACTAAGACGAAATGTAGCTCTAGCTGAAACTGTCATATGTTGGGAGAAAATGTATTAAGTGTGGACCGAGGGACACCACGTATATATCTGTCCGTGTGTATTAATATGGCGCCCACTTTATTATTCAATTGCTGGTGGCGGGGTAACGAGGTTAGCGCTGGGAGGCTGTAACATAGTTGAACGGACTGTCCTCCTGATGGGATTATCTCTTTCTATGTTGGTTCCATCCAGTTGGTTTACATTCCTGGTTGGTTCACAAACCTTGGACTCAAAGTTCCGATATTCTCGGTTTAGCTGCTCCATTCCGTTTTCAAGAGACATTTCATCAATTCCATTCGATATATCCGTAATCACATCCCGCAGGTCTGGTCTAGGAATTGATTAACTATTGACCATTATTATGTTTTTTTTTTTCACTTGCGCCAAGATTGTGTTCATGATAGACTCAAAAAACAATTTACACTGGGGCTAGGTTGGATTTTCGTGTGGGATTTTCAGAATGACCCTGTGTCTTCATCACGAAAAGTAAAATGATAAACATCGTTCAAATTGACTTAGTTAGGAACCGAACAATGTAAGCAAAGTTGAGAATAAAGTTTAAAATACAAAAAGAAAAGCTAATTTCATGATAATTACCTTCTGTTTTGTTTTAACAAAACTTTAGGTAAAAAATGAAAATAATAAAAGTAAAATTGGTCTCACCCCACAGCTAGAGTTGCTTGGCGGTCTTCTACAATAGTGCCACCCGGTTTTCCAATGCTGTTTGGAACCTGACAATGAATTCTCTTCCATTTAACTATTGGATTCTCCCAATAGAGGCACGTCGCGATTAATATTGGACCTATTGCTGGAATAGAAGTCTACGGCCTTTCCACAGCAAGCAAGGCCAATTAACTCGGTGGAATCCTGGCAATTATCTCATTAAAACTTAATTACCGGCACAGTTAATTGCATTAAATTGTTTGTTGATGTCCTAGCGTCTATAGAATAATAAATACTGTTGTTTTTCACACGGGGGCAGTTTATGTGTTTACTGCATTCTTGATGTGTGAAGCTTTCCTTTTAAACTGCTCTTCATAATGGTGGTTTGTTTTATTTACTTCAAACCGTGATGCGCTACCAGGAGTGATGACTTGTGAATGCTAGTACTGTAAGTAGTGAGGAACTTTTTCAAGCTAAATATATATTCCAATTCAAATCAAAATTTATCAATCGAAATAGGAACCGCTAGATTCTATACAGTTTTGCCAATGATAAATAAATTTTTATTCAATTTATATAAAATTACAGAGTTCTGAAGGCGATGTGGTTGTAGACTTCATCAATTGCTGAAAGCCTAGAGTAAGTATCATGCAAGATTCCTATTTTTGCGACCCGGGTTCGATTCCCGAGCGGTGCAGTTTTTTTTTTTTTAATTTGTTATTTTTTTAAAAGGGGTTTTGTAAGTATTCGAGAAGAACCATGGTGAATGCACCAAACCATATCTTCTGGGAATCTTTCATTGAAATAGTCCTCACTGATTCAATACTAATTGATACCTCAGCAGTATCTCCTGAGTTCCAATCAATGGCTGGCGGAATGTCTGAGAGGCCAGTTGAAGAGAATGTTTCTGTATCAAGTGCGCTCCACTCCAACTTGAGTCAAATCCCAACAAACAAGAAGCTCTCTCTGCTGGATGATGGATTACAAGTGGAATTCTTTTTCTTCATTGACCTTCTTCGATTCCGTTTCTCCGCCTCTCGAGGAGGAAGATTGTTAGAGACATTAATTGGCTTCTCGCCCACAGTGCGGCGCCATGTCTTGCCAGCTGTCTTGGACTCTTGACATGTTTGGTCAATGAGCCGACCATTCGCGACACGATATCTAACCTCAACACTCAGTGTAGATATTTACAAGAAGCTCTCCATTTAGACTAATGGGCAAAACTTAAAGAAATGAAAAGCTTTGATATTGCCTGTCGTCTGTTTTTTTTTTTTTTTTTTTGGAAACAGAGGTTGTTCATACTTGGTTATTTCTTGTGTATTCAATAAAGTTCACTATGTATTAAATATATTTCAGAGTTATTGTTTGAATCCCGAATACATGCTAAAAGGTACAACTTCCTTAAGTTTTGTTTATGAGTGTATCTTTCAGAGTTATTGTCTGAATCCCGATATACATGTTGATAGGTACAACTTCCTTAAGTTTTGTCCATGAGTGTATCTTTCAGAGTTATTGTCTGAATCCCGATATACATGTTGATAGGTACAACTTCCTTAAGTTTTGTCTATGAGTGTATCTTTCAGAGTTATTGTCTGAATCCCGATATACATGCTAAAAGGTACAACTTCCTTAAGTTTTGTCCATGAGTGTATCTTTCAGAGTTATTGTCTGAATCCCGATATACATGCTGAAAGTTACAACTTCCTTAAGTTCTGTCCATGAGTGTATCTTTCATAGTTATTGTCTGAATCCCGATATACATGCTGAAAGTTACAACTTCCTTAAGTTCTGTCCATGAGTGTATCTTTCAGAGTTATTGTCTGAATCCCGATATACATGCTGAAAGTTACAACTTCCTTAAGTTCTGTCCATGAGTGTATCTTTCATAGTTATTGTCTGAATCCCGATATACATGCTGAAAGTTACAACTTCCTTAAGTTCTGTCCATGAGTGTATCTTTCAGAGTTATTGTCTGAATCCCGATATACATGCTGAAAGTTACAACTTCCTTAAGTTCTGTCCATGAGTGTATCTTTCATAGTTATTGTCTGAATCCCGATATACATGCTGAAAGTTACAACTTCCTTAAGTTCTGTCCATGAGTGTATCTTTCATAGTTATTGTCTGAATCCCGATATACATGCTGAAAGTTACAACTTCCTTAAGTTCTGTCCATGAGTGTATCTTTCAGAGTTATTGTCTGAATCCCGATATACATGCTGAAAGTTACAACTTCCTTAAGTTCTGTCCATGAGTGTATCTTTCAGAGTTATTGTCTGAATCCCGATATACATGCTGAAAGTTACAACTTCCTTAAGTTCTGTCCAGGAGTGTATCTTTCAGAGTTATTGTCTGAATCCCGATATACATGCTGAAAGTTACAACTTCCTTAAGTTCTGTCCATGAGTGTATCTTTCAGAGTTATTGTCTGAATCCCGATATACATGCTGAAAGTTACAACTTCCTTAAGTTCTGTCCATGAGTGTATCTTTCAGAGTTATTGTCTGAATCCCGATATACATGCTGAAAGTTACAACTTCCTTAAGTTCTGTCCATGAGTGTATCTTTCAGAGTTATTGTCTGAATCCCGATATACATGCTGAAAGTTACAACTTCCTTAAGTTCTGTCCATGAGTGTATCTTTCAGAGTTATTGTCTGAATCCCGATATACATGCTGAAAGTTACAACTTCCTTAAGTTCTGTCCATGAGTGTATCTTTCAGAGTTATTGTCTGAATCCCGATATACATGCTGAAAGTTACAACTTCCTTAAGTTCTGTCCATGAGTGTATCTTTCAGAGTTATTGTCTGAATCCCGATATACATGCTGAAAGTTACAACTTCCTTAAGTTCTGTCCATGAGTGTATCTTTCAGAGTTATTGTCTGAATCCCGATATACATGCTGAAAGTTACAACTTCCTTAAGTTCTGTCCATGAGTGTATCTTTCAGAGTTATTGTCTGAATCCCGATATACATGCTGAAAGTTACAACTTCCTTAAGTTCTGTCCATGAGTGTATCTTTCAGAGTTATTGTCTGAATCCCGATATACATGCTGAAAGTTACAACTTCCTTAAGTTCTGTCCATGAGTGTATCTTTCAGAGTTATTGTCTGAATCCCGATATACATGCTGAAAGTTACAACTTCCTTAAGTTCTGTCCATGAGTGTATATTTCAGAGTTATTGTATGAATCCCGATATACATGCTGAAAGTTACAACTTCCTTAAGTTCTGTCCATGAGTGTATATTTCAGAGTTATTGTATGAATCCCGATATACATGCTGAAAGTTACAACTTCCTTAAGTTCTGTCCATGAGTGTATATTTCAGAGTTACTGTCTGAATCCCGATATACATGCTGAAAGTTACAACTTCCTTAAGTTCTGTCCATGAGTGTAATTGCTTAAAACGTTGAACTGGCATCGACATACATACAGCGTTGACAATTGTAAATCTCGTTGATTGTCATCGCCTACAGTACAATAGCGTAGCATACATTATGTGAAAAATGGTAAAAAAGTGAAATTGTATTGCGATCGATCAGGTGGGTAAATTAAGAGGCATCTACTGATCTTACAGCTAAAGAACTCTAGCAGCACTACGTACATCTACATCGTGATTGTGTTTGAAACAGAAAGACGTTCAATAAATAGTCAGTGGACGAGTGGGTGTCACCCTCGATTCCCGACAGTCATGAACCGGGATCAAATCCCGCGTTAACATTTTGTTTAATATGTGAATAACCTTCACATATTATTCAGTGTTGTAAATATCATAAACTAGGCTGCTCTTGTTGAGCGGTACCTAATAAAGTGATTTTGGAACAGAAAGACGTTCAGCCTTTCGAAAAATTACGATTTATTTTAAAAATAATGTTTTTCAATTAAATCACGTTAATAATCAGTTTAATCTATAGATTAAAAAATAATTATTATAATTTATAGATTACTCAATATTCCGCAACATATCCTATATTATATTTAAAAATGAAATGTTAAGAACTATCAGGAATTCAAAGTATATACAACAACACTTCCTGATCGTTCAATTCAAAGCCTATATACGTGATGCAAAAATATTAAATAAAAAAGTTTAAATTTCCCAAAGTTTTGAATTATTTAATCAATCAACATCTAATATTGGTCCATGTGATGGCTGCAGACTGTGTTGGTGGTGTATCCCAATAATTACTTCTCTTCTAAAATATAAATCTTCTTTATTGAAGGTACAAGGAACATAAATTACTAAATATATCTAAGTAAACATTACTAATACATCTCTCTAACCTCACATCTCTATTAACTCTCACCTATATATGTTATATAATAAAGATGAATGAGATTTTCTGTTGTTTTTTGATCATGTTGAGGATTATGGTAATGCAATGCAGCCGTGGTTAAATCTTGAAAGTATGATAATAAAAATAATTTTGATCAGTAATTTAATTGAACTAAAGAAATATATAAAATAACATAATTTGATAAAAGTAATGGCTTAAGGCGTAAGAATTAAAAAAAAAAATGGAACGCTTATTTACATAATGTACAAAGGGTTTGAGCCGGCCATCGGGATAAAACAACAACGAGTTTTTATAGGGGAAGAGTGACCTCTGGCGGTCGATTTAGCAGAGTATTTGTATCTATGAAATTATAATTCAAAATAAAATAATATTTTTATATAACATATATTTATTCATGACGCCACAGATTTTAATACACAGATTATCACAATCATAGAATAAAAATAATATTTGACAATAACATCCAACAGACTGTACCTCATCAAACGCCAAAGAGATTTAAGAAAACTCAGGGATACATCTAAATATAGGAATCCACCCGGAATGGTCAACTCCACTTGATATGTGACAGAAGCCATTAAGAGCCGGCCACTTGTGATGTTCTAATTGGGCCACGCGCCTTTTTTTACCCCGGCGTGACAGTTGGTTGACAATGTCGCTTTGTCGGGTCAAGAAGTTCTCTTCGTGACGAGTGAGAGTCTCGTTTGGTTCGAAGCAACGGCTCAGTGATCTACAGCCTCGCTAGCGGCCTTGATCCGCCCTGGTTTGGACAGGAGTCCGTGCATCTGTTTCTGACTGTGTACGGGTTCTGATCTTGGAACCGTGTTGATCCATGGTTCTTTTATCATTCGATGGGAACGAGACCGTGTTGATCCATGTTTTTTTTTTTCATTCGATGGGAACGGGACCGTGTTGATCCATGTTTTTTTTTTTCATTCGATGGGAACGGGACCTTGTTGATCCATGTTTTTTTTTTTTCATTCGATGGGAACGGGACCGTGTTGATCCATGTTTTTTTTTCATTCGATGGGAACGGGACTGTGTTGATCCATGGTTATTTTTTCATTCGATGAGAACGGGACCGTGTTGATCCATGGTTCTTTTTTCATTCGATGGGAACGAGACCGTGTTGATCCATGGTTCTTTTTTCATTCGATGGAAACGGGACCGTGTTGATCCATGGTTCTTTTTTCATTCGATGGGAACGGCACCGTGTTGATCTATGGTTCTTTTTTCGTTCGATGGGAACGGGACCGTGTTGATCCAAGGTTCTTTTTACATTCGATGGGAACGGGACCGTGTTGATCCATGGTTCTTTTTACATTCGATGGGAGCAGGACCGTGTTGATCCATTGTTCTTTTTACATTCGATGGGAACGGGACCGTGTTAATCCATGGTTCTTTTTACATTCGATGGGAACGGGACCGTGTTGATCCATGGTTCTTTTTTCATTCGATGGGAACGGGACCGTGTTGATCCATGGTCCTTTTTACATTCGATGAGAACGGGACCGTGTTGATCCATGGTTCTTTTTACATTCGATGGGAGCAGGACCGTGTTGATCCATTGTTCTTTTTCATTCGATAGGAACGGGTCTGTGTTGATCCATGGTTCTTTTTTCATTCGATGGGAACGGGACCGTGTTGATCCATGGTTCTTTTTACATTCGATGGGAACGGGACCGTGTTGATCCATGGTTCTTTTTCCATTCGATGGGAACGGGACCGTGTTGATCCATGGTTATTTTTCCATTCGATGGGAACGGGACCGTGTTGATCCATGGTTCTTTTTTCGTTCGATGGGAACGGGACCGTGTTGATCCAAGATTCTTTTTACATTCGATGGGAACGGGACCGTGTTGATCCATGGTTCTTTTTACATTCGATGGGAGCAGGACCGTGTTGATCCATTGTTCTTTTTACATTCGATGGGAACGGGACCGTGTTAATCCATGGTTCTTTTTACATTCGATGGGAACGGGACCGTGTTGATCCATGGTTCTTTTTCCATTCGATGGGAACGGGACCGTGTTGATCCATGGTTCTTTTTTCATTCGATGGGAACGGGACCGTGTTGATCCATGGTCCTTTTTACATTCGATGGGAACGGGACCGTGTTGATCCATGGTTCTTTTTACATTCGATGGGAACGGGACCG
Source organism: Cordylochernes scorpioides (assembly GCA_030710605.1). Taxonomy (NCBI): domain Eukaryota; kingdom Metazoa; phylum Arthropoda; class Arachnida; order Pseudoscorpiones; family Chernetidae; genus Cordylochernes; species Cordylochernes scorpioides. The sequence continues at coordinate 78,222,668 of CP092874.1, forward strand.
TGTTAATCCATGGTTCTTTTTTCATTCGATGGGAACGGGACCGTGTTGATCCATGGTTCTTTTTTCATTCGATGGGAACGGGACCGTGTTGATCCATGGTTCTTTTTTCATTCAATGGGAACGGGACCGTGTTGATCCATGGTTCTTTTTACATTCGATGGGAACGGGACCGTGTTGATCCATGGTTCTTTTTACATTCGATGGGAACGGGACCGTGTTGATCCATGGTTCTTTATTCATTCGATGGGAACGGGACCGTGTTGATCTATGGTTCTTTTTCCATTCGATGGGAACGGAACCGTGTTGATCCATGGTTATTTTTTCATTCTATGGAAACGGGACCGTGTTTATCCATGGTTCTTTTTTCATTCGATGGGAACGGGACCGTGTTGATCCATGGTTCTTTTTACATTCGATGGGGACAGGACCGTGTTGATCCATGGTTCTTTTTACATTCGATGGGAACGGGACCGTGTTGATCCATGGTTCTTTTTTTATTCGATGGGAACGGGACCGTGTTGATCTATGGTTCTTTTTCCATTCGATGGGAACGGGGACCGTGTTGATCCATGGTTCTTTTTTCATTCGATGGGAACGGGACCGTGTTGATCCATAGTTATTTTTACATTCGATGGGGACAGGACCGTGTTGATCCATGGTTCTTTTTACATTCGATGGGAACGGGACCGTGTTGATCCATGGTTCTTTTTTTATTCTATGGGAACGGGACCGTGTTGATCCATGGTTCTTTTTACATTCGATGGGAACGGGACCGTGTTGATCCATGGTTCTTTTTACATTCGATGGAAACGGGACCGTGTTGATCCATGGTTCTTTTTTTATTCGATGGGAACGGGACCGTGTTGATCCATGGTTCTTTTTACATTCGATGGGAACGGGACCGTGTTGATCCATGGTTCTTTTTACATTCGATGGGAACGGGACCGTGTTGATCCATGGTTCTTTTTACATTCGATGGAAACGGGACCGTGTTGATCCATGGTTCTTTTTTTATTCGATGGGAACGGGACCGTGTTGATCCATGGTTCTTTTTACATTCGATGGGAACGGGACCGTGTTGATCCATGGTTCTTTTTACATTCGATGGGAACGGGACCGTGTTGATCCATGGTTCTTTTTACATTCGATGGGAACGGGACCGTGTTTATCCATGGTTCTTTTTTTCATTCGATGGGAACGGGACCGTGTTGATCCATGGTTCTTTTTCCAATCGACTGGATCATCACAATAGGAAAGGACAAACCCTGAGTTTCGTTTGATGCTGGGTAGGTTCTTATAAAGCTATGTTTGATTATAAGCGAAATATTCCATTTCAATAATCACAATTAATCAAAATATTTTTATATAAGCCATCGAATAATTTAGCCGAAGAATTGGAAGCAATCTTCAAATTTCCTACAAAAACTCATTCAATAATCAATATGTGTTGTTAGACAAATGTGTATTTTAAATTTTAAATTCATTTAATTTCTAGGATGGTCAGAGAAGAATTGAAACATCGTTTCCTAAGAGGTCGGAAAGTGCAGTTGATGGCTACCGAGTGGTGAGGCCATAGAGTTCCTCCTCCATTGTGCCATGGGAGAAACCGAGGTAATTAATAACCACGGCCATGGAGGAGAACCGTCACGTCTCCCTCAGATACCATCGACGGCAGCAAGTCTCTGGGTCGAGGTCGAATCCCACCTGCTGATGTTCTCTTCATCCTTTCCCGCGATATATATACTGCTACTGAATACAGTATATGCGACAAACACAGAAATACAGGACGTGTGCTTCAAATACAGAAATACAGGAGGTGTGCCTCAAATACAGGACTTTTGCTTCAAATACAGGAATACAGACAGAAATAGAGGGGCGTGTGCCTCAAATACATAAATACAGGACGTGTTCCTCAAAAACAGAAATACAGGACGTGTGCCATAAAATTTGGAAATACAGGACGTGTGCCGCAAATACAGGAATACAGAACGTGTACCTCAAATACAGAAATACAGGACGTTTGCCTCAAATACAGGAATACAAGACGCGTACATCAAATACAGGACGTGTGTCTCAAATACAGAAATACAGGACGTGTGTCTCAAACTAGAGAAATACAGGACGTGTGCCTCAAATACAGGACGTGTACCTCAAATACAGAAATACAGGACGTGTGCCATAAAATATAGAAATACAGGACGTGTGCCATAAAATATAGAAATACAGGACGTGTGCCTATATATATATATTGAAAGCAAAAGGGTATAATCTGACAATGAGCATGAACACTTTAGAGGCAGAGCGCCATCTGATGCAATGAAAAACAACTAAACGTTGATTTAGGCTTATTACGTATTATTTGGCCAACCCATTTTTTGATGAATCAAGAAAAGCCAACCACGAACGTATTCCTGGCGTTTACAGGGTTGGCAGTTGCAAACTACCTGTCCACCTTCATTATCCTAGTTTGTTGACGATGGAAGTGTGTTTAATACTCTTTTTAAAAAAATGAAGGACTAATTTCTACAATTAGTAAACTGAACGTGGATAAAAGATTTGAGAAACTTGGCTAACCAGTGGTGAACCATTCAAGCGATTCTCTAATCACAACAAATATTGTGCATTCAACTTATATAGTCGGCGCTTGAAAGTCTTTTGTTTTGGTGTAGTCATCAGTTTTGGTGACGGTGTTTAGCGAAATTATCAAATATGTTATACAATGGTAGAAACACAGAGATTATGCAATGATAGAGGGAATGCAATGGTAGAAATTTCACTAATCATTTGGCTTTGAACACAGCTTCTCGGCTTAAAACAACTAATACAAAAGCCTATTAAGGCGATAAATGTAAACAATGCAGAGTGCACCGTTTAAGTTAGTAAGCTATGACGGTGCACACTACATTGTTTACATTTATCGCCTAAATAGGCTTTTGTATTAGTTGTTTTAAGCCTCGAAGCCAAATGTTTAGTGAAATTTCTACCATTGTATAACCTATGTGGTGTTCTCGCAGATGTCACCCCATGTGGGTCGCTGGGAAGGTTACATGTCGATGCTTCTGTTTCAGTCTGCTCGGCCATCTTCAGCCAAGGGCCTCCGACCCTCCTCCTCGACACCACAAGACATCCTATGGAGACTGTGGCTCGGGCCTCCTCCATCGTAAAGCGTCTGGCGCGGTCCATGGGCATCCCCACGCTGAGCACCACCCACGGGCGGGCCCCCAACATCCCCCAGTGGAGGGACCTGGGGGCCGAGGAGCGAGAGTACCTCGTGCAGCTGGCACCCCCGGGGGAGTTCCTGGCCCAGGCCGTGAGGGACATCGCGCTCCGCCAGAACTTGACGTCGGCGGGAATCCTGTACGACAAGACCTTCGGTGAGAACACCAAACAGTGAGATATGGGATTTGAATATTAATGTTTTACTTGTTTTTACCCCAAGTTTAGCATTTTCCTTTACACCTCTCTCCATTTATAGAATACATTTATCCAATTTTAGTATTTGTTTAATATATATATAAGTCGACTCTCGATAATTCGAAATTCGTTAATTTGAAATGCTTTCCCAGTCCCTTGAAAAATATTCGATTAGTTGAATAAAATCAATATTAATTCTGGTCCCCTCAGTAATTTGAAATTGAAGGAATAGTATCTTGTTACCAATGAACATTTGTGAATAACTGTACAAATGTTTAAATGATAAATCACCAATTTTGATCACAAACTCTTTTCATTTTATTCCCTCCCTACCTCTTGGTTGTTTAAACTCCTGTTATTTTGAACTTTTGATAAGTTGAAAATTTTCTCTGGTTCATTGAGTTTCAAATTACCGAGAGTCGACTGTATCATCGGAAGCTTTTCTCCAATATATATATGGCCTGCTTATGCTATTTCACAAAATCCCATTCTATCGGTGAATTACATGAAATCAAATATCACTGATATTTGCAATAAGAAAGGTATGGACCTAATCTAATATATAATGTGAACGTAGAGTCCATTGATTGACTTCAAAACCCCTAACCAAGCTTAATCAAACCTAAGAAATATAATGAATAATTAGATAAATCAATTTTACCATTAAAATATTATCATTCTCTATTATTAGGACATATAAAAGAATTATAAATATTAGCCACAAAACTCGAGGGAATCTATACAAATACACTATGGAAACTTGGAATAAAAAAATGCTACCACTGAAAAACTTCCCACTCTGTGGTTTTGTCGAAAATATTACTGAATGTCTAAATTCTTACGTTATTCGAAAATACATGAAACAACGCGTGAAAAAGGAGGATAATTTGTGTTTCAGTTTTTTAATTGGTTTCCGCGCGCGAGGTCACCAATACAACAAAAACATTTAAACATTCTGAAATTCTGAAAAGTGAATAATGTGACAGTTACTCAAGCACATGTCCCCTTCTAACAGTGAGATTGTGAGCAGTGATGGACCACAAGTACAGCACCCTGCTGGAGAATGTCCCCATCTAACAGTGAGATTGTGAGCAGTGATGGACCACAAGTACAGCACCATGCTGGAGAATGTCCCCATCTAACAGTGACACTGTGAGCAGTGATGGATCACAAGTACAGCACCCTGCTGGAGAATGTCCCCACCCGTCACATCATCTCCTTCGTCAAGTCTCCTGACGTCGTGGCCAAGACCCTGGCGGACATCCGCGGCCAGAACATCAACACGTTCCTGGTGCTGGGGTCGCTGAAGACCATCGAGGCTGTTCTGCAGGCCGTGAGTCTGACTCTTCCTTCTTTCTTAGTCGCCTTGTTTCAGGTCAATGTGTGCTGTTGCTATTCTTGTTAGAGCAATGGATGCTATGGCTTCGGGATCTTCAAGGATGTGCATCGATCTCTTCACCTGCTGGTTGCCAGGGAGAATATTTGAGTTTAAATATCGAATCCATATATTGGTATTACCGAACTTTATCTATTTCACCGAATCCAACCTATTCCGTCAATTTGATCTATTTACTGAATGTAACCGACTCTGGTTCATTTAATCTATTTTGCTAAATAAAATGATCAGTCGAAGTAGGAAGAGACTCGTGGTCAGAACAGGCGCTTCGATTCAAGATGTTCCATTGGCAAAAGATGTTATGTTCCCATCGGTAGAACAATCTCTTGTTCAGGATCCCCAGCGGGCAATACTAGGGCAAAAATCAGAACTTCCAGTTATATATTCTTAGTGAAAACCTAATTCATTCTCATTTATTAAAAATTTGTATTCTATTAATTTTTAGAATTATATATGAGACTTTCACAATAAGCGAATATCAATTTCCTTCCTTTTAATATCTACGGCTGTAACTCCCTTCATCTAAACAACCCCATTTCTCCGCTTTGGACTGACGTAGCCCGGTCTTCCTTCATCCACTCTCTACACCCAGCCACCGGTGTCCACCGCCGTGATGTCTCAACAAGAGATAGTCTGGAATGGATCAAAACCTCGCAAAGACAAGGAATTTATAAACAATCTCCAAATATTACTCCGACAATTCTACGCCAATATATCTTCGTCACCAATCCCCATCAAGCAAGCCCCACTTCTCATCCATTTAAAGTTTGAGAATAGGTTGAGATCGTTTAGGTTCCAAGACCTCTAATCATTCGCTTTACCAGATGAGACCGATTTGATGAGCACCAGCTATGTTGTCGTGTCCAGTGAAGAGCCTCAGATGTCTCCATACATCTCTATCACAGCAGTCCACAGCCTTGCAGAAAATTTACATGGACCCAGAGCAGCAGCTTTACACATCCAAGATAGAGGACATTGTGACTGCTGTAATAGAGATGTATGGAGACATCTGATCATTGGATATGACAACAACAACAGAAAATTAACATGTACCCAGAACAGCAGCTTTACAACACCCAAGATAGTTGACATTGCGACTGCGGTGATAGAGATGTATGGAGACATCTGAGGCTCTTCATTGGACACGACAACAACATAAAATTAACATGTACCCAGAACTTTACACACCCAAGATAGAGGACATTGCTGTGATAGAGATGTATGGAGATATCTGATCATTGGACACGACAACAACAACCAATCCCTACCCGAGCAGATCACATCTCACCACGTCGTGATCACCTGAACGAGGTCATGACAAGATACTATCTCTGTAGATTCGCACAGGTCCTGTCACTCACAGATAATGGAGGTGCGGAAGTCCTCGTGGCAAAGAAGTCGTCAAAGAAGGCCGCCAGATAAGTTGGCTGAATTGATTGACGCCCATCAAGTCCATACCGCTTATTAGAAACTCTTTGTTGGTTTGGTCAGCTTGAAGTAGGACAGCGTTGTCAACAATGGATTCTTATCTAACTGGATTATTGAATGTTACCTAAGTACAGTTAGTAATGGAATTAATGATAATATAGTTGTGAAAACCTGTACTGTAAGTGCGCCACAGGCCTTCAAACGCTGTACAGATCATTATGGCCTTTAGAGGGTTAGGACCATCTTGTGAAAATGCATTTTGAAAGCCCTAAACAACAACCTGATCTTGGACCCTAGTGGGACATTGGAAAGGGCGTTGGGTGAATACACTCACGGACAAAACTTAAGGAAATAGAAAGTCTTTGAAGGAGACGGAGGCAATTTTTTATTCACACACACATACTTGGTTATCTCGTGTGTCTCTTCAATAAAGGTCACCGTGTATTGTCATTGTGCTTTACCAATGGCGTCGTTTCCATACACAGACTTCGAGTCAATCACAGTGGCTGAAATATCTTCGTACTTAAACAGGAACTCCATCACACCGACCGTTGTCTTCGATTTGCATATCTGAAAAATACAAAAATATGTCTTAATTCTAAAACGACATTTGAAAATTATCCCGTATGCGTTTCTTTTGAACGAAAAATCGAAATTTATTTTTACGGAGAAATGACGATTATTTCTAACCTTAGGGATGAAGTATGAAAGGATGAATTGTGAAGAGTAATTTCATACTTCATCCTTAAGGTTAGAAATAATCGTTATTTCTCCTTAAAAATCAAAATTTCGATTTTTCGTTCAAAAGAAACGCATGCGGGATAATTTTCAAATGTCGTTTTACAATCATAAGCCGCATTATATTGTATTATAAATGTCTTAATTCTGTTTGAAGATGTGAAAAGAGAGAAAGGATAATTTAATCTCAATACATTTTATGATATCTTTAAAATATGTTTCTGTTGGTCACGCTGCATTATTCATTGAATTATATTTATACAATACTAGCCGAATCACCCGGGCAACGCCCGGGTTTTACCCGATTAAATGCTTTTACTCAAATACTATTCGTTATAATTATAAATTGGCGCCGTGGATGTCATTCTTGTATAATATATAAATGAGTTTTAAAAATTGTAAAAAAAAAAAATGCATCGGCCGAAAATCGAACCCGGGCCGCCCGCGTGGCAGGCGAGCATTTTACCACTGAACCATCGATGCTTATGAGAAATGGCCATATTTGGGTATTTATTCCATTCACAAAAGCACAAACGGTGACAGAATTAAGAATTGATTGATGACTCTGATACTTGTATATTGCGATATTTTCGATATACATTTTATATGGAACTATCTGAATATATTATATAGAAATGCCATCTGAATAAACCTCTATCACGTTTAATGTAATGTATTTAGAATAAACCAAATCACATAATATATAAATAGATAATATAAATAAATACAAATCTCTTGAAGATTAAATGCCATAACTAGCAAGCAAACCTGTCAAAAACTATTTATTTGTCAAATAGACAATTCGACCAGTTTAAGTTTTCTCAACGTTTCAACGAAAATCTTTTGTCTTTGCCAGGAGAAATAAATAAAGCATTTGGCAAGGCGTTAAAAATTGTTCTGAGGTTGCAAGGGCGTTCTAACGCAATTTGGTCAAAACCTAATAAAACAATATTCACAGAAAGCGAATTATCATCTCAAGTAATAAAGAAGATGATCCACAAGGCTTCGTCTATTTGTAATCCTGCAGCCGAACATAAATCGTAAAGGGAACAATTTGGCTACTAGGTTATAGCCAATTGGGAGAATTGCTTGAAGCTAAATCCTGGTATTTATTGGTAGTTGGCATGTTTAGACGGGCTGGAATGGTGAACAATAGCTTGGCCATAGACAGCATTCTATGTTTTGACTGGTGGGTAATTGAAGCTACAAGAATTCATTTCTTTTTGCCTTTTCTTGTTAAGCAGCCTGTAACGATGATCCTATGTTTGAAGGATCTTATTACTGTTTGCAGCTCATGTTGGAGTTCGTTAACAATCCGTTTCTCCATTTTAAAATATTTCCAGTGTCTATTGTTATATTCTTCATTGCTTTTGTTGTCCATTGTTTGCAGTATGTTGGATATTTATTATAAATATTTATTCTATGATTTTTTCTATGATATTTGTTAGAAAATTTTTCGAGAATTCTTATGTTTATTTGAAGGCTTCAACCCTTTACCTATAGTTCTTCTGTATATGAAGAATTCGTTTTTCTGAAATTCCTTTGCATGATAGATTTCGACTATTTGTCTTTTTTTTAACTTTTGAAATTCATTTATATGTAGTTCTACTTAATGTTGAAATCTTTTGGTCTGTAATTATCTTCTGTTTGTTGGATATCGTGCCAATTTCTGAAGTTCTTTGATATTTCAGTTATGGTTTCTATAAATTTCGTTGATATTTGTTTATATGTTGTTGTGTTGTCAAGTCCAGAGCCTCAGATGTCTCCATACACCTCTATCGCAGCAGTTATAATGTCCTCTATCTTGGGTGTGTAAAGCTGCTGTTCTGGGTCCATGTCTTATGTTGTTGTTGTCGTGTCCAATGAAGAGCCTTAGATGTCTCCATACATCTCTATCACAGCAGTTATAATGTCCTCTTGGGTGTGTAAAGCTGCTGCTCTGAGTCCATGTCAATTTTCTGTTGTTGTCGTGTCCAATAAAGAGCCTCAGATATCTCCATACATCTCTATCACAGCAGTTGAGATGTTCTCTATCTTGGGTGTGTGAAGCTGCTGTTCTGGGTCCATGTCAATTTTCTGTTGTTGTCGTATCCAATGAAGAGCTTCAGATGTCTCCATACATCTCTACCACAGCAGTTGCAATGTTCTCTATCTTGGGTGTGTAAAGGTGCTGCTCTGGGTCCTGACAATTTTCTGCAAGGCTGTGGCCATTGCTGGACATGAGAATATGTGTGTTTATATACACTGAATATTTGTCAAAATTATATTTAGGGTTTCTCTGGTCTTTCTGTTATATAGAGATGTCTGACTTTGACTTAGTTGAAAAGATTGAAGACAATGTAACTGTAAATTTTTAGAGGACGTAGGTCAGAGAAAAGTGACCAAGAAAATTCCTAAAAGAAGAAATTTAAGAATATCTAGAGATTAATGAGACATATAATCTCTGGAACAAAGAAGGAATTCCTTGCTTCTGGTATTTTAGATCAGGTGCGACCAAACCTTCCAGCAAAGAGGACCAAATTCCATGAATAATATCCACCTATTTATTTTTTAAATGATTTTAATTAAATAAAAGATTTTTCAAAATAAATTTTATTATATTATGCGCCACCGCGCCATCTGTTATCAAAATTCGAAACTATTTTAAACGCGTAAGATTCTTTTTGAAATTAAACAATTTCTACTGCCCTTACTGCAATGGAAAAATTAAAGGGAGGGCCTGGCTCATCAGTGGTGAACCCTCCCAGCGGTTTCGCTATATTTATATTATTCCAGATATGCAATATAACAGCGGTATGGTAGATTAAACTGGCGAAACCGCTGGGAGGGTTCACCACTGATGAGCCAGGCACTCCCTTTAATTTTTCCATTGCAGTAAGGGCAGAAGAAATTGTTTAATTTCAAAAAGAATCTTGCGCGTTTAAAATAGTTTCAAATTTTATTATATATATTTTTTAAGAGAACGAGCGCGTTTGAATTTACATATATGGGAAATCCACCGTTATATAAGCAAATAAGGAGTGGTTTATACTTAAAATATGGAACTTCCTTAAGATTTTACCATCAGTGTTGAGGAAGAGGGAAACGTGGTTCACAATATCATGGTGGCCGGCCAAATTTCTAAATAAATCAGATGACCAACTGATGATTGTGAACGGGACATTTACCCTTAGAATTCGCTTTCACACACATATTTCGTTGATATATGTTTATATGTTGTTGTTGTCATGTCCAATGAAGAGCCTCAGATGTCTCCATACATCTCTATCACAGCAGTCACAATGACCTCTATCTTGGGTGTGTAAAGCTGCTGTTCTGGGTCAATTTTATGCTGTTGTTGCCATTTCCAATGAAGAACCTCAGATGTCTTCATACATCTCTATCACAGCAGTCACAATGTCCTCTATCTTGGGTGTGTAAAGCTGCTGTTCTGGGTCAATTTTATGCTGTTGTCATGTCCAATGAAGAACCTCAGATGTCTCCATACATCTCTATCACAGCAGCAGCAATGTCCTCTATCTTGGGTGTGTAAAGCTACTGTTCTGGGTCAATTTTATGCTGTTGTTGTCATGTCCAATGAAGAACCTAAGATGTCTTCATACATCTCTATCACAGCAGTCACAATGTCCTCTATCTTGGGTGTGTAAAGCTGCTGTTCTGGGTCAATTTTATGTTGTTGTCGTGTCCAAAGAAGAACCTCATGGGTATTCATACATCTCTATCACAGCATTTATAATGTGTTGATAAAAGAAAAATAAAATCACCAAAGTATCATATATTGTAAAAGAAAGAAAATAATGCTCGATTTGACCATACTTCAACCATATTCCACACATATATCTACATATCGCCTTGAAGCTAATGGATTCTGACAGAAGAAAGACGGGAAAGTTACTCTAAAAGAAGTTACCATAGTTTAAGAACAAATTCATACATAAAAAGACAGCGTATTAAAATTCAACACGCACTAACTTTCATAATTAATATTTCAGATGTTTGGGGAGTACGTGATATCCCAGATTCTTATACAGATTTGATAGGGAAAAAAGAAAAACAAAAATTGAAAGGGTTTTTGGAGAATTTTAGTTTCTGGTTATAAAATATTAATGGAAGAGAGGATTTCGCTTTATTACTACGTGACGGTGATAGGGGGCGGGTTTTTATATCCTCCCATGTAACTGGTTGAGTTTTAAAATTTTTACTTTATAATATGTTATGTAGAAAAGCATAAGCCGCCTTTCCCGTCAAAATAGACGTCAAAACTAGACGCCATCTATTGACCGTCACCGCAAACTAGCGGCCTCGGGTCGGTAACAAAGCCACAGCTTTGGCAAACTGCGTCCACCTAGAGACCATGGTTTCAGGCTAATGGCTCTCGTCAGTCCAGGGTGGACTTTATTCCATAAAATTCACACGGGATCTAATTGAATCTTCACAATCTGCCAAAGAGGTGTTTAACTGTCAAAGTGGCTAGGACAACTCTATGGCCAAAATATTGATGGGAAATTTGACAGGAGAAGCGCCTTATGTTTTTAAAATCAATTTCTTCCCGGCAAAATATATTTCCATCTTTATAATATTATATATATACGGGAAATTTTAGACACTCATTACCCGGTGTTGAATCCCGCAATGTGAAATTTATTCGTAAAATCATATATTTGGATATCATATTGTAAGTTCAAACTGATGCGTTTACAGCAAAACTGGCCTCTAGCTTCCCTATATGGCTATCTTAGCAGCAATGTACCACTGTAATACAGATGAAAGACTATTACAAATAGCATTTTTATTGAAGGCATCTAAAAAACAAGAGATTACGGAAGAGCCTTCACTAAAACATGCTTGTCAATGCTAGATTGGATTAGTAAAATATTCAAGCAATCTAGGCTTTGGGGTACAGGTTCCTGGCCAAAGGGGGTGTTTCCACTTTTGCAGAAAGGGCCAGGGCGGGGTCCTCCATTTTTGGTGCCAGCATGTACCACTATAATACAGTTGAAACACTATTACAAATAGCATTATTACAAATGACAGAGCGCCAGCTAGTGGAACAGAAATAAACTAAAGGAAGCTAAGGAATATATATGGAAAACATAATTTGATTAAAGTAATGCCTGGCTTAAGGCGAGTAGAATAAGGAAAACAAAAAATTATTTACATAATGTACAAAAGTTTTGAGCCGGCCATCGGGAAAGAGAAAAAATATGGTTTCACGGGCTACTAACCAAAAGTTATGATTTTTGAGCCCAGGCTTATGGCCATCGGGAAAGGACAACAACGAGTTTTTATATGCAAAGCGTGACCTCTGGCGGTCGATTTAACCGAATATTTGAATCTATGATATATAATTTTAAATAAAATAATATTTTTATATAACATATATATTAATGAATTATTACATTCTATCAATCAATTAATAAATAGAACTGCATATGACATATGATATTTGGTAATACAAAAATGTGAACATATATATATACAACGCTATTTATAAAATAAAAGAGTTTTAATATATAAAGTTTGAATTAAAACTACAAATTAATTTATTATATATTTATCAATTTATTGTATGAGAATAAATTAGTTGTGTAGAGTTAATATAAAAACTAAGTTATTTTCTCAGAAATCAAACATAATCCTGAATTAAATTAAACATACAAGTATGCCATTGTATGTATTACCATTGTATGCCATTCTAAAAAGACACCATTATATTGTGATGAAATATTTGTTTTAGTATTTAATTTAGTATCTTAATTCTTTATTAACATATTAATATGTATTTCTTCATACATTTTGTCTTTTACCTCTTAATTTAAATAATCAATTAGTGTTTCTTTTTTAATTATTGTCGCCTAGTCGTGTTGAGGTAACAAATAAATAATCTTTTGGTTTACATTTATCTGGCAAGTCATCCATTACTCTATGATACAATACAGTAGACTCTCCTATAACGCGAGTTTTCACAACGCGATAAAAAAAATTGCGACAAATTTATTTATACAACGCGAATTTTCATATTACGCGTTATAAAATAAAACAATTTACCCTAACAACATTCGCGTTATACAAGTTTTATTTCGTACAACGCGTATTCCTATAACGCGATTTCATACAACACGGAACACATTAATCGCGTTATAGGAGAGTTTACTGTATTTTTAAAATATCGCAGACGAACTGTATAGAATAAAATTGAGGAAAACAATATCAGAATAATTTGACAAAATATTTATTAGGACTACTTTGTCTTGTTGAATAATATATGTGTCAGATAATGCCTCGAGCCATTATTTTGTAAAGATTTTATATGTTTCCTTTATTATTTATTCATAGAGATATTTTCACATTTCGAAAATCTATATCTCATAAATATATGACACTATTGTTCTAAAATATAAACTTCTTTATATGCTAATGTATAGGGCATATTAGATTGGGTAGAAGTCAAATGTGAAGACCTCAGAAATATGCTATAAAAGTGGAAATTAAAAGAATAATTTTGAAAATAGAGCAATCCATAGATAAATCTTTAATTAAAAAGGCATATATATTAGATCGAAATATCATTTATTTTACCAATATTTCAGTTGGTATTGATATTTTGGTATTGGTATGATATTTTGATCTAATTATGCCTTTTTAATTAAAAAAAAAAAGAATAATTGTTCTCTGAAATTGATAACAGCAGAACTAAGGATAACAGAAGATGTTCTATTCGTGACATGTAAGAATTATGAATATGGTATCCATCAGGTTGCATAAGTACCAAATAAAACAAGGAAATATAGTTTTGAGCAATGAAGGCATCAAACCACCTGAAACTCGTTTTAAAATGAAACATCAATATAGTGATGTATGGATGTTCCCTTAACTTACTGAAATTCCTTTATATACCTTGGTGGGGCTACAAGCAGATGGTTCTTCCTTAGAATGTGGTCTCTCGATTCAACGCTTCCTGCTAGTTAGAAGGTCTTTCTGATTTTTTAAGTCGGAAAGAAAGATGGTGTAGGTACAAGTTAGGAATTCAAGGAAGAGAGTGTAGGTACAAGTTAGGAATTCAATGAAGAGAATGTAGGTACAAGTTAGAAATTCAAGGAAGAGAGTGTAGGTACAAGTTAGGAATTAAAGGAAGAGAGTGTAGGCACAAGTTAGGAAATGCCAAGGAAGAGAGTGTAGGTACAAGTTAGAAATTCAAGGAAGAGAGTGTAGGTACAAGTTAGGAATTCAAGGAAGATAATGTAGGTACAAGTTAGAAATTCAAGGAAGAGAGTGTAGGTACAAGTTAGGAATTCAAGGAAGAGAGTGTAGGTACAAGTTAGGAAATGCCAAGGAAGAGAGTGTAGGTACAAGTTAGGAAATCAAGGAAGAGAGTGTAGGTACAAGTTAGGAAATGCCAAGGAAGAGAGTGTAGGTACAAGTTAGGAATTCAAGGAAGAGAGTGTAGGTACAAGTTAGGAAATGCCAAGGAAGAGAGTGTAGGCACAAGTTGGGAATTAAAGGAAGAGAATGTAGGTACCAGCTAGGAATTCAAGGAAGAGAGTGTAGGCACAAGTTAGGAAATGCCAAGGAAGAGAGTGTAGGTACAAGCTAGGAATTCAAGGAACATGGCCACAGTAGCAGTCACGGAGGGCAGCCAACAACCTCCCAGATGATAAATAAATCACTTCCAACATTTATGGATTGAAAATTCCTGCACCATCACTTTTTTGGGAAGGGAAGAGCCCAAATATCGGCTAATAGATGCGAGTACACTTTCCTTGTTGCGCATCAATATGCATGATGCATCGATCTCTTCGGAGCTTTTTTTGCCCTCGTGGAAGGTTAATTATTTAGGATGTTCCCATTGTCCGTCATGGCCGCGACACCCGTAGTGCTGTAATTGAATACTAGCCGGCCATCCATCATGGCCGCTAATCCTGTCTGCAACTGCTGCGTCATCATTCCTAATCCATGAATGGCGACATTTGAGATACGTCCTATTCTCTTATATAATTGATTCAATCCTCTTGTCCCAAAGTCAGCCATTTAGAGAATGCATTTGAAGATGGTCGAGCGTTGATGGATTTCTTTTAAATCTTTTGGCATGTTAATTTGGGTTTGTACCTTTGGCACATAGGGCTGAAATGTGTTCTCTAACATAGCAGAGGTAAATAAGTTACATAATTCTTCTGCTGTGATAATACAGACATAGGAACAGCATCCCCTGAATCATTTATCAACATCTTGTCTATATTCAGATGGTAACATATTGGAATAAAATATCTCTGAATTCGTTGGCTATCATCTAGACAATAGTTTGAGTGAGAACAGAACAACTTCAACGTAATTCTACAACATGGATGCTGTTATGGAACAAGTTGGAATAGATTTTTGCAATCATTTAGCAACACCTTGTCTATAACCTAACTATATGATGGAACAAACCTCCCCAGGAGTAACTTGTCAACATCTTGCTAATATTTAGAGATCAATATTAGAGGAACAAATATGTCAGAAATACATATTGATCAACATTATGCCTCTACAGTTACGGCTAGCTTGTAACATCTTGTCGATACAGTTAGGATCCCAACAAAACTTGTGGATATAATTGTCAACATCTTGCTAAGACAGAGATATTGAGAAGCAAAACTATCAGAAATATTAATCAACATTATGCCTCTACAGTTACGGCTAGCTTGTAACATCTTGTCTATACAGTTAGGTTTAACACAAAACTTGTGGATATAATTGTCAACAGCTTGCTAAGACAGTTAGAGATCAATATTAGAGAAGCAAATATATCAGAAATACATATTGATCAACAATTTTTATACACTATAGGCAAATGGAACATTTTTGTATTTATTCGTCAATGTCTTGTCTATACAGTTACGGCTATGTTAGAACATCTTGTCTATACAGCTACAGTAAGGTTTCAGAACAAAACTTGTGGATATAATTGTCAACAGCTTGTTTATACAGTTACATATTCGTTAGAATATCTCTGGAAATCATTATTCACCATCTTCTAACCAGATTCAGTAATAAAATATATCCAAATAAAACCTATATTACAATTCAAATAACGTTCACGACACAGATACACCAATATAATACACCAATATATGGTAGACCAATTATATGATATAGAACAATTAGAAAGACCAATATATATTAGACCAAAATTAGAGACCGACCATCCAATAGAATGAATAGCTTGAGAATTTAAAATTAATTCAAAAATAATAAAAGAAATTTGAATAAAGCTGAAAAGAGATATAAATAGGAATATAGAAAAAAACGCCGTTTAAATCAATACGTTTTGAATTATTTTAAAATCCAACTTGTTGATCATTGTTGGTTCAGCAAGCTAAAACTGAACGATTAAATAATATTATTTTTCTATATATTTGACTATTTATAAAAATAAGAAATTAGGTAACTGAAAAAAATAATGATTAAAAATTTTAAAGAGAATGTATATGTAGCAAATATTAACATTTCAAATCACTGAGTTGGTAAAAACTATATATTATTTTTGAAATTTTAATATATATATTTTTTTCCTTTAAAAATTTTAATCGTTGATTTAAGTATTCAATTTATTTTTATAGATATTCATAATTTATTATAAAAATATATTTTAAAAGTATTAAGGGCTTATAGTGAAATAATATTCAAAAAGAAAAAGAAATTTCAAAGAAAACATTGGATAGGTTAGGAATAGTAATTTCTAGGAATAGAAATTGGTAAAAAAAATTCGAATAGCAGACGAAAAATATCAGAATAAATGTTACAATTTTAAATTAAAATATATTTAAATTTGAAAATCGTAACTTTCTTTAGATCTGTAAGTCTTATTTGTATTAGATAGTTTCGTTTATTTCAAAATAAATGCAACTTTTTGCTCCCAATACATATTTTTTCATCGCAGTAAAGGCAATAGAAGTTTGTATTATGTATAAAAGAAACATTCGTGCTTTTAAATTCTTTCATTTTATATGTATAGATGGCGCGTTAACAACTGTGACAACTTTTTATGTTTCTTGTTATTTGTCCCCTATACAACAAATTAAATTACAATTACATATATATCAAATATAAATTTCTGTCTGTTTAATTTTAAGACTTTTTTTTCTCTTTTCACACCTGTCTTGATTTGAATTCGAATACAAACAACCTTCCTTGTTGTATGGCAGTATTTCAGCCTGGAGCAACAGAGAGAAAGACGCAACAAAAAGATGTATTTGCATATCTTTGATGCAAATAAGGTCCCATAAACCCGGACAGATCTTCCACAAAGAAGACGGCTAATATATTCCAGACATTTGCTCCAACAGGGTCCCTGGAGAGGTCGGGATGAAAACAAAGAAATCCTGTTGTTAGAAAGAGATGTGTAAACAAAAAATGATTTTCTTTATTTCCACTCTATGTTGTTTTTTTTTTATTGGATTCTAAAGTTTCGGCAGACACCAGTTAAGATGGTCAACTGTACACAGATGAAGAATATATGGCATTTCCTTTTTATTAAGTGTGGAGCGTGTTTATTATCGCATTTCTAAGCATAATGGTATTCTTGTGGTTTGTGTGTGTCAAATATATAGAATAATTATTTAAATATCTATAAAATAACGT
>CP092874.1:78256787-78354544 GCA_030710605.1 Cordylochernes scorpioides
CCTTGAATTCCTAACTTGTATCTACATTCTCTTCCTTTAATTCCCATCTTGTGCCTACACTCTCTTCCTTGAATTCCTAGCTTGTATCTACATTCTCTTCCTTTAATTCCCAACTTGTGCCTACACTCTCTTCCTTGGCATTTCCTAACTTGTGCCTACACTCTCTTCCTTTAATTCCTAACTTGTACCTACATTCTCTTCCTTGAATTTCTAACTTGTACCTACACTCTCTTCCTTGAATTCCTAACTTGTACCTACACTCTCTTCCTTTAATTCCTAACTTGTACCTACACTCTCTTCCTTTAATTCCTAACTTGTACCTACACTCTCTTCATTGCCATGTCCTAGCTTGTACCTACACTCTCTTCCTTGGCATTTCCTAACTTGTACCTACACTCTCTTCCTTTAATTCCTAACTTGTACCTACACTCTCTTCATTGCCATGTCCTAGCTTGCACCTACACTCTCTTCCTTGGCATTTTCTAACTTGTACCTACACTATCTTCCTTGAATTTCTAACTTGTACCTACACTCTCTTCCTTGGCATTTCCTAACTTGTGCCTACACCATCTTTCTTTCCGACTTAAAAAATCAGAAAGACCTTCTAACTAGCAGGAAGAACGAACGTTGAATCAAGAGACCACATTCTAATGAAGAACCATCTGCTTGTAGCCCCACCAAGGTATAAAGGAATTTCAGTATGGTAAGTGAACATCCATACATCACTATATTGATGTTTCATTTTAAAACAAGTTTCAGGTGGTTTGATGCCTTCATTGCTCAAAACTATATTTCCTTGTTTTATTTGGTACTTGTGCATGATGGATACCATATTCATAATTCTTACATGTCGCGAATAGAACATCTTCTGTTATCCTTAGTTCTGCTGTTATCAATTTCAGAGAACAATTATTGAACTCCAACTGAAATATTGGTAAAATAAATATTTTGATCCAATATATGCCTTTTTAATTAAAGATTTATCTATGGATTGCTCTATTTTCAAAATTATTCTTTTAATTTCTACCTAATAGCATATTTCTGAGTTCTTCACATTTGACTTCTACCCAATCTAATATGCCTTATACATTAGCATATAAAGAAGTGTATATTTTAGAACAATAGTGTCATATATTTATGAGATATAGATTTGAAATGTGAAAATATCTCTATGAATAAAGGAAACGTATAAAATCTTTAAAAAATAAATGGCTCGAGGCATTATCTGACACATATATTATTCAACAAGACAAAGTAGTCCTAATAAATATTTTGTCAAATTATTCTGATAGATATTGTCTTCCTCAATTTTATTCTATACAGTTCGTCTGCGATATTTTAAAAAGACAGTAAACTCTCCTATAACGCGATTAATGTGTTCCGTGTTGTATGAAATCGCGTTATAGGAATTCGCGTTGTACGAAATAAAACTTGTATAACGCGAATGTTGTTAGGATAAATTGTTTTATTTTATAACGCGTTATACGAAAATTCGCGTTGTATAAATAAATTTGTCGCAATTTTTTTATCGCGTTGTAAAAACTCGCGTTATAGGAGAGTCTACTGTATTGTATCATAGAGTAATGGATGACTTGACAGATAAATGTAAACCAAAAGATTATTTATTTGTTACCTCAACACGACTAGGCGACAATAATTAAAAAAGAAACACTAATTGATTATTTAAATTAAGAGGTAAAAGACAAAATGTATGAAGAAATACATATTAATATGTTAATAAATAATTAAGATACTAAATTAAATACTAAAACAATTATTTCATCACAATATAATGGTGTCTTTTTAGAATGGCATACAATGGTAATACATACACAATGGCATACTTGTATGTTTAATTTAATTCAGGATTATGTTTGATTTCTGAGAAAATAACTTAGTTTTTATATTAACTCTACACAACTAATTTATTCTCATACAATAAATTGATAAATATATAATAAATTAATTTGTAGTTTTAATTCAAACTTTATATATTAAAACTCTTTTATTTTATAAATAGCGTTATATATATATGTTCACATTTTTGTTTGTGTGGACTTTATTACCAAATATCATATGTCGAATGCAGTTCCATATGTCACGGATGCGCGCGCATCATCATTATGATCATTATCATTATCTAATGATAATAATGATAATTATTATATTATTATATATATATGTAATATGATGCAATTGTTATTACACTATAATATTTGTTGTATTACACTGTTGTAGAATCCTGTCGACTTAACCGTCCTGTGGCAATATCGTTGCGGGGTTTCTTGTTGTTGGATGCGAATGGTGAGATTTGGTTGAAGCGCAGTCGTTTGAGTGGAAGTTGCAGCATACAGTTAGGAATAATCAGGACACGTGATTGAGTTGGAAAATAAGAGGCAACTGTGTTGGAGGGAAGAAAGCTTGAGAAGAGTTGAGCGATTTGACTTATTAATTAGTTGATCACATGGCGATGATGAAATGAGCGGAGAGAGATATCTCTAGAGTAGATGTTACCTTGTTGGAAGCGAAGGAGCACTGTCCGAACTCGGCGAGAGCCAGTGAACCCTGTAGGTGTTGTTCCTATGAGAGCTCAAGCGTAACCACCCATTCTTGCTTTCCGATTTAACACCAAGCCTCAGTTTCTCTCTGATTGGTCGAGAGATGTCACATGATCCTTTCCTATTGGTTGACCTACTTGAGGTGTTATCTTTTGATTGGTCGAGAGATGTCACATGCTCTTTTCCTATTGGTTGACCTACTTAAGGTGCTGTCTTCTGATGGGCCGGCGGCTTCCTTTGGTGTTAGTTACGCCCGGCCTGGGTCAGGAAGTGTCTTATTTGTTCGACTCGATTTACTTCCGCGGTTATCAAAATACGTCCTGCTTTGTCAGGAAGTATTGAATGTTAGCTTTAACATTTATAACTTCTGGTCATTAGATACGTCCTGTTTTTCCAGGAAGTGTCGGTTTAAACTTAGCTCGCAGGGACCTGGGGTCAGAAGGTTAACTGCGACGTCTTCCTATGTCTTTTGTTACTTTCTTTCCTCCAGTTACCTTATTCTTTTATTAAATCTTTGAAAATCATACATGGTACATACATAGTGGGTCGGGGTTGCATGTAATTATATACAAATTATGACAGATGCGCCCCCTACATGTGAAGAATTCAAGAAGGGGTTAGCCTGAGAGAATTCTGTAAAGTGAAAAATAATTTTGTGGGAAAATTAGTTGTGGGTATTGAGGGGCTATATACAAGCATTGCTGGTGACATAATAAGTAAAATAGCATGGTGTTGATGATATAGGTTGAGTATAATTAATAGAAATCAAAAAATTTTTTAATTGTAAGAAATCAATGAATGTTATGGTACATAGTGGGCAAAAAAAAAGAAAATGCGCCTAAA
This sequence comes from Cordylochernes scorpioides, assembly GCA_030710605.1. Taxonomy (NCBI): domain Eukaryota; kingdom Metazoa; phylum Arthropoda; class Arachnida; order Pseudoscorpiones; family Chernetidae; genus Cordylochernes; species Cordylochernes scorpioides. The sequence continues at coordinate 78,260,189 of CP092874.1, forward strand.
CGAATTCTACTCGAGTTAAGAAATGAATTCGAGGGAGTTCTATTAAGGCTTTTGAAATCAAAATAAAATAATATAAAATAGTTGAATGAAATCAAAATTGAATGTGTTTGGTTGAAAAAGAAAAATTGTTTTGTTGCATGGTAATAAGGGAAAATGCCTAGTTACCTTTTTGCTCGAATTTCGGAAAGGAATTCGAGGGAATTTCATAAGGTCTTTTGAAATCAAAATAAAATAAAATAAAAGGTTTTTGAGCGAAATCAAAGTTGAGTGCTTGGTTGAATGGTGAGAGAAGAAAAAGGAAAAATGCCTAATTACTTTTTTGCTTGAATTTTGGAAAGGAATTCGAGGAAATTTCATAAGGTCTTTTGAGAAATCAAAGTAAAATAAAATAAAAGGTTTTTGAGCGAAATCAAAGTTGAGTGCTTGGTTGAATGGTGAGAGAAAAAAAAAGGAAAAATGCCTAATTACTTTTTTGCTTGAATTTTGGAAAGGAATTCGAGGAAATTTCATAAGGTCTTTTGAGAAATCAAAATAAAAATAAAAATAAGAGTTGAACGAAATCAAAGTTGAGTGTTAAAAAAAAAAGAAAAATAAAAAGGTTTCAACAACAAAGGGTGATTTAATGTTTTTAGTTTAATCGAAAACCAGTGGGTTTTCGTTGATAATTGAGTTGTGGCAATATAAGTCAAGTGGTAAATAGAATGATAATTGATAAATGAAAATGATAATATAAACTAATTGGTAAATAAAATGATAGTTAATGATTAAAATTGATAATAAGTTGAATAAATTGCTAAATTGATTAAACATTTATATTTTTAATTGAGAGAAAATAATGAAAATGATTGATATGAAAGATAAGGTGTATTGGTTTGAACCCTATGGTATCTTCATGCCCTGATCTACATGTATTGGTTGCTCCATTTTGCCCTATAAATGTTTTACTTGCTCAATTATGCCCTATAAATATTTTGTCTCATCTGTAGTGACACTTAGGTGAAAAACGTGATTCTAGCCCTCAAGTGCGTTTATGCTGTGTGTACAGGAGACATGGAAATCTATATAACCTTTATGTGTAATTTTTTGTCTTTGTGTGTGTGTTGTGAAAAATGTTAGAAGTCGGTTGTGTAAGAGATGTGTGAGCTAGTTCTAGGTGTTGTTTCGTGGATGTGTAATTGGGTGGTAAAAATCGATATGTAGACTCGAACTGGAATCAAAACCGGTGGCATAGTGAGGTTCCCAGTCGACCTCAATAGGGGATCTTCTCATTGTAATTAGAGATACGGAAGTGGGGTGTGTCGGGCAAACGAGAGGGAGGGAAATTGGAGATCGGACGAAGGCGCTCCGCTTTGTTTACAGAGGCCGAATTTAACCGCCGCGGACTATACTTCCTGTCGTGGTGTTTCAAATCCTCATTTCCTGCCGTCTATTTATTTTGGGGTGTGGCTCGGGGCTTGTTTTTGGAGCGTGGTTTCTCCGACATTGTTTGGTCATCTTTTCAGTTACTGTTATCTCTTCGGAGTTTATTTAGATTTTCTGCGAAGATGGTTCCTAAAATTATGAGAAGTTTTATAAATGTTTGTCCTAGATTAAAAACTACCTCTTGTAGTTCGAAGATTTTCTGCGCGGGCATGGCATATATAAACAAGTAATTAATGAATAAAATTGGGATACAGTTGTACGGTAGAACTAATAAACAAAGGATAAAAATCAGGTGAAATATAGGATATTGTCCCATGTTCGTCCATATTTTTGTAACTGGGGACTGAAATATTTGCTTGAACCTTATTAATTGTAGAATTTGAATGATTGGTAGGTTCGTAGTTCTCCTGTTTGATATCTTTAGGGGGTGGTGTGATATGATTGAGCTGGTTGTCAGGTTTGCAGTTTTTAACATCGGGGAAGAGTGATGTAAATCGTCTTGTTGCAAAAATGGCAGGGTCTAAATGCCTGAAAGGTTCGCTGCTGGTGGGTTTGAACCTTAATGACTCTGTTGGGAATAATTCGGGTGTTAAATGTTTGAAAGGGAACGTATAATTGGGGTTGTGCTTTATATGATAGGTGCTAACGGCGGGTGGTGATATATAATGGATTTTTTCTGTATACAGTTTAAGTTTGTTGACGTGGATTGTGTCAGTGTCTCTTTGAAGTGGTTGATTTGGTCGATCTATGCGGACCACATTTGGTGAAATAATTTCTAATATTGTGTGAGGTCCTGTGAAATATGGCGCAAGTTTCCCTGTATTTGGGTGGTGATATAATTTTACTAATACTAGATCACCTACTTCGAAATGTGGTTGCTTGTGTCGTTGGTCATAAGTGTTTTTGTCCTGTAAATGTTTGTTTTGTGTGCGTGTGTGTGCAATTTTTCTAGCTTTGTCGATATCTGGGTACGGTGTGTTATGATTAGAGATTTCTGGAGGTAGGATACCAAACATTAAGTATATGGGTGGAAAACCTGTGGTAGAGTGGGGTGTCTTGTTATATATAAGTGTAACCTTCTTGACCAACTTGGTCCATGCGACCTTAGGATTTTCTAGGTGTAATAACCTAAGTTTTCCCGTGAGGGTGGCGTTTAGGCGTTCACATAGACCGTTGGCCTGTGGATTGTTGCTGGTTGTGAGCAATGGGTGAATATTTCTATTAAGTAGAAAACTACGAAATTTGGGTGAAGTGAAGGCAGGGGCTCTATCCGTAAGAAGGCGTTTTGGAGAACCATCCTGGAATACTCGTTTAAGTACCTGTTGGTAGGTGGTGGTACTGGTGGATTTAGATGGAAAAGCCCACGCGTAGCGTGAAAAATGATCGACTACCACATGGAGGTATATCTTGGTGTTGCCATATTTGGCAAATCCTGCTATGGTGTCCAGAGATAAAAGGTCGAAGGGTTCTTTAGATTCCGGAGGTTGACTTAATTCTCCGTAAGTGGGTCCTACTGGACGTTTTGTTAATTGGCAGGTGGGACAGGTCTTAACTTTTTGTTTAATATCTTTTGACATACCTTGCCAGTAATATTGTGTGGAGATAATTCGTGACATTTGGGAAATACCGGGGTGATTGTATTGTGTGTGTACTGTTTGTAAGAGTTGTTGTATGAGTGGTTTTGGAAGTATAATCTTGGTTACACCTTTTCGGGAAACTGTATGTAATCCATTATGATCAATGGTCAAACTAGACTCTTTCGATGGAGGAGATTGGTGGGTCTTGATAAGGGTGGCGTCCAAGAATCCACAAAACGGGTTACGGGACAAGAGATCTGCTTCATATTGTAGTTTTCCCTTTATGTAGCGGACCTCATATTCGTAACTCGATAGTCGTAAACTCCATCGAAACAGTCTACCGGACGGGTTCTTGATGGTTTTCAACCACTGCAATGCGTGATGGTCAGAAAATATTGTAAATTTTCTGCCCATAAGATAGATGCGAAACTTCTCCACACTCTCAACGATTGCTAAGCACTCAAGTTCAGAGATGGAGTAGTTTTTCTCGTGTGGGCGCAATGTTCGGCTGAAATATTGAACTGGATATACGTTTCCGTCAGGGTGAACTTGTTTGAGAATGCCTGCTATACCGAGGGTGGATGCATCGCAATACACTTGGCATGGCAGACCTTCTTTGTAAAGGTGTAAAATGGGGTGTTGTGTGAGGTTTCCTTTCAGGTCAATGAACGCCTCTTGACAAGCTTCATTCCAGTTCCACACGACGTCCTTTTTGAGGAGATTGTTGAGTGGTGCTCGCAAGCGAGCGTATTCCGGAATGAATTTGTTATAGACGTTCACAGCGCCTAAGAAGGATTGTAGTGTTTTTTCGGTTGTGTGGTTGTTTTATGGCGTGGATGATGTCGGTATTGCGTGTAAGTGGTGTAATTGTACCAGCTGTGATGGTGTAACCTAGAAAATTTATGGATTGTTTAAAAAATTCGCATTTTGCGAAGTTAAGTTGTAACTTCTCCGCTTCGCAAAAGGCGAAAAATTGTCGCAGGTGGTTTTGATGTTCCTCCAATGTGTTGGAGTAAATGATGAAATCATCAAAGTAATGTGCCACACAGTCAAGTCCGTGTCTCTGTAGGACCTGACTTATGGCTCGTTCGTAAATCTGAGGACTGGTTTTTAACCCGAAAGGTAATCGAGTGGGTTGGTATAATCCTTCAAAGGTGGCAAATGCTAACAGTGGTCGAGAATCGGGGTGTATTGGGACTTGCCAATACGCAGAGGATATGTCGGCCGTGGAAAAATATTTGGCCTGTGCGAGGCGGTCTAGGATATCCTCGATTCTCGGGAGGGGATGGACATCAGAGCTGATTAGCTCATTCACCTTCCTATAATCGATACAAAACCGTTTGGTTTTGTCGCGCTTAGTGACGAGGGTGACAGGGCTCGAGAAAGGTGAAAAAGATTGCTCTATGATGCCGTTCTCCAGCATTTGTTGTATTTGGTTACGGATTTCTTGTTGGTCACATATCGGAACACGATATGGACGTATGGTGATTATTTTTTTGGAATTCGTGGGTATTTTTACTGGTGGAATACGTAAGCATGGTACGTTGAATTTGTCCTGTGAAAAAATGTGAGTGTACCTTTGTAGAAGTGTTGTGAACTGTGGTGTATAGTGAGTGTTAGGTGTTGTGTTGTAGTATGCATGGGGTAAAGGGTTTTGTTGTGTATTAGTGTGAGTGTCGAGTTCGTTGTGTGGGTTGGTCATGTGAGAGTTGTGTAACGGTGTGTGATCACCTAGGTTTTTGGTATGCGAGTTATCCCGCTGTGTGGGTGCGTTTTGGACAGGTTCATAAGTTGAAGTTGTTGTGGTTTGATTATTTGAGGGCATGTAAAAAGGGCAATTGGCTTTAGTGAAAAAGGGGCATGTAGATAAGTGGGGTTTTCTCAATGAATGCACGCAATGGTTGTCATAGGCGGATAGTTGGGATGTGGGGAAAATTTTTTGTGACATCGCCTGACATTGCCAGTACGTGCATACATTGGACACATGATTAAAATGGTAGGAAAGGGTAGACAATGGGACGCCCAGCTGGAGTATAGTGCATTTATTAAAATCTATGGTTAATCTGAATTTATGGAGGCTATTGATACTAAGAATTCCGAATGGCAATGGTGCATTCACTACATGGAAATACTCCTTTCGTGATATTTGTCCTATTGTCAGTGGGATAGATAGTTTACCCATGGTTTTTGCAAATCCGTTTAGGGTTTGGAGGTGTAGTGAGTGTCCCTCAAGGGTTAAATTAGGCAGGTGGGTTTTTAGCATATGATAAATATTATATGGCACTATACTCAGGCTGGCGCCTGTATCGATTAAAAAGGGGCATGATACATTAGGGGCTAGAAAGAGTTTGACAGTCAGTTGGTTTAGGGATCCTACCTCAGTCTCGAAAGGGCTGTCCGGCTGAGGTGTCTCTGGCTTGACTTGGTTGTGATGAAGTCGGAACTGGTGATTTTGGGACCGTTTGCACTGTCCGGACTTTTTCGTGGGTCGTCGGGATTGGTCGACGTCGGCATTCGCTGTGCCAGTGTCTCGCGCCGCAGAACTTGCAGTTGGACGGCGGAAGAGGGGCATTCCATGCACCTGGGCGTCGGGATGTGCTGTGGTACGGACCCGACATTGTGGGTGGTTGATCTTCTCTGGATCGCGTTGCCGGTACACTGGGCCCGTGGATCCGCTGTACCAGTCGGAACCACTCTCCTAGGTTCTCGGGAGGCACTACGCGGACTAGGCGCTGGTCGTTGAATGGCAGTCCTTCTGTCAGCGTCTCGAGGATCACCTCTTGTGGAAGTCCTAGTTGCAATCCCATGGCGGTTTTTTCCCGGTAGTAGGTCTCTAAGTTGGCTTGTCCAGTGAGTTTCATGGCGAAATATTTCGCAAAGGACGCTTCGCTTGACTCAGGGTAGAGATCTAGGAGGATTTGTCTCACCTGGAAATAACTCCGGTCGGCCAGCCGAAGTTTCCTGAAGAGCTCCAGGGGTTGTCGCACCAGGTAGTTTGGCAGGCGCAATAATTTTTCTTGTTCTCCCATGGATGCGTCTTCCATTTTTCGGTCGAACGTCTGGAAAAACTGTGTCGCGCTGTATGCGCCGTCGAAAGGTGGGATCGCCGACTCCGCTCCATCAGAAATTTTTACTCGCGTCAGGAATGTTGACAGTTGGTTGATGGCGTCCGCTAGGGGCGCAGTTGTCTCTCGGCCGGTCACCTCCTGTCTTTCTCTTGCCGATTCGCTCTCTCTTACTTCTTGCCTTATTTCCATTGTTTCCGTTGGACCGTCTGACTTTACGCCTGTGGGATCCTGATTTAATTCCATCTCACTATCCTGTCGACTCTGTGTAATATGATGCAATTGTTATTACACTATAATATTTGTTGTATTACACTGTTGTAGAATCCTGTCGACTTAACCGTCCTGTGGCAATATCGTTGCGGGGTTTCTTGTTGTTGGATGCGAATGGTGAGATTTGGTTGAAGCGCAGTCGTTTGAGTGGAAGTTGCAGCATACAGTTAGGAATAATCAGGACACGTGATTGAGTTGGAAAATAAGAGGCAACTGTGTTGGAGGGAAGAAAGCTTGAGAAGAGTTGAGCGATTTGACTTATTAATTAGTTGATCACATGGCGATGATGAAATGAGCGGAGAGAGATATCTCTAGAGTAGATGTTACCTTGTTGGAAGCGAAGGAGCACTGTCCGAACTCGGCGAGAGCCAGTGAACCCTGTAGGTGTTGTTCCTATGAGAGCTCAAGCGTAACCACCCATTCTTGCTTTCCGATTTAACACCAAGCCTCAGTTTCTCTCTGATTGGTCGAGAGATGTCACATGATCCTTTCCTATTGGTTGACCTACTTGAGGTGTTATCTTTTGATTGGTCGAGAGATGTCACATGCTCTTTTCCTATTGGTTGACCTACTTAAGGTGCTGTCTTCTGATGGGCCGGCGGCTTCCTTTGGTGTTAGTTACGCCCGGCCTGGGTCAGGAAGTGTCTTATTTGTTCGACTCGATTTACTTCCGCGGTTATCAAAATACGTCCTGCTTTGTCAGGAAGTATTGAATGTTAGCTTTAACATTTATAACTTCTGGTCATTAGATACGTCCTGTTTTTCCAGGAAGTGTCGGTTTAAACTTAGCTCGCAGGGACCTGGGGTCAGAAGGTTAACTGCGACGTCTTCCTATGTCTTTTGTTACTTTCTTTCCTCCAGTTACCTTATTCTTTTATTAAATCTTTGAAAATCATACATGGTACATACATAGTGGGTCGGGGTTGCATGTAATTATATACAAATTATGACAGATGTATATATATATAGTCACGACCGTCTTTCCTCATTCCTCATCGGCCGCCTCTGTCACGGATGCGCGCGCACAGGGAGGTCACGTGCTCGCCGGCAGCCAACGGGCGCGCGCCGCCGGCATTGCGTCATAGATTATAAACACAAGGTAATAAGGCCAAATAAAAAAAATAGTGTGTGATAAGGCACAATTTGGATTATCTACTTATATAATTGCCTTATTCTGTCTGTGTGAAGTTCACGGATAGATTTTGGTCAGAATGGATAAAATAAAAAAAGTGTCAAGGGATGGGAATCGAACCCACGACCTTCCGCTTACCGGGCAGATGCCATGACCACTAGGCTACCCTGGACATATTTTTCGTTCACATTTTATTTTTATATTTTCAAGACACACACAGTTTGGGGCGGGACGTTTCACAAGAGAGACATCCACGGTGCCAATTTATAATTGTAACGAATAGTATTTTAATTAAAACATTTTTAAAATATATACGCACTCGGGTAAAACCCGGGCGTTGCCCGGGCCATTCGTCTAGTACCCATATATGGGTTGGCCAAATATTATGGAACAAACCTAATTTAATGTTTAGTTGATTTTTGTTCTACTAGGTGGCGCTTTGTCACCTAAATAGCTTATGTAATTGGTCAGGATATGCCTTTTATATAAAAAAGGCATATCCTTGCTCCAAGAACCTGAGTTATAAATATCTCTCTATATCTTGATATCGCTGGAATACTGTTTACATACAACAACAAGCCTTTATTAAAGACATTCGTCCCATACAGAATTCTCCCAGATACAGAAGTAAACATAACAGTTAACTACAGAAAGTAGATATTAACATCGACCTTTCTTCAAGTTGGTTCCATCATCTGTGTTACGCCTTTTAACTGTGCTGTTCCCCAGTACTGTTCATATGTGGAAAAAGAATGAAATAAAATCGGAGAATAACATCAACCTTTCTTCAAGTTGGATCTATCATCTGTGTTACGTATTTTAACTGTGCTGTTCCCCAGTACTCTTCATATGTGAAAAAAGAATGAAATAAAATAGGCCTGAGCCACGCTGACAAGGGCCAACAGCCAGAAACACGTTCGTGGTTGGCTTTTCCTGATTTGTCAAGAAAATGGGTTGGTCAAATATCAGGGAACAAGCTAAAACAACGTTTAGTTGATTTCTGTTCCACTAGCTGGCGCTCTGCCATTTGTAATATAATGCTATTTGTAATAGTGTTTCAACTGTATTATAGTGGTACATGCTGACACCAAAAATGGAGGACCCCGCCCTGGCCCTTTCTGCAAAAGTGGAAACACCCCCTTTGGCCAGCAACCTGTACCCCAAAGCCTAGACTGCTTGAATATTTTACTAATCCAATCTAGCATTGACAAGCATGTTCTAGTGAAGGCTCTTCGGTAATCTCTTGTTTTTTTTAGATGCCTTCAATAAAAATGCTATTTGTAATAGTCTTCCATCTGTATTACAGTGGTACATGCTGCTAAGATAGCCATATAGGGAAGCTAGAGGCCAGTTTTGCTGTAAACGCATCAGTTTGAACTTACAATATGACATCCAAATATATGATTTTACGAATAAATTTCACAGTGCGGGATTCAACACCGGGTAAGGAGTGTCTAAAATTTCCCGTATATATATAATATTATAAAGATGGAAATATTTTTCCGGGAAGAAATTGATTTTAAAAACACATAAGGCGCCTCTCCTGTCAAAATTCCCCATCTATATTTTGGCCATCGTATTTAACCCAGCCACTTTGCCAAATAAACATCTCTTTGGCAGATGGTGAAGATTCCATTGGATCCCTTGTGAATTTTATGAATAAAGTCCGCCCCCTAGGCTGACGAGAGCCATTAACCCGAAACCATGGTCTCTAAATGGACGCAGTTAGTCAAAGCTGTGGCTTTGTTACCGACACGAGGCCGCTAGTTTGTGTCGACGGCCAATAGATGGCGTCTAGTTTTTAAGTCTATTTTGACGGGAAAGGCGTCTAATGATTTTTTAGGTGAAATTATAAAGTAAAAGTTTTAAAACTGAACCAGTTACATGGGAGGATGTAAAAACCCGCCCCCTATCACCGTCACGTAGTAATAAAGCGCAATCCTCTCTTCCATTAATATTTTATAACCAGAAACTAAAATTCTCCAAAAACCCTTTCAATTTTTGTTTTTTTCTTTTCCCCTATCAAATCTGTATAGGAATCTGGGATATCACGTACTCCCCAAGCATCTGAAATATTAATTATGAAAGTTAGTGCGTGTTGAATTTTAATACGCTGTCTTTTTTATGTATGAATTTGTTCTTAAACTATGTTAACTTCTTTTAGAGTAACTTTCCCGTCTTTCTTCTGTCAGAATCCATTAGCTTCAAGGCGATATGTAGATATAGACGAGCTGTGTGGAATATGGTTGAAGTATGGGCGGACATTCAAACTGAGCATCTATTTTCTCTCTCTTACAATTTTCTTTTCGAATAGTCTACAGAAAGCGAATTCTAAGGGAAAATGTCTCGTTACATTCATCTGTTGGTCATCTGTTTTATTCAGAACATGGCCGACCATCGTTATTTTCCTTCTTCCTCTATACACATAGACAAAACTTAAGGAAGTTCCATATTTTAAGTATAAACCATTCCTTATTTGCTTATATAACGGCGGATTTCCCATAACATGTAAATTTGAACGCGCGCGGATTTCCCATACATGTAAATTCGAACGCGCTCGTTCTCCTTAAAAAATAATATAATAAAATTTATTTTGAAAAATATTTTATTTAATTAAAATCATATAAAAAATAAATAGGTGGGTATTATTTATGGTCCACTTTGCTGGAAGGTTTGGTCGCACCTGATCTAAAATACCATGAAGCAAGGAATTCCTTCTTTGTTCCAGAGATTTTGTTTCATTAATCTCTAGATATTCTTAAATTTCTTCTTTCAGGAATTTTCTTGGTCACACACACTTTTCTCTAACCTATGTCCCCTACAAAATTCACAGTTACATTGCCTTCAATCTTTTCAACTAAGTCAAAGTCAGACATCTCTATATAACAGAAAGACCAGAGAAACCCTAAATAGAATTTTGACAAATATTCAATGTATATAAACACATATATTCTTATGTCTAGCAATGGCCACAGCCTTGCAGAAAATTGTCAGGACCCAGAGCAGCAGCTTTACACACCCAAGATAGAGGACATTGCGACTGCTGTGGTAGAGATGTATGGAGACATCTGAAGCTCTTCATTGGATACGACAACAACAGAAAATTAACATGGACCCAGAGCAGCAGCTTTACACACCCAAGATAGAGAACATTGCAACTGCTGTGGTAGAGATGTATGGAGACATCTGAAGCTCTTCATTGGATACGACAACAACAGAAAATTGACATGGACCCAGAGCAGCAGTTTTTCACACCCAAGATAGAGAACATTATAACTGCTGCGATAGAGGTATATGGAGACATCTGAGGTTCTTCATTGGACATGACAACAACAACATATAAACAAATATCAACGAAATTTATAGAAACCATAACTGAAATACCAAAGAACTTCAGAAATTGGCACGATATCCAACAAACAGAAGATAATTAACACCAAAAGATTTCGTAATTAAGAAGAACTACATATAAATGAATTTCAAAAGTTAAAAAAAGACAAATAATCGAAATCTATGATGCAAAGGAATTTCAGAGAAACGAATTCTTCATATACAGAAGAACTATAGGTAAAGGGTTGAAGCCTTCAAATAAACATAATAATTCTCGACAAAATTTCTAACAAATATCATAGAACAAATCATAGAATAAATAGTCAACATACTGCAAACAATGGATAATAAAAGAAATGAAGAATATAACAATAGACACTGGAAGTATTTCTACATGGAGGAACTGATTGTTAACGAACTCCAACATGAGCTGCAAACAGTAATAAGATCCTTCAAACATAGGATCATCGCTACAGGCTGCTTAACAAGAAAAGGCAAAAAAGAAATGAATTCTTCCACCAGTCAAAACATAGAATGCTGTCTATGGCCAAGCTATTGTTCACCATTCCAGCCCGTCTAAACATGCCAACTACCAATAAATACCAGGATTTAGCAATTCACCCAATTGGCTATAACCTAGCAGCCAAATTGTATCCTTACGATTTATGTTCGGCTGCAGGATTACAAAATAGACGAAGCCTTGTGGATCATCATCTTTATTACTTGAGAAGATAATTCGCTTTCTGTGAATAATATTTTATTAGTTTTTGACCAAATCGCGTTAGAACGTCCTTGCAAACTCAGAACAATTTTTAACGCCTTGCCAAATGCTTTATTTATTTCTCCTGACGAAGACAAAAGATTTTCGTTGAAACGTTGAGAAAACTTAAACTGGTCGAAGTGTCTGTTTGACAAAGAAATAGTTTTTGACAGGTTTGCTTGCTAGTTATGGCAATTAATATTCAAGAGATTTGTATTTATTTATATTATCTATTTTGATTTATTCTAAATACATTACACGTCATAGAGGTTTATTCATATGGCATTTCTATATAATATATTTAGATGGTTCCATATATAAAATTGTATATCGAAAATATATTGTATAAATACAGTTATCAGCGTCATAATCAATTCTTTCTTAATCAATTCTGTCGCCGTTTGTTTTGTGAATGGAATAAATACCCAAATATGGCCATTTCTCATAAGCATCGATGGTTCAGTGGTAAAATGCTCGCCTGCCACGCGGGCGGCCCGGGTTCGATTTTCGGCCGATGCATTTTTTTTTTTTTTTTTTTACAATTTTTAAAACTCATTTATATATTATACAAGAATGACATCCACGGCGCCAATTTATAATTATAACGAATAGTATTTGAGTAAAAGCATTTAATCGGGTAAAACCCGGGCGTTGCCTGGGTGATTCGGCTAGTATTGTATAAATATAAGTCAATGAATAATGCAGCGAGACCAACAGAAACATATTTTAAAGATATCATAAAATGTATTGAGATTAAATTATCCTTTCTCTCTTTTCACATCTACAAACAGAATTAAGACATTTATAACACAATATAATGCGGCTTATGGTTGTAGAACGACATTTGAAAATTATCCCGCATGTGTTTCTTTTGAACGAAAAATCGGAATTTTTATTTTTAAGGAGAAATAACGATTATTTCTAACCTTAAGGATGAAGTATGAAATTACTCTTCACAATTCATCCTTTCATACTTCATCTCTAAGGTTAGAAATACCCGTTATTTCTCCGTAAAAATAAATTTCGATTTTTCGTTCAAAAGAAACGCATGCGGAATAATTTTCAAATGTCGTTTTAGAATTAAGACATATTTGTATTTTTCAGATATATATGCAAATCGAAGACAACGGTCGGTGTGATGGAGCTCCTGTTTAAGTACGAAGATATTTCAGCCACTGTGATTGACTCGAAGTCTGTGTATGGAAACGACGCCATTGGTAAAGCACAATGACAATACACGGTGACCTTTATTGAAGAGACACACGAGATAACCAAGTATGTGTGTGTGAATAAAAAATTGCCTTCGTCTCCTTCAAAGACTTTCCACTTCCTTAAGTTTTGTCCGTGAGTGTATTCACCCAACGCCCCTTCCAATGTCCCACTAGGGTCCAAGATCAGGTTGTTGTGTAGGGCTTTCAAAATGCATTTACATCAGGTAGTCCTAACCCTCTACCGAACATAATGGGCTGTATAACGTTTGAAGGCCTGTGGAGCACTTACAGTACAGGCTTTCACAACTATATTATCATTAATTCCATTACTAACTGTGGAGATACTTAGGTAACATTCAATAATCAAGTTAGATAAGATTCCATTGTTGACATCGCTGTCCTACTTCAAGCTGACCAAACCAACAAAGAGTTTCTAATAAGCGGTATGGACTTGATGGGCGTCAATCAATTCAGCCAACTTATCTGGCGGCCTTCTTTGACGACTTCTTTGCCACGAGGACTTCCGCACCTCCATTATCTGTGAGTGACAGGACCTGTGCGAATCTACAGAGATAGTATCTTGTCATGACCTCGTTCAGGTGATCACGACGTGGTGAGATGTGATCTGCTTGGGTAGGGATTGGTTGTTGTTGTCGTGTCCAATGATCAGATGTCTCCATACATCTCTATCACAGCAATGTCCTCTATCTTGGGTGTGTAAAGTTCTGGGTACATGTTAATTTTCTGTTGTTGTCTCGTGTCCAATGAAGAGCCTCAGATGTCTCCATACATCTCTATCACAGCAATGTCCTCTATCTTGGGTGTGTAAAGCTGCTGTTCTGGGTACATGTTAATTTTCTGTTGTTGTCGTGTCCAATGAAGAGCCTCAGATGTCTCCATACATCTCTATCACCGCAGTCGCAATGTCAACTATCTTGGGTGTTGTAAAGCTGCTGTTCTGGGTACATGTTAATTTTCTGTTGTTGTTGTCATGTCCAATGATCAGATGTCCCCATACATCTCTATCACAGCAGTCGCAATATCCACTATCTTGGGTGTGTAAAGCTGATGTTCTGGGTACATGTTAATTTTCTGTTGTTGTCGTGTCCAATGAAGAGCCTGAGATGTCTCCATACACCTCTATCACAGCAGTCACAATGTCCTCTATCTTGGATGTGTAAAGCTGCTGCTCTGGGTCCATGTAAATTTTCTGCAAGGCTGCGGACTGCTGTGATAGAGATGTATGGAGACATCTGAGGCTCTTCACTGGACACGACAACATAGCTGGTGCTCATCAAATCGGTCTCATCTGGTAAAGCGAATGATTAGAGGTCTTGGAACCTAAACGATCTCAACCTATTCTCAAACTTTAAATGGATGAGAAGTGGGGCTTGCTTGATGGGGATTGGTGACGAAGATATATTGGCGTAGAATTGAGGGAGTAATATTTGGAGATTGTTTATAAATTCCTTGTCTTTGCGAGGTTTTGCTCCATTCCAGACTATCTCTTGTTGAGGCATCACGGCGGTAGACACCGGTGGCTGGGTGTAGAGAGTGGATGAAGGAAGACCGGGCTACGACAGGTCAAGGTAGAGAAATGGGGTTGTTTAGATGAAGGGAGTTGAAGCCGTAGTTAGGGAAGGAAATTGGTATTCGTTTACTGTGAAGTGTCATATATAGTTCTAAAAATTAATAGAATACAAATTTTTAAATAAATGAGAATGAATTAGGTTTTCACTAAGAATATATATACTTACTGGAAGTTCTGATTCCTGCCCTAGTATTGCCCACTGTGGATCCTGAACAAGAGATTGTTCTACCGATGGGATAACAACATCTTTTGCCGATGGAACATCTTGAATCGAAGCGCCTGTTCTGACCACGAGTCTCTTCCTACTTCGACTGATCATTTTATTTAGCAAAATAGATTAAATGAACCAGAGTCGGTTACATTCAGTGATTAGATCAAATGAATGGAATAGGTTGGATTCGGTGAAATAGACAAAGTTCGGTAATACCAATGGGAGTAATATTTGGAGATTGTTTATAAATTCCTTGTCTTTGCGAGGTTTTGCTCCATTCCAGACTATCTCTTGTTGAGACATCACGGCGGTGGACACCGGTGGCTGGGTGTAGAGAGTGGATGAAGGAAGACCGGGCTACGACAGGTCAAGGTAGAGAAATGGGGTTGTTTAGATGAAGGGAGTTTAAGCCGTAGAGATTATAGGGAAGGAAATTGGTATTCGCTTATTCTGAAAGTGTCATATATAATTCTAAATATGGAATCGATATTTAACCTCCAATATTCTCCCTGGCAACCAGCAGGTGAAGAGCTCGATGCACATCCTTGAAGATCCCGAAGCCATAGCATCCATTGCTCTAACAAGAATAGCAACAGCACACATTGACCTGAAACAAGGCGACTAAGAAAGAAGGAAGAGTCAGACTCACGGCCTGCAGAACAGCCTCGATGGTCTTCAGCGACCCCAGCACCAGGAACGTGTTGATGTTCTGGCCGCGGATGTCCGCCAGGGTCTTGGCCACGACGTCAGGAGACTTGACGAAGGAAATGATGTGACGGGTGGGGACATTCTCCAGCAGGGTGCTGTACTTGTGGTCCATCACTGCTCACAATCTCACTGTTAGAAGGGGACATGTGCTTGAGTAACTGTCACATTATTCACTTTTCAGAATTTCAGAATGTTTAAATGTTTTTGTTGTTGTAATGGTGACTTCACGCGCGGAAGCCAATTAAAAACAAACACAAATTATCCTCCTCCTTTTTCAAGCGTTGTTTCATGTGTTATCGAATAACGTAAGAATGTAGACAGTCGGTAATTTTTTCGACAAAAACCATCGATTGGGAAATATTTTCACAAGTAACACTTTTTAATTCTAAGTTTCCATAGTGTAATTGTATAGATTCCCTCGAGTTTCGCCCCTAATATTTATAATTCTTTTATATGTCCTAATAATAGAGAATGATAATATTTTAATGGTAAAATTAATTTATCTAATTATTCATTATATTTCTTAGGTTTGATTAAGCTTGGTTAGGGGTTTTGAAGTCAATCAATGGACTCTACGCGTTCACATTATATATTAGATTAGGTCCATACCTTTCTTGTTGCAAATATCAGTGATATTTGATTTCATGTAATTCACCGATAGAATGGGATTTTGTGAAATAGCATAAGCAGGCCATATATATTGGAGAAAAGCTTCCGATGATACAGTCGACTCTCGGTAATTTGAAACTCAATGAACCAGAGAAAATTTTCAACTTATCAAAAGTTCAAAATAACAGGAGTTTAAACAACCAAGAGGTAGGGAGGGAATAAAATGAAAAGAGTTTGTGATCAAAATTGGTGATTTATCATTTAAACATTTGTACAGTTATTCACAAATGTTCATTGGTAACAAGATACTATTCCTTCAATTTCAAATTACCGAGGGGACCAGAATTAATATTGATTTTATTCAACTAATCGAGTATTTTTCAAGGGACTGGGAAAGCATTTCAAATTAACGAATTTCCAATTATCGAGAGTCGACTGTATATATATTAAACAAATACTATAAATGGATAAATGTATTCTATAAATAAGAAAGAGGTGTAAAGGAAAATGCTAAACTTGGGGTAAAAGCAAATAAAACATTAATATTCAAATCCCCTATCTTATTGTTTGGTGTTCTCACCGAAGGTCTTGTCGTACAGGATACCCGCCGACGTCAGGTTCTGGCGGAGCGCAATGTCCCTCACGGCCTGGGCCAGGAACTCCCCCGGGGGTGCCAGCTGCACGAGGTACTCTCGCTCCTCGGCCCCCAGGTCCCTCCACTGGGGGATGTTGGGGGCCCGCCCGTGGGTGGTGCTCAGCGTGGGGATGCCCATGGACCGCGCCAGACGCTTCACGATAGAGGAGGCTCGAGCCACAGTCTCCATGGGATGTCTTGTGGTGTCGAGGAGGAGGGTCGGCGGCCCTTGGCTGAAGATGGCCGAGCAGACTGAAACAGAAGCATCGACATGTAACCTTCCCAGCAACCCACATGGTGCGACATCAGCGAGAACACCACATAGGTTATACAATGGTAGAAATTTCACTAATCATTTGGCTTCGAACACAGCTTCTCGGCTTAAAACAACTAATACAAAGGCCTATTAAGGCGATGAATGTAAACAATGCAGAGTGCACCGTTTAAGTTGGTAAGCTATGATGGTGCACACTACATTGTTCACATTTATCGCCTAAATAGGCTTTTGTATTAGTTGTTTTAAGGCGAGGAACTGTGTTCAAAGCCAAATGATTAGTGAACTTTCTACCATTGCATTCCCTCTATCATTGCATAATCTCTGTGTTTCTACCATTGTATAACATATTTGATAATTTCGCTAAACACCGTCACCAAAACTAATGACTACACCAAAACAAAAGACTTTCAAGCGCCGACTATATAAGCAGACTGCACAATATTTGTTGTGATTAGAGAATCGCTTGAATGGTTCACCACTGGTTAGCCAAGTTTCGCAAATATTTTATCCACGTTCAGTTTACTAATTCGTCTTTCATTTTTTAAAATGAGTATTAAACACACTTCCATCGTCAACAAACTAGGATAAAGAAGGTGGACAGGTAGTTTGCAACTGCCAACCCTGTAAACGCCAGAAACGCGTTCGTGGTTGGCTTTTCTTGATTCATCAAGAAATGGGTTGGCCAAATATTACGTAATAAGCCTAAATCAACGTTTAGTTGTTTTTCATTGCACCAGATGGCGCTCTGCCATCTAAAGTGCTCATGCTCATTGTCAGATTATACCCTTTTTGTTATTAATATATATACGAACACGTCCTGTTTATCTGTATTTACGACACACGTCCTGTATTTCTGTATTTGCGGCACAGGTCCTGTATTTCTGTATTTGCGGCACACGTCCTGTATTTCTGTATTTGAGGCAAACGTTCTGTATTTCTGTATTTGAGACACACGTCCTGTATTTCTGTATTTGCGGCACACGTCCTGTATTTCTGTATTTGAGGCACACGTCCTGTTTATCTGTATTTGCGGCACACGTCCTGTATTTCTGTATTTGCGGCACACGTCCTGTATTTCTGTATTTGCGGCACACGTTCTGTATTTCTGTATTTGCGGCACACCTCCTGTTTATCTGTATTTGCGGCACACGTCCTGTATTTCTGTATTTGCGGCACACGTCCTGTTTATCTGTATTTGCGGCACACGTCCTGTATTTCTGTATTTGCGGCACACGTCCTGTATTTCTGTATTTGAGGCACACGTCCTGTATTTCTGTATTTGAGGCATACGTCCTGTATTTCTGTATTTGCGGCACACGTCCTGTTTATCTGTATTTGCGGCACATGTCCTGTATTTCTGTATTTGTGGAACACGTCCTGTTTATCTGTATTTGCGGCACATGTCCTGTATTTCTGTATTTGTGGAACACGTCCTGTTTATCTGTATTTGCGGCACACGTCCTGTATTTCTGTTTTTGAGGCACACGTCCTGTATTTCTGTTTTTGAGGAACACGTCCTGTATTTCTGTTTTTGAGGCACACGTCCTGTATTTCTGTTTTTGAGGCAAACGTCCTGTATTTCTGTTTTTGAGGAACACGTCCTGTATTTCTGTTTTTGAGGCACACGTCCTGTATTTCTGTTTTTGAGGAACACGTCCTGTATTTCTGTTTTTGAGGCACTCGTCCTGTATTTTTGTTTTTGAGGCAAACGTCCTGTATTTCTGTTTTTGAGGAACACGTCCTGTATTTCTGTTTTTGAGGCACACGTCCTGTATTTCTGTATTTGAGGCACACGTCCTGAATTTCTGTTTTTGAGGCACACGTCCTGTATTTCTGTTTTTGAGGCACACGTCCTGTATTTCTGTTTTTGAGGAACACGTCCTGTATTTCTGCTTTTGAGGTACACGTCCTGTATTTCTGTATTTGAGGTACACGTCCTGTATTTCTGTATTTGAGGCAAACGTCCTGTATTTCTGTATTTGAGGCAAACGTTCTGTATTTCTGTATTTGAGGCAAACGTCCTGTATTTCTGTATTTGAGGCAAACGTCCTGTATTTCTCTAGTTTGAGGCAAACGTCCTGTATTTCTCTAGTTTGAGATACACCTCCTGTATTTCTGTATTTTATGGCACACGTCCTGTATTTCTGTATTTGAAGAACACGTCCTGTATTTCTGTATTTGAGGTACACGTCCTGTATTTCTGTATTTGAGGTACATGTCCCGTGTTTCTCTAGTTTGAGGTACACGTCCTGTATTTCTGTATTTGAGGCACACGTCCTGTATTTCTGTATTTGAAGCACAAATGTCCTGTATTTATGTGTTTGAGACACGTGTCCTATATTTCTGTATTTGAGGTATACGTCCTGTATATCTGTATTTGAGACATATACTGTATTCAGTAGCAGTATATATATCGCGGGAAAGGATGAAGAGAACATCAGCAGGTGGGATTCGACCTCGACCCAGAGACTTGCTGCCGTCGATGGTATCTGAGGGAGACGTGACGGTTCTCCTCCATGGCCGTGGTTATTAATTACCTCGGTTTCTCCCATGGCACAATGGAGGAGGAACTCTATGGCCTCACCACTCAGTAGCCATCAACTGCACTTTCCGACCTCTTAGGAAATGATGTTTCAATTCTTCTCTGATCATCCTAGAAATTAAATGATTTTAAAATTTAAAATACACATTTGTCTAACAACACATATTGACTATTGAATGAGTTTTTGTAGGAAATTTGAAGAATTGCTTCCAATTCTTCGGCTAAATTATTCGATGGCTTATATAAAAATATTTTGATTAATTGTGATTATTGAAATGGAATATTTCGCTTATAATCAAACATAGCTTTATAAGAACCTACCCAGCATCAAACGAAACTCAGGGTTTGTCCTTTCCTATTGTGATGATCCAGTCGATTTGAAAAAGAACCATGGATCAACACGGTCCCGTTCCCATCGAATGAAAAAAAGAACCATGGATAAACACGGTCCCGTTTACATAGAATGAAAAAATAACCATGGATCAACACGGTCCCGTTCCCAACGTATGAAAAAAGAACCATGGATCAACACGGTCCCGTTCCCATCGAATGTAAAAAGAACCATGGATCAACACGGTCCCGTTCCCATCGAATGTAAAAAGAACCATGGATCAACACGGTCCCGTTCCCATCGAATGTAAAAAGAACCATGGATCAACACGGTCCCGTTCCCATCGAATGTAAAAAGAACCATGGATCAACACGGTCCCGTTCCCATCGAATAAAAAAAGAACCATGGATCAACACGGTCCCGTTTCCATCGAATGTAAAAAGAACCATGGATCAACACGGTCCCGTTCCCATCGAATGTAAAAAGAACCATGGATCAACACGGTCCCGTTCCCATCGAATGTAAAAAGAACCATGGATCAACACGGTCCCGTTCCCATCGAATAAAAAAAGAACCATGGATCAACACGGTCCCGTTTCCATCGAATGTAAAAAGAACCATGGATCAACACGGTCCCGTTCCCATCGAATGTAAAAAGAACCATGGATCAACACGGTCCCGTTCCCATCGAATAAAAAAAGAACCATGGATCAACACGGTCCCGTTCCCATCGAATGTAAAAAGAACCATGGATCAACACGGTCCTGTCCCCATCGAATGTAAAAAGAACCATGGATCAACACGGTCCCGTTCCCATCGAATGAAAAAAGAACCATGGATAAACACGGTCCCGTTCTCATCGAATGTAAAAAGAACAATGGATCAACACGGTCCCGTTCTCATCGAATGTAAAAAGAACAATGGATCAACACGGTCCCGTTCTCATCGAATGTAAAAAGAACAATGGATCAACACGGTCCCGTTCCCATCGAATGTAAAAAGAACCATAGATCAACACGGTCCCGTTCTCATCGAATGTAAAAAGAACAATGGATCAACATGGTCTCGTTCCCATCGAATGTAAAAAGAACAATGGATCAACACGGTCCCGTTCCCATCGAATGTAAAAAGAACAATGGATCAACACGGTCCCGTTCCCATCGAATGTAAAAAGAACAATGGATCAACACGGTCCCGTTCCCATAGAATGAAAAAAGAACCATGGATCAACACGGTCCCGTTCCCATCGAATGTAAAAAGAACCATGGATCAACACGGTCCCAAGACCAGAACCCGTACACAGTCAGAAACAGATGCACGGACGTCTGTCCAAACCAGGGCGGATCAAGGCCGCTAGCGAGGCTGTAGATCACTGAGCCGTTGCTTCGAACCAAACGAGACTCTCACTCGTCACGAAGAGAACTTCTTGACCCGACAAAGCGACATTGTCAACCAACTGTCACGTCGGGGTAAAAAAAGGCGCGTGGCCCAATTAGAACATCAGAAGTGGCCGGCTCTTAATGGCTTCTGTCACATATCAAGTGGAGTTGACCATTCCGAGTGACGGAGGATTCCTATATTTAGATGTTTCCCCGAGTTTTCTTAAATCTCTGGCGTTTGATGAGGTACAGTCTGTTGGATGTTATATATTGTCAAATATTATTTTTATTCTATGATTGTGATAATCTGTGTATTAAAATCTGTGGTGTCAGGAATATATATATATTATATAAATATATTATTTTATTTTAAATTATAATTTCATAGATACAAATACTCTGCTAAATCGACCGCCAGAGGTCACTCTTCCCCTATAAAAACTCGTTGTTGTTTTATCCCGATGGCGTAATTGGAGGCCAAAAATAATATGCCACCGATTGTAATTAAATCGACGATAGGACCAACCGGCGAGAAACTATGCATAATCGAAGCCTCCTTAATAACGAAGATCCTAGACAAATGTGGAATCGATTATAAACTTGAGGAAACGGTTCAATCAAAGAAGAGAACTCGCGGCTCCCAGGATGACTCAAGATCGCCAACTAGGAGCGAGCGTAATCTGAAGACGCCTAGAATGGACATCGACGAACAAAGTCCCGTCACTGGAGTTTCTCAACAAATGAACGCAGCTCACCCACCGCAAGACGATGAAGAAAATAACGACAACGATGGCCCGTGGACCACAGTCACTAACGTGAAAAAGCCGAGAATTCCTCCTGTTATTGCAGAAAATGTAACAGATTGGAAGCTTCTTTGCCAAGAACTAAAAGACTTGTGCATGGAACCATTCCAAGTCACGATTTCTGGCAAAAAGCACATAATTAAATCGAAAAACATAGGCGACTTCAAAAAATCAGGGAGTATGTACAGAAAAATAATGGAGGATATTCCTACAGACTACAGGAGGAAAAACCACTGAAAGTGGTATTGAAGGGGGTATCAACAGCCTTCAAAGAAGAAGACGTCGTAACTGAACTGGTCTCAATGGGCTTCACTGAGGTCATTGTCAAAAGACTCCATAGACAATCGACCAAAATACCGATGAATATAGTCCTAGTAGAGCTACCGAAAAATGAACAAAATAAACAAATCTATGGAATAACTGAAATACTTTACCAAAAAATAGTCGTGGAATCATTCAGGACTACAAAACGAGTGACCCAATGCTTTAACTGCCAGGGCTTTGGGCATGGCCAGCTAAACTGCTTTTTGAAGCCCAAATGCGTCAAGTGTGCTGAAGAACACCATTCGAAGGATTGTCCAAGAAAGTCGAAACAGCTCCCACCAAAGTGCGCTAACTGTGGAGAGGCGCACACAGCCAATTACCGCGGATGCCCAAATTTTCCGAAGCCACAACAACAGCAGCTAAAGCCTCCCAGACAAAACTCCCCTAACAACATACCTCAAGCAAGCTCCACTAAAACAGAAGAAGCAACTGTTGAAAAACAAAAGGCAAGTTACGCTGAAACTGCAAAAAATAAAACTACTCGTTCTGACACCAGGGAACTGTGCGAAAAGTTATTAGAAATTATCAAAACCTTCTTACAATGAAAGGCAAATTACTTTTAAAAATCGTTAATTTCGCAAAATAAAATCGCAATTTCAAAAATCATCAAATCCAACTATACAAGAATTTGTTCAAAATCAAGGTGACCTCAGCCACCGAATCTGACGACCTGGACCCAATGGCTAGCTGACAGCCAAACACCCAACAACTGCCCTCCTGTAAGGTTCGGGGGGCCACTCCAGCATTACAACTCGCCATGTGTAAATAATCTGGACAAGGTGACTCGCGAGCTGTGCTCGAATGTAACACCTGCAAATTGAGATGAAATAAAAAAAAAAATCCCGATGGCCGGCTCAAACCCTTTGTACATTATGTAAATAAGCGTTCCATTTTTTTTTTTAATTCTTACGCCTTAAGCCATTATATACTTTTATCAAATTATGTTCTTTTATATATTTCTTCAGTTCAATTAAATTACTGGTCAAAATTATTTTTATTATCATACTTTCAAGATTTAACCACGGCTGCATTGCATTACCATAATCCTCAACATGATCAAAAAACAACAGAAAATCTCATTCATCTTTATTATATAACATATATAGATGAGAGTTAATAGAGATGTGAGGTTAGAGAGATGTATTGGTAATGTTAACTTAGATATATTTAGTAATTTATGTTCCTTGTTCCTTCAATAAAGAATATTTATATTTTAGAAGAGAAGTAATTATTGAGATCCACCACCAACACAGTCTGCAGTCATCACATGGACCAATACTAGATGTTTATTGATTTAATAATTCAAAACTTTGGGAAATTTAAACTTTTTTATTTAATTTTTTTTGCATTACGTATATAAGCTTTGAATTGAACGATCAGTAAGTGTTGTTGTATACACTTTAATTTCCTGATAGTTCCATTTTTAACTTTTTATTTTTAAATATAATATATGATATGTTGCGGGGGGAATATTGAGTAATCTATGGATTATAATTATTATTTCTTAATCTATAGATTAAACTGATTATTAACGTGATTTAATTGAAAAACATTATTTTAAAAATAAAACGTAATTTTTCGAAAGGCTGAACGTCTTTCTGTTCCAAAATCACTTTATTAGGTACCGCTCAACAAGAGCAACCTAGTTTATGATAATTGAAGGTTATTCACATATTAAACAAAATGTTAACGTGGGATTTGATCCCAGTTCATGACTGTCGGGAATCGAGGGTGTTACCCACTCGTCCACTGACTATTTATTGAACGTCCTTCTGTTTCAAACACAATCACGATGTAGATGTACGTAGTGCTGCTAGAGTTCTTTAGCTGTAAGATCAGTAGATGCCTCTTAATTTACCCACCTGATCGATCGCTGTACAATTCCACTTTTTTTACCATTTTCACACAATGTATGCTACGCTATTGTACTGTAGGCGAGGACAATCAACGAGAGTTACAATTGTCAACGTTGTAAGTATGTCTGAATATGTCTCAAAGCCAGTTCGACGTTTTAAACATGTATACTCATGGACAAAACTTAAGGAAGTTGTACCTTTTAACATGTATATCGCAGACAATAACTCTGAAAGATATTTCATACACAGTGAACTTTATTCAATGCACACGAGATAACCAAGTTTGAACAACCTCTGTCTTAAAAAAGAAAAAAAGACGACAGGCAATATCAAAGGCTTTTCATTTCTTTAAGTTTTGCCCATGAGTGTAAATAGAGAGCTTCTTGTAGATATCTACTCTTATTGTTGAGGTTAGATTTCGTGTCGCGAATGGTCGGCTCATTGACCAAACATGTCAAGAGTCCAAGACAGCTGGCAAGACATGGCGCCGCACTGTGGGTGAGTAGCCAATTAATGTCTCTAACAATCTTCCTCCTCGAGAGGCGGAGAAACGGAATCGAAGAAGGTCAATGAAGAAAAAGAATTCCACTTGTAATCCATCTTCCAGCAGAGAGAGCTTCTTGTTTGTTGGGATTTGACTCAAGTTGGAGTGGAGCGCACTTGATACAGAAACATTCTCTTCAACTGGCCTCTCAGACATTCCACCAGCCATTGATTGGAGCTCGGGGAGATACTAGCGCCTGCTGAGGTCTCAATTAGTATTGAATCAGTGAGGACTATTTCAATGGAAGATTACCAGAAGATATGGTTTGGTGCATTCACCATGGTTCTTCTCGAATACTTACAAAACCCATTTAAAAAAATAACAAATTAAAAAAAAAAAAAAACTGCACCGCTCGGGAATCGAACCCGGGTCGCAAAAATAGGAATCTTGCATGATACTTACTCTAGGCTTTCAGCAATTGATGAAGTATACAACCACATCGCCTCCAGAACTCTGGAATTTTATATAAATTTAATAAAATTTTATTTATCATTGGCAAAACTGTATAGAATCTAGCGGTTCCTATTTCGATTGATAAATTTTGATTTGAATTGGAATATATATTTAGCTTGAAAAAGTGCTTCACTACATACAGTACTAGCATTAACAAGTCATCACGGTTTGAAGTGAATTAAACAAACCACCATTATGAAGAGCAGTTTAAAAGGAAGGTTTCACACATCAAGAATGCCGTAAACACATGAACTGCCCCCGTGTGAAAAACAACAATATTTATTATTCTATAGACGCTAGGACATCAACAAACAATTTAGTGCAATTAACTGTGCCGGTAATTAAGTTTTAATGAGATAATTGCCAGGATTCCACCGAGTTAATTGGCCTTGCTTGCTGTGGAAAGACCGTAGACTTCTATTCCAGCAATAGGTCCAATATTAATCGCGACGTGCTTCTATTGGGAGCATCCAATAGTTAAATGGAAGAGAATTCATTGTCAGGTTCCAAACACAGCGTTGGAAAACCAGGTGGCGCTATTGTAGAAGGTCAACTCTAGCTGTGGGATGGAACCAATTTTACTTTTATTATTTTCATTTTTTACCTAATGTTTTGTTAAAACAAAACAGAGGGTAATTATCATGAAATTAGCTTTTCTTTTTTTGTATTTTAAACTTTATTCTCAACTTTGCTTACATTGTTCGGTTCCTAACTAAGTCAATTTAAACGATGCTTATCATTTTACTTTTCGTGATGAAGACTCAGGGTCATTCTGAAAATCCCAAACGAAAATCCAACCTAGCCCCAGTGTAAATTATTTTTTTGGATTTATCATCGAACACAATCTTGGCGCAAGTGACAAAAAAATACATAATCATGGTCAATAGTTAATCTATTCCTAGACTAGACCTGCGGGATCTAATTACGGATATATCGAATGGAATTGATGAAATGTCTCTTGAAAACGGAATGGAGCAGCTAAACCGAGAATATCGGAACTTTGAGTCCAAGGTTTGTGAACCAACCAGGAATGTAAACCAACTGGATGGAACCAACATAGAAAGAGATAATCCCATCAGGAGGACAGTCCGTTCAACTATGTTACAGCCGCCCAGCGCTAACCTCGTTACCCCGCCACCAGCAATTGAATAATAAAGTGGGCGCCATATTAATACACACGGACAGATATATACGTGGTGTCCCTCGGTCCACACTTAATACATTTTCTCCCAACATATGACAGTTTTAGCTAGAGCTACATTTCGTCTTAGTTTTTCTATATACAGTTACGAGCGTCATGCGTTCTTAATAATTTTTAATCTCTGTCACCGTTTGCTTTTTTTTTGAAATGGCGCTCTCCTATTGGTTGGCTACGATCACGCCACCTTTGCCCCCCCCCCCCCCCCCTCCCCCATCATCCCCCCCCCCCCCCCCCAATCGCTTTTTCGTTTTTGTAACTATTGTGTTGGAACGGGTCGCTCCTTAAATAAATGCATATATTAGTTAATAACTAAATGGAATCCTCTCTTTCTTTTTCCCAGTAAGAGACGCCTACGGAAGCCAACAGTACATAGACAGATAAAGCACATAGGCTATAGTTATTAACTAATATATGCATTTATTTAAGGCGCCAATTTATAATTGTAACAAATAGTATTTGAATAAAAACATTAAATTGGGGAAAACACGGGCGTTGCCCGGGTCATTCAGCTAGTAATGTAATAATGTCAACGACCAATATATCGCGGGTCGAGTTTCTTGTACCATTTCTCTAGCTCTCCAGCTAACATGCCCTTCAACTGGAGCACCTAGAACTTCAAGCTAACTATAAACACCAAAAATTTAATATCTATATTTATGCTGAAATTTATTTTACATATTTAAAAATCGTTTATATATATTTTTGAAAATAGAGCAATCAATGGTCTTGTTCCATATGTAAATACCTGTTTTCTTTCCTCTTTTCGCTCTCCACTTCTCCCATCCATATTTCCAAAAAATTTTTTTTTTTCTCTTTTTTTGATTTTTTTTTTTATTCTTCTTATTTTTATTCTTTCTTATAATCTGTATATATTTACCAAATGTATATAATCTTTCTCCATTTTTTATTTCCCACTTTCATAGGTTTCTCCGTTTTGTAACCCCAAGGAGAATCCTCTGTAAGACCTGTGTGTCTTAATAAAGGCTTTTGTGTGTGTGTGTGTGTGAAAATAGAGCAATCCATAAATAAATCTTTAATTAAAAAGGCATATATTGGATCAAAATTGGATTTAAAAAAAAATATATATATGATATTAATAGTGAAATTACCTTCTTAATGGTATTTTCTTATGTGAAAATATATGATGATAAGTTTTCAAAATGTATTCCTGAGAAAATCAGACAGGTCTAGTGCTGGGGGAATACACTCATGGACGAAACTTAAGGAAGTTGTACCTTTTATCATGTATATCAGGATTCAGACAATAACTCTGAAAGATACACTCATGGACAAAACTTAAGGAAGTTGTACCTTTTATCATGTATATCAGGATTCAGACAATAACTCTGAAAGATACACTCATGGACGAAACTTAAGGAAGTGGTACCTTTTAGCATGTATATCGGGATTCAGACAATACCTCTGAAAGATACACTCATGGACGAAACTTAAGGAAGTGGTACCTTTTAGCATGTATATCAGGATTCAGACAATAACTCTGAAAGATACACTCATGGACGAAACTTAAGGAAGTGGTACCTTTTAGCATATATATCGGGATTCAGACAATAACTCTGAAAGATACACTCATGGACGAAACTTAAGGAAGTGGTACCTTTTAGCATGTATATCAGGATTCAGACAATAACTCTGAAAGATACACTCATGGACGAAACTTAAGGAAGTGGTACCTTTTAGCATGTATATCGGGATTCAGACAATACCTCTGAAAGATACACTCATGGACGAAACTTAAGGAAGTGGTACCTTTTAGCATGTATATCGGGATTCAGACAATACCTCTGAAAGATACACTCATGGACAAAACTTAAGGAAGTTGTACCTTTTAGCATGTATATCGGGATTCAGACAATAACTTTGAAAGATACACTCATGGACAAAACTTAAGGAAGTTGTATCTTTTAGCATGTATATCGGGATTCAGACAATAACTTTGAAAGATACACTCATGGACAAAACTTGAGGAAGTTGTATCTTTTAGCATGTATATCGGGATTCAGACAATAACTTTGAAAGATACACTCATGGACAAAACTTAAGGAAGTTGTATCTTTTAGCATGTATATCGGGATTCAGACAATAACTTTGAAAGATACACTCATGGACAAAACTTGAGGAAGTTGTACCTTTTAGCATGTATATCGGGATTGAGACAATAACTCTGAAAGATACACTCATAGACAAAACTTGAGGAAGTTGTACCTTTTAGCATGTATATCGGGATTCAAACAATAACTTTGAAAGATACACTCATGGACAAAACTTAAGGAAGTTGTCACTTTTAACATGTATATTGGGATTCAGACAATAACTTTGAAGGATATACTCATCGACAAAACTTAAGGAAGTTGTACCTTTTACCATGTATATCGGGATTCACACAATAACTCTAAAAGATACACTCATGGACAAAACTTAAGGAAGTTGTACCTTTTAGCATGCATATCGGGATTCAGACAATAACTCTAAAAGATACCTTCATGGACAAAACTTAAGGAAGTTGTATCTTTCACCATGTATATCGGGATTCAGAGACTAAATCTGAAAGATATACTCATGGACAAAACTTAAGGAAGTTGTACCTTTTACCATGTATATCGGGATTCAGACAATAACTCTAAAAGATACACTCATGGACAAAATTTAAGAAAGTTGTACTTTTCAGCATGTATATCAGGATTCAGACAGTAACTCTGAAAGATACACTCATGGACAAAACTTAAGGAAGTTGTACCTTTTACCATGTATATCGGGATTCAGACAATAACTCTAAAAGATACACTCATGGACAAAACTTAAGGTGGTTGTACCTTTTAGCATGTATATAGGGATTCAGAGAATAAATCTGAAAGATATACTCATGGACAAAACTTAAGGAAGTTGTATCTTTTACCATGTATATCGGGATTCAGACAATAACTCTAAAAGGTACCTTCATGGACAAAACTTAAGGAAGTTGTATCTTTTAACATGTATATCGGGATTCAGACAATAACTCTGAAAGATACACTCATGGAGAAAAATTAAGGAAGTTGTACCTTTTAGCATGTATATCGGGATTCAGACAATAACTCTGAAAGATACACTCATGGACAGAACTCAAGGAAGTTGTACCTTTTAGCATGTATATCGGGATTGAGACAATAACTCTGAAAGATACACTCATTGACAAAACTTAAGGAAGTTGTACCTTTTAGCATGTATATCGGGATTCAGACAATACCTCTGAAAGATACACTCATGGACAAAACTTAAGAAAGTTGTACCTTTTACCATGTATATCGGGATTCAGATAATAACTCTGAAAGATATTACAGTGACCTTTATTGAAGATACACGAGACCACCAAGTGTGAACAAAATTTTCTATGTCTCAAAAAAAAAAAAAAAAAAAAAAAAACAGACGACAGGCGACAAAAGGTTGGTATTGTCGAACATATCAGGTTAAGTTAGCAATCTGTAGAGAGAGGCTTTGAGGAGAACGACAGCGAGTGGCTGAAACGTCGAGAATCCAATAAAACATTAGTCGATGTAGTTATATTTTTCCAGACCAACCTCCAGCCAACAAATGATCTTCAGAGCAATCATTATTGAAGAAGAATCGGAAGGATTTCTGCAAGAGATTTCCGCGGCATTCCATCTGTCAAGATAGCACCACTCATCCGTTTTACAGCCTTCAATCCCAGCTGATAACTCGGACTTCCCGATAAGTTTTGATATATGGAGACGTTTATACATTGACACTGAATGATAATGTAAGCAATTGATGTGACAGGGCTGCAGTGGTTCATTCCTTCAATGACGGGGTAGAAATAGTCATAAGACGAACATCGCTGGTTTTCTATATTCGACTTATCCTTATATACAACAACAGCAACAAAAATCATTTATTTAGGGTCACTGACCCTATACAGGATTCACCAGAGGTATGCATAAGAGACTTCTCCTTATATATATATATATATATTAGATAATAAAAGGCATATATTGGATTTAAAAATAGATTTATTTTGCCAATATTTCGGCTGGCTGAACGCCAACCTTTATCAAGGCATTACATTTTTGTATAAACAAACTCAGCGCCGCATAGTGTTATAATATCACTATAACACTATGCGGCGCTGAGTTTGAGTATACAAAGATGTAATGCCTCGATAAAGGTTGGCGTTCAGCCAGCCGAAATATTGGCAAAATAAATATTTTTTTATATCCAATATATGCCTTTTATTATCTAATGAATTAAGTATGGATTGCTCTATTTTCAAAACAATATATCTATATGTAAAGGAAAAAAAGTACACGCTTATTCGGTGGTACAACTACTACAATAGGAAGGATACGGAGAAGATTACCATGGCCCCTGTGATACCAGTTCGGTGGTACAACTACTACAATAGGAAGGATACGGAGAAGATTACCATGGCCCCTGTGATACCAGTTCGGTGGTACAACTACTACAATAGGAAGGATACGGAGAAGATTACCATGGCCCCTGTGATACCAGTTCGGTGGTACAACTACTACAATAGGAAGGATACGGAGAAGATTACCATGGCCCCTGTGATACCAGTTCGGTGGTACAACTACTACAATAGGAAGGATACGGAGAAGATTACCATGGCCCCTGTGATACCAGTTCGGTGGTACAACTACTACAATAGGAAGGATACGGAGAAGAATACCATGGCCCCTGTGATACCAGTTCGGTGGTACAACTACTACAATAGGAAGGATACGGAGAAGATTACCATGGCCCCTGTGATACCAGTTCGGTGGTACAACTACTACAATAGGAAGGATACGGAGAAGATTACCATGGCCCCTGTGATACCAGTTCGGTGGTACAACTACTACAATAGGAAGGATACGGAGAAGATTACCATGGCCCCAGTGATACCAGTTCGGTGGTACAACTACTACAATAGGAAGGATACAGAGAAGATTACCATGGCCCCTGTGATACCAGTTCGGTGGTACAACTACTACAATAGGAAGGATACTGAGAAGACTAGCATGGCCCCTGTGATACCAGTTCGGTGGTACAACTACTACAATAGGAAGGATACAGAGAAGACTAGCATGGCCCCTGTGATACCAGTTCGGTGGTACAACTACTACAATAGGAAGGATACTGAGAAGACTAGCATGGCCCCTGTGATACCAGTTCGGTGGTACAACTACTACAATAGGAAGGATACTGAGAAGACTAGCATGGCCCCTGTGATACCAGTTCGGTGGTACAACTACTACAATAGGAAGGATACAGAGAAGATTACCATGGCCCCTGTGATACCAGTTCGGTGGTACAACTACTACAATAGGAAGAATACTGAGAAGACTAGCATGGCCCCTGTGATACCAGTTCGGTGGTACAACTACTACAATAGGAAGGATACAGAGAAGATTACCATGGCCCCTGTGATACCAGTTCGGTGGTACAACTACTACAATAGGAAGGATACTGAGAAGACTAGCATGGCCCCTGTGATACCAGTTCGGCGGTACAACTACTACAATAGGAAGGATACAGAGAAGATTACCATGGCCCCTGTGATACCAGTTCGGTGGTACAACTACTACAATAGGAAGGATACAGAGAAGACTAGCATGGCCCCTGTGATACCAGTTCGGTGGTACAACTACTACAATAGGAAGGATACAGAGAAGACTAGCATGGCCCCTGTGATACCAGTTCGGTAGTACAACTACTACAATAGGAAGGATACAGAGAAGACTAGCATGGCCCCTGTGATAAAGGTTTGGCGGTACAACTACTACAATAGGAAGGATACAGAGAAGACTAGCATGGCCCCTGTGATATCAGTTCGGTGGTACAACTACTACAATAGGAAGGATACAGAGAAGATTAGCATGGCCTCTGTGATATCAGTTCGGTGGTACAACTACTACAATAGGAAGGATACAGAGAAGATTAGCATGGCCCCTGTGATATCAGTTCGGTGGTACAACTACTACAATAGGAAGGATACAGAGAAGATTAGCATGGCCCCTGTGATACCAGTTCGGCAGTACAACTACTACAATAGGAAGGATACAGAGAAGATTAGCATGGCCCCTGTGATACCAGTTCGGCAGTACAACTACTACAATAGGAAGGATACAGAGAAGATTAGCATGGCCTCTGTGATATCAGTTCGGTGGTACAACTACTACAATAGGAAGGATACAGAGAAGACTAGCATGGCCCCTGTGATACCAGTTCGGTGGTACAACTACTACAATAGGAAGGATACAGAGAAGATTAGCATGGCCCCTGTGATATCAGTTCGGTGGTACAACTACTACAATAGGAAGGATACAGAGAAGATTACCATGGCCCCTGTGATATCAGTTCGGTGGTACAACTACTACAATAGGAAGGATACAGAGAAGATTAGCATGGCCCCTGTGATATCAGTTCGGTGGTACAACTACTACAATAGGAAGGATACAGAGAAGATTACCATGGCCCCTGTGATACCAGTTCGGTGGTACAACTACTACAATAGGAACGATACAGAGAAGATTAACATGGCCCCTGTGATATCAGTTCGGCGGTACAACTACTACAATAGGAAGGATACAGAGAAGATTACCATGGCCTCTGTGATATCAGTTCGGTGGTACAACTACTACAATAGGAAGGATACAGAGAAGAATAGCATGGCCCGTTACAATGATAACACGTAAAATCGTGAAGCGCTCCATATGAAAGAAAAAATTGCAGAATTAATATCAAAGGTAAATGAAAAGGGTTTGAAGTAATTTCAAAGAGAACAATGTACAAATATATATTATTCTCTCAAGATATATATATATATATATATAATCTATATATATATTATCTTCTTTTTAAATATTAATCTTATATTATCTTAGCTTCAAAAATCCTATTAAAAACACAGCCATAGTAAGCAAAAACAATATATATTTTTAGATCTTCAATAACATGCATATATACCAAAACATCTTATAATATATAATTATAACAATGTTTAGTTGATTTCTGTTCCACCAGATGGTACTCTGCCTTCTGTAAAGCACATGTGCTCCTGGTCAGGATATGCCATTTTTATTTTTAATATATTTATATATATATATAATTCTCCTTTAGATTTCTCTTATATTATTCTATTTAATTGAAGAATATCTGGTTCGTTACCCCAGTTGTTTTTGTTTGTTTGGCTTCTGGACAAGTGTCTGACGTGTAAAAGCCGATTTTTATAAATTTGGTTCCATTGTTGAATCTTTCTATTAGATATTTTAAATATTTATTGATACATTATGAATATTCACCTTAAAAATACAAATTTGAACTTCTTTCTACTCATTTTTTTCTTTTTATTATATATATATATATGGATAGAATTTAGTTATCATATTGTTAAGATATTTTATTTTGTGTTTATGGTCATAGGAGCACAAAGATATTGTGTTGTTTTTTATCGTATAGTGTATGTATAAAGTACATTTAAATTACATACACACTAAGCGTATAAATACACACACTTGATTTTCATATAAATATGTTATATATAAAGCGGGGGGTCGGTAGAAGGATGGTCTAAACCATTGGTTTTCGACCGCTACGACCCGGGTTCGATTCCCGCATTGGGCACTTTTTTATGTTAAAAAAAAAAAAAATGCTTCAATGGCCCCCGATTCTTGCAAATGTCTAACCCCACCAGCGAGTGCAAGTAACCAAACGGGGCTCTGGCACATTTGTAAGTGTAAAGTCGAACTGCTTTTCACATGTGTAGACATGTGGTCTACTTACAGTAAAAGCAGTCGCCTACTTCTACCCACCATGATTATCATGGCCTGTACCACGTGTACTAGGGATAAGCAAAATATATATATATATATATATATATATATATAAAGCGTCGTTATAAAAAATGAAAAATAAAATCAGTAGAAGATACGCTGTGGATGTTGGACCTCTTCACCAAGACTGTAAACAGCAGATTGTCACTGTACACTTGCTACTACTTTATCCCATTGTTTGCCTTTTTCCATTTGGACTCCGGGATGTGTCTATGTAAATGAAAGGTTTTTCATTAGTTATCTCTATATGGTCACGTTTATTAATTTTTAATTAAAAAGGCATATATTGGATCAAAAATAATTTATTTACAAATATTTCAGTTGGCTTAACGCGAACTTTTTCAAGGTAGAACAACGTATTAATCTAAACAAGGTTGTTTACAACAATACATTGTCGTACTTTGAAAAAGGTTGGCGTTCAGCTAACTGAAATGTTTGTAAATAAATTATTTTTTGATCCAATATATATATATGCCTTTTTAAATTATATATATATTGGATTATCTTATGGATTGCCATATTTTCAAAACATGTTTAATGTAAATCCGAATATTTTATAACCAATAGGATTTTATAATTTAAATAATATGGTTTCAAAAAAATCGACGAAACTGAACATAAATACTAATCACAAAAATGCGTTAAAGCTGAATAGATACACAGGTAAAATGCTATTTAAAAACATGACAAGCGTAGCTAGCACATGATATACACACGAGGAAACAAATTTAAAGGAATTTTTCATTTAAAAAAACACTTAATGTGTGTTAAAGTGATACTCGGAAAATGAAACGTGTGTTAATTTCAGTGTAGGAACTATCTTCAATATGGAATGTGGTTCGACCTCAATTTGCATACAATATCAATCTATTATTTTCTTGAATATCAGTAAATTGTTTCACTGATAGCGAATATTAGTATATTCAAATATATATATAATACAAATATAATAACTATTAAATATTTTAATAAAAATACCCCTCTGCTAAGGCCTCCAGAAAAAGAAAGCATAAATAAAATCGCTGACAAAACTTAAGTTTCATATTTTCATATCGCCGATCGTCTGTTTTTTTTTTTTTTTGAAGGAGACAGGCAATTTTGTTCACCCTTGGTTTATCTCGTGGGTCTTCAATAAAGGTCACTGTAATATTTTTCAGAGGTATTATCTAAATTCCGATATACATGCTAAAAGGTACAACTTCCTTAAGTTTTGTCCATGAGTGTATCTTTCAGAGTTATTGTCTGAATCCCGATATACATGCTAAAAGGTACAACTTCCTTAAGTTTTGTCCATGAGTGTATCTTTCAGAATTATTGTCTGAATTCCGATATACATGCTAAAAGGTACAACTTCCTTAAGTTTTGTCCATGAGTGTATCTTTCAGAGTTATTGTCTGAATCCCGATATACATGCTAAAAGGTACAACTTCCTTAAGTTTTGTCCATGAGTGTATCTTTCAGAGTTATTGTCTGAATCCCGATATACATGCTAAAAGGTACAACTTCCTTAAGTTTTGTCCATGAGTGTATCTTTCAGAGTTATTGTCTGAATCCCGATATACATGCTAAAAGGTACAACTTCCTTAAGTTTTGTCCATGAGTGTATCTTTCAGAGTTATTGTCTGAATCCCGATATACATGCTAAAAGGTACAACTTCCTTAAGTTTTGTCCATGAGTGTATCTTTCAGAGTTATTGTCTGAATCCCGATATACATGCTAAAAGGTACAACTTCCTTAAGTTTTGTCCATGAGTGTATCTTTCAGAGTTATTGTCTGAATCCCGATATACATGCTAAAAGGTACAACTTCCTTAAGTTTTGTCCATGAGTGTATCTTTCAGAGTTATTGTCTGAATCCCGATATACATGCTAAAAGGTACAACGTCCTTGAGTTTTGTCTATGAGTGTATCTTTCAGAGTTATTGTCGGAATCCAGATATATATGCTAAAAGGTACAACGTCCTTGAGTTTTGTCTATGAGTGTATCTTTCAGAGTTATTGTCGGAATCCAGATATATATGCTAAAAGGTACAAAGTCCTTGAGTTTTGTCTATGAGTGTATCTTTCAGAGTTATTGTCGGAATCCAGATATATATGCTAAAAGGTACAACGTCCTTGAGTTTTGTCTATGAGTGTTGTATATTTGTAGAATTTATCTATTTTCAATTATTTCTAAGAGAGAGAGAGAAGTAAAATAATGTTTTTAGACATTTAAAGGGTCGCTTAACAATAATACAATGTCGTGAATTAATTATTCATTGATCAAATGTGTGTTGTGTGATTTCCCTATTATATTTATTGATAAAAACTGTTCATTCACTGAAATTCTTAAAAAAAAAATTAAATATTTTATTCAGATAAACTGAAGATAAAAATACATCAACCTTTTAAAACTTATATTTAGGTTAATATTCATATAATTGTATTTCTTATCCAGAATAAATAATATATATATATGTTAGGAATAAAGAGATTTTCTGCTTGATTTTTGATTATCTTTAGGATTATGCTATGGTAATGCAGTCGTGGTTAAAATATTGAAAGTATAATAAAAATAGTAAAGATTAGAAATAGCTTTAATTGAGCTTATGGAATATAGAAAACATAATTCGATAAAAGTACTGTCTGACTTAAGGCGTAAGAATAAAAAAAACAAAATACTTATTTACATAATTTACAAAAATATTTGAGCCGGCCATTGGGAAACAACAACAATAAGCTCTATATAGGAAAAGCGCGACCAGTCGATTTAACAGAATATTTGAATCTATGAAATATATTTAAAATAAAATAACATTTTAGATAATACCTTTATATAAAATATATATAAATAAATAACGTTTTTCTGTTTGAAAATTATATCTTTCTTTAATATGCTTCTAAATATAAACGAACAAAAAAAAAAGAGAAGTTGACACTCCGTATTCCAAAGCCATTGTTCTTTCTAGAAATGAACAATTTGAAGGAAATTCCAGCTTCTTTTATTACATTTTCTTTTTTATAACTCCGCCTTGTGTCTCTGACCAGTTTTTCCAAGATCTCAGCAGTAAAAAGAATTTATTGCATACTTGTGTGTACTTAGATAATTTTATTCTCTAGATTAAACTGATTGATAATTAACTGAATCTATTTAGAAGCCGATAAAAAGTTTGTTAAAAAAAGGCCCAGCGCTATCAACACGCCATTATTTTTTAGACGTTCAACCCCACACATACTTCTGTCACAAATTATCAACCCTAATGACATGGCGTCGTTGTTTTTAATAAATGCTCTCACACGACGTCTGCTGCTCTCCGTCGTCTGCCGGCTTTTAATGAGTTATCATTAGGGCGCTCGCAAGTGATTTGATTTTTTTATAACTTTTTTTTTTTACCTTTCTAAACTAGAATATATTTAGATGGAAGAAATAAATGATTCTATACATTGAGAGAAGTAACAAAGTGGGATCTTTGTTTGACGGATATAGTGAATGTTTGGACAACAATGCCTAGGTAGGGAATGTCACCATTTCACTAACTTTCCATCTCAAACATTGAAGATTGCCACGACAGTGTTCTTACTTCGCTTTGAAAACACTGTGATAGATGTTTTGAAGAAATAGCCTTAGCCTTTTTAAATCAAAATTAATTATTTTTTATTTAAATACAAACTGACAAATTGAAATGGTGGCTAATATTTACATCTACCAGCAACGAACTAACTATGTATCTATATCACTTCTATATTTTTAGGTCACAGAGTTATCAAAAAAATACAAATTATTATTCATTTTAAAATAAAACATTGAGAAGTATTATTAT
Source organism: Cordylochernes scorpioides (assembly GCA_030710605.1). Classification (NCBI taxonomy): domain Eukaryota; kingdom Metazoa; phylum Arthropoda; class Arachnida; order Pseudoscorpiones; family Chernetidae; genus Cordylochernes; species Cordylochernes scorpioides. Next base: position 78,298,069 of record CP092874.1, read on the forward strand.
TTCGCATATTAATTATTTAATAAAAATATAGTTTTTAAACACTTTTAAAATATTACAAATAAAAAAAAATGAAGAGCACGACTACAACACTTTGTTAGACTGTGAATCTATACATCTATTTTTACAATAAATATTTTAGTCTTGAGATGACAAAGTTTTGAAATGATATAAAACGAAGTTTTAATAGAAGGAAAGGTTTCTGGGAGGAAATTTATCTATAAAAGTATTTGACGGGAGAGCCGCTCTATGTTTTTATAAATCAATTCCAACTTGTTAATAACTTGATATCAATCAAATCCGTTTAAATGATCTGTTTCTTGATCAGCAATTTTAAGCATCAGTACAGTATCCATGGGTTCGGTTCCAAAATCCCTTTATTAGGTATCGCTCAATAAGAACAACCTAGTTTATGATATTGCAACAATGAATAATATTTTTGAAAATAGAGCAATCCATAAATAAATATTTAATTAAAAAGGAATATATTGGATCGAAATATCATTTATTTTACCAATATTTCAGTTGGCTGAACGCCAACCTTATAACACCTTGATAAAGGTTGGCGTTCAGTCAACTGAAATATTGGTAATATAAATGATATTTCGATCCAATATATGCCTTTTTAAATTAATGAATAATAAGTGAAGGTTATTCACATATTAAACAAAATGTAAACGCGGGATTCAATCCCAGATCATGACTGTAGGGAATCGAGGGTGTTACCCTCTTGTCCACCGAGTGATGTACAATCAAAGCCCTGCCAACATCTTCAGTGGTTCACACAATGGACAAAATGTTCCACAAAAAGACACAATGGTTGAAACAACTATTCGAAGTTTCTGACCACCTTCTACCAAAGAACTTCGGCTGTGATTTTTATTATTATCCCATTGTATAATTATACAAGGTCATGGAGACTATATTCATAGATCAAATTCAAAATCTTGGTAGGATTTGAATATAGGTTCTGTCTTGAGGCTCCCAGACATTCCAAGAGGTGGTCTGGTGAGGCCTCTTTGGTCCTGCTGATGGTGTATTGTGGCCGCTGTGATTTAACGCTCTGGAAACTTATTTCTTTAAGACGATGACTCAGAATAAGATGTTAAACTTGGGACCATATCATGTTTGATACAGCGGGGAAACATTTCAGGTTCTCCAAGACTTTCCGTTAAGGTTTCCATACCTGACACCAGGTCCATTCGATCGATCGCCATTATCCTCTGTATTGACGACTGAATGTCCCAGATATGTATTCCCTCCAGCAATTATCTCTTATCACAATTCTGTGTTTTTTTATTTCAACACACAAAACGCGATATCCCGGCTAGGGATAATTGCGTCGATTTACATTTTTTTTAACAGAAACAGTTATACACAAGAAAGTAATCAAAAAAAAAAAAAGAGAGAAACAATAATATATATTAGGAACCTGAACCTTTCAGGGGGGTTAGAAAGATAATCATAAATATATTTACAAAAATAGTTAAACCTATGATAATTCTCTCTGCTATTTACAAATTGATATAGATCTACAACATTATTTATTGTCTGTTGTCTAGCGGTAAAGAAGAGTGGGAATTCCAGCAGTAGGTGTCACGAGTCCTGGAATTCGTTGCCACAATGACAGCTAGAGTCTTCAACTGCTCCAATTTTTGATAAAACTCCCTTAAAATTTCCATGGTTCAATTCTGTGTTGTTCTGCTGATTCAACGTCAATAAGTTCGATTAGTTGGCTTATACGTGTTGTGTAGAAAACAATCATTATTAACATATTATAATGTCGCAACCGTTGATTGTAAGAATATTAATAAATATATCGGCTCTTTATATAAAAAAGACATATACATTGATAGACAAAACTTAAGAAAGGGGAAGTCTTTGGCGTCGCCGTTGGTCTGTTTTGTTGATGGAGACAGAGGCAATTTTGTTCAAAATTTGTTATCTCGTGTGTCTTCAATAAAGGTCACTGTAATATCTTCCAGAGTTATTGTCTGAATCCCGATATACATGTTAAAAGGTACAACTTTCTTAAGTTTTGTCCATGAGTGTATCTTGAATCGAAAAGTATTTATTTACCAATGTGATTTTATAAAAATAAAGATTTATTCAGAGATAACTCTATTTTCACTTCCCCAAAAATCATGTTAACTGCCTTAGTGTGGCGGGGAGGTGACAGGACAGTATGTCTTGGAAAACGACGTTTGACAAGTTTTTCCGCAAATGTTTCTTTTGAACGAAAAAACGTAATTAATTTTAAGGAGAAATAACGATTATTTCTAACCTTAGGGGTGAAGTATGAAAGGATGAATTGTGAAGAGTAATGATGAACGAAAAATAAAAGTGTCCAGAATATGTAGAGATAAACAGAATCAACACCCTATTTTTAAAAGAGTATTTTAATAAAATGACAATTACACTCATAGACAAACTTAAGAAAGTGGAAAGTCTTTGATGTCGCCGGTTGTCTGTTATTATTATTATTTTTTTTTTTGAGGAGACAGATGTAATTTTGTTAGCACTTGGTTATATATCGTGTATCTTCAATAATGGTTACTGTAATATCTTTCAGAGTTATTGTCTCAATTTCGATATACATGCTAAAAGGTACAACTTCCTTAAGTTTTGTCTATGAGTTTATCTTTCAAAGATATTGTCTGAATCCCGATATACATGGTAAAAGGTAAAACTTCCTTAAGTGTTGTCCATGAGTGTATCTTTCAGAGGTATTGTCTGAATCCCGTTATACATGGTAAAAGGTACAACTTCCTTAAGTTTTGTCCATGAGTGTATCTTTCAGAGTTATTGTCTGTATCCCGATATACATGCTAAAAGGTACAACTTCCTTAAGTTTTGTCCATGAGTGTATCTTTCAGAGTTATTGTCTGAATCCCGATATACATGCTAAAAGGTACAACTTCCTTAAGTTTTGTCCATGAGTGTATCTTTCAGAGTTATTGTCTGAATCCCGATATACATGCTAAAAGGTACAACTTCCTTAAGTTTTGTCCATGAGTGTATCTTTCAGAGTTATTGTCTGTATCCCGATATACATGCTAAAATGTACAACTTCCTTAAGTTTTGTCCATGAGTATATCTTTCAGAGTTATTGTCTGAATCCCGATATACATGCTAAAAGGTACAACTTCCTTAAGTTTTGTCCATGAGTGTATCTTTCAGAGTTATTGTCTGTATCCCGATATACATGCTAAAATGTACAACTTCCTTAAGTTTTGTCCATGAGTATATCTTTCAGAGTTATTGTCTGAATCCCGATATACATGCTGAAAGGTACAACTTCCTTAAGTTTTGTCCATGAGTGTATCTTTGTTTCAAAATTAGTGTATTTCAAATATTCTTCACAAACACACAATGACAATCATTACAATAGTGTTACTACCTACGCTGTGTGAATACTTATTGGGTTTAACTTGAGATCTCGAGATATCACCAGCAGCACGTATCCTCCACCATGCACGTATATTTACAAAAATTGTTTATAACACACAAAGAAGGTAATATATATTTTCTCCCCCTTTCAATATCATTAATATTTAAAATAGGTAAAAAATAATTTGCATATAAAAATAATATATATCATCAATTTATTACCGTGATACTCCTGTTGAAGGACTGACAAGTCCGAAAGCTTGAAAATAAAAATTTGAACAAGAAACCCTGGAAACTTTATTTACTTTATAATAAATACATGTATAAAGAAAAAGGCATCTCCGTATCGTGCAACTGAAAGTTGCTGATGGCTTGCGCCATCTATCGGAATAAATATCAACTATTCTCGTTGATTTTTAATTATTCCAGAATTGGCCAAATACCCATTCTTGATTAATCAAGAAAAGCTAACCACGGACGTGTTTCGGGCTGTTGGCCCTCATCAGTGTGGTGTAAGCTGTACCTCAACGACCAAAAAACTGATGAGGGCCATGAGATAAGAGGATGCCAGCGGGCGACGCTGGCCTGGGACGCTGGGAATTCTGCGAGAAGCGGCGGCTGGCCAGCCGGCCTGCGCGCGCACCGGGGGCTGCGCGCGCACTTTTCGAACACCGCCTGATGTCGCCGGCTATTTACCGCGCGTCGCTACAACCTGCGGCGGTTCCTTCCATTATATAATACTCTCGGCGCTGGTGGAGTAAAAACTGTACTCCACCTGCCTCTTATAATTGTATGTAATTTTTGGACACTTATTAAAATATAAATTATTAATTTATAGTTCTCACTGCAGCTCGAACCTTTACCCTAACGCGGTAGAACAGGCCAACAGCCCGAAACGCGTCCGTGGTTAGCATTTCTTGATTAATCAAGAATGGGTATTTGGCCAATTCTAGAATAATTAAAAATCAACGAGAATAGTTGATATTTATTCCGATAGATGGCGCAAGCCATCAGCAACTTTCAGTTGCACGATAAGGAGATGCCTTTTTCTTAATTTATGGACCTTATCCCAGTACAATATCACATTTGTACTATTTTTTCATATACATATATTGAACTAGAATTAACCGACTTTTGTTCATACAATGTACCACTGCTCGCTGGGGTGATGTTCAAGTGTGAAAGGACCAATTAGACTAGTGATCATCCTAACAGCTGCTTCCACTCAGCCCTCGTGACCTACAGGTGAGATCATTGTCATTACCTCTGCTCCAATGGGAGGAATAGTGAGGAACACGTTGAAACACAGAAAGGAATTACGCAAGCTTCACCAGACGGCTCTGAGAGACCAGTAGCACACCATACAGTGCTTTCTTTTTTACTTATCCCTAGTACACGTGGTACAGGCCATGATAATCATGGTGGGTAGTTAGCGACTGCTTTTACTGTAAGTGCACCACATGTCTACACATGTGAAAAGCAGTTCAACTTTGCACTTACAAATGTGCTAGAGCCCCGTTTGGTTACTTGCACTCGCTGGTGGGGTTGGACTTTTGCAAGAATCGGGGGCTATTGGAACTTTTTTTTTAATCAGAAAAAAGTGCCCAATGCGGGAATACAGTGTACGAGTGATTACTGTGGGAACAAGTGTTATAAACTGTTATTTATGGAATAAACACACGATTTAAACTTCCATACATTTATCTTCAGCTCTTTATTCAATTAAAAAAACGCGACAAAAACCATTCGCTAATTAAATAAAACCAAGCAATTAAGAAAACACACAAGGTACTAATTACGAAATGAATTTCTAAGAATGGAAAATGTAATTTTTGCCAAAAATCTAATTTCTTTCCTTTTTTTTTAAAGTTTATTTTCGGTAAGAGCTTTTCTTACGTCTGAATAAACAAATGGTGGAATTTTCAATTTACAAAGTAAATTCTATTATTGTACCGTGTTTTGTTGTGTACACCACAAACCTGGGTATTATTGGATTATATAAAGGTGTGAAATATACCTAACCATGTATATTTCTGACCGCATTGGAGTTCTTAATTCGTGTCATTGGAAGTTATTTCTACAAAATTTACATATTGGATTGAGAAATAAATCTTTTATTGGGATGGTGTAGCAATGGCGAACCATCTAAGATGTTAAATCTCCAGAATGATTAGATTAGTTATTCCACGATTTCTAAGGAATTCTTGTTTCTAATATTCAGGGAACATGAGAACTCCGCCTTTGCCGGTACCAAGCCCGGATGAAAAAGGAGGAGGGGGAGCAGTAACAAGCTCACTAAAAAACCTTGGCTCAGCTGGCCTGGCTGATAATACCCTGTAAGGGCTCCAGGGATACAGGATGAGCAGCGTTTGTACTCCATGTTAGGAGCGGCTGCACATGGCGTCTGTTCCTCATGTCAGAGGCGGCCATTTATTTCGGAGCTAAGTCGGCCTGCCACTGAGTAGTGCTCCCAGTCTTAATGACAAAGACAGACGCATTCTACATCACCCATTTATGATGGTTGTCAAACAGACACCATCAAGGGCCACAAATTGATACCCTAATATGATTGAGTGGATATAAGGAAGAAAAAGAGGGAACATAAGTTTGATGTGTTGTTGCACCAGCTTAGTATGTTCGTCGACCTTAGATTTCTCATCGCACATGTCCTGTGTCTTTCCATATAGCGTGTTTCAACCAGCACTTAAATAGATAGGAGAATGACAAAGCAATCTCTTCTAAATATGTTCAGAGTTCATTTTTCACCCTCCTCTTTCAAAAATAATCAAGAGGTAAACGATAACAAAAGGAATGATACAAAAGGGACGATACTATAACAGGATACTATAGTTTGTGATGCAATCTGTAAATAATTCATAGAATGTAAAAAAAGAAAGGTTATCATCATGATTGCTTATGTTCTATATATAGAGCCAGTTCGAGTTAGGCTGTAGATATAGTTGATAGATAGGCCATATAAGTTAGTAAGTTCCCTCTCTTAAAATAAATATAATTAATTGTTCATCTTCGCATTCTAATTTTTAAAGAAAACAAAACAAAGTTCACAATCTGTAAGGTTGTCCCAAAAGTTCGTGAACATATTATCATTTATATTTTGCAAGTGTTTACGAAATTTTGGGACAACCTTAGTAATATTGGTAACCTTGATAAAATTATAACAGAATTCTTATAGAAGAATGATTCAATCTCTGATGTTCTATATCAAGGATGGCCAATCAGCAGATGGGCCAAGTTTCAGAATTACCAAGGTTTTCCTAAAAGTTTGTAAACAATTGCAAAATAGAAATCATAATATGTTTAAGAACTTTTGGAACAACATTGTATTATTTTTAAATGAATTTAAAATATGAGAGATTATTTTGAATGAATGGAAGTACACATGATGCGACAATATTGACATGTTCCCAGTGACATATGAGCCCAAATCTCACGAAGTATTCAGCTAAATGCTCCCCAATATCGACCTGGGATAAAGCTAAGATCTGAAGACGGCCTAGGCGTGTCCACCTACCGGGAAATCTGATACCAATGGTACCACAATCACAGAGTAATTGTTGGTATTTACTTGAGACTTCCTCCAGGCCTAATTCCAGGATAATTTGGCAGAAGACACCCTCATTTACCTTTCGACACATTCAATTTGGTCGTCTGGAAATAGAAGAATGGAATGTGTGTGGCGTACACCTGTAATCTTGGGTTCAAATATTGAATGTTTCATTGGCTTATAAATGATGGTTCAAAATTAGGCTGAGTAGGGCAAAAACACACGAATGATAATAAATGATATTTTCACATATTTATAGAATATGTTTATCTCTCGATTTTAAAACAGAGAATGGGAATGGATGTCAAAATTCTGGACTCATAATCTAAGTAAATATTGCTGCGCTATAAATAGGCTGGATTTACCATTTTGATAATAATTGGATTCTATATTTAGGTTACCACTATAACAACAGTAATAAATGCTTCTACTAAGTTTTCTGCATAAAGAAATTATTTGTAACCAATTTTGTGGGGTAGCTTGTATTAATATCGTATTATAGATAACAACCCTGAGCATATTTTAATCCGGTGCCCACTTGTTGCTGATTTGAGAGTACAATGTCAAATGAACAGTTCTAGTTTAAGCCAAATGGTTTCCAGTAAAGAAGAATATAGAAAATTTAACAAATTCTGTAGACTCTATCTCAAATGCCGTGAACCTGAAGTTTTAATTATTATAGTTTTTTTATTGCTGTTATTGTTTTGGAATGTTCTATATTTGTGTCATTGGGTTAATGGTTGTAAGTCTAAAGATATATTGGACTTTTGATAATATGTATGGATATAATATTTGTTTCTTGTATAATTTATTGCTATAAAATGTAAATTTAAATAACTTTCACTCTCTCTCTAAAACTATAAATAATTTGTATATATATTTAAAAACGATGTACATAAAATAGATTAAACATTTACATGCAAATATCCACATAGGATATAGCGTGAGTTTTGTAATAAATAAAAAATAATAATAATTGTATTAATATAGTAGTATGGTGGACATTGAAATTGTCACTCTAGGAAGGCGACACTCAACAGAAATCAAATTTACACGTGAGGAAGAGAATGCTGCGATTTGCAAATTATCAGATATTCAACACATTATTCAACACTATAATTATTTTCTTAAATAAGCTTGTGACTATGTTTTGTTCAAGTTTAAGATAACCCCCCATATCTATGTATTATTGCACTTCGATTTTGTCTTTATATAATACAGATATTAAAAATGGCATATCCTGACCAGGAGCACATGTGCTTTACAGAAGGCAGAGCGCCATCTGGTGGAACAGAAATCAACTAAACATTGATTTAGCCTGTTCCCTGATATTTGGCCAACCCAATTTCTTGATAAATCAAGAATGGCCAAATATCAGGGAACAAGCTAAATCAATGTTTAGTTGATTTCTGTTCCACCAGATGGCGCTCTGCCTTCTGTAAAGCACATGTGCTCCTGGTCAGGATATGCCATTTTTAATATTGATTTCAACACCTGATCTTTTTATCTTTTTTTTTCGTTTTTTCATAATACAGATAATAAAATCTTAAAGCATTTTATATATTTTTAATAACTATTGAAAATTTTAATTTAAAATTAAACGCGATTTTTGGATGTTCAGTCCGTTGTTATGTGGCAAAGAAAATAAGTAAAAGAGAAATATGTAAATTCCCTTCGAAAACACAAGATAATCGATTGATCGTCTGTTTGCCAGAAACTTTTATTAAATTGCTGTTTATTTTGATTTCCATATATTTGTTTCCTTTGAAAAATTGCTCGAATTTTTATTTAAATCATTGAATTGTTTTAAACAATAGGACGTTTTGTTTTATTAGGGTTAGAATATTGATGTGGTTTTCTTGATTGTAGACAGCATATGTTTATTGATTGTACAAGATTTTTTTGTCATTCGTCATTTTGTGGAAAACATTTTAAAGTAACGAATTTTTATGTTGACTAATGAACTTCCCTCCAATATAGGATATAACAAGGCGAATTCTTTCAGAAGTCTGAATTGGATTTAGAATCTAGATTTATCCGTATTGGGGGCTTCTGGTTGAGGAGTTCAAATGGAATTTGTATCTAATGCATTTATTCCTTGGTACATAGGATTCAAAGGGTGTTCCATCACCGACAGGCATGGTAAGATGGAAGCCACTTGAGAAGACTTTATGCCATTTCTTTCTTAGCTTACAAAGTTCTTGTGTCTGCGATGTCCTTTGCATACTTGGATCAATAATTGAAACCAACACAATATCTTGAATCTTATTCAAATCCTGCTCTGCAACATGGAAGTTCTGTAAAATGAGTTTCTGTTGATTGAAAGTCTGACAAAAGACTTTAGTTAAATTAGAATAGTTTCCGAAATCTATAAAACAACTCAAAATAAGGTGATTTTTTATAAGAACGATTTATTTCAATATTCTGGTAGATTGAATGGTCGGCAGAACTGGGAGAACGTGTCAGTGATGGACCAAATCTTCTTGAAAAATGTTCACGTTGGCGATAGAAAATGTGAAATATTAGAGAGAGCGCTTGAAGAGAATAGGTACAGAATATATATTAAATATTATTCATTAAATTATTTATTTACTAAATATGAGAGTATACCTATCCCCCGATTTACACGGTAGATACGTTCCTGAGAAAAACGTGTAAATCGAAAATTAAATACTTAAAAAAATTAGAAATACAGACACAGTGTGCGTGTGCAGCAAGTCAGCACATAAGCTCGGGATTCCTCGTGAGATGTGTACACAGCGCATGTGTTCAATCACAGTAGCATTTAATATAGTGCGATAAAAATATATATATATTTGGAAACCCGTGTAAAAGCGAAAACGTGTAAAACAAGTACCGTGTAAATCGGGGGAGAGGTGCATTTAAATATCCACCTGAGATAAATCAAAATATGTTAAAATATTAAATACTTGAATTGAATATATATTTATGCGTATATGAGGTAACACTGTTTCAGATTATTTGACTATACAGAAAATAAATGGCAGTTGTTGTTGCCATGTCCAATGAAGAGCCTCAGATGTCCCCATACATCTCTATCACAGCAGTCACAATGTCCTCTATCTTGGGTGTGTAAAGCTGCTGTTCTGGGTCCATGTCAAATTTCTGCAAGGCTGCGGCCATTGCTGGGCATGAGAGTGTGAACAATGTTTTAGATGATGTTATTACAGAGTATAAATGGCAGTGCTTTTTATTAATATGAAGAAATTGGCGTTAGATTTTTGAAAACTCAAAATATCATCATCTAATAAACATTATTTCGTCTTTTGAATTTTTAACTGTGCAGAAGTGTTTTACAATTTGTGACTATTATATATATTAAAAATATATCTATATTAATAAAATGCAAATTTCATAAGTGTTGTTCGCTAAAAACTTTCGTTACAATGCATCAATTTCGACCAAATTTTCAACATTTATGTAAAACGAGATGGAGCTGGTTTTGCTTAACATCAAAATATTTTTCCTAACTTCAACATGCGTAACTTCGCTGTTATCGATTAAATATAAAAATAAATCAACAGAGTTAATTTTATTTATATATAAATACAAAAAAAAATCAGCAATTCATTCAACTCAATCTAAAAAAATATTCAAAACAAGCAATTTTAAGATAACACCATATGTAAAACAGTCGGCCAAGAAAACAACAACGATATTACATCTTTCTCACATATTCACACACAATCTTGATTAATAATTAAAACTAATCTTTAACATTGTTCATTATACTTCATAATATATAATATTCGTTAGGCAAACTTTCACTCGGATAAAACCCGGGCGAAGCCGGGTACACATCCGCTAGTATTATATATATATATGTGATCATATTTTTCAAAAATTATCGAATAAATTTGCCATTTATTAAGGAATTATATAAAGAGTTGTGAATATAGAGCAATCCATATATAAATATTTAGATAATAAGAGAGATAGGATGTTCAGCCAACTGAAATATTGGCAAATAAATCTTTTATTCTATCCAATATATGTCTTTTTATTATTAAAAAAATGATTCTGCTGATTTTAGAATATACGAGTTAATAATTGCTATTGATATTGATTATTGAAGTCGTGGTAAAAATAATAAATTATAATAAAGAATCACAATTTACTTTAATTGGTCTGTTGAACATAATCAAGGAAGAAATACCCGATTTGAGGCGAAGAAAATAAAAGATTACATATTTACATATTGACTAAAATAAAATCTTCGAGTTAAAATAGAAAAAAAAACAAAAACGGAGACACTCCTTTTCAATCTCCGTTTTATTTTTTTTATATTTACATATGTACAAAAAGATTTGAGTTGAGCCAGCCAACGGGAAATAACAAAAGGTTTATGTAGGGAAAGCTGCGACATCTGGCGGTCGTCTTTACAGAGTAGTTTGTTCTGGAAATTATAAAAATTAGGATCGAATATATATACAGTGGACCCACGGTTTGCGAGCATAATCCGTTCCAGAGCCATGCTCGTACTCCAAAACGCTCGTAGTGCGAAACTAATTTCTTATTTTTAATAATTGAAACTCGGGCAATTCTTCTTGCTACGAACAATTGCACAGTTTCCCACATTTTACATATTTCCAGAATCTGATCTGAAGGGAGGGATCCCAGTGAATTTTCATCCATCACGATTACGGGAAACCATCACGAGTTGCTCGTAATGCGAAATTTCACTCGTAATCCGAGGTAAAATTTTTCAAAAAATTTTGCTCGTACTGCGAAAAGCTCGTACTCCAAGGTGCTCGTAAACCGAGGGTCCACTGTATTACAAACTCTTAACTGAATGTATACGGTTATGTTTATAACAATTGTGTGTGTGTGCATACGTATGTACGTATATTTTTTATTCAAATAATTTTCCACGTTATATATATATAGTTTAGAAAACAATATTTTCTGTCAATATAGCCAGTTTAATGATACGAAAACAATTTTGAACCAAAAGGTTGATTTCTAAAAACAGTGTGTGTGCTCGCGTTAAATAAAATAATTTACCTCAAAGAAAAATTTTCTTTGAAAGGCTCCAGAACTATTCCTGGGTGTACACTGGACTTTTTAATTGCCCCCACTCCATCTTCTGTTTCTCTCACTTCTTTTGATTTATCAAAGTCTTTCATCTTCTTCTTTCAAAATTTTCTTTTTTTTTTCAAACTACGAAGAAACAATAGCCCAAGTTTATTGAAAAATAACGTTGTGCTCTATTTCAAGGAATTCTTTATTTATAAAAAAAATTAATTAAACTGTGAACGTAACAAAATAAAAACTACAATTTAAATTAAAGATATTTTCTTTCTTTATATCTTTTTTAAATATATATTTTATTCACAAAGAGAGAGGAAAATTTGTTAAAAGATATTTCGAATAGAAATTCTAGCGTAGAAATTAATCTATTTTATGTAGCGATTTAATAAATTGGAAGAAGACAAGTTTCTTTATTCATTCAACGACGCAAGCTTTCGGGCAAAAACCCTTCAACAGGCAAGCTGAAGCATAAATACGACACTATGAACGTTCATAGTGTCGTATTTATGCTTTATCTTGCCTGTTGAAGGGTTTTTGGCCGAAAGCTTGCGTTGTTAAATGATTAAAGAAACTTGTCTTCTTTCAATTTATTAAATCGCTACATATCTTACAGAGAAGAATCCTTTATATCTAACCTATTTTTGATAAGAAGAATTTTTTACAAATTTGACTAGCACGAATTTATAATTTATAAAATTCGAATACACAATGAAGATGTAACATAAAACCATATTTACATCTCTATTTGGTATTTATTCATTTGAAGTTAGGATCAGACATGACGTAGCCACGCAATAATATTTGAAACGAAGGCGATAAAAACGTGGTGATTTTCTTTTAATGGTGAAACACAAGCTTTCAGGCAAGAATGCCCTTCTTCAGGTTACAACTTGGAAATATTTTAAAACTATGGATATGAAAGAGGGTATGGAGAATAAGACTTTTTTTTTTTTGTAAAACATTTAACAAGGAAGGAGGAGGGAAAAAACAAAAACAAAAGAAATGGAAGGATAGATGTGTATACAAGAAGAGAAAAAAAATCTTATAATAACTAAAAAAATTTATACATTTATTATACGATCTAGATGAACCGGTTCTTCATAGGCATTTGCACAGAATGAATTTGTTAACCAACCTATATTGGTTTACTTAAATATTGTATTTATTTTTATAAAAAAACATTATTTTTATGATTAACGCGATGATAAACTTCCTTATCAGCATCATGAATATTATAATCATTGTCGGTATAATAAATGGTAAAAAAGAAGAAGAAAAAAAGTCTCTTTTTGCCGGTCCCAAGTCCGGATGGAGTAGAGGGAGCAGTAACAAGCTCACTAAAAAACCTGGGCTCAGCTGGACTGGCTAATAGTACCCTGTAAGGTCTCCAGGGATACAGGATGAGCAGCGTTTGTACTCCATGTTTGGAGCGGCTGTACATGGTGTACAGGATGTACTAGGTGATACAGGATGTACTAGGTGTCCACCCACCTTCAGCCTCAGTTGATGTGTCGTCCACCAGGACCTCAGTGACAGACACGGACGGAGGACCTGATGTCACTAGACGTCCTGCGAACTTCTCGAGGACCAGCGGAGTGACAGCTCTGGCCTCGGGGTTGTCGCGCTCCAGGACCACGGCTGCACACGGTCACAGAGATGTCGTACACTTAGATAGACTCGCCATGAAGCCATTTTCAAACAAAGATATTTCCATAGTTTATCATAGATGCCCCCAAAGACCAGCCTGCACCACGCTGACGAGGGCCAACAGCCCGAAACGCGTACATGGTTAGCTTTTTTTCTTGATTAATCAATAAACGGTATTTGGCGCCAATTCTGAAATAATTTATAAATGAGTTAAAACAAAGCATCAAGGGCTGCGTATCTTTTATTAGAACGAATATAAAACGAGCTTTCGGGCACATACGCCCTTCTACAGGAATTAATAAAACAATTATCCAACTAGTCTGAAATAGGATTTTTATACAATTCCTGTAGAAGGGCGTATGTGCCCGAAAGATCGTTTTATATTCGTTCTAATAAAAGATACGCAGTCCTTGATGCTTTGTTTAACTCATTTATAAATCTTACAGGGTTTTTCAATTGATATTAAGATACGTTATCTGAAATAATTGAAAATTAACGATTAATTCATATTTATTCCGATAGATGGTGCTAGCCATCAGCAACTTTCAGTTGCACGATCAGGAAATGCCATTTTTTTTTCTTAAAGATATTTTCGTCAACAATTTCTCCCACAATTCTGACCCAAGTCCGACCACCTCACCAGTGAGTGCAGGCAACCAGAGAAATGCAAAGTTCAAACACTTGATATCTACATAGACATGTGCTGTATGTACAATCTACCAGGTCATTGAACTTGGGGTACTTAGGATTGATATTGTAGCGAGAGAGAGAGAGAGAGAGAAGTATTTATTATTTTACATTAGTATTAACAGAGTATCATTTTTTATGTTTATATTTTACTACTCTGTAACCTTCCCATATTCATTATACACCTATCCCCCGATTTACACGTTTTCACTTTTACACGGTTTTCCAAATACGTTTTTTTATCGCACTATACTAAATGCTACTGTGATTGAACACATGCGCTGTGTACACATCTCACGAGGAATCCCGAGCTTATGTGCTGACTTGCTGCACACCCACACTGTGTCTGTATTTCTTCGCATAAAAATTTCGCGAAAATTTTTAATTTTCGATTTACACATTTTTCTCAGGAACGTATCTACCGTGTAAATCGGGGGATAGGAGTATTTTGTTTATCCTTCATAGTTTGTTTTTGCCTTAAATAAATTGCCGTGTCATCCTGAAGTTTGTCTTTCCTAATTTTCCACGTGGCAATATAAAAACAATTTCGGAAAATAGAATCTTCTGAAATGTTAATAATAAGAACAGCTTCCTAGGCTGAGTTTCTTGCTTGATTCTATATTCTCTCAAACCTTCGTGTATCATAAACCTTTATATAGGATTATATGTTCTTTCTTCTTGTATGAACCCTTCCACTCCTGTATAAAGGTTTATGATACCTGGACTCTTGAGAGAATGTATATAATACAGTAGGAACCATATCATCGGAGAGAGAAAAGACCCGCTTTTTATTATTATTATTCATAAAAATAGTTTATGACTTTGCATATATCCTATTCAAACATAATCATTTCCATATATTAAAAATAAAAATGGAATATCCTGACCAGGCGCACAAGTGCTTTAAAGAAGGCAGAACGCCATCTGGTGCAACAGATTTAGCCTGTTTCCTGATATTTGGCCAACCCAATTTCTTGATAAATCAAGAAATCCACGAACGCGTTTCGCGCTTTTTGGCGCTCGTGGATGGCTTTTCTTGATTTATCAAGAAATTGGGTTGGCCAAATATCAGGGAACAGGCTAAATCAATGTTTAGTTGATTTCTGTTCCATCAGATGGCGCTCTGCCTTCTGTAAAGCACATGTGCTCCTGGTCAGGATATGCCATTTTTATTTTTGATTTCAACACCTGATCTTTTTATCTTTTATTTTTTTCTTTCGTTTTTTCATTTCCATATATGCTAATTGTTATAAGTATTATTATATAATCATAATGGAATTTAATTAGCAAACCAAATATTCCTAATTCTAATGAGTATTTAATTGTAATACACTTTGTACATTGATACATTTGCAAGGGCTTCCCAAAAGTAAGGTGTTGTGAGTGTATTCGCTATGAGTGCTGTTTCTACTCTGTGTGTTGTACAACGCTCTATATACAGAGGTATCACTATATCTGTAGGTATCAGATAGAACCAAACATGTTCTGTCACAGCGAGAACTCTAGGTGCGGATTGGGATCAAAGTGGAGAAAACAACGATCAGAATAGACTGGTTCTAGAAATGGGCGATTCATAAAAGTTAGTACAAGATGATATATATTTTTTTATATAAACATTATTCTGTTTATGTGTTTCAACCAAAAAAGGTAGTTGTCACTTGCACGCATCATTATTTTAATGAAGCCACCACGTCTAGGTTTGACGTTAAACAAACTAAAGAATATTTCTATGAAAATAGACACTTCGGCCAGTTAGAGTTTTTTTTATTTTTCTCAACGTTTCGACAAAAATCTTTTGTCTTCGTCAGGAGAAGTAAATAAAAATAAAGCATTTGGCAAGGCTTTAAAAATTGTTCAAGATGAGGTTTGGTAGAAAGAAGACCATGATTGTAAGATGTAGAGGACATGGACGAACAGAAGACTACAGGGAAGTCTACGAGGATTGCGAGAATCAGATAATGGAGATACTCGAACAACTGAACGATGAAACTTTCCTGAGCCTTGATGATATAAGGAAGGGTTACTCAGGGGACATGTTCGCGGTTCTATACCGCAGTGATAGGAATTATCTCCTCGATACTCACGCCTGAAAACAAGATTACTCTCGTCAAATTCCTCAACACTGCCATCGAGCATGTTGGGCACAAGAACTCCAGAATTGTCAAGAGCCTGTCTAAACTCAAGACAGCTTGTAGCTCCTGATAGGATACAGACGTTCCTTCAGAGAAGGTTTCCTCTGGTGTGAATATTTCTCTTCATTTTAAGCTATTTTACAGGGAAGTCTTCGCCAGCAGCAGGCTGACAAGGGACTGAAGAAAGAGATGCACTCTCAGCTTTCAAAATGATTCTCCTCTATGATACACATAGGTAGCCCGGGATGGAATACACAGTTCGTCAACCGGTCTTATTTCAATTTTATAATGTAATACATTAGCGCGTCAACTGTTATGAGAATTCCAAACTATTATAGACGCGTATGATTCTTTTCAAAATTAAACAATTATCTACTGCCCTTACTGCAATGAAAAATTATGGGGAGGGCCTGGACAGTAAAATTGTTTAATTTTTAAAAGAACCATACGAGAGAATACCCCTTTCTCCAAAATGTATTCGAAGAACCTCCAAAGAGAATCTATAAATGGAAGGCAACAGAGAAACTTTCCAACTTTGGGGTATCAATTTGGGTGATAAAGTGAATCGATGATTGTCGATACGGCGGTTATCTGTGTGTCAACAAACACCAGGGCAACCCTGCATCGATCTGGACAGGGACCTGAGGCTGATTTCAGGAATCCTTCAATTTGAGCGAATTTGGACAAAGACAGAAATAAAATTTTATTTTTCGTTGAAAAGAAACCCATGCGGTGTAACTTCAAGTGTTGTTTTACAATCACAAGCCGCATTGTATTATAAGTTACTTTATGTATTATTTATGAATGGAATAATATACGTCCAGGGTAGCCTAGTGGACATGGCATCTGCCCGGTAAGCGGAACATTGTGGGTTCGATTACCATCCCTGGACACTTTTATTTTTCCGTTCATCATTACTCTTCATAATTCACCCTTTCATACCTCATCCAAAAAGGTTAGAAATAGTCAATATTTCACCTTGAAATAAATTTTGATTTTTCGTTGAAAAGAAACTCATGCGGTGTAACGTCAAGTGTTGTTTTACAGAACCTTCTATAACAGAGGAAAATTCACACGCCGCAATATACACATAGATTTGAAGCAGAAGATCATAACGGTTTGGTTAGATGCTGTGGATATGGAGCAAATAAGGTTAGGAATGGACAGTTTAGGAAATTTGGAATACTTTTTGAATATGTGCATCTCTGAATGTTATTTTGCTTTGACAAGTTTTAGGGGTAAAAGAATTCGGAAAGTAACAAGCTGTTTAGTTAAGAGGAAAGTTTGAAAATATATTTTATTTTCTTGACAAGTTTCGGGTATTAAATAAGTCGAAATTCCCAGCCTATTAGGTTAAGAGGAAGGTTAGAAAATACAGAATTGTTTATTGTATTGGCAAGTTTCGGTCACTGTAATATATTTAATAGTTATTGACTGTTATTAGTTATTATCCTGATATACATGGTGAAAGGTACAAATTCCTTAAGTTTTTTTTTGTCCATGAATGTATCTTTCAGAGTTATTGTCTGAATCCCGATATACATGGTAAAAGGTACAACTTCCTTAAGTGTTGTTCATGAGTGTATCTTTCAGAGTTATTGTCTGAAACTCGATATACATGCTAAAAGGTACAACTTCCTTAAGTTTTGTCCATGAATGTATCTTTCAGAGTTATTGTCTGAATCCTGATATACATGGTAAAAAGTACAACTTCCTTAAGTTTTGTCCATGAGTGTATCTTTCAGAGTTATTGTCTGAATCCCGATATACATGGTAAAAGTACAAATTCCTTAAGTTTTTTTTTTGTCCATGAGTGTATCTTTCAGAGTTATTGTCTGAAACTCGATATACATGGTAATAGGTACAACTTCCTTAAGTTTTGTCCGTGAATGTATCTTTCAGAGTTATTGTCTGAATCCTGATATACATGGTAAAAGGTACAACTTCCTTAAAGTTTGTCCATGAGTGTATATTTCAGAGTTATTGTCTCAATATACATGTTAAAATGTACAACTTCCTTAAGTTTTTTTGTCAATGAGTGTATCTTTCAAGTTATTGAATGAATTCTGATATACATGGTAAAAGGTACAACTTCCTTAAAGTTTGTCCATGGGTGTATATTTCAGAGTTATTGTCTCAATATACATGTTAAAATGTACAACTTCCTTAAGTTTTTTTGTCAATGAGTGTATCTTTCAGAGTTATTGTCTGAATCCCGATATACATGGTAAAAGGTACAACTTCCTTAAAGTTTGTCCATGAGTGTATCTTTCAGAGTTATTGTCTCAATATACATGTTAAAATGTACAACTTCTTTAAGTTTTTTTTGTCAATGAGTGTATCTTTCAAGTTATTGTCTGAATCCTGATATACATGGTAAAAGGTGCAACTTCCTTAAGTTTTGTCCATGAGTGTATCTTTCAGAGTTATTGTCTGAATCCCGATATACATGGTAAAAGGTACAACTTCCTTAAAGTTTGTCCATGAATGTGTCTGTGGAGTATAAATAACAAATGAACAGAACAGTGGAAGACTTCAGGTAGAAGACTGAGGTTCTATCCAACCAGAAATGATACTCTGTAAGATTTCAGTTCGAGTGGTTCAGGTATGCAAATTTCTTTTAAAAACAGATACGATTCGGCATCCATAGTATCGCTTGGCGAAGATTTTGATCCTTTAATGACATTCCGTTCTGATAAAGACATCATGTTCGAAGGTTGAGGCACTATTCCTCGCCCACCAATTCCCAATCTCTTCAGATAAAAAATGATCGGTGTGAAACCGTCCGTAGGCACGGCTATGTTTTTAGCTGGGATTTTAGCAGTTCTATAATCAAGTTTGACTAATCTATACACATTATGTTACAGAGATTTGTTAAAGGTAGAAATTCATGTCGAAATTAACAAAGTTTGCCAGAGATTCAGCCTACATATCATTGGCTTCAATTGAACTCTACATCTTTCATCTTCTGACTTCTTTTCCAAATTAATCTGCCCTTAGCCCCCCGATAACGTGTAGAAGAGGATAGCACCATGCTACATTCTTCGAACCCGATCTCTGGAAGCTATCGATTTCAGGAATTTGAGGTCTAAACATTGGAGAAGATTGCTAGTACATACAACTCTGTCAATGTTTCAAAATGAATATTTATAGACAAGGGGGGATGACAAAATCATATATCCAGTTATATTGCATACTTTGAATATTAAAGCAAATGAGTGGGTATGATATACAAAAATAGTATTTACAGGCGATACTAATTATGCAAATCAGGATAAAAAGAGCATCAGACAATAGAAGCGGAATCGCAAGTTGATCTCTTGAAGAGAGGTGTAATTTTCCAGGAGGTGCCGTCAACTTAGGTGGCTCGTAATTTACAAGGTCTATTAGCATGCAGCCTCTTCAACGGGCATTGTCATCCGGGGCAAAAACATGGCATTACTGGGAAGCAGGAGCATTGTTGGAGCACCAAAACAGACCAACATGTTATTTCCAGATGCGTGCGTCGTCTGCATGCGTGATCGCGTGCCAAGCCCTTGTAAACTGTTGCGCATATAATCGTCGGTAAGCCGGAAAGTCACTTTTTGTCTCAGCCTGGAAGTACCATTCTGGTGTGTTAAATTCTTTCTTTCAAGAAGTCCAGTTTATAGTCTCTGCTATTAAAAAATAATCCGTTTTTTCCAAGCTGATATTTTGTATGTGATTTCTGAATTTTTGTTCGATACCCTAATTCCAAAAAAAAAAAAAAAAAAACATATTTTCATTTTTTTAAATTAAAAAGACATATATTGGATCAAAATATAATTTATTTTACTAATATTTCAGTTGGCTGAGTGCCAAACTTTATCAAGGTATTATAACATATTAATGTGCGTCTTTTTTTTTTTCTCTTTCATTTTCTTTTTTTTTTTTTTTTTTGCGAATCTTGCCTTCAGATTTCTGTATGAATTATGCCAATATATGCAGGTTAAGGTTGACATGAAATTCCCTTGAATATTTTCAGTAAAATTATAGTGTTATATTTATATTTCACGTATATTTATATAAATTATATTTGATCATTGTTGTGTTGCTATTGCATCTTAATGACAACATTTAGCGGTAACGGTGGGCCAATGGTATGTTGCAGTAATTTGCATATTGTTATCTTTAAGCAATATTTTTCATGATGAGTAGGTTTTATACATGTCTTTTATTCCATGTTCAATTTGAACAAATAAAAATTTTACCTTTATCTTAGCTTTTTACGAAAAGATAGAACAATATATAAATCAAATGTTTTCATTGTGACTCTAACCTAATTTTAAAATGAATGAATAAACGCTCTCGTTTTTCTTTTCGAAATATATATCTCATATATATATATATTTATATTTAAATTAAAAAGGCATATATTGGATCAAAATATCATTTATTTTACCAATATTTCAGTTGGCTGAACGCCAACCTTTATCAAGGTGTTATAACATATTTAATGTGTGTCAACAACAAACTCAGCGCCACATAACGTCAATAGAATTAAGTTTTAAAAATATTCTGCTTAAACTCAATGGGGAGAATTTTTTTTAAACATTTTTATTATGGACAAAATATATATATAAATATAAAATGGGCAAAAAAAATATTTTGTGTTGATTTTGGAATTAGAGTTATAGAATTATTATTTACTGATTGATATAAAGAATTGAGCCTTTGTTTTAGGTTGGTATACATGAGTATTTCAGTCGTGGTAAAATAATAAAACATAATCACAATTTGCTTTAATTGTGCTAATAAAGTATAAAATACATAATTGAGAAAGTAGTACCGTACTTAAGGCGTGAAGAATGAAGAAAACAAAATACTCATTTACATATCTCCAGAAAGAGCCGGCCAACGGGAAACAACAACAAGTCTGGTGGTCGATTTAAACAGAGTAATTTGTTCTAGAATTTATCATTTCAAAATAAATATAATTTTTATATAACATATATATAAAACAACGCTTGAAGTTACACCGCATGAGTTTCTTTTCAATGAAAAATCAAAATTTATTTCAAGGTGAAATATTGACTATTTCTAAACTTTTTGGATGAGGTATGAAAGGGTGAATTATGAAGAGTAATGATGAACGGAAAAATAAAATTCCCAGGGATTCCCATACCTCATCCAAAAAGGTTAGAAATAGTCAATATTTCACCTTGAAATAAATTTTGATTTTTCATTGAAAAGAAACTCATGCGGTGTAACTTCAAGTGTTGTTTTACAATCACAAGCCGCAGTGTATTATATTGTAACATATATATATATATCTTATATTCGGGGTGAGGGAATAAAAAAAGTAATTCATTATTAAGTAATGTTTATATTGTCGTATGCAAATTTTACTTACAAACAAAAAGAAGAATGAAATATAAATTATTAGCAAATATGCTTATTTTATTTTAAAACAAATTTAACTATATAATATTATATACTTGGCAAATTAGTTTATTAAAAAAACACATTTAACCAACCTAAAATAAAAGCAAATCTATCTACAACAGAACAAAATAATAATTAAAAAAGTTTTTTTGTTATTTGGTCAAATTAGAAAAAAATATTCATATATTTTCTCCCTTTTAGAAAAAAAATTAAATTGAATATAACATATATATCTTCAAAGAGAAAATACGGTCGGTGGATCAAAAAAAGTCGGTGGATGAGAGGGTAACACGCTCGATTCCCGACAGTCATGAAACGGGATTGAATCCCACGTTAAAAATTGTTTAATATGTGAATAACCTTCACATATTATTCATTGTTCAATTATCATGAACTAGGTTGCTCTTGCTGAGCGGTACCTATTTATGTGAATTTGAACCAGGTCAGAGAAAATACATTTTTAACTTTTGATAAATTCGTTCAAAATTCAGATACTTTCATGCGATTTATTATTATTATATATATTTTGCTTATCCCTAGTACATGTGGTATAGGCCATGATATTCATGGTGGGTAGTTAGCGACTGCTTTTACTATAAGTACACCACATGTCTACACATATGAAAAGCAGTTAGACTTTGCACTTACAAATGTGCCAGAGCCCCGTTTGGTTACTTGCACTCGCTGGTGGGGTTGGACTTTTGCAAGAATCGGGGGCCATTGGAGCATTTTTTTTTTTAAACAGAAAAAAATGTCCAATGCGGAAATCGAACCCGGCGCGTAGTGGTCGAAAACTAAACTGTTTAATCAGCCTTCTACCGACCCCCTTTTTTATTATTAAATATTTTAGAAATTATTAAATATATCAGTTTTACATACCTATATATACGTAGAAAATATTAAAAAGATAATAGTTACAATAAATATATATTGCTATAAATAAATTATAAATTTTTAAACGTATCAACGAACCAAAACTTCTCTCAATATATAACTTTCTATAATATAAACTCTGGAATTCTCCAAGTTGTTCATGGATGTTATAAGAGAGATAAAACAACAAATGTGTAAATACACACGCACACACACAACACACAAACACAACACACACACAACACACATACACACACATACAAAACCTTTATTAAGACACACAGGTCTTACAGAGGATTCTCCTT
This sequence comes from Cordylochernes scorpioides, assembly GCA_030710605.1. Classification (NCBI taxonomy): domain Eukaryota; kingdom Metazoa; phylum Arthropoda; class Arachnida; order Pseudoscorpiones; family Chernetidae; genus Cordylochernes; species Cordylochernes scorpioides. The sequence continues at coordinate 78,321,120 of CP092874.1, forward strand.
GGGGTTACAAGACGGAGAAACCCATGAAAGTGGGAATTATACAAAGGGGTAAAAATGGAGAAAGATTATATACACATGGTAAATATATACAGATTATTATTTGAATAATCCTATGTAAAATAAGAATATGAATTTGGAAATATGGATGGAAGAAGTGGAGAGCGAAAAGAGGAAAGAAAACAGGTATTTACATATGGAACATACATATAATGGAACAAGTCAATTTAAGCTCTTCTGCTCACACAGCACAGGTGGACCATGGCTTTTTCAAGAAATCTTTAAGAGATTTTCCAGGAAAATCTGAGTGTTCAGAGTTGTAAGGTACAAATGTGTATTTATCTTGGCTCTCAATGTACGTCTATAGAATTCCACACATCACACCTTGTCTTTACGCCCGTTAAAGAACGATGTCGTTCGAAATCTAACGAAATAAACATCTATAGAAGAAGCTACTTTCGAGTTTATAATCTTACAATATAGAAAACAACAAAACAATAAATACATTAAAGTATCCATGTCATGTTTTTACTTCTTTCCTTAAAAGTTTTGCCAACTCGAAGTTTCAAAGCGTTTTTCTATTCTTCTTGTGTTTTACTTGTCAATGTGATATTCCCCTACAAGATATAAGATACCTTCTTTGGATATAACAACCGTAATGGCAACAAATATGTCAGATATGGATGAAGAGTTGAATAAACATACAAATATACATATACACCTATCCCCCGATTTACACGGTAGATACGTTCCTGAGAAAAACGTGCAAATCGAAAATTAATGAATTTTCATGCGAAGAAATACAGACACAGTGTGCGTGTGCAGCAAGTCAGCACATAAGCTCGGGATTCCTCGTGAGATGTGTACACAGCGCATGTGTTCAATCACAGTAGCATTTAGTATAGTGCGATAAAAAAAAAACTTATTTGGAAAACCGTGTAAAAGCGAAAACGTGTAAAACAAGTACCGTGTAAATCGGGGGATAGGTTTATAGTAATGCATTAGCGCGCCATCTGTTATCAAAATTCGAAACTATTATAGACGCGTATGATTCTTTTTAAAATAAAATAATTTCTACTGCCCTTACTGCAATGGAAAAATTAATGGGAGGGCCTGGCTCATCAGTGGTGAACCAGCGGATTAAACTGGCGAAACCGCTGGGAGGGTTCACCACTGAGGAGCCGGGCCCTCCCATTAATTTTTCCATTGCAGATTATAAGGTCTAAAAAGACACGAAACAAATTTCTAAACACACAAATGTTAATCTCAAAATTTACACATGAGATAAATGATAAAAATAAGTATACAGTAGAACCTCCCTGTAAAAGACAACACCTAATTGCAGAGCCAAAGTGTCCTTTAGGGAGAGGTGTCCTCTTACCAGAGAATTGCTGAATAGTAAAAATGGTAATTTTACAAATGAAAACTGTCCTTTATAGAGAGGTGTCCGCTAAAGGGGGATTCTACTGTATATGTTTCCACTAATTTAGATGCCAGTTTAAGCACTCTGTACTCGAGGTTTCCATCTAATACTATCTCTGGAGTTGTTATAAGAAAAAGTTATTCTTCAACAATCGGTCACACATGCATCCATTATCGTCATTTGTCATTGAATCAAAGCTGGCGGACTTACCAATTCGGATGTCATTCTGAGCATTGCAGAAGAACTCCAATAAAAAGATGCTGAAAAAGTACGAAGAACACCTCGCCATTTTTCAAAGCTGCAAACACAAAGTTTTTTTTTAAATTTGATATAGTCAAAATAGGCATAATCAAGATATATTAAAAGAAAATACACACAGGTAAATTTGTGTAAAGGTGTCAAAGGAATTTGCTACTGGTTGTCTGAAGCGGCCTATTACAGTGGTAATCCTTTTTTGAATTTAAGCTGCTACACCGCTATTGTCGGCAGTTGTAGGATCTTTGTGATAGGGAATCTAGTGAAACTATGATAATATGATTTTATAGCGAAATATAACGTTGATTGAAGAGAAGTGTAAAACGACACTTGAAGTTACACCGCATGGGTTTCTTTTCAACGAAAAATAAAAATTTATTTCAAGGGGAAATATTGACTATTTCTAACCTTTTTGGATGAGGTATGAAAGGGTGAATTATGAAGAGTAATGATGAACGGAAAAATAAAAGTGTCCAGGGATAGGAATCGAACCCACAATGTTCCGCTTACCGGGCAGATGCCATGTCCACTAGGCTACCCTGGACGTATTTTTCCGTTCATAAATAATACATAAAGTAACTTATAATACAATATAATACACTGCGGCTTGTGATTGTAAAACGACACTTGAAGTTACACCGCATGAGTTTCTTTTCAACGAAAAAACAAAATTTATTTCAAGGTGAAATATTGATTATTTCTAACATTTTTTGATGAGGTATGAAAGGGTGAATTATGAAGAGTAATGATGAACGGAAAAATAACGGAAGAGAAGTGTCTTATAAGAATTTTATTCGCAAGCTTTCGGACGTCCTTCTGCAAGTTTGACAATGACAAAAAGAAATAGAAACTTTTGTCATTGTAAAGTCACTAGAAGGACGTCCGAAAGCTTGCGAATAAAATTCTTATAAAACACTTCTCTTCAATCAACGTTATATTTTTCTATTTTTATTCGAAGAGTTTAATTTAGTCAATATGATTTCATGATTATAAAATATAAATATAATTTGAAAAATATATGGCGTGCGCTATTTGGAACGATACATCAATTAATTTTTACTTTAGTTCCCGTCGTAACTCGCTCTCCTCAGGGGAATGGATATTCTGAGGGACAGTGAGTCACTCAAACATCGAGAATTGAATAAAAATGGTTGATGTAGCCATATATTTTACCAAATAAACTTCCATCTAACAAATTATCGTCAGGACAATAATTATGTGAACTTTTATATCCTATCTTTAATCTGAAGAGCCATAAAAGAAAAACAAAGGTCAATCAAAGCTAAATTATTGTTTTAAAATATAAAGTCACTTATAAACCTTGTAAAATTGAAAGATTTTGAGATATTTTACCCAAATTAGTCGTTGGAAAGAATAACTTGGGTTCAAGCCAAGCTTCTGTTCACCTCCGTGTCCGTCCAGCGGAGGTCTATTGTCCCATATAATCCCTTTTTGATTGAATCCTTCCGATTTTAGAAAAACCTTTTCGCTTTTTTTTTTTTAATCCGACACTTGGGAACTTCAAATATTCCTCACAATGGATTTTACAAACAATAATTTCACAGACGTTCTTTGGTTTTGTGTAGTAAAGTTATATCTATAATTTCTATGTATTTCTGCCTAACTTCTCTTTAATTTTAAATTGTAAATTTCATCCTTTGACTTGTGATAAATATTATTGAAGTTTGTTTTATGTGTAGAACAAACCTTCAAGCTTTAATGCTTTCTTATTTCTTGATTCATAACTTATTTATACAGTTTAACTGCGACAACTCCGGATGAATGTGATGGTGAAAAAGCATTTTTTCTTCTCCAAATATGGAAGTGTTTCCTTTAAATGTCTGATCAAGGCGGTCAATGACTCACTATAGTTCAGTGTTAGGTTTCCCATTTTCTAAAAAGTCTATAAGAGTGACGCCTTTCATATTTCTAAAAAATAAAAATTGTCCCCATAAATATTCGGGTAGATAGACCATCTTTGCCTTCTTAGTTCGGTTCTAAAATCACTTTATTAGGTACCGCTCAACAAGAGCAGTCTAGTTTATGATAATTGAAACAATGAATAATATATGAAGGTTATTAAACAAAATGTTAACGTGGGATTCAATCCCAGTTCATAACTGTCGGGAATCGAGGGTGTTACCCACTCGTCCACCGACTTTTTTATAAGTATATTGCCTTCTTAAAGCAGATTTCCAGAAGCATCTCATTTTTAAAAGAATTGTCGCTTGGTCTCCGGGGTATAATAATAAATAAAGGTCCCATTGACGCTCACAACTAGACTCAACAATCCTTTAGAGCTCCATAAATTATTCCAAACTTTTGAAGTTTTCGCATCCGTTTGTTTTCAATCGTGCCACCTACGAGCTGTTAGTTTAATTGATGACTTTAAATTTTATTTTTTTTTACTGTTTTAAAACCCAATTATAGTAAAAAGATGAAGTCGATAAACAACAACAAACCTTTTATTGGAGACCTATGACCTACATAGGATTCGCCCAGGTGCTTAAGTGAGTAGACAACATTACTTATTTACATACATCGTTCATTTACATAACCATTTACATACGGCTCTTTTTCCTCAATGTTTCTTCTCTGTCACATCCCTGTAAAACTTGTACAGGGCTAATGTACTGTATTCATTATAAAAGACGATAAAATTACAAAATTTGTCTTGTATAATAAATACGGATTTATAGGAGAGCTCTCGAATTTTATTGTTGAATGAGTACTTTAGCACTTTTATCATTTTAAATCTACTTCCTTATTTTATTTGGATTGTCAGATACTGGTGTTCTATCTTAATATCTGTGGTTTTTATTATTGAAATTTAATTCTCATCTGTGAATTGAAAAGCTTTGAGATGAAATCTAGCATCACTCTATATTTGCACAATGCTACAATGCTCTAACAATCTTAATGCTGACAAAGATGTATGACTCTTTCAGCCTGTTGAGTAATTGACCTAGCTTTATAACAGCTTTCTATAAGTATTAAATGGTTGGAAAATGGATTGTATTGGTAATCAAATCTTGATTGAGTGGCCATACACACCGCCATAATCTATAATAATTTAGCCAATCAGATATCTCGTTCGAGGCGCCAGGTTACCTAATATGCCACAGGACAAAGAAAACAGCCTAAACTAGGTTAATATAGGGTAATAGGCCTTAATGGCGTGCTATTAGGCCTTCTAGAACCATACAGAAATAATAATGATGACATAACTAAGGATTTAATCAAGTTAATGAAGAATTCTTTTTGAATCAACCAGAAGACATGAAACAATTACGAGACTGGCAACTTTGTTTATTCTATGAAATTACTTAATGGTCGCCATTTTATCTTTTTAAGATCACTTAAAAGCAAAGAATTTTCTTTAGAAATTCGTAAAAGTTCTTCTAAAAAAATACTTTATAATTAATATAATGAATTCGTACAAAGAAAAATTTGTATTTATTTTTATGATAGAAGGCAAAGTTATGTACACTTTTAGATTTATAGCTTTGAATAAGTTACAATAACACAACTCGCAGCATAATGAATTGGAAATTCACATGAAAAATATGTCGTAAAGTTTTTAAATTCCAACTTCTCTAAATATATTTGTATCAGAAAGTAGAAATGTGTGTGATATTTAATGATTTTCTGAATAAATTGAATTATAAGCACAAATCCAAATGTTTTTGACCTCTTTTCTTATGGAGCTATCAAAATAATTATTCCATAGAGAATATAGGGGCATGGAGAGAAATGTTACCTGATTGTATCATTGAACTAGAAATGAGGTGGAAGTGAGGTAAGAACGATTTACCCCAGCAGCTTCTTCTATCTGATATTGACTCATTAACTTTCTGGTCATGGGCTCACACCATGGCAACAATCTACCATAACATTAAATTGACTAAGGCACAAATTACCTAATCTGATAGATTTGCCTTGACATCTATCTGCATATGTACGTCTGCCATAGTACTAAGGCAAGTATAGAGAGTGTGGCTGTGATATGTCAATGAATTCTTTGTGAATTCTCTATTCTGATAGCTATCATTGCACACCTGGATGAATTTCATGAACTCTGTCCAATAATACAGTACATGTATTTTTTTTTTCAAATTAAAGATTCTTCGGCCAGTAAATCTTTTTTATTATCTCTAAGTTTCGACAAAAATCTTTTGTCCTCGTTAGGAGCGAACAAATTCTAATTTTTGTTTGCTCCTGACGAGGACAAAAGATTTTTGTCGAAACGTCGAGATAATAAAAAAGATTTACTGGCAGAAGTATCTTTTATTTGAAAAACTATGAATTCCGGCCAGGCAGCCTCTATCTTTATGAGAGAGATATGTAAATTTGTAAATATTTAATTCTAAGTTCTAATTTGTTTGTTGTTTTGTTTGTTTCCTCTGTAATAGGCGCAATATTGCGTCTGGTTGATTAATAAAAATGTAAAATGTAATTATCCACTCAGATGCCTTGAGTCAAAACACTCTTGTAATTGGGAATGTGAATAAACACCCATTTATTATTGTTTGATTGGGATTGCTTAATTGTACAGGATACTACAGTAACTACATCTACAGCCTGGGACACTATATGTAGACATGTTGATATACTCACTATCAGAACGTTCCACCGGCTATTCACCCCCTGTAGACACAATTATAAGATACGTAGATATATTGTCGTTTTAAACACTCCCCCGTGGCTTACAGTAGCTAAACCATTGACACTATGTGTAGACATGTTGGTGTACTCACTATCAGAACGTTCCACCGGCTATTCACCCCCTGTAGACACAATTATAAGATGTATGTATGTAGATATATTGTCATTTTAAACACTCCCCCGTGGCTTACAGTAGCTACACAACCATTTATTTCACTTCCCTAATCCACTAAACTCTCCATAAATCATCCTCCAATTAATAACAACCCCCTCATAAAGAAAACATTTTAAAAAATGAATGTTTACTTTCATTAATAAATTTAATAAAAAATGGAGGAATGAATAACGCCCTTTTAGTAATTAATACGATGTTGACAAATGGAGGGTGTTTCATACATATGCATGTATATTGTTGGCCTGATGTATGATCTCATTCGCCTCCATTCATCAACAACTCCTTTTTGTCTTCAGGATTAATCGAAGCAAGAGTCCCCTGTACCTCCACCATTTTTATTTGCTTGCTATAAATTGTCGGTTAGTTATTAATTGTGTCCTGAATAGTTAGTTTACCGGCTGGTAGATTAATTTAATGGAATAATTAGTTAGTTCGTTAGTTTAAACTTAAACTAGGCGTGTTTCTTGGGGAAATACATTTGGTGATATGTTTTTGTTCAGAAATTAGAAGTACAGAGCTGGAGCGTTTGCGTTGTTCAAATTTTGGAAGACGGCTGAAGAGAAGGGGAAGCTATACACATAATCTAATTGATGTAAATAATTATATGTAAATAATCTATGTCAGGATTAGAATGACGAATCCTGTATGGGACTTTGATTCCAGTAAAAGGCTTGTTGCTGCTGTTGTATATAGTCACAGTGTAGAAAATACTATACTATACCTACTACATATATCTCTGTATTCTTAGTTCTCTTCTCTTCAATTACTCTGTTAACTGGCGAATCCTTTATAGGACGAGAGGTTCTCAATAAAGGCTTTTGTTGTTGCTGTTGTATATAGTCACAGTGTAATAAAAATACTATACTATACCTACTACATATATCTCTGTATTCTTAGCTCTCTTCTCTTCAATTCCTCTGTAAACTGGCGAATCCTTTATAGGACGAGAGGTCCTCAATAAAGGCTTTTGTTGTTTTTGTTGTTGAAATTGAAGTTTATACAAAACTATCAAAATGGTGTAAAAAATAGGCTAAAAATAAGAAAACGGAATTTTAGAAAATAATTTCAAATTTTAAGAATTCTGTATTACATGTTCATCTCTGCCTTGACAGTTTATTAGAATCCACAAGCAATCCAGGGCCAGGTTTCTTTAACCATTTTTATTTCCCTAGATTTCGGGCCTACGTGCCCTTCAACAGGAGAGCTGTTAGCTTAATCCTCGTTGAAAAAGAGTTTCAAGTTATTGAAGTTTAGTTTCTTAATGGTTGAAATCTTTCAAGATGATCCTTCACATGGATCATCTGTGTGTATATGATGAACATTGCCATGTTGTTGGTCATGTTGTGGCCATGTTGTTCCATGCAAGCAGCCACTCAACTATGGAAAAGAGCAAACGAATGTACATCTAACGCTATTGTGGCATTTGAAATATACCGGTAGTGCATCAATTATATACAGGTACAATCAAAAAGTAACCGAACTTTTAAAAAAACAGAAATAAATAAATGTTGAATCATTGTATTTTTCAAAAATTTGCCAAACTAGGACCCTACACTATCGACACAATCCCCACTCCACTATCACATTCCCCACTATCTTCACTTGTACATCCTGAAATATCGTTGTCAGCTTTCAAATAACATTGGTTAAACGTTATTTAAATACATAAATATTATATTTAATTCGATAAGTGATTTCTATGTTCTGGAATTTAAAACTTCTGTCGTTTTAGAATAGTGCTTTATAAAATATTGTTGTTGTGTCCAATTAAGAGCCTCAGATGTCTCCGTACATCTCTATCACAGCAATGTCCTCTATCTTGGGTGTGTAAAGCTGCTGTTCTGGGTCAATTTTATATTGTTGTTGTCGTGTCCAATGAAGAGCCTCAGATGTCTTCATACATCTCTATCACAGCAATGTCCTCTATCTTGGGTGTGTAAAGCTGCTGTTCTGGGTCAATTTTATGTTGTTGTTATCATGTCCAATGAAGAGCCTCAGATGTCTCCGTACATCTCTATCACAGTAGTCACAATGTCTTCTATCTTGGGTGTGTGAAGCTGCTGTTCTGGGTCCATGTCAATTTTATGTTGTTGTTGTCATGTCCAATGAAAAGCCTCAGATGTCTCCATACATCTCTATCACAACAGTCGCAGTGTTCTCTATCTTGGGTGTGTAAAGCTGCTGTTCTGGGTCAATTTCTGTTGTTGTTGTGGTATCCAATGAAGAGCCTCAAATGTCTCCATACATCTCTATCACAGCAATGTCCTCTATCTTGGGTGTGTAAAGCTGCTGTTCTGGGTCAATTTTATGTTGTTGTTGTGGTATTCAATGAAGAGCCTCAGATGTCTGCATGCATCTCTATCACAGCAGTCGCAATGCCCTCTATCTTGGATGTGTAAAGCTGCTGTTCTGGGTCTATGTCAATTTTCTGCAAGGCTGCGGCCATTGCTGGGCATGAGAATATGTGAGTAGGTGTTAGTTCCACACCAGGACAATTGTTACATGTCCTGTAGGTTCTTGTGCCATCTGGATGTATTGTAATTTCTTTATAATGTTTCATTCTGAGTCTTGTGTGATTGTTTTTATTATTATTCTCCCAGTGTGTGTTTACGTCGCATATTTGACCATTTTCCAATAACTAATTTATTGTCCAATGATAAATTGAATGTCTTAGATTGATTTAAAAATAAAGGTTTCACGGCTCAATACTTAATTGCTTCGAAAATCGTAAATTCGCCCAAACTTTCCATTGGTGTAGAACGCCCACATAGCGGTTTAGTAAGGTTTAGGTCTTGTTGTACTTCAGCCTACTAAATATTGGTTAATTAAATATTCATATAATATATATGTTATATAAAAATGAATGAGAATTTTTGCTTGAATTTAGATCATGTTGAAGATTATGGTAATGCAGTCGTGGTTAAAAATCCTGAAAGAATAATAATAAAAATAGTATTGATTAGATATTGCTTTAATTGAACCCATGGAATATATATAAAAAACATTTTGATAAAAATAATGCCTGGCTTAAGGCGAGTAGAATATGGAAAACAAAATATTATTTAAATAATGTGCAAAGTTTTAAGCCGGCCATCGGGAAAAACAACAACGAGTTTTTATATGCAAAGCGTGACCTCTGGCTTTCGATTTAACAAAATATTTGAATCTATGATATATAATTTTAAATAAAATAATATTTTTATACAACATACATATAGAGGTATTTATATTTATTATAAAAACTAGTTCTTAGAGAAAAATGATCAAACAAAATGGCGTCAAGGGTAAATTCGAAAATGTAAAATTTTAAACCTTTTTATAAACATTTAGTCAGAAGTGTAACACATTCATGGACAAAACGTAAGGAAGTGGAAAGTCTTTGTCGCTGACCGTCTGTTTGTTTAAAGGAGACAGAGGTAATTTTGTGCACACTTAGTTATCTAGTGTGTCTCCAATAAAGGTCACTGTGTATCAAATATCTTTCAGAGTTATTGTCTCAATCCTGATATACATGATTGAACTTCCTTAAGTTTTGTCCATGAGTGTATCTTTCAGAGTTATTGTCTTAATTCCGATATACATGCTAAAAGATACAACTTCCTTAAGTTTTTGTCCATGAGTGTATCTTTCAGAGTTATTGTCTGTATCCCGATATACATGCTAAAAGATACAACTTCCTTAAGTTTTGTCCATGAGTGTATCTTTCAGAGTTATTGTCTGTATTCCGATATATATGCTAAAAGATACAACTTTCTTAAGTTTTGTCTATGAGTGTATCTTTCAGAGTTATTGTCTGAATCCCGATATACATGCTAAAAGGTACAACTTCCTTAAGTTTTGTCCATGTGTGTATCTTTCAGAGTTATTGTCTGAATCCCGATATACATGGTAAAAGGTACAACTTCCTTAAGTTTTGTCCATGAGTGTATCTTTCAGAGTTATTGTCTGAATCCCGATATACATGGTAAAAGGTACAACTTCCTTAAGTTTTGTCCATGAGTGTATCTTCCAATTATTTATCCTATGGGCGACAGACTTCCTTCATTTATTATAAAATGAAGTTACTGACACATTGCAATAGTGATATGTATTCGATGTTCAAATTCTCTAGCCATACCTTCATGTTCAGATCTGAAGATGGGCGGTGTGAAAGCCCTTGTAATCCCTTTTAACCAAAAATAGTTGCGGCGTTCTTTTTGTAATTGTCAAACCTGAAAACCCCACCATATTTTGTCTAAAAGTTGTAGAATTACTTAGAAATAATTGAAAAAAATAGAAAAGGATATTTTGAAAATATTAAAAATTTCGTTAATATTTTTCTTGCATTCACGCCTACGTAACGAGTTTAATCGCCAGTTAGGTTGGAATGCCTATTAAGGGTTGAGTCGCCAATTGTCTGTGTGTATTACTAAATTGATCTCAATGTTAAAATTCCCCCATAAAATGTAATAAACGACAAAATATACATTCTGTGATAACTGTGCAAAGCCCCAAAATTCCCATAAATGCGTCTTCATTCTTGGTAGGAATGTGGAGGGGAACAGATTTTGATGTAGATACCGCTGAAGATCTTTCCTGTCAGATTCAGGGATGGCGACCATGCAGTTGGGTTATAAAGGTAAGTGGGAAGTTTAGGATTAAGTCGGAGGGTCAACTCTCGGGAGGGAAGTCACCTACCGTCAACAGTCCGCTGTTGGCTAACAATGTCAACATCGATTTGTCCGTCGCCCTGACAGCATATCGACATGTCCAATGAGGTCCTGCGTTGTCCAAGAAATGCTCTTTCTGGACCTTCTGACACTGCACGCCTCGTTGGACAAATTCTGCTTGGATTGCTAATTCTATCCAGAAGAATATCCACAAATCCGAAAATATTTGATCCTTAATGTGTGCGTTGTCAAATGATGTGCTTTTCAAACAGAAGTCAGGTAGATTCAGCGCAGAGCTATGTTCGCATCGTTCAAGATGTTTAATAACAACAAGACGCATTATTTAGAAATATCCTTGCTATGTTTGAAATAGGTTCAGCCAGAGACAAGGAAGGTCCTGTGGGAAGAGATTGTCCGTTAGCTTCTGTCATTACTGCTTCAATACAATTGAACTTTTGTTTCATAAAGAATTTCTATTGTCAATCAATCATATAATCAGGCTTTCTGTATTTCAATGAAAAATAGACACTTCGGCCAGTTAGAGTTTTTTATTTTCTCAACGTTTCAACAAAAATCTTTTGTCTTCGTCAGGAGAAGTAAATAAAATAAAGCATTTGTCCAGGCGATTATTTACTTCTCCTGACGAAGACAAAAGATTTTTGTCGAAACGTTGAGAAAAATAAACAACTCTAACTGGCCGAAGTGTCTATTTTTCACATAAATATGAATGCTGGCCAGGCACAACCTCTATCTTCAGGTTTTCTGTAGTAGGAATGATATCATACACAATATAATGGTGGTTGGAGGTTCCATACTGACCAGGAGTTTCCCATCACAGAAAGAAGCGTAAAAAGTGTTTCATTTGAAGAATGAAATATATATATATTTTTTTACTTATCCTTTTAGTCTAAATTAGACAAGATCTTGGAGGTCGTGCTCGTAAAGAAGCTTAAGAACTCTTCTTGGTTCTCTGTACAGGGATCTTTTGTCCTTTCCAATGCAATTTAGTAAATGTTGGGGAGTGGCCTCTTCGGTTTTGCACCTAGTGCACATGGGAAAGCTTAGAATGAAATATGACTAAAAGTAAAATATATATTGTATGTTGAACTAGTTTATATGCATTGAGACCACTCTAGTGAATATTAGAGGTAAAAGTTTAATCGCCCTAAAATATTTTCTTTTTTTTTTTAAATAAAAGTGTGCGTTGTATTGGTTTAATTGTGCTAAATCTTTAATTAACAAACATATTTGATATTTAAATTAATATATAATAACATTATTTTATATCAGTTTGAATAATTGATGCGTTGCCAAAATAATCAAATTTAGATATGCAAACCTAATCTACTAATGTGCATATTTCCGGACAATCCCACAGTTCCACCACGTCCTTATCTCGTCTGCTTATCTGAGCTCCCGGAGTAGTTTAATCTCTAACCAGGATTAACTATTCTAATCCTTTTATCAGACAACTATCGTGTCCCCTTCTTAACTATTCTTCGAATGTTCCAACTTGTTTTACCATCAGAGGATTAAGGGGAAACCTTTTTTCTTTCTCATCTTGCGAAGTATTTTATCTTCAAAGCTCCATTAGTAAAATATAATTTGTGGTTTTACATTATTTTCCTTCTCACACACAGAATTAATAAAAAATTATCAATAAATATATATTTTTTTACACAAATAAATTTACTGGCAATGCGTTTCTTTTTATATATCATCAAATATTATCTCTACAGATATGTATAAAGAAACGCATTGCCAGTAAATTTATTTGTGTACAAATTTTAACGATAGATGTCAATTAAATTTAAAATATAGCTTTTTATTGTGTGATAAATCATCTTTCGAGAAATTCATTTATTAAATAGTGTTGAATTCTCATTGAGTAATATTGTTAAATTTGAATCAAAATTAATAAAAAATTATCAATTAACAAGTATATTTTTTTATTAGAAAAACGATATTTCGAGCAACAAACTTCTTTTACAACAACAACAACAACAAAAAGCCTTTATTTAGGGTCACTGACCCTATACAGGATTCACCAGAGGTATGCATAAGAACAAAGCAGTGAGGCAAAGGAAACAACGATATAGACAGAGGAAAAAGAAAAAAAAAAGAAAAAAAAAACAAGAAAGAGGGAAGCAAGAAAAACAACACAAAAAGAGTAGCAGTAAGAAAGTGAGGAGTGAGTGTCACTTGGCCTTCTTCTGAGATATGGACTTGTGGAAACCATAAAACGCCGTAGCAATATACTTATTCTGGGTCATATTGTGAATTATTGATGGAAGTGAAACACAGAGTTGCCCAGTTTTGAGCATAAGGGTTCTTCTTTCTTCTTTCAACAAACTTCTTCTACTGAGTTAACAATGGCAAATGGAGAAATATAAAGTGTTTATAAAACAAATGTGCACATGTGTGTATAACATACATATGTGAATATAAACCCTCAATATATATAATTGTAAATACATTGAGTGTTTTAGAGGGATTTTTAAAGTCTTGATTTTGTTATGCACATGTACAGGTGAACATTTGCTTTTAACAAACAGTTTGTATTTCTCCATTTGCCATTGTTAAGTCAGTAGAAGAGGGTTGTTACTCGAAAGATCGTTTTACTAATAAAAAATATACTTGTTAATTGATAATGTTTTAGTAATTTTGAATAAATTTTAACAATTTTACTTTGAATTCAACATCATTTTATTTAGGAAATGAAAGCATTAAAAAGATAGAGAGAGAGAGATTGAGATTGAAACTGATTTATTTCAAAGTCAATATAAGATTATATAAGGTTAAATACAGAATAAATATAAATATGAATAAAAAGATTATATAATGATAAATATATATGAATAAATAGATATAAATATGTATATATAAATTAATTAATAAATATATATATGTATATGAGAAAGCACGAATATTTCTTTTAAACATAAAACAAACATCTACTGTCTTTACTGCGATGAAAATATATGTCCATAGTTTACATAAATATCATTTCTAATATTCCATTCTTCAATGTAGCATATATAAGCAGAATTGTACAATACAGTATTAGAGCTCTAAGAGACGGTCTGGTAGATTAAATTGGTGAAGTAGCTGGGAGGGTTCACCACTGATGAGCCAAGAGAGCCCTGCCAATACTTTTCATCACAGTAAGGACAGGAGAAGTTTGTTTTGTGTATTAAAAAAAACATTCGTGATTTAATTATTTTATATGTATATAGATAAGGGGGTCTTATAATTAATTATTTTATTTGGTTAAAAGAGATTAAACCAGCGGGTGGGAAGGAAGGAAGGAAGGAAGGAAATATATTTATTAACGGGGCTGCTAACCAAAATAGATGATTTTGAGCCCCCCCCCCCCCCCAAAAAAAGTGGGGTGAGATTGAAATGTATCCCATGACATTACAAAAGTCTAGCGCTCGGTTTATTGTGAATGATCAATTGGAATTTGGTGCTTTGTGAATGTAGAGACAATCTGATATGCGTTGACAGTACGTCATGGACTTACCAGGTTTGAGGCATTAGGATTTGAAAAGAGAAGTGTATGTAGTCGTAATTCTCTATCTACCATAAACATCGATGAATAGCTACAAGTGTAGACCTATTGTCTCTTTCCATATAAGAAGCTAAAATCTCTACCCATCATTGTCTTGTACTACATGTGTAGTATGTGACGTAAATGAAGCGCGATTTGTTTACATCATCATTCCCATCATAGCCAGCTTGTACATGTGTAGACATGTGCAGTCACAAACCCATCACGGCTGTTAACTGACGTGTTACACTTGCACTACAAGCAGAAGCTACCCCCTCTCTCCCTTTACCCAAATTTACCTTCGCCTACTTCTCTAGCTAAAGAAAAAAAAAAACAGAATGAAATTGATTTATAACGAGACACGATGATCAATTGTCAACATCTATTTACATAAATAGCTCTCCTCTAATCGGAGAGCCAATAAATAACAATTATTCCAACCCCCACGTTGGGGGCGCCATTATAGGAGGTTTGGCGGAATATGATTTATTCTTCAAGACGCCATACGACGACGAGGGTTCTGTCATAATTGCGACTATTACTTCCCATAAGAACTCCAGACTTTTTATTTATTGGCGATATTAATTAAATTTATATCAAATTTATCGGCCATTGTTGAGGTATGCCATTAACAAGGGTGATGTAACGCCGGGGTAGTTGTTATTAAATGTAATGTCCATGACACATGCCCTACCTACATATGCAATTAATTACATATTCAAGGAAGTATCAATTTTCTGTGCTGGAATTTAAATGGACAGTGCGGAACAACAAATCAAAAATAAGTAATTGTTCCTTTATGACTTCGGCAGTTTGTAGATTTGTGTTTTGTGCGTTTTAGAATTATCTTAATTAATTTAAGAGAAAAAATGGAATTATTATTTATAGAATTATTTGACGGGGAGAACTGCTAGCTTTTTGATAAATTTGAGTTGATCTGGCTTCACAATGTCGGCACTAACGGTTGTTACCACATATATATATTGTGTTGTTGTGCGCTGGACTAATCATTAATTTATATTTAAAAAAAGCCGTACATAGATGTGTAAAGAAAATTTTAATTTTTCTCAAAATATCGAGAGATTGCTCCCTCTTTATTAATTTATTGAAGCAATAAAATGATAAAGAAGGATCAATCTCTTGATATATTTTGAGAAAAAAAGTGTTTTTTATTCTTTACAGATCCAGGTCCGCTCTTTTATATAAATTTATTTAATGAAGCGTCCTTTGATTCAAACTAATACATTAAGTTGCTATGTTCTGTTTTTATAAATTACACATTTGGGTGTAAATGTCTAAGGTTTGTTTAAGTTTTGTTCAATAGCGCGAGTCTATTCCATGGTATATAACGTGAAGTTTTACCCATGAAGGCTGAGACATAGATTCAGTTTTAAAATTAGAATAAAGATAATTAATGAAAAAAGTTTAAATAACATACACACACACAAAACCTTTATTAAGACACACAGGTCTTACAGAGGATTCTCCTTGGGGTTACAAGACGGA
The DNA here is from genome assembly GCA_030710605.1 of Cordylochernes scorpioides. NCBI lineage: Eukaryota > Metazoa > Arthropoda > Arachnida > Pseudoscorpiones > Chernetidae > Cordylochernes > Cordylochernes scorpioides. The sequence continues at coordinate 78,337,340 of CP092874.1, forward strand.
GAAACCTATGAAAGTGGGAAATATACAAAGGGGTATTAAATAACATATTTATAATCCATAGATAGATCCATCTATAGATAAAATTTGAAACAATTATTTTTGGCAGTGTTTTTTTTAACGTAATCATCAAATATTATCTCTAAATACCTTACTGTAATTTTATTTTTATTATTTTTTTTAATTTAAAGCCCTATGTCCCCCTAGGGACACTTGCGCTGTCATACATGTATGACATTTGTCTATACATATATTTGCAATAATTTTAGGTCGTGAATAGAATAGTCATATGATGTTAACAAAGAGAAAGAGAGGGGAAAAACGAGAAAGAGATCGGGGTACAAAGAAAAAAATGTCTGTCAATATGTACAATCAACATAATATAAATTATCAGTTTCTTAAAAGATATTTGTTGCTATATAATTTAAGTAAATACCTGTTTTCTTTCCTCTTTTCGCTCTCCACTTCTCCCATCCATATTTCCATTTTTTTTCTTCTTATTTTCCATAGAATTAATCAAATAATAATCTGTATGTATTTACCATATGTATATAATCTTTCTCCATTTTTACCCCTTTGTATATTTCCCACTTTCATAGGTTTCTCTGTCTTGTAACCCCAAGGAGAATCCTCTGTAAGACCTGTGTGTCTAAATAAAGGCTTTTGTGTGTGTGTGGGTGCTATATAATTTAAAATATATCTTCAAAAGGTATTGAATTTAATATACATTTCTTTACTGGAAATAAAAATACTTGGATATGTTACTATTATTTTTTTTTTCGATTCTGTAGTTTTTAAAAACAGGATAATCTAGTAAAAGATGTATTGAGGTTTGTCCCTCATGTCCACAAAAACAACTCGAGTTTTCCACCGCTTTATTTATTTTTTAAAAAACTTCTGAAATTTCCATGATTAGAAATGAATTGAGAATTATGAAAGTTTGGTCGTAAATGATAAAAGTTATTGAATGAGCGAGCTTGGCTTATATATAATTTCAAAAAATAGCATCGAGAAATTCCCTTCCGTAAATATGGTTTCCTATCAAAGCTATATTAGCAAATTACATTTATAAATTATATTGCCATCTTTCGATAAAATTTGAATAGGATTTAAATGGAGATTTATTTGATGAAACCCCTGAGGGGGTTCACCACTGATGAGCAAAGCTCTCTCATTCAATAAATTTTATCATTGTAGTAAGGTCTGTAGCGATAGTGTTTGGTGATATATGTGAAAACACACACACACACACACACACAAATACCAGAAGTTGTACATACTCGTGAATTGATACGCGAGCATCTCAAAATAATCTGTTTCCCCGAAGAAGTTTGGCGAGTTGCCATAGGAAATATTGGAGAATAAAACTTTATGATCCAAAATAAGCATTTTTAAATAATATATATACAGTATATAATTGTTTCAAATAGCATATTTATAGAGAGAGAGAGAGAGAGAGAGATAGAATAAAGTTGAAATCTTGAGAGAAGTGGTTCAATTGTAATCTATCTCCTACAATACATTATAAACACGTCTAGTGTATAAGCAAGAATTGAAGTCCAATGAAGTCAAGGAATCGAACAAGACATCAAATAGATTAATTCCATTTGGCCCCTGCTGGATTTTATCAGTTCGTAAAGATCCATATGATGGTATAAGTGAAACATGGCTTTCTTAAATGTAAATTCTCCCGACAAGGTGTATAATCGAATGGGATTTTCCAAGCTGCCGGAGCTGAGGAAGAACCAAAAAGCGAAAAAAAGAGAAAGGAATGAAGTAGCGACTTTTGTCCAGGTCTCCCGGGGTTTTGAAGCAAAATCCGGGGAATAAGAAGTTCCCGCAGAACATCTTCAATATGAAGTCTCCAGCAACACTCAGAAATGTGGAGTTTGCCTCACAACCCTGGGAACGTAAAATCTCCAGCAAAAACCAGGGCAACTAACGTATCCATCAACACCCAGGGCACGTGAAGTATTTATGTTATTTTTTTATAGTTATGTATTTATAATAATTATGTAGAGTTTTCCTCACGACCCGTTAAATGAGGAATTTCCAGAAAAAAACTCAGGGGACGTGAGCCGCCTTACAACTCGGAAAGATAAAGGCTCCAGCAAAACACAGAGAACATGGGCCACCCTACAGTTGAGGGTAGGTAAAGTCTTCAGTAGAAAGATTCCCTCTTCAACCAGAGAATATGAAAGCTCCAGCAACTACCAGGGAACGCAAAATTCAAAACCAAAAAAAATATTAAGATTCCAAAAACACTTAGGGAACGTAAAGAAGCAACAACAAGAGAAAGTATCCAGCAACACCGGGGAATGTCGCACCCAGGGAATGTGAAGATACCAGCAACACCCCGGGAAGTCTCCTGCAACAACCCGGGAATGTGAAGTCTCCTGCAACAACCCGGGAATGTGAAGACCCCAGTAACACTTAGGGAACGTAAAGAAGCAACAACAAGAGAATGTATCCAGCAACACCGGGGAATGTCGCACCCAGGGAATGTGAAGATTCCAGCAACACCCCGGGAAGTCTCCAGTAACACCCCGGGAATGTGAAGTCTCCTGCAACAACCCGGGAATGTGAAGACCCCAGTAACACTTAGGGAACGTAAAGAAGCAACAACAAGAGAATGTATCCAGCAACACCGGGGAATGTCGCACCCAGGGAATGTGAAGATACCAGCAACACCCCGGGAAGTCTCCTGCAACAACCCGGGAATGTGAAGTCTCCTGCAACAACCCGGGAATGTGAAGACCCCAGTAACACTTAGGGAACGTAAAGAAGCAACAACAAGAGAATGTATCCAGCAACACCGGGGAATGTCGCACCCAGGGAATGTGAAGATTCCAGCAACACCCCGGGAAGTCTCCAGTAACACCCCGGGAATGTGAAGTCTCCTGCAACAACCCGGGAATGTGAAGACCCCAGTAACACTTAGGGAACGTAAAGAAGCAACAACAAGAGAATGTATCCAGCAACACCGGGGAATGTCGCACCCAGGGAATGTGAAGATACCAGCAACACCCCGGGAAGTCTCCTGCAACAACCCGGGAATGTGAAGTCTCCTGCAACAACCCGGGAATGTGAAGACCCCAGTAACACTTAGGGAACGTAAAGAAGCAACAACAAGAGAATGTATCCAGCAACACCGGGGAATGTCGCACCCAGGGAATGTGAAGATTCCAGCAACACCCCGGGAAGTCTCCTGCAACAACCCGGGAATGTGAAGTCTCCTGCAACAACCCGGGAATGTGAAGACCCCAGTAACACTTAGGGAACGTAAAGAAGCAACAACAAGAGAATGTATCCAGCAACACCGGGGAATGTCGCACCCAGGGAATGTGAAGATACCAGCAACACCCCGGGAAGTCTCCTGCAACAACCCGGGAATGTGAAGTCTCCAGTAACACCCCGGGAATGTGAAGACCCCAGTAACACTTAGGGAACGTAAAGAAGCAACAACAAGAGAATGTATCCAGCAACACCGGGGAATGTCGCACCCAGGGAATGTGAAGATACCAGCAACACCCCGGGAAGTCTCCTGCAACAACCCGGGAATGTGAAGTCTCCTGCAACAACCCGGGAATGTGAAGACCCCAGTAACACTTAGGGAACGTAAAGAAGCAACAACAAGAGAATGTATCCAGCAACACCGGGGAATGTCGCACCCAGGGAATGTGAAGATACCAGCAACACCCCGGGAAGTCTCCTGCAACAACCCGGGAATGTGAAGTCTCCTGCAACAACCCGGGAATGTGAAGACCCCAGTAACACTTAGGGAACGTAAAGAAGCAACAACAAGAGAAAGTATCCAGCAACACCGGGGAATGTCGCACCCAGGGAATGTGAAGATTCCAGCAACACCCCGGGAAGTCTCCTGCAACAACCCGGGAATGTGAAGTCTCCTGTAACAACCCGGGAATGTGAAGACCCCAGTAACACTTAGGGAACGTAAAGAAGCAACAACAAGAGAAAGTATCCAGCAACACCGGGGAATGTCGCACCCAGGGAATGTGAAGATACCAGCAACACCCCGGGAAGTCTCCTGCAACAACCCGGGAATGTGAAGTCTCCTGCAACAACCCGGGAATGTGAAGACCCCAGTAACACTTAGGGAACGTAAAGAAGCAACAACAAGAGAAAGTATCCAGCAACACCGGGGAATGTCGCACCCAGGGAATGTAAAGATTCCAGCAACACCCCGGGAAGTCTCCTGCAACAACCCGGGAATGTGAAGTCTCCAGTAACACCCCGGGAATGTGAAGACCCCAGTAACACTTAGGGAACGTAAAGAAGCAACAACAAGAGAATGTATCCAGCAACACGGGGGAATGTCGCACCCAGGGAATGTGAAGATACCAGCAACACCCCGGGAAGTCTCCTGCAACAACCCGGGAATGTGAAGTCTCCAGTAACACCCCGGGAATGTGAAGACCCCAGTAACACTTAGGGAACGTAAAGAAGCAACAACAAGAGAATGTATCCAGCAACACCGGGGAATGTCGCACCCAGGGAATGTGAAGATACCAGCAACACCCCGGGAAGTCTCCTGCAACAACCCGGGAATGTGAAGTCTCCTGCAACAACCCGGGAATGTGAAGACCCCAGTAACACTTAGGGAACGTAAAGAAGCAACAACAAGAGAATGTATCCAGCAACACCGGGGAATGTCGCACCCAGGGAATGTGAAGATACCAGCAACACCCCGGGAAGTCTCCTGCAACAACCCGGGAATGTGAAGTCTCCTGCAACAACCCGGGAATGTGAAGACCCCAGTAACACTTAGGGAACGTAAAGAAGCAACAACAAGAGAATGTATCCAGCAACACCGGGGAATGTCGCACCCAGGGAATGTGAAGATACCAGCAACACCCCGGGAAGTCTCCTGCAACAACCCGGGAATGTGAAGTCTCCTGCAACAACCCGGGAATGTGAAGACCCCAGTAACACTTAGGGAACGTAAAGAAGCAACAACAAGAGAAAGTATCCAGCAACACCGGGGAATGTCGCACCCAGGGAATGTGAAGATTCCAGCAACACCCCGGGAAGTCTCCTGCAACAACCCGGGAATGTGAAGTCTCCTGCAACAACCCGGGAATGTGAAGACCCCAGTAACACTTAGGGAACGTAAAGAAGCAACAACAAGAGAAAGTATCCAGCAACACCGGGGAATGTCGCACCCAGGGAATGTGAAGATACCAGCAACACCCCGGGAAGTCTCCTGCAACAACCCGGGAATGTGAAGTCTCCTGCAACAACCCGGGAATGTGAAGACCCCAGTAACACTTAGGGAACGTAAAGAAGCAACAACAAGAGAAAGTATCCAGCAACACCGGGGAATGTCGCACCCAGGGAATGTAAAGATTCCAGCAACACCCCGGGAAGTCTCCTGCAACAACCCGGGAATGTGAAGTCTCCAGTAACACCCCGGGAATGTGAAGACCCCAGTAACACTTAGGGAACGTAAAGAAGCAACAACAAGAGAATGTATCCAGCAACACGGGGGAATGTCGCACCCAGGGAATGTGAAGATACCAGCAACACCCCGGGAAGTCTCCTGCAACAACCCGGGAATGTGAAGTCTCCAGTAACACCCCGGGAATGTGAAGACCCCAGTAACACTTAGGGAACGTAAAGAAGCAACAACAAGAGAATGTATCCAGCAACACGGGGGAATATCGCACCCAGGGAATGTGAAGATACCAGCAACACCCCGGGAAGTCTCCTGCAACAACCCGGGAATGTGAAGTCTCCAGTAACACCCCGGGAATGTGAAGACCCCAGTAACACTTAGGGAACGTAAAGAAGCAACAACAAGATAATGTATCCAGCAACACCGGGGAATGTCGCACCCAGGGAATGTGAAGATTCCAGCAACACCCCGGGAAGTCTCCTGCAACAACCCGGGAATGTGAAGTCTCCAGTAACACCCCGGGAATGTGAAGTCTCCTGCAACAACCCGGGAATGTGAAGACCCCAGTAACACTTAGGGAACGTAAAGAAGCAACAACAAGAGAATGTATCCAGCAACACCGGGGAATGTCGCACCCAGGGAATGTAAAGATACCAGCAACACCCCGGGAAGTCTCCAGTAACACCCCGGGAATGTGAAGTCTCCTGCAACAACCCGGGAATGTGAAGACCCCAGTAACACTTAGGGAACGTAAAGAAGCAACAACAAGAGAATGTATTCAGCAACACCGGGGAATGTCGCACCCAGGGAATGTGAAGATTCCTGCAACACCCCGGGAAGTCTCCTGCAACAACCCGGGAATGTGAAGTCTCCTGCAACAACCCGGGAATGTGAAGACCCCAGTAACACTTAGGGAACGTAAAGAAGCAACAACAAGAGAATGTATCCAGCAACACCGGGGAATGTCGCACCCAGGGAATGTGAAGATTCCAGCAACACCCGGGAAGACTCCAGTAACACCCCGGGAATGTGAAGTCTCCTGCAACAACCCGGGAATGTGAAGACCCCAGTAACACTTAGGGAACGTAAAGAAGCAACAACAAGAGAATGTATCCAGCAACACCGGGGAATGTCGCACCCAGGGAATGTGAAGATTCCAGCAACACCCCGGGAAGTCTCCAGTAACACCCCGGGAATGTGAAGTCTCCTGCAACAACTCGGGAATGTGAAGACCCCAGTAACACTTAGGGAACGTAAAGAAGCAACAACAAGAGAATGTATCCAGCAACACCGGGGAATGTCGCACCCAGGGAATGTGAAAATTCCAGCAACACCCCGGGAAGTCTCCAGTAACAACCCGGGAATGTGAAGTCTCCTGCAACAACTCGGGAATGTGAAGACCCCAGTAACACTCAGGGAATTTGAAGTCTCCTGTAACACTCCGGGAATTTGAAGTCTCCTGCGACACCCCGGGAATGTGAAGACCCCAGTAACACACCGGGAATGTGAAGTCTCCTGTAACACCCCGGGAATTTGAAGTCTCCTGCAACACCTCGGGGATGTGAAGACCCCAGTAACACCCTGGGAATGTGAGGTCTCCTGCAACACCCCGGGAATGTGAAGACTCCTGCAACACCCCGGGAAAGTGAAGACCCCAGTAACACCCCGGGAATGTGAGGTCTTCTGCAACACCCCGGGAATGTGAAGACTCCTGCAACACCCCGGGAATGTGAAGTGTCTTGCAACACCCAGGGAATGTGAAGGCTCCTGCAACACCCCGGGAATGTGAAGTCTCCTGCAACAACCAGGGAATGTGAAGTCTCCTGCAACACCCAGGGAATGTGAAGGCTCCTGCAACACCCCGGGAATGTGAAGTCTCCTGCAACAACCAGGGAATGTGAAGTCTCCTGCAACACCCAGGAAAGTCTCCTGCAACACACCGGGAATGTGAAGGCTCCTGCAACACCCCGGGAATGTGAAGTCTCCTGCAACAACCAGGGAAGACTCCTGCAACACCCCGGGAAGTCTCCTGCAACACTCAGGGAAGTCTCCTGCAACACCCAGGGAAGACCCCAGCAACACCCAGGGATGTCGCACCCAGGGAGCGGGGCGGAAAGCTCCAATTGTTTATTCTGGCGCTAATTGTTAGCCGGGGGCTTGCCCGTGACCTCACGCCGCCGGCCCGGTCATTCCGGAATGTTTTCTTTCTGTCCTCTAATTCCTTGCAACAACAATTCCATCACTCCCACAAAGGAGAATTTAACTATAATACATTCTCATTTTATTAATTCTACTATTGGATGGTTTTGTATTCTTTTTACACTTTAGTATTTTGGTGAAATTGAAATTTTCAAAACTTTTTATTGACCTAACAAGTGGATAGTAGAAAATTACTAAATAAACTCTACTCAAATTAAAATGCCGGTTTGTCACTTCAAAATGAAACAAAACGGAGAAATTGACTGAAGAGGTTAAATGAAACACTAGATTATATACAATTGGGCATTCGAAAAGTTATAATTCCTTGTATCATATCGTTTGTGAGAAAAAGTGCATATTCGATAAATTCTTCCTGCGACGAAAATTTCTTCTTGATTCAATCAGGGAGTCCTCTCAGATTCTAATGTTTCTGCAAGAATTAGTTAATTCTGGACTTTGCCAAGGATGTACTGTTGATCAAAGAATCACCTCTGTAGATTCTAAGACCGCTGTTACAGCAGAGCAGCAAAAATGTCTAGAGCCTTAGCGGTTATAAAACTTAGACCACCCAAAATCTCTGGAATTTTATCAACTTGCATTGTTAGCTGTATTGAGCTTGTCTACAATTTTTTATATTTCTGTGTGCTTTATTTTATTTATTTATTTATTGTTACAAAAGCACGAAGTCCAAAGGAGTATTGTGCTGCGCTAGTATTATCTATATATATAAAATTGAATGTCTGTCTGTCTGTTTGTCTGTCTGTTTGTTTGTACTCTATAGATTCAAAAACCATACATCCAATCGCAGTGAAATTTTGGGATATTATTAGGTATATCACCGGGAAGGTTTTAGAAAAATAATTTCATGAATATCTTGAATATCCTTTGAGTTATTTGCAGATTTGTAGATTTAACTCGCAAGCAGCGCCCCCATTGTGACGATGATAACAAGTTTTCTTATCACTAAGTTTGTTATCTTAAATATTATTTATCAAAAGTAAGATTTTCTCAGGATGACACGGCAATGTGACACGGGAAAAAATGTTCACTAGATAAAACTATGATTTTCTATATGATATAAAAAGCCAACAATGAAGAGTGAATGTAATATAAAAAGCCAACAATGAAGAATGAATGTAAGATAAAAAGCCAACAATGAAGAGTGAATGTAATATAAAAAGCCAACAATGAAGAATGAATGTAAGATAAAAAGCCAACAATGAAGAGTAAATATAATATAAAAAGCCAACAATGAAGAATGAATGTAAGATAAAAAGCCAACAATGAAGAGTGAATATAATATAAAAATCCAACAATGAAGAGTGAATGTAAGATAAAAAGCCAACAATGAAGAGTGAATGTAATATAAAAAGCCAACAATGAAGAATGAATGTAAGATAAAAAGCCAACAATGAAGAGTGAATGTAATATAAAAAGCCAACAATGAAGAATGAATGTAAGATAAAAAGCCAACAATGAAGAGTGAATGTAATATAAAAAGCCAACAATGAAGAATGAATGTAAGATAAAAAGCCAACAATGAAGAGTGAATGTAATATAAAAAGCCAACAATGAAGAATGAATGTAAGATAAAAAGCCAACAATGAAGAGTGAATGTAAGATAAAAAGCAAACAATGAAGAGTAAATGTAATATAAAAAGTCAACAATGAAGAATGAATGTAAGATAAAAAGCCAACAATGAAGAGTAGATCTCTATATATATATAAAAGTCAATTTCTGTCTGTCTGTCTGTTTCGCGATAAACTCAAAAACTACTGAACCAATTGGTACCATATTTTGCATGTCGCTTTTTATAAACCTGAGGAAAATTTTCGGCTGCATTTTGATTAGTTTTTTGGCTATTTCTTTTTTTTTTCATTTGAAGAACTTTTTTTTACGCGGACTAATCCGGAATGGAATGAATACCTAAATATGGCCATTTTTTTAAGCATCGATGGTTCAGTGGTAGAATGCTCGCCTGCCACGCGGGCGGCCCGGGTTCGATTCCCGGCCGATGCATTTTTTTTTTTTTACAATTTTTAAAACTCTTTTATATTATCTTAAATATATATAATTGAATGTCTGTCTGTCTGTACTCTATAGATTCAAAAACCATACATCCAATCGCCGTGAAATTTTGGGATATTATTAGGTATATCACCGGGAAGGTTTTTGAAAAATAATTTCATGAATATCTTGAATATCCTTAGAGTTATTTGCAGATTTGTAGATTTAACTCGCAAGCAGCGCCCCCATTGTGACGATGATAACAAGTTTTCTTATCACTAAGTTTGTTATCTTAAATATTATTTATCAAAAGTAAGATTATCTCAGGATGACACGGCAATTTATTTGCGACAAGAATAATGATACAATTCCAAGGCGAAGATATTATTCCTTTAACTTCCAATTACCGAGGGAACCAATTAATATTGATTTTATTCAACTTATCGAGTATTTCTCAAGGGACCGGGAAAAAATGTTCACTAGATAAAACTATGATTTTCTAATGTAGAAAATTAGGAAAGACAAAATTCAGGATGACAAGGCACACAGGGACCGGGAAAAAATGTTCACTTTATCGAGAGATTCAAATTTACGAGTTTCAAATTATCAAAATATATCTTTTTTATTTTTTAATAAGTTTTTAGAGAATTGTTTTAACAAATGTTCGCTAGACAAACCTTTACTCGGGTAAAACCCCGGGCGAAGCCGAGTACGTTTTATAAGTTTAAAGAGAATTGTTTTAACAAATGTTCGTTAGACAAACATTCACTCGGGTAAAACCCGGGCGAAGCCGGGCGGGTCCGCTAGTTTACATATATATGATTAATTATTTACACGATGGATTAGTAGTGTTTTGTAAATTATTGTACAAATAGTTCTAAACTTAACAGAGTTCTCATAAGATAGAGTATATACACAAAGAGAATTTGGTAATGTTTCAAAGTATCTACATACAATTTGATTAGTCAGAGGGCAAGTTAAAAGAAGATGCTCTGGTGATTCAACATCTAAGCGGCATTCACATGTTGGATCATTGATAACATTCAGTTTGAATAGGAAACTTAAGAAGGGTCCTTTGCCTGTTAAGAATAAAGTAGTGAATATTATCAGAAGAAATGAAATTTGGGACAGCAATTGGAAATAATTTCTTGAACAGTTCATTAGATTGAAAAAGCATTTCTGTGTGTGGTCTGGGAGTATTTTAAAATTGATCGAGAATTTGATATTGAATATATAAATTGAATTGATTTAAATCTCTAGCATCAGGCAGTGTTTTATTCATTGTAGATGTTTTCCTGTAGAAGGGCAGAGATGGACGAAAGCTTGAGATTGTTTTTGAAATAAACAGAAACTCATCTCCGGAGAGAGAAACCTTTTTTAATTATGTAATTTATTTAAATATAGAAATTGAAATTAGCCCAGAAGTCCGATATTTTGTCAACTTACATTGTCATCAGGTGTGAGCAAGTAAAGAAAATATTTCAGACTTTTAGGTGCTTCCCAAATATATTGTAACATAATATTTATTAATATTATTTATTTTTTATTAACAGAGTGGTCATTTTTATGTTTATATCTTGCGACTCTGTAAATTTCCCTCGTGGCTTATCTTTTGTTTACAATTCATAGTTTGTTCTTGCCTGAAATAAATTGTTGTCTCCTCCTGAAGTTTTTGTCTTCCCTAATTTTCCTCGTGGCAATATTATAAATTGATTAAAAGATTTGTGGAAAGACATGGAATCAAATTGATTGAAGCTTTTTAAAAAGATCAGTTTATCTAAATCTTATCTTCGTTGCTTGAAAACTTGCTTATTTAATAAAAAAATATATACGTATTGTGTTAAATTTGTAATTAATTCATGAAAATAAATGAATATTATATATAATTATAATTTTAATATAAATGTACCATAAATTATTGAAATCCACACGATCAAAATGAAGAATTAGTACCGCCATTTGTTACCAGAAATAAAATGTCGTTTAACAACTGCTAATGAGAAAAATTCTACAGAATCCTATAAAAGTTCTATTAAACCAAGTAGGGGGAAATTAATATAAATTAAAAAAGAAATAAAAGAAAGTAATTAGACCATTTACCCAGTAGGGAGTTAAGGTGACAGCCGACAGGCATAAATCAAACGTCAAGGTTAACCAAGCAACTCCCCTGTCGTCTGCTAAACTTGGAATCCGACTCACCAAAAGGTCTAAAATATCCCTATACAGAAGGTCTACATTTCCCCAGCATTGGCTCCGGCTTATAACTTGATTCCCTGAGCAAAAACGTTTGAAATCCTAACCTCCAAGTTACAAGAGTAGTGTTTACCAGCTAAATATAAATTGAGACAAAGAGCTCTTTCATTTTTCTTCTTCAACCAACCTTAACTCCTTGAAGTCTCAATCGTCTAAATTTAGAATCAAATCCCTTCTCTTTTTTCAAAGCCAAATGAGCCTTGGAAGACTCCTGTTGTTTATATCAAATTCTAATCTTGGAGTTTCCTTTTTGTCCTTCTTAATGTACCGCGAGGACGACCCCAGAAGGTTTCATTCTTTTTCAGACATCTTTCTTTTACATCTTATATCTTCATAATTAATGCGCTAATTCATATTTTTTACAATAGATTAATGATCTACAGAACACATAGAGACTTATTTTGTTCCAACACACGATAAAATAATGCGTACACTATCCTATTTAAGTTAGAGAATTTTATGAAGGATAACACCGGTTGTTCATTGAACTACAGAGATTTATTATAAATAGAAAACCATAAAACCTATTATATACACTTAGTGTATATATATATATATATTAAAAAACGAAATAAAAAATAAAAGATAAAAAGATCAGGTGTTGAAATCAATATTAAAAATGGCATATCCTGACCAGGAGCACATGTGCTTTACAGAAGGCAGAGCGCCATCTGGTGGAACAGAAATCAACTAAACATTGATTTAGCCTGTTCCCTGATATTTGGCCAACCCAATTTTGATTATCAAGAAATTGGGTTGGCCAAATATGATATATTGATATATATGATAATGATATATTGATTTATTATTATTTGTTGCTTGATTTTGGTATCCATGAGTATCATTATGTAATTGTTCTTTGCAGTCGTGGGAAAAATAAAAGAGTTTTGATCATTGATTTCTTTATTTGAGCTGAGAAATATGTAAAAGAACATAATTTGGTAAAAGTACCGCCTGGCTTAAGGCGAATAGAACAAGGATTATTTACATAATGTACAAAGATTTGAGCCGGCCATCGGGGAAGAACAACAACGAGTTTTTATAGGGGAAGCATGACCTCTGGCGGTCGATTTAGCAGAGTATTTTATCTATGAAATATAATTTTAAATAATATAATACTTTAATATAACAATTTTAAATAAAATATTTTAATATAACAACAACAACAAAAGCCTTTATTGAGGACCTCTCGTCCTATATAGGATTCGCCAGTTTACAGAGTAAGAGAAGAGAACTAAGAATACAGAGATATATGGAGTAGGTATAGTATTTTCTACACTGTGACAACAGCAGCAACTTTACTGGTCTACGTCATTCTAATTCTGACATAGATTATTTACATATAATTATTTACATCAATTAGATTATGTATATAGCCTCCTCTTCTCTTCAGCCGTCTTCCAAAATTTGAACAACGCAAAAGCTCCAGCTCTGTTTCTCACCACCTCATTCAACAGGAGCTCCAAAGAGAGTCCCTCGAGGCCTATTTCACTGAGGAGCACTTCTCGTTCGTCTTTCAGCCCCATACATGAGAGCAAATGGTGATGTAGCCCCGGCTCCATTCTTGTCCCGCAAATCTCGTATTTCCATCCGTCTGTTTTAAATATTCTGGGGCGATCATCAGCAAAGAGCACCGATAGGATTCTCAGTCCGGCAATACACCGTTTATATTTTAATATAACATCTATATACATTAAAAAAAAGATGCATATATTGAATTTGTAATTATTTTAATGTTCCAATATTTCGAGGGGCAACTCGCCTCTCTTTATCGAGGATGTTTGTGTTTTTCACTAAAACATGCGAGCACGCGTACACCACTCTCGTTCTACAAGGCCAATGAACGAATTGTATCTTTGATTTAAATATTACATTCACAGTATATATACAGCTAATAATTATATTTAATATTATAGATTATTATTTTATCTATATAATATATATATATATATATTGTCCCGTAGAAAATAACACTGAGAAACTCGCCTTGTAAAGTTTCAAGAAACTTAACTTTCCAAAAATAAACTTAGACGTTGAGTTTTAAATGACTTGCAAGAAAGATATGTTTATTCTCTCTGACCGTGGCGCGATCTCCACGAGCCACAAGCTCTTCTACCTTTTTAATGCTGTGTTTTCTTAACTTCTTGAAATAGAGGAGGGTTCAGATTATATATAAAAGTAAATGCCGCACTATATATATAATTTTTATCTTTTTTGTTGAATTCATAGGATGTTTTCTCGCTTCCCTCTCTTATGGTAATCTGTAAATAAAAAGGAGGACAGGAAAGTACTTATCGCGCTATATATACAAGTGTATATTCCCCTGAGGAGAGTGATAGCCAGTCACTGAAACGTCCAGAATTAAATAAATTATTGGTGTGTTGATTTAGCTATTTTTTTTCCAAATAATATATATATATATATAAAATGGCATATCCTGACCAGGAGCACATGTGCTTTACAGAAGGCAGAGCGCCATCTGGTGGAACAGAAATCAACTAAACATTGATTCAGCCTGTTTCCTGATATTTGGCCAACCCAATTTCTTGATAAATCAAGAAAAGCCATCCACGAACGCGTTTCGCGCTTTTGGAGCTCGTCAGCGTGGAGTAGGCTGAACCACTGCGACCAAAAAATATTTTTTGGTCCCAGTGGCTTCCTGAAAAACCAAGAAATGGGTATTTAAGGCCAAACTTGCGTAAATACGCTTAGTACATTAAAAAACGAAAAAAAAAAAGATGTTTGATGTTGATGTTAAAAACAAAATGCTCATGTAAGAGGTCAGGATTAGGGCCTCCAATCCCGGAGCCAAATAATGATCCCGAAATCCCGGGATTCTGCTCGAAAAACCCGGGATTACTGGTTTATGCATGAAAACCAGCGCAAAATATATTTTTCTTATCTAGCATTTTGGTAATCAAACAGATGATGAGATAGCACACTTTTGACGTTTTGTTTATACAGCTGCATTTCGGGTCTTTTTTTTTTTCTGAGAGATTTGAAATCATTTTCAAACGAAGGGTTATTCTGCAAGATCTTTCTAAAAAGGCAGCCTCTAGAATGAGAGTATGCAGCAGTATACATGGAGGGGGCCCCATATTTTGTTGACATGCAAATAGTGGCTTCTTAGATAGTAGCGGCAGCCCTTTATTTTTGTGGCGGACCTGCGTTTAACATGGACCCGCCACTAACCTCTATCTGCTGCCTCTTCAACTTCAATTGCAATACCTACACCAGACTCCGCATCCTACTCAACTATGATTAACCACGAACTTAATATTGCTGCGCAGTCAGGCAAACGAGGACCCCATTTTGAAAGTGTGTATCAATACTTGCTGACAATTCCTCCAACGTCTGTGGAATCGGAAAGAATCTTCTCCTCCTCTGGATACCTATGCAATAAGATACGTTCTAGTTTGCATGATGACACTCTTGACAAATTATCTTTCCTACGCTCAAATCTTTCTCGAAATTGAATTTTTATCCTCAAAATAAAGTAATTCATGGTTTTTAAAACGGTGCTGTCTTCTTTCTAAACATTAATACATAGTTGGGCAAAATGCAATAATGATTACATTTTCTATAATCACAATTGCAAATAATCATGATTACATTTGCTATAATTACAATTACCAGTAATTTTAATCACAATTGCTATTATTATATATAGAATTACGAGTAATTATGTTTACATTCTAATGCAATTAATTTTTTTGCAAAGTAATGCATTGCAAAGTAATCGTAATTACAAGGTAATGTATTACTTTGAATGGATTACTGCCCAACACTGCATTAAGAGATGTGGTCTAAGAGTTCCAAGAACAGTAATTTTTTTCCAGATGTGTGTACAGTAATTGACAAATAATTTCAAACTGTAACCCAAAAGCAATGATTTAGTTCATAAGCAGGCGCAAAATATATGGCTTTCAGGTTGTTTTCATCGAAGTAAGTGCCACGTCATTGGCACTATATAAAAGAAAAAAGAAAAATATAACGAACGAAACGATATACCTCTTGGCGTAGAAAGACGAAAATGTTTTTCAATCCCGGGATATCCCGGGATTGAGAAAAAAGCAATCCCGAATCCCGGGATTGAAAATATGTACCGGGATTGGAGGCCCTAGTCAAAATATGCCTTTTTTGTTGTTAATATAGCTCTATATGAGCATATGTTTCATATCACTTTGTAAATTTGAATATTTCTCTGCTCCTCTTGTTTACATTCTTTTTCTGTATCACAGGAGAATGTGATCCAATGTTTTAATCAAGTGGTTGGTTTATTTTGTAAGTGATGGTAGTCTGATAGTGCTCGAGCTTCATATCTAAGAGAAATAGAATTTTCACATGGCAATATGATACATTAGCGGACCATCTGCTATGAGAATTCGAAAGCCAGGCCCTCCCATTAATTTTTCATTGAAGTAAGGACAGTAGAAATTGTTTAATTTTAAAAGAATCATACGCGTCTATAATAGTTTCGAATTTTCATTTCCAAGTAAATTTAATATCTCTTCAATTCATCGCACTCAGGGCTTCGATCTGTATATGATATAAAATAGCCAAAACGGAAATAGGCCTTGAGGGACTTTCTTTGGAGCTCCTGTTGAATGAGGTGGTGAGAAACAGAGCTGGAGCTTTTGCGTTGTTCAAATTTTGGAAGGCGGCTGAAGAAAAGGGGAGGCTATATACATAATCTAATTGATGTAAATAATTATATGCAAATAATCTATGTCAGGATTAGAATGACGAATCCTGTATGGGACTTTGATTCCAGTAAAAGGCTTGTTGCTGCTGTTGTATATAGTCACAGTGTAGAAAATACTATACTATACCTACTACTTATAGGTTTCTATCTGTATTCTTAGTTCTCTTCTCTTACTCTGTAAACTGGCGAATCCTTTATAGGACGAGAGGTCCTCAATAAAGGCTTTTGTTGTTGTTGTTTTTTGTAAAATAGTCAAAACGTGCATGTGCAGGGAATGGTCAAGAGTGCGAGCCATATAACTTACAGCACAATCAGGTCTATTAATTAAGTTAATGAAGTTTAGGAAATCTTGTGTACATGTCCCACACAAGGTTTAATGAGGCAATCACAGAATCCGTGGAATTTTTTAATTCCATCCTTCCAAACACGTAAGGTGCAAGGTAAATATTTGAGACGGGGAAATACGTAATTACAGTAATAAGGTTAGGTTAGAGTGGTTAGGTGGAAGGTCTTACAAAAGGATTTAGTTCCATTCAACGGAACAATGGCTCCATCACCTTCCCGTGAAATTCTCAGGCGAATTAAGACATTCTACCTTTTTCACTCGCGAAACTTGAGATTCCCCCA
>CP092874.1:78354644-78371994 GCA_030710605.1 Cordylochernes scorpioides
AGGAATTATATAAATAGTTGTGAATATAGAGCAATCCATATTTAAATCTTTAGATAATAAGAGAGATTGGATGTTCAGCCAACTGTGAAATATTGGCAAATAAATCTTTTATTCTACCCAATATATGTCTTTTTATTTTTTAAAAAAATGATTCTGCTGATTTTAGAATATACGAGTTAATAATTACTATTGATATTGATTATTGAAGTCGTGGTAAAAATAATAAATTATAATAAAGAATCAAAATTTACTTTAATTGGTCTGTTGAACATAATCAAGGAAGAAATTACTGATTTGAGGCGAAGAAAATAAAAGATTACATATTTACATATTGACTAAAATAAACTCTTCGAGTTAAAATAGTAAAATAAAACGGAGATACTCCTTTTAAATCTCCGTTTTATTTTTTATATTTACATATATACAAAAAGATTTGAGTTGAGCCAGCCAACGGGAAATAACAATAGGTTTATGTAGGAAAAGCTGCGACATCTGGCGGTCGTCTTTACAGAGTAGTTTGTTCTGGAAATTATAAAAATTAGGATCGAATATATATACAGTGGACCCTCGGTTTGCGAGCATAATCCGTTCCAGAGCCATGCTCGTACTCCAAAACGCTCGTAGTGCGAAACTAATTTCTTATTTTTAATAATTGAAACTCGGGCAATTCTTCTTGCTACGAACAATTGCACAGTTTCCCACATTTTACATATTTCCAGAATCTGATCTGAAGGGAGGGATCCCAGTGAATTTTCATCCATCACGATTACGGGCAACCATCACGAGTTGCTCGTAATGCGAAATTTCACTCGTAATCCGAGGTAAAAATTTTCAAAAAATTTTGCTCGTACTGCGAAAAGTTCGTACTCCAAGGTGCTCGTAAACCGAGGGTCCACTGTATTACAAACTCTTAACTGAATGTATACGGTTATGTTTATAACAATTGTGTGTGTGTGCATACGTATGTACGTATATTTTTTAATTCAAATAATTTTCCACGTTATATATATATAGTTGATAAAACAATATTTTCTGTCAACATTGCCAGTTTAATGATACGAAAACAATTTTGAACCAAAAGGTTGATTTCAAAAAACAGTGTGTGTGCTCGCGTTAAATAAAATAATTTACCTCAAAGAAAAATCTTCTTTGAAAGGCTCCAGAACTATTCCTGGGTGTACGCAGGACTTTTTAATTGCCCCCACTCCATCTTCTGTTTCTCTCACTTCTTTTGATTTATCAAAGTCTTTTATCTTCTTCTTTCAAAATTTTCTTTTTTTTTTTCAAACTACGAAGAAACAATAGCCCAAGTTTATTGAAAAATAACGTTGTGCTCTATTTCAAGGAATTCTTTATTTATATAAAAATAAAATTAATTAAACAGTGAACGTAACAAAATAAAAACTACACTTTAAATTAAAGATATTTTCTTGCTTTATATATATATATTAAATATATATTTTATTCACAAAGAGAGAGGAAAATTTGTTAAAAGATATTTCGAATAGGAATTCTAGCGTAGAAATTAACCTATTTTATGTAGCGATTTAATAAATTGAAAGAAGACAAGTTTCTTTAATCATTTAACGACGCAAGCTTTCGGGTAAAAAACCCTTCAACAGGCAAGCTAAAGCATAAATACGACACTATGAACCTTCATAGGGTCGTATTTATGCTTTAGATTGCCTGTTGAAGGGTTTTTACCCGAAAGCTTGCGTCGTTGAATGATTAAAGAAACTTGTCTACTTTCAATTTATTAAATCTCTACATATCTTACAGAGAAGAATCCTTTATATCTAACCTATTTTTGATAATAAGAATAAAGCTTTACAAATTTGACTAGCACGAATTTATAATTTATAAAATTCGAATACACAATGAAGATGTAACATAAAACCATATTTATATCTCTATTTGGTATTTATACATTTATTATACGATCTAAATAATCCGGTTCTTCATAGGCATTTGCACTTCAAGAATTTGTTAACCAACCTATATTGGTTTACTTAATTATTGTATTTATCTTTATAAAAAGACATTATTTTTATTACAATATAATATAATGCGGCTTGTGATTGTAAAACGACATTTGAAAATTATCCTGCATGTGTTTCTTTTCAACCAAAAATCAAAATTTATTTAAGGAGAAATATGGACACTTTTATTTTTCCGTTTATCATTACTCTTCACAATTCATCCTTTCATATCTCATCCAAAGGGTTAGAAATAATCGTTATTTCTCCTTATTATTTTTATGATTAACGCGATGATAAATTTCCTTATCAGCATCATGAATATTATAATCATTGTCAGTATAATAAATGGTAAAAAATAAGAAAAAAACCGTCTCTTTTTGCCGGTCCCAAGTCTGGATGGAAGAGGGGGAGCAGTAACAAGCTCACTATAAAACCTGGGCTCAGCTGACCCGGCTGATAGTACCCTGTAAGGTCTCTAGGGATACAGGATGTACTAGGTGATGAGTCTGTACTAGGTGTCCACCCACCTTCAGCCTCAGTTGACGTGTCGTCTACCAGGACCTCAGTGACAGACACGGACGGAGGACCTGATGTCACCAGACGTCCTGCGAACTTCTCGAGGACCAGCGGGGTGACAGCTCTGGCCTCGGGGTTGTCGCGCTCCAGGACCACGGCTGCACACGGTCACAAATGTCGTACACTTAGATAGACTCGCCATGAAGCCATTTTCAAACAAAGATATTTCCATTTTCATAGTTTATCATAGATGCCCCCAAAGACCAGCTTGCACCACGCTGACGAGGGCCAACAGCCCGAAACACGTACGTGGTTAGCTTTTTTTTTCTTGATTAATCAATAAACGGTATTTGGCGCCAATTCTGAAATAATTTATAAATGAGTTAAACAAAGCATCAAGGGCTGCGTATCTTTTATTAGAACGAATATAAAACGAGCTTTCGGGCACATACGCCTTTCTACAGGAATTAATAAAACAATTATCCAACTAGTCTGAAATAGGATTTTTATACAATTCCTGTAGAAGGGCGTATGTGCCCGAAAGATCGTTTTATATTCGTTCTAATAAAAGATACGCAGCCCTTGATGCTTTGTTTAACTCATTTATAAATCTTACAGGGTTTTTCAATTGATATTAAGATACGAAGTAAAGGTGACCTGGAATCATACGCGATTGCGCCCCAAACCATGATTCCACGTTGTCGCACGGTGGGGCGTTCCACAATTGCTGCCGGATTGGACCTTTCTCCACGTCGACGCCACACGCGTACACGGCGACTATCACTGGACAAGCAGAAACGCGACTCATCTGAGAACACGACCCTGTGCCATTCCGTCATCCACGTCGATCTAGCCCGGCACCATTCCAAAGGTTGGCGCCTATTCGGTGGGGTCAATGGCAGTCTTCTTAGCGGACGGCATGAGTGCAAGCCATTAGCAACCAATTGACGGGAAATGGTTCTGGTCGAGATGGAATGATCTAGGGTGTCTTGCACATGTTGCAGGATGGCGGTACAAGTGGCTTGTGGGGCCGCCACTGCTTGTCGAAGGATACGCCGATCCACACGTGCTGACGTCACTCTGGCTGCACCGACATTCCTATAAATTGCCACATTTCCTTGTTCCAACCATCTTCTCCACAGTCGGTGCACCGTGGACGCACCAAGGTGTGTATCAGCTGCGATTTGACGTATGGACCAACCTGCCCTTTTCAGTCCGATCACCATGCCCCTCGTAAAAGCGTCTGTCTGCTTGAACTGCCACCGTTTACGATGACCTGGCATTCTCTGTTATTACACGTGTCTTTTGACACAAGAACAAAATTTCTACAATGATTTTCCTTGAAGAAATAACGACACGAATACTGTCCTTTCTGCAAGTTCCTTCCCTTATATCTTACTCCATGTGCGCACGAGAGCTGCGCATTTTACATCATTTGCATAACTCGGTTAGGCGCGTCTACCCTGAAATTTGCATAATTTTCTGGCCACTATTTCTTGGTGTTCCATTTTCAATGTCACGCAGTGTATATGTTATATAAAAATTATATTTGATTTTATAATGATAAATTCTAGAACAAATTACTCTGTTTAAATATACCACCAGACGTCGCCGCTTTCCTTATATTGTTGTTGTTTCCCGTTGGCCGGCTCTTTCTGGAGATATGTAAATGAGTATTTTGTTTTCTTCATTCTTCACGCCTTAAGTACGGTACTACTTTCTCAATTATGTATTTTATACTTTATTAGCACAATTAAAGCAAATTGTGATTAAGTTTTATTATTTTACCACGACTGAAATACTCATGTATACCAATCTCAAGCAAATGCTCAATTCTCTATATCAATCAGCATGTAATAATTTTATAACTCTAATGCCAAAATCAACAGAAAAATATATTTTATACAGTTTATATACAGTTAAACCTGTCTATAGCGCCCCCTCTAAATAGCGCCCGATTTTAAACATTTTACATAAAAGGTGACCTGTCTATAACACCCCCTCTCTATAGCACCCTATTTTGGTGAGTCCCAAGAGCTATAGACAGGTTTAACTGTATTTCTATACGAGATATATATTTCGGAAATAAAACGAAAGCGTTTATTCATTCATTTTAAAATTAGGTTAGAGTCACAATGAAAACATTTGTTTTATATAATGTTCTATCTTTTCGTAAAAAAGGTAAGATGAAGATAAAATTTTTATTTGTTCAAGTAGAACATGGAATAAAAGACATGTGCAAAACCTACTCATGATGAAAAATATTGGTTAAAGATAACAATATGCAAATTACTGCAACATACCATTGGCCCACTGTTACTGCTAAATGTCGCCATTATGATGCCATAGCCACACAGCAATGATCAAATATAATTTATATAAATATACGTGAAATATATATATAACACTATAATTTTACCGAAAATATTCAAGGGAATTTCATGTCAATCTTAACCTGCATATATTGGCATAATTCATACAGAAATCTGAAGGCAAGATTCGCAAAAAAAAAAAAATACACACATTAAATATGTTATAATACCTTGATAAAAGTTGGCGTTCAGCCAACTGAAATATTGGTAAAATAAATGATATTTGGAACCAATATTTGCCTTTTTTATTAAAAAAATGAAAATATGTTTTTTTTTTTTTTTTTTTGGAATTAGGGTATCGAACCAAAATTTAGAAATCACATTAAAAATATCAGCTTGGAAATAAACGGATTATTTTTTAATAGCAGAGACTATAAACTGGACTTCTTCAAAGAAAGAATTTAACACACCAGAATGGTACTTCCAGGCTGAGACAAAAAGTGACTTTCCGGCTTACAGACGATTATGCGCAACAGTTTACAAGGGCTTGGCACGCGATCACGCATGCAGAAGACGCACGCATCTGGAAATAACATGTTGGTCTGTTTTGGTGCTCCAACAATGCTCCTGCTTCCCAGTAATGCCA
Organism: Cordylochernes scorpioides; assembly: GCA_030710605.1. Classification (NCBI taxonomy): domain Eukaryota; kingdom Metazoa; phylum Arthropoda; class Arachnida; order Pseudoscorpiones; family Chernetidae; genus Cordylochernes; species Cordylochernes scorpioides. Next base: position 78,360,098 of record CP092874.1, read on the forward strand.
TGTTTTTGCCCAGGATGACAATGCCCGTTGAAGAGGCTGCATGCTAATAGACCTTGTAAATTACGAGCCACCTAAGTTGACGGCACCTCCTGGAAAATTACACCTCTCTTCAAGAGATCAACTTGCGATTCCGCTTCTATTGTCTGATGCTCTTTTTATCCTGATTTGCATAATTAGTATCGCCTGTAAATACTATTTTTGTATATCATACCTACTCATTTGCTTTAATATTTAAAGTATGCAATATAACTGGATATATGATTTTGTCATTCCCCCCTTGTCTATAAATATTCATTTTGAAACATTGGCAGAGTTGTATGTCCTAGCGACCTTTTCCATTTTTATATCTCAAATTCCTGAAATCGATAGCTTCCAGAGATCGGGTTTGAAGATTGTACCATGATGCTATCCTCTTCTATATGTTATCTGAGGGCTAATGTCAGATTTATTTGACACACAAAGAATTAAGATGAGATGAGAGATGTAGAGTTCAATTGGAGCCAATGATATGTAGGCTGAATCTCTGGCAAACTTTGTTAATTTCGACATGAATTTCTACCTTTAACAAATCTCTGTAACATAATGTGTATAGATTAGTCAAACTTTATTATAGAACTGCTAAAATCCCAGCTAACAACATGGCCGTGCCTACAGACGGTTTCACACAGATCATTTTTTAGCGGAAAAGAGATTGGGAATTGGTGAGCGAGGAATAGAGCTTCCAACTTTCGAACATGGTGTCTTTATCAAAATGGAATGACATTGAAGGATCAAAATCATTATCTTCGCCAAGCGATACTATGAATGCTGAACCGTATCTGTTTTTCAAAAGAAATTTGCATACCTGAACCCCTCGTACTGAAACCTTAAAGAGTGGTCACGTCAATATGGACTCTTGTTGGTTATATAATTTCTGGTTAGATAGAACCTCAGTCTTCTACCTGAAGTCTTCCACTGTTCTGTTCTTCTGTTCTTTATACTCCACAGATACACTCTTGGACAAACCTCAAGGAAGTTGTACCTTTTACCATGTATATCGAGACAATAACTCTGAAAGATACACTCATGGACAAAATTAAGGAAGTTGTACCTTTTAGCATGTATATCGGGATTCAGACAATAACTCTGAAAGATACACTCATGGACAAACTTGAGGAAGTTGTACCTTTTACCATATATATCGGGATTCAGACAATAACTCTGAAAGATACATTCATGGACAAACCTAAGGAAGTTGTACCTTTTACCATGTATATCGGGATTCACACAATAACTCTGAAAGATACATTCATGGACAAACTTAAGGAAGTTGTAGCTTTTATCATGTATATCGGGATTCAGACAAAAACTCTGAAAGATACACTCATGGACAAAACTCAAGGAACTTGTACCTTTTACCATGTATATCGGGATTCAGACAATAACTCTGAAAGATACACTCATGGACAAAACTTAAGGAATTTGTACCTTTTACCATGTATATCGGGATTCAGACAATATCTCTGAAAGATACACTCATGGACAAAACTTAAGGCAGTTGTATCTTTCACCGTGTGTAACAGGATTCAGACAATATCTCTGAAAGATACACTCATGGACAAAACTTAAGGAAGTTGTACCTTTTACCATGTATATCGGGATTCAAACAATATCTCTGAAAGATACACTCATGGACAAAACTTAAGGAATTTGTACCTTTTACCATGTATATCAGGATAATAACTAATAACAGACAATAACTCTGAAATATATTACAGTGACCGAAACTTTCCAATACAATAAACAATTCTGTATTTTCTAGCTTTCCTCTTAACCTAATAGGCTGGGAATTTCGACTTATTTAATACCCGAAACTTGTCAAGAAAATAAAATATATTCTCAAACTTTCTTCTTAACTAAACAGCTTGTTACTTTCCGAATTTTTTTACCCCTAAAACTTGTCAAAGCAAAATAACATTCAGAGATGCACATATTCAAAAAGTATTCCAAATTACCTAAACAGTCCATTCCTAACCTTATTTTCTCCATATCCACAGCATCTAACCAAACCGTTATGATCTTCCGCCTCAAATCAATGTGTATATTGCGGCGTGTAAATTTTCCTCTGCTATCGAAGGTTGTCTCTTTGTTCCAATTGGCCCAAATTGAAGGATTCCTCAAATCAGCCTCAGGTCCCTGTCCAGATCGATGCAGGGTTGCCCTGGTGTTTGTTGACACACAGATAACCGCTGTATCGACAATCATCGATTCACTTTATCACCCAAATTGATACCCCAAAGTTGGAAAGTTTCTCTGTTGCCTTCCATTTATAGATTCTCTTTGGAGGTTCTTTTCGAATACATTTTGGAGAAAAAGATATCCTATCGTTTCAATAGTTATTATAAAATTATTATGAACGTGCATGATTCTTTAAAAATTAAACAATTTCAACTACCCAGGCCCTCCCATTAATTTTTCCGTTGCAGTAAGGACAGTAGTAAATTAACACAAAGCAATAGCGCGCCATCTATACATATAAAATGAAAGGATTTAAAAGCACGAATGTTTCTTTTATACATAATACAAACTTCTACTGTCCTTACTGCGATGAACTGGCCTTGTCTTATTGTTTGCGGAAGAGCATTGCTCGATGTAAATATTCGATTGTAATTCTACTGTCCTATAAGCTTATGTCCATAGTTCTCTTGAAAACCATTTCTGAGATTCCATCCTTCAGTGCTGCGTATATAAGCAGAATCGTCCAATACAGTATTAGAGCTCTGAGAAGCGGTCTGGTAGATTAAATTGGCGAAACCGCTGGGAGGGTTCACCACTGATGAACCAAGCCCTCCCAATATATTTTTTCATTGCAGTAAGGGCAGTAGAAGTTTGTATTATGTATAAAAGAAACATTCGTGCTTTTAAATCCTTTCATTTTACAGTAGAAAGTTGTTTAATTTTGAAAAGAATTATACGTGTCTATAATAGTTTGGAATTCTCATAACAGATGACGCGCTAATGTATTACATTATCAAATTGAAATAAGACCAGTTGGCGAACCAAGGATTCCATGTCTATAGCCTGTCTATAGCTCTTGGGACTCACCAAAATAGGGTGCTATAGAGAGGGGGTGTTATAGACAGGTCACCTTTTATGTAAAATGTTTAAAATCGGGCGCTATTTAGAGGGGGCGCTATAGACAGGTTTAACTGTATATAAACTGTATAAAATATATTTTTCTGTTGATTTTGGCATTAGAGTTATAAAATTATTACATGCTGATTGATATAGAGAATTGAGCATTTGCTTGAGATTGGTATACATGAGTATTTCAGTCGTGGTAAAATAATAAAACTTAATCACAATTTGCTTTAATTGTGCTAATAAAGTATAAAATACATAATTGAGAAAGTAGTACCGTACTTAAGGCGTGAAGAATGAAGAAAACAAAATACTCATTTACATATCTCCAGAAAGAGCCGGCCAACGGGAAACAACAACAATATAAGGAAAGCGGCGACGTCTGGTGGTATATTTAAACAGAGTAATTTGTTCTAGAATTTATCATTATAAAATCAAATATAATTTTTATATAACATATACACTGCGTGACATTGAAAATGGAACACCAAGAAATAGTGGCCAGAAAATTATGCAAATTTCAGGGTAGACGCGCCTAACCGAGTTATGCAAATGATGTAAAATGCGCAGCTCTCGTGCGCACATGGAGTAAGATATAAGGGAAGGAACTTGCAGAAAGGACAGTATTCGTGTCGTTATTTCTTCAAGGAAAATCATTGTAGAAATTTTGTTCTTGTGTCAAAAGACACGTGTAATAACAGAGAATGCCAGGTCATCGTAAACGGTGGCAGTTCAAGCAGACAGACGCTTTTACGAGGGGCATGGTGATCGGACTGAAAAGGGCAGGTTGGTCCATACGTCAAATCGCAGCTGATACACACCTTGGTGCGTCCACGGTGCACCGACTGTGGAGAAGATGGTTGGAACAAGGAAATGTGGCAATTTATAGGAATGTCGGTGCAGCCAGAGTGACGTCAGCACGTGTGGATCGGCGTATCCTTCGACAAGCAGTGGCGGCCCCACAAGCCACTTGTACCGCCATCCTGCAACATGTGCAAGACACCCTAGATCATTCCATCTCGACCAGAACCATTTCCCGTCAATTGGTTGCTAATGGCTTGCACTCATGCCGTCCGCTAAGAAGACTGCCATTGACCCCACCGAATAGGCGCCAACCTTTGGAATGGTGCCGGGCTAGATCGACGTGGATGACGGAATGGCACAGGGTCGTGTTCTCAGATGAGTCGCGTTTCTGCTTGTCCAGTGATAGTCGCCGTGTACGCGTGTGGCGTCGACGTGGAGAAAGGTCCAATCCGGCAGCAATTGTGGAACGCCCCACCGTGCGACAACGTGGAATCATGGTTTGGGGCGCAATCGCGTATGATTCCAGGTCACCTTTACTTCGTATTCAGGGCACTATGACGGCCCAACGATACGTTGATGATGTGCTGCGACCGGTGACACTCCCCTACCTTCAGGGGGTACCCAATGCCCTTTATCAGCAGGATAACGCCCGACCGCACACTGCTCGCATTAGCCAACAAGCTCTGCAAGATGTACAGATGCTTCCCTGGCCACCGTACTCTCCTGATCTCTCACCAAACGAGCACGTCTGGGACATCATTGGACGCCGTTTGCATGCCTTGCCACAGTCGCGTTCAGAAGACGAACTGTGGCAAATGGTTGAGAGGGAATGGAGAGCCATCCCTCACGACGCCATCCGTACTCTGATTGACTCTCTACCTAGACGTGTTGCTGCGTGCATCGCCGTCCGCGGTGGTCCTACTTGCTACTAAGCCGACGTCGTTCTCGCTCTGTATTATGACTATCATTTTGAAATAAAGATCACTTATTGTTCGTCCCTGTCTCTCTCTGTCTGCCGAGTTTCATCACTTTCTGGCCACTATTTCTTGGTGTTCCATTTTCAATGTCACGCAGTGTATATACAGTAAACTCTCCTATAACGCGATTATTGTGTTCCGTGTTTTATGAAATCGTGTTATAGGAATTCGCGTTGTGCGAAATAAAACTTGTATAACGCGAATGTTGTTAGGGTAAATTGTTAGTGACAAATATCATGTAAAAATGTATTGTATAAAATGATGTATATAGGAAAAATAATTATATACTAAAAAAAACTAAATGTTATATTATTTTATATGCAAATGTATTGTACAGTTGTCAATAAGGAAATTTCCGCATTTTATTTTATAACGCGTTATACGAAAATTCGCGTTGTATAAATAAATTTGTCGCAATTTTTTTATCGCGTTGTACGAAATCGCGTTGCAAAAACTCGCGTTAGAGGAGAGTCTACTGTATATTATATTCGGGGTTTTTATATAAAAAAGTAATTAATTATTAAGTAATGTTTGAATTGTTGAATGCAAATTTTACTTACAAACAAAAAGAATAATGAAATATCAATTATTAGCAAATATGCTTATTTTATTTTAAACAAATTTAACTATATAATTTTATATTTTTGGCAAATGAGTTTATTAAAAAAAACACACACATTTAACCAACCCAAAATAAAAAAACAAATCTATCTACAACAGAACAAAATAATAATTAAAAAAGATTTTTGTTATTTGGTCAAATTAGAAAAAAAAATATTTATATATTTTCTCCCTTTTAGAAAAATATTAAATTGAATATAACATATATATCTTCAAAGAGAAAATACATTTTTAACTTTTGATAAATTCGTTCAAAATTCAGGTACTTAACTTTCATGCGATTTATTATTATTATTAATTTTTTTTGCTCATCCCTAGTACATGTGGTACAGGCCATAATATTCATGGTGGGTAGTTAGCGACTGCTTTTACTGTAAGTACACCACATGTCTACACATGTGAAAAGTAGTTCGACTTTGCACTTACAATGTGCCAGAGCCCCGTTTGGTTACTTGCACTCGCTGTTGGGGTTGGACTTTTGCAAGAATCGGGGGCCATTGGAGATTTTTTTTTTTAAACAGAAAAAAGTGTCCAATGCGGGAATCTAACCCGGGTCGTAGTGGTCGAAAACCAAACGGTTTAACCAGCCTTCCACCGACCCCCCATTTTTATTATTAAATATTTTAGAAATTATCAAATATATCAGTTTTATATGCCTATATATACGTCGAAAAGATTAAAAAAGATAATAGTTACAATAAATATATATTGCTATAAATAAATTATAAATTTTTAAACGTATCAACGAACCAAAACTTCTCTCAATATAACTTTCTATAATATAAACCCTGGAATTCTCCAAGGTGATCATGGATGGTATAAGAGAAAACAATAAATTTGTAAATACACACACACACTCACACACATACACACAAAACACACACAAAAACCTTTATTAAGACACACAGGTCTTACAAAGGATTCTCCTTGGGGTTACAAGACGGAGAAACCCATGAAAGGGGGAAATATACAAAGGGGTAAAAATGGAGAAAGATTATATACACATGATAAATATATACAGATTATTATTTGAATAATCCTATGGAAAGTAAGAATATATTTTTGGAAATATGGATGGAAGAAGTGGAGAGCGAAAAGAGGAAAGAAAACAGGTATTTACATATGGAACATACATATAATGGAACAAGTCAATTTAAGCTCTTCTGCTCACACAGCACAGGTGGACCATGGCTTTTTTCAAGAAATCTTTAAGAGATTTTCCAGGAAAATCCGAATGTTCAGAGATGTAAGGTACAAATATGTATATATCTTGGCTCTCAATGTACGTCTATAGAATTGCACACATCACACCTTGTCTTTACGCCCGTTAAAGAACGATGTCGTTCGAAATCTAACGAAATAAACATCTTCTATAGAAGAAGTTCCTTTCGAGTTTATAAAATCTTACAATATAGAAAACAACAAAACAATAAATACATTAAAGTATTCATGTCAAGTTTTTACTTCTTTCCTTAAAAGTTTTGCCAACTCGAAGTTTCAAAGCGTTTTTCTATTCTTCTTGTGTTTTACTTGTCAATGTGATATTTCCCTACAAGATATAAGATACTTTCTTTGGATATAACAACCGATAGCCACAAATGTGTCATATATAGTTGAAGGGTTGAATAAACATACAAATATACATATATAGAATTTAAAAAAGAAAAAAGACATCTCCTTATCGGGCAACTGGAAGTTGCTGATGGCTTGCGCCATCTATCGGAATAAAAATCAACTATACGTTGATTTTTAATTATTCCAGAATTGGCCCCATTCTTGATTATTCAAGAAAAGCTAAGTAGCTATTATTTGACCAATTCAGGAATAATTAAAAATTCACGGATAGTTGATATTTATTCCGATAGATGGCGCAAGCCATCAGTAACTTTCAGTTGTCCGATAAGGAGATGCCTTTTTTTTTTTTTAATTTATGAACCTTATCCCAGTACAATATTACATTTATAAATATATAGGTTTTCTAAATATGCAATTTAATGTCATTTATTACGTCAATATTTCTGTCGGCCAGATTTTTTCTATAGATTCCTTGTTGTTTTAATTTTTTTGCTAATTATCTCAAAAGAGAGAAAACATATTGACTACATTATCGGTAGGGAATGTACACTCGAGTACGTAAAATTGACCAGTAAATGTCATGAAATATGTTGGACCTAGTAGGTAGATAATAAGTTCTGAAAGATACAAACAAATTTCTAAACAAATGTTTTATCTCAAAATTTACACATGAGATAAATGATAAAAATAATTATACAGTAGAACCTCCCTGTAAAAGACAACACCTAATTGCAGAGCCAAAGTGTCCTTTAGAGAGAGGTGTCCTCTTACCGGAGAGTTGCTGAATAGTAAAAATTGTAATTTTGTAAATGAAAACTGTCCTTTATAGAGAGGTGTCCGCTAAAGGGGGGTTCTACTGTATATGTTTCCACTAATTTAGTGTTTAAGCACTGTGTACTCGAGGGTTCCATCTAATACTATCTCTGGAGTTGTTATAAGAAAAAGTTATTCTTCAACAATCGGTCATACATGCATCCATTATCGTCAGTTGTCATTGAATCATAGCTGTTGGACTTACCAATTCGGATGTCATTCTGAGCATTGCAGAAGAACTCCAATAAAAAGATGCTGAAAAAGTATGAAGAACACCTCGCCATTGTTCAAAGCTGCAAACAAAAAGTTTTCTTTAAATTTGATATAGTCAAAATTTTGTCATAATCAAGATATTATATAAGAAAATACATACAGGTAAATTTGTGTAAAGGTGTCAAAGGAATTTACTATTGGCGGTCTGAGACGCCTATTACAGTGGTGAATCCTTTTTTGAATTTAAGCTGCTACACCGCTATTGTCTGCAGTTGTAGTATCTTGGTGATAGGGAATCTAGTGAAACTATGATAATATGATTTTATAGCAAAACTAGACGGGTGACCCGGGCTTCGCCCGGGATTGACCCGTGTGCATATCTACCCGAGTGATATATATTTAGATAAGATTTTTTTTTTAATAATTGTTTGTTATTAGCATTATCTATTTGTTTGCATCAGCATAATTTAATCTAATCTTTGATAGAGGGCGCTGTTCGTGAGCTAAGTAGAATAATTTGAATATATAGTTTTAATAATTGATTTAAATAATTTTTAAAATAGCCTATCGTCTTCCCCGTATTCTTTTACCTATGTATGGAATTTTTGGTTTGAATTAGTGAACTACTGCGAATTTGTATATTGGACATACAAACAAACAAACAAACATTGATTTTTATATACACTGCGTGACATTGAAAATGGAACACCAAGAAATAGTGGCCAGAAAATTATGCAAATTTCAGGGTAGACGCGCCTAACCGAGTTATGCAAATGATGTAAAATGCGCAGCTCTCGTGCGCACATGGAGTAAGATATAAGGGAAGGAATTTGCAGAAAGGACAGTATTCGTGTCGTTATTTCTTCAAGGAAAATCATTTTAGAAATTTTGTTCTTGTGTCAAAAGACACGTGTAATAACAGAGAATGCCAGGTCATCGTAAGCGGAGGCAGTTCAAGCAGACAGACGCTTTTACGAGGGGCATGGTGATCGGACTGAAAAGGGCAGGTTGGTCCATACGTCAAATCGCAGCTGATACACACCTTGGTGCGTCCACGGTGCACCGACTGTGGAGAAGATGGTTGGAACAAGGAAATGTGGCAATTTATAGGAATGTCGGTGCAACCAGAGTGACGTCAGCACGTGTGGATCGGCGTATCCTTCGACAAGCAGTGGCGGCCCCACAAGCCACTTGTACCGCCATCCTGCAACATGTGCAAGACACCCTAGATCATTCCATCTCGACCAGAACCATTTCCCGTCGATTGGTTGCTAATGGCTTGCACTCATGCCGTCCGCTAAGAAGACTGCCATTGACCCCACCGAATAGGCGCCAACGTTTGGAATGGTGCCGGGCTAGATCGACGTGGATGACGGAATTGCACAGGGTCGTGTTCTCAGATGAGTCGCGTTTCTGCTTGTCCAGTGGTAGTCGCCGTGTACGCGTGTGGCGTCGACGTGGAGAAAGGTCCATCCGGCAGCAATTGTGGAACGCCCCACCGTGCGACAACGTGGAATCATGGTTTGGGGCGCAATCGCGTATGATTCCAGGTCACCTTTACTTCGTATTCAGGGCACTATGACGGCCCAACGATACGTTGATGATGTGCTGCGACCGGTGACACCCCCCTACCTTCAGGGGGTACCCAATGCCCTTTATCAGCAGGATAACGCCCGACCGCACACTGCTCACATTAGCCAACAAGCTCTGCAAGATGTACAGATGCTTCCCTGGCCACCGTACTCTCCTGATCTCTCACCAATCGAGCACGTCTGGGACATCATTGGACGCCGTTTGCATGCCTTGCCACAGCCGCGTTCAGAAGACGAACTGTGGCAAATGGTTGAGAGGGAATGGAGAGCCATCCCTCAGGACGCCATCCGTACTTTGATTGACTCTCTACCTAGACGTGTTGCTGCGTGCATCGCCGTCCGCGGTGGTCCTACTTGCTACTAAGCCGACGCCGTTCTCGCTCTGTATTATGACTATCATTTTGAAATAAAGATCACTTATTGTTCGTCCCTGTCTCTCTCTGTCTGCCGAGTTTCATCACTTTCTGGCCACTATTTCTTGGTGTTCCATTTTCAATGTCACGCAGTGTATATAGATATAACGTTAATTGAAGAGAAGTGTCTTACAAGAATTTTATTCGCAAGCTTTCAGACGTCCTTCCACAGGTTTTACAATGATCAGAAAGAAATAGAAACTTTTTGTCATTGTAAAGCCAGTAGAAGGACGTTCGAAAACTTGCGAATAAAAAATCTTCTAAGAAACATCTCTTCAATCAACGTTATATTTTGTTATTTTTATTCGAAGAGATCAATTTAGTCAATATGATTTTATGATTATCAAATGAAAAAACGAAAGAAAAAAATAAAAGATAAAAAGATCAGGTGTGATTAGCCTACTCCATGCTGACGAGCGCCAAAAGCGCGAAACGCGTTCGTGGATGGCTTTTCTTGATTTATCAAGAAATTAGGTTGGCCAAATATCAGGGAACAGGTTAAATCAATGTTTAGTTGATTTCTGTTCCATCAGATGGCGCTCTGCCTTCTGTAAAGCGCATGTGCTCCTGGTCAGGATATGCCATTTTTAATATTGATTATCAAATAGAAATATAATTTGAAATATATATGGCGTGCGCTACATCAACTAATTTTTACTTTAGTTCCCGTCGTAACTCGCTCTCCTCAGGGGAAAGGATATTCTGAGGGACAGTGAGTCACTCAAACATCGAGAATTGAATAAAAATGGTTGATGTAGCGCCATATATTTCACCAAACAAACTTCCATCTAACAAATTATCGTCAGGACTTTAATTATGTAAACCTCTATATTGTAACATAGTAAACCTATCCCCCGATTTACACGGTAGATACGTTCCTGAGAAAAACGTGTAAATCGAGGGATAGGTGTATATTAAACTGTCAAATCTGAATAGGTGTTCGCCCCCTCATGAATCAGAGCCTTCCAATATTCTTTTCAACATAGGTAGAATAGAGTAGAAAATCGCATTTTAGTATAGTGCGATAAAAAAAAAAACTTATTTGGAAAACCGTGTAAAAGCGAAAACGTGTAAAACAAGTACCGTGTAAATCGGGGGATAGGTGTATTTATTAATTTTATTATTTTTATTAACAGAGTGGTCATTTTTATGTTTATATTTTGCTACTCTGTGAATTTCCCTCGTGGCTTATCTTTTGTTTTACCATTCTTAGCTTGTGCTTGCCTGAAATAAATTTCTGTGTCACCCCGAAGTTTGTCTTCCCTAATTCTCCACGTGGCAATATCCTATCTTTAATCTGAAGAGCCATAAAAGAAAAACAAAGGCCAATCAAAGCTAAATTATTGTTTTAAAATATAAAGTCACTTATAAACGTTTAAAATTGAAAGATTTTGAGATATTTTTACCCAAATTAGTCGTTGGAAAGAATAACTTGGGTTCAAGCCAAGCTTCTGTTCACACACGTGTCTGTCCAGCGGAGGTCTATTGTCCCATATAATCCCCTTTTTGATTGAATCCTTCCGATTTTAGAAAACCTTTACGCATTTCTTTTTAATCCGACACTTCGGGACTTCAAATATTCCTTCACAATGGATTTTACAAACAATAATTTCACAGACGTTCTTTGGTTTTGTGTAGTAAAGTTATATTTATAATTTCTTATTATTTCTCCCTAACTTCTCTTTAATTTTAAATTGTAAATTTCATCCTTTGACTTGTGAAACTTATTATTGAAGCTTGTTTTATGTGTAGAACAAACCTTCATGCTT
>CP092874.1:78372094-78409012 GCA_030710605.1 Cordylochernes scorpioides
TTTCATAACTTTTCATTGACCTAACAAGTGGATAGTAGAAAATTACTAAATAAACTCTACTCAAATTAAAATGCCGGTTTGTCACTTCAAAATGAAACAAAACGGATAAATTGACCAAAGTGGTTACATGAAGCACTAGACTATATACAATTGTGCATTCGAAAAGTTATAATTCCTTGTATCATATCGTTTGTGAGAAAAAGTGCATATTCGATAAATTCTTCCTGCGACGAAAATTTCTTCTTGATTCAATCAGGGAGTGCTCTCAGATTCTAATGTTTCTGCAAGAATTTGTTAATTCTGGACTTTGCCAAGGATGTACTGGTGATCAAAGAATCTCCTCTGTAGATTCTAAGACCGCTGTTACAGCAGAGCAGCAAAAACGTCTAGAGCCTTAGCGGTTATAAAACTCCGACCACCCAGAAGTCTGGAATTTTATCAACTTGCATTGTGAGCTGTATTGAGCTTGTCTACACATTTTTTTTTTATTTCTGTGTGTGTTCTGGAAGTATTTAAAAATTGATCGAGAATTTGGTATTGAATATAGAAATTGAATTGATTTAAATCTTCATAGCATCAGTCGGCGTTTTATTCATTGTAGATGTTGTCCTGCAGAAGGACAGAGATGGACGAAAGATTGAGATGGTATTTGAAATAAAAAGAAACTCATATCCAGAAACCTCTTTTAAATATGTAATTTATTTAAATATAGAAATTGAAATTAGCCCAGAAGTCCGATATTTTGTTAACTTACATTGTCATCAGGTGTGAGCAAGTAGACCAAATATTTCAGACTTCTAGGTGCTTCCCAAATATATTGTAACATAATATTTATTAATTTTATTTATTTTTTATTAACAGAGTGGTCATTTTTATGTGTATATCTTGCGACTCTGTAAATTTCCCTCGTGGCTTATCTTTTGTTTACAATTCATAGTTTTGTTCTTGCCTGAAATAAATTATTGTCTCCTCCTGAAGTTTTTGTCTTCCCTAATTTTCTTCGTGGCAATATTATAAATTGATTAAAAGATTTGTGGAAAGACATGGAATCAAATTAATTGAAGCTTTTTAAAAAGATCAGTTTATCTAAATCTTATCTTCGTTGCTTGAAAACTCGCTTATTTAATAAAAAAATGTATACGCATTGTGTTAAATTTGTAATTAATTCATGAAAATAAATGAATCTTATATATAATTATAATTTATAATATAAATGTACCATAAATTATTGAAATACACACGATCAAATCTAAGAATTAGTACCGCCATTTGTTACAAGACATAAAATGTCGTTTAAACAACTGCTAATGAGAAAAATTCTACAGAATCCTATAAAAGCTCTATTAAACCAAGTAGGAGGAATTTAATATAAATTAAAAAAGGAATAAAAGAAAGTAATTAGACCATTTACCCAGTAGGGAGTTATGGTGACAGCCGACAGGCATAAATCAAACGTCAAGGTTAACCAAGCAACTCCCCTGTCGTCTGCTAAACTTGGAATCCGACTCAACAAAAAGGTCTAAAATATCCCTATACAGAAGGTCTAGATTTCCCAGCATTGGCTCCGACTTATAACTTGATTCCCTGAGCAAAAACGTTTGAAATCCTAACCTTCAAGTTACATGAGAAGTATTTACCAGCTAAATATAAATTGAGACAAAGAGGTCTTTCATTTTTCTTCTTCAACCAACCTTAACTCCTTGAAGTCTCAATCGTATATTTTTAGAATCAAATCCCGTCTCTTTTTCAAAGCCAAATGAGCCTTGGAAGACTCCTGTTGTTTATATCAAATTCTAATCTTGGAGTTTCCTTTTTGTTCTTCTTAATGTTCCCCTAGGACGACTCCCAGAAAGTTTCATTCTTTTTCAGACATCTTTCTTTTACATCTTATATCTTCATAATTAATGCGCTAATTCATATTTTTTACAATAGATTAATGATCTACAGAACACATAGAGATTTATTCTGTTCCAACACACAAGAAAATAATGCGTACACTATCCTATTTAAGTTAGAAAATTTTATGAAAGATAACACCAGCTATCCATTGAACTAGAGATTTATTATAAATATAAAACTATAAAACCAATGATATGATAAATTTGTTATATAAATTGTATATATATATATATAATGTGTAATTAGTGTAAATAGCAATAGTGTATTGTATAAAAGTTATATTTTACTATTTATGTGTTTAATGTTAACTATTTGACTTTAAATTGTATATATATGCATCTAGATGAGATTGGTGTAATACTTCGGTGGAACACAAATATCTTAAATCTTCTAATTGTATTTTTGAATTATAATAAATAAATAAATGATAAATTCTCTATTTTAGAAGATGGCTAAGAAAAGATGATGCAATTTTTTAAATGCGCATAACTCTCATTAAAAATATTTTAAATGGATTGTTTCAGAACTTAATAAAATATGTTTGGGAGATCAGTAGGTGAAAAATTTACAAAGAAAATAAATATTATAGAGTTTTATTCAGAAAATAATTTGTTCTTTTTTAAGCTGATACAATGATAATGTAAAAGACAACATGAGAGAAAACCAACTTCAATATTGATGGGATTATTTAAAAGACAAGGTCTATAGAAACAACCCAAAAACCATCTCAAAGCTGTTCTTGATGATATCCATGAAATATAAACCCCTAGAGAGGAATCCCTCACTTTAATCATGCGTAAGAGCGATACATTATGTTCATCACCCTGGTAGCAAACTTTACTAGTGGTGATGAGTCACAACTCTCCCGCATTCTCCCGCAACTTTATGTTGTAATATAGCATTTAAATAATTTTAGTGTAAACATACAACTTTGACCTACAGAAAAACCATATGGTATGTTGCTCATACCTGGTTGGTGGACGAGTGGGTAAAGCCCTCGATTCCCGACATCCATGAACCAGGATCGAATCCTGTATTGGACACTTTTTTCTGTGAAGAACCTGTTCATATTTCTCATGTATATAGCATAAGCTAGGTTGTTCTCTTTGAGCGGTACCTAATAAAGTTATTTTGTAACAGAATACCAAGTTGTATATCAGTAAATTCTGACCAACCATACTTAAGACTATATTCCATGGAGAGTATAGAGCCGTGTTACCATGCATACTACCGGCATTAACTGCCATCTGTTAATTAAAATTCGAAACTATTTTAAAGGCGTAAAATTCTTTTTGATATTAAACAATTTCTACTGCCCTTATAACTTACCAGTTATACAGGTTGTTGGTTTTTGTCTGAATTTGCCAAAACTGGTGTAGTGGCTCATTCTTCATCCCTACTAGTAAAGTTGTTTACTGGGGTGAGATGAACATAATGCAATCGTTCACAATTTTATTCACACTTGGTTATCTCGTGTGTCTTCAATAAAACTCACTGTAATATCTTTCAGAGTTATTGTCCCGATATACATGCCTAAAGGTACAACTTCCTTTTGTCTATGATTGTCTTTAGGAGAAAATAACAAAGCCTCCGAGAAAGAAACACAACCTCGGAGGCTTTGTTATTTTCTCCTTAAGATATCGCAGAGGTTATAATATTGGAATGATTGTCTTTCTTTAAAAACGGTCTAAATATACTCTATAGATATGTGGATTTCTCGCATCTTTGTTGAGTCCACAATAAATGTTTTCTCGCTTCCCTTTCTTATGGTAATATGTAAATTAAAAGAAGGAAAGGAGAAAATACTCCTCTCTCTATATAACCTATATAACCTGTGTATATGCTATTATGTTTTGAAAATAGAGCAATCCATAAATAAATCTTCGATTAAAAAGACATATATTGGATCAAAATATCATTTATTTTACCAATATTTCAGTTGGCTGAACGCCAACCTTTATCAAGATAATATAACATTTTAATGTGTGTCAACAACAAACTCCCTTGTTTCCAAACAAACTTGTTGTTGACACGCATTAAAATGTTATAACACCTTGATAAAGGTTGACGTTCAGCCAACTGAAATATTGGTAAAATAAATTATATTTTGAATCAATATATGTCTTTTTAATTAATGCTATTATGTATAAAAAAGATTATATATACAGCTCTATATGAATATATTTTTCATATAACTTTGTAAATTAGAAAATTACTCTGCTCCTCTTGTTCATTTTATTTTTCTGTATCACAGAGAATGTGACCCAATGTTTCAATAAAGTGGATGGTTTATTCTATTAGTGATGGTTCTGTAGTCTGGTAGTGCTTCATATCTAGGAGAAATAGAATTGTCACGTCGCAATAAGATACATTAGCGAACCATCTGCTATGAGAATTCGAAAACCAGACCCTCCTATAAATTTTTCATTGCAGTAAGGACAGTAGAAATTGTTTAATTTTAAAAGAATCATACGCGTCTATAATAGTTTCGAATTTTCATTTCCAAGTAAATTTAATATTTCTTCAATTCATCGCACTCAGGGCTTCGATCTGTATATGATATAAAATAGCCAAAACGGAAATAGGCCTTGAGCGACTCTCTTTGGAGCTCCTGTTGAATGAGGTCGTGAGAAACAGAGCTGGAGCTTTTGCGTTGTTCAAATTTTGGAAGACGGCTGAAGAAAAGGGGAGGCTATATACATAATCTAATTGATGTAAATAATTATATGCAAATAATCTTTGTCAGGATTAGAATGACGAATCCTGTATGGGACTTTGATTCCAGTAAAAGGATTGTTGCTGCTGTTGTATATAGTCACAGTGTAGAAAATACTATACTATACCTACTACTTATATCTCTGTATTCTTAGTTCTCTTCAATTACTCTGTAAACTGGCGAATCCTTTATAGGACGAGAGGTCCCCAATAAAGGCTTTTGGTGTTGTTGTTTTTTGTAAAATAGTCAAAACACGCATGTGCAGGGAATGGTCTAAGAGTGTGAGCCATATAACTTACAGCACAATCAGGTCTATTAATTAAGTTAATGAAGTTCAGGAAATCTTGTGTACATGTCCCACACAAGGTTTAATGAGGTAATCACAGAATCCGTGGAATTTTTTAATTCCATCCTTCCAAACACGTAAGGTGCAAGGTAAATATTTGAGACGGGGAAATACGTAATTACAGTAATAAGGTTAGGTTAGAGTGGTTAGGTGGAAGGTCTTACAAAAGGATTTAGTTCTATTCAACGGAACAATGGCTCCATCACCTTCCCGTGAAATTCTCAGGCGAATTAAGACATTCTACCTTTTTCACTCGCGAAACTTGAGATACTGGCTTCCCCCAGATATGGACACCTCGCTTTATCTGTTTATTAGACAAACTGGCCAAACTTGCCTCAGTCGCAATGTTTTATATGTCGACTGATCTCTTCATAATACATGGTTGTCCCAAAGGTTCGTAAACACTTTCAAAAAATGAAATACCAATATTATTCGCCTTTATGTATAATGTCTTTGTATTATGTATAAAGTAATTGTATTATGTATTATTATGTATTCACCGTAATAACATTGTAACTAAGTATTTATTCATTTTATTATTTTTATTAACAGAGCGGTCATTTTCATATTTATATTTTGCTACTCTGTAAATTCCCCTCGTGGCTTATCTTTTGTTTACCATTCATAGTTTGTCCTTGCCTGAAATAAATTTTGTTTCCTCCTGAAGTTTTTGTCTTCCCTCCACGTGGCAATATTATTCACCAAGTAATAAGAAAAACCACCTTTTAAGAAAAACATGAACTTTTGGGGCAACCTTATATATAAAATGAATTAAGATGCAATAACGCGCCATCTGTTATCAAAATACGAAACTATTATAGACGCGTATGATTCTTTTCAAAATAAAAAAAAATTCTACTGTCCTTACTGCAATGGAAAAATTAATGGGAGGGCCTGGGTCATCAGTGGTGGAGATGAGCCAGGCCCTCCCTTTAATTTTTACATTACAGTAAGGACAGTAGAAATTGTTTTATTTTGAAAAGAATCATACGCGTCTATAATAGTTTCGTATTTTGATATAAAATTCTCTCTGCTTCAGTAAGAGAGAGTTTTGTGTTGAATTATCTTTGTATAAAAACATAAGTGTAATATATGAAAGTTACGTTGAAGTCGTCGAAGTTTTACCTACACGATGGACTCAGTCGTGACTTGTCTTGACTTGTCAGCTACGGATCCCTGGAATGAGCATCTGGACCTCATGGAAGAAACCTAGACAGCGTCCGCTCCAGTTCTTGTCAGTCAATCCACAAATATTGTCTGACACGAAAATGTTAATTTGAGTCAAAAGGCGATCCATTAATTAATATTCTATAAAAGGAGTGACATGGCTGGCTATGCTAAAGATGAAGGGGAATTAATCCCATCGGTGGACCAGAGACTAACATCTCTGCTGGCTTTTGTGCGAAGAGAAGTTAAGGGTGAACAAAGAATTGCCTACCTTAAGGATGGATTTGGGGATTCATCACGTAAAAGAGACACCGGGCATTGCTCCCTTTTTATCTGTGCAATAAATTGATAAAGAGGGAGCAATCTCTCGAAATATTTTAAGAAAAAAAGTTTTTTTTTTTTTTCTTTACAGATCCAGATACGCTCTTTTATAGAATATGTTTATTTTGTTTGTTTATCTGTATAGATTTCTAATCTATGTAGATAGGTGTAAACCAATGCAAAGTTATGTAAATTCTAAAGCAATATATAGAGTCGTGAGAAGGAATAAAATTTCTGTTTTTTTTCGGATTTTTATTATCTCTTACTTGGGAGAAGGCTAGAGATACCTGACAAGGTTTATCTTGAAGATTTCTTTACAGTTTGAGATAGGTCGGTTAGAGAACTTTTCTTTGGAAACATATAATTATCTTCTCGTTAACTCACAATCAATACATGTAAATTTTCCAACAAACATCATTATTCCAATGTTAGACCAGAGGAACATATCTGTGATTGAACACTGGTGTTTGTGTGATGATCCGAATGTACAAGAATCAAATATTCGGTTTGTCACCGAGGTTGACATTCACAACAGAAAGTCGGTGGAAGGCTGGTTAAACCGTTTGGTTTTCGACCACTACGACCTGGGTTCGATTCTCGCATTGGACACTTCTTTCTGTTTAAAAATAAATGCTCCAATGGCCCCCGATTCTTGCAAAAGTCCAACCCCACCAGCGAGTTCAAGTAACCAAACGGGGCTCTGGAAAATTTGTAAGTGCAAAGTCGAACTGCTTTTCACATGTGTAGACATGTGGTGCGCTTACAGTAAAAGCAGTCGCTAACTACCCACCATGATTATCATGGCTTTGAGATAAGAAAGAAGAAGAAGAAGAAGACAACAGAAAGTTGACTTTCTCTTATTTCTGTCTTTTGTGGCTTTATAGTGTAAGCATTTTAATGATTTTCAAACCAACACTCATCTTGGCCCCCCACTAGAGAAGGTTGTATATCTACTGGCTTGGCAAGAACTCCCCCAGTCCCCGGACTACACCAGCCGGCAACACCAATTATGAGCAGCCGATCCATCATCCCACGGTAATTAATTGTCAGACGACTCAGGTGACAATTGAATTCACGCGGCCCCAATTTAGTCCTCAACACGGAACAATCGACGCTCATTCAAACAACAGCAGATTGTGTTGTGTAATCCAATATTGCACAGGGTGGTGCCGAGCGATGGGTTTGGTTGGACATTAGAGGACACGAGAGGCATCTATTGTAGTCTGTGATACATCAGCAGGTTTCAATTGTAAAGTTCTATCTTCATACATAAGTTACCTAACTATCCGTAGCCATCTGCATACCAACATTTCCTCAATTTTTACCTTTTGATAGGTTTTTTACATATTCATCAATTATCATAATTTCTTACGTAAGAGTAGGTTCTGCCATGTCTACCTGCAACAGAAAAACACTATGTTACTATTATAAAATAAATGAAGCTTCCAGGGTTAAGTTTCTTGTGCAACTTTTTATTTTTCAAGCTTTCGGACTTGTCAGTCCTTCAACAGGATTATCACGTTAAAAATTTTAATAATAAATACAAATTTTTATATACACATTATTATATATATAATGTAAATACTTATTATCTATTTAGAGAAAAATATATTACATTATTTCAGTTTGAAAAACCAAATTTTTTGAAAATATACGTGCGTGGTGGATGATACCTGCTGGTTGAATGATATCTCGAGACTTCAAATCAAATTTAATAAATTCATGAACTATTGTGTTATATATATAGAAGACATCTATGATACTATAACACACAGGGAAGTATGGCACCTATGTTGTGTGTTCTCAGATATCTGCCGCACTCTGCTAGATTGTGTCATTCCTGCCATGTTTGGGCCATAGGTATACGAGGCCTCTTCCACGAGTCAATTGTGTGGAGACGTTCTCAGTATCTGGTGATCTCCTAGTATACCTGTATGTCTGCTCCTTATCAACCCTGCAATAAAAGATAAGATATATATTAAAAAACAATGAAGACATATCCTGACCATTTGCACATGTGCTTTTTAGATGGCAGAGCGGCATCTAGTGACACAGAAATCAACTAAACTTTGATTTAGCCTGTTCCCTGATATTTGGTCAACCCATTTTCTTGATAAATCAAGTCGTATCGTGAGTTTTTATTTACGTACTCTTTATTTTTTGTTGTTGTTGTACTCCTGAGTGTACGGCTTTCTGTATATTAGTTACTTTAGGCCCTTGTAAATTGCACTTTGCGTGTTAACCCATAACCTTTTGTCAGTCTGAATGACCACGCAGAGTTGACACAGGTTCAAATAAAAGTACAGTTACTGTGTCAGTAAGGCAGCCGTGCAACGTTTGCATATGTTCTGTTATAGATACCATATATACATCTCTGAAGTAACAAAACTACAGCTATAAAACCGCACGGCGCCTCTCCCATCAAATTAAACCTCAAAACAGGACGTAATTTATTGACCGCTACATCTAACGCTATTGGAAAAGACATCACCCCCACCCATCATCTAAGGCTATGAATCTCAAAACATATTTAAAGATACGTGTAACGTAGTGAGATATCAAATTAAAATTACTCGTCTGTTTCATTCTCCCGTCAATAGATGGCGCGATTTCTCTAGTCATTATAATAGAGGCGTGAGACGTCACAGACAGGGCAAGGATTCTATTGGCTGAGGTGGGAGGTAAACAAAGAGAGTTAATTGGTCTAAGGTGATGTTGGGCGGTGATGAGTCAGAACTGTGGAATTTTGGGTCGTTAACGCCCTGGCCAGTACCTGACAGGACTTCCAGTCTGTGTTGATACAAGCAATCCATAGAACATGGAGTGTAGGTTTAATAATGTCAACAAGCAAGCCAGATTTCTTCCACCATTTTTATTTCTCTAGCTTACCTGATAACATGTCCTTCAACAGGGGGGGGGGGGGGCTCCCAGAAGTATAACTCTTAGCTAAGTATAGGCGTCGAAGATTAAATATTTAAATATATATAAACTAACCTTTTTGAAATTATTTTACATGTTATATATTATATAATCGTATATATAAGTCCATTACACAAATTTGCATATTCACGAGTTGTAAAAAAAAAAGATTTTATTAATATTTCCATAAAGAATTACTATCAGCACTACATCGACTAGCTACATAACAGCAACAATAATTTGATCTCAGAAAGGCAAATAAGTCCGATGACAAACTGATACGTAGAGAATGATGATGATGATCAACGAAATTATCATCATCACTGCTACTGCAACTTTTAATCAGACTGATGATAAAGAGACAATCGCCAAAACAATATTAGTTGATGAAAATACTACACGGGGGGAATCAGAGCAGATCCAAACATTCTTTCAAAAAGAAAAGCAATCCTTGATTCATTTATTGAGACGAGTCCGTTTGAAACCTCATTGAGAGCTGAGATTGTCCCAAGAGCTCTGTGACATTCCAGCCACGACGTCCTCGGGTCTGAGATGACAGAATCGCTGTCAGAGCATGAAATAATAGGCTTTCAACGTCCATTGTTCGAGCAAGGTGGACCGCAATCCAATTAACTCCTAACCTTTAATTGATGCTAGATGGACATCCAAACAAGATGCCGGGATGATGACTATTCATTTTTTGTTCATTTCTTTCAGCTTGAGTGCGGCTTTTTACCCCGACGTCCCATTTGTTCATTGTTGTCTTGCAGAGCTGGGCGATATCTGCCGGCTGAGTGAATTGAGAGAAATATCCATTGACTCAGGGTTTTGTCATTTTTCTAGAATAGTTCTATTTCTTTTGTTCAGTTTGTTTTTACTTAGATGGACCTTCCTTATCTGTGTCTCGATGCACTACCAATGTTGGATCTTCAGGTTAGGTTTAATTTAGATGACTCCATTTACAAATTCCCCACAATAAGGTAAGCGCTAAAATCTTTAAACACTTTTCAAATGAATTCAGTTATTGAATGAACGATGTATTGTTGTATATTGTTTATCGAATAAGTGTTTTTTTTTAAATTATATCTATAGATACTTCCTGATGTTAGAGCTGGGGTCAGGAAACTACCCCGATCTCATGGTACTATGGAGGACGACTCTACCCAGATTTATCTATAGATACTTCCTGATGTTAGAGCTGGAGTCAGGAAACTACCCCGATCTCATGGTACTATGGAAGGGGACTCTACCCAGATGTATCTATAGATACTTCCTGATGTTAGAGCTGGGGTCAGGAAACTACCCCGATCTCATGGTACTATGGAGGAGGACTCTACCCAGATGTATCTATAGATACTTCCTGATGTTAGAGCTGGGGTCAGGAAACTACCCCGATCTCATGGTACTATGGAGGACGACTCTACCCAGATTTATCTATAGATACTTCCTGATGTTAGAGCTGGAGTCAGGAAACTACCCCGATCCCATGGTACTATGGAAGGGGACTCTACCCAGATGTATCTATAGATACTTCCTGATGTTAGAGCTGGGGTCAGGAAACTACCCCGATCTCATGGTACTATGGAGGAGGACTCTACCCAGATGTATCTATAGATACTTCCTGATGTTAGAGCTGGAGTCAGGAAACTACCCCGATCTCATGGTACTATGGAGGAGGACTAGACCCAGATGTATCTATAGATACTTCCTGATGTTAGAGCTGGGGTCAGGAAACTACCCCGATCTCATGGTACTATGGAGGACGACTCTACCCAGATTTATCTATAGATACTTCCTGATGTTAGAGCTGGAGTCAGGAAACTACCCCGATCTCATGGTGCTATGGAAGGGGACTCTACCCAGATTAATCTATAGATACTTCCTGATGTTAGAGCTGGGGTCAGGAAACTACCCCGATCTCATGGTACTATGGAGGAGGACTCTACCCAGATGTATCTATAGATACTTCCTGATGTTAGAGCTGGGTCAGGAAACTACCCCGATCTCATGGTACTATGGAGGAGGACTCTATCCAGATGTATCTATAGATACTTCCTGATGTTAGAGCTGGGGTCAGGAAACTACCCCGATCTCATGGTACTATGGAGGAGGACTCTATCCAGATGTATCTATAGATACTTCCTGATGTTAGAGCTGGGGTCAGGAAACTACCCCGATCTCATGGTACTATGGAGGAGGACTCTACCCAGATGTATCTATAGATACTTCCTGATGTTAGAGCTGGAGTCAGGAAACTACCCCGATCTCATGGTACTATGGAGGAGGACTCTACCCAGATGAATCTATAGATACTTCCTGATGTTAGAGCTGGGGTCAGGAAACTACCCCGATCTCATGGTACTATGGAGAAGAACTTTACCCAGATGTATCTATAATATTGGCCGATTTCAGTATTGCAAATTTCAAGCTTTAATTATTGCATAAAATTTTATTTTAATATTTCCAAGTCATATATCATTATGAAGCACGTTTTTCGCACTGTCATCATATCTACTAATATTTATATTTCCAACATAATTTTTCACGATATCAGACTGTGATAAAATTGATTTCAAAGCAAAAACCGCATTACTTTGCTTTAAGAATGTAAACTTGGCCGCGACGCTGCGGAAACAAATTGAAATATCATCAGTGCGTGAGGCCTTGTTATGCCGATAGTATATCTTTACATTTTAGCATCAATTCATTTATTAGACTTTAATCTCTCTCACACAATATAAGAACTACTTATACAAATGCACTCATGGACAAAACTTAAGAAGTTTTATATTTTGATATCGCAGATTGTCTGTCTTTGTAAAGGAGACAGAGGCGATTTTGTTCACGTTTGGTTTTCTCCTGTCTTCAATAAAGCTCACTGTGTATCAAATATCTTTCAGAGTAATTATCTGAATCCCAATATATGATAAAAGGTACAACTTCCTTAAGTATTGTCCATGAGTGTATCTTTCAGAGTTATTGTCTGAATCCCGATATACATGCTAAAAGGTACAACTTCCTTAAGTTTTGACCATGAGTGTATCTTTCAGAGTTATTGTCTGAATCCAGATATACATGCTAAAAGGTAGAACTTTTTTAAGTATTGTCCATGAGTGTATCTTTCAGAGTTATTGTCTGAATCCCGATATACATGCTAAAAGGTACAACTTCCTTAAGTTTTGTCCATGAGTGTATCTTTCAGAGTTATTGTCTGAATCCCAATATATGCTAAAAGGTACAACTTCCTTAAGTATTGTCCATGAGTGTATCTTTCAGAGTTATTGTCTAAATCCCGATATACATGCTAAAAGGTACAAATTCCTCAAATGTCGTCCATGAGTGTATTTCTATTTAGAGATTGTTCTGTTTGCAAGCACTACAATGTATACATCAAGAATGAAATATCTCTAAATCAAACATTGATAGAATCAATATCTATAGGTTTTATGTAGGAGGCGTTTATTCATGAATGATGTTTCAACACCTTGACTACAGCGGCCATCTTATATAACGACCCTCTCATCCAATATTGACAGCCTAGACTGCAGGCAATTTCACCGCTAATGAAACCCAACATCCCTTCACATATTAGGCCAGCATCTTCATTAAAAAACCTTGTTAAAAAAAGCATCCAAGGTATTTAATTACTCGCAAGATTAGGCGTCCTCCGGAAATTACTCGGAGGTTCTGAGAGAAAGGCGGCCATGATTATCATCTGGGCTCCTCCCTTGATGCCAATCTGCGGACAGCTTCATTCAACGCCTTGTTGGGTGGGCGTGCAAATTGGCTCGCACGGCCAATATGGAAATTCTTGAAAGCTCTTTTGGAACTTCTCTTTGATGATCTTTGGTGGATGATATTGGTGTGTGATAACCTGGGGAACTAGTGGAATTTGAGTTTGATGTCCCCAGCATCCAGTCAGGCCGAGTGTTAAGTCGACTGACGGAACCTCTACTCCTCAGCCTACGTTGATGCTCTAGGACAACTCTATATCAAGATACCTCCATGTGCCCAGAACGTCTTTGGCTAAGCTGTGGCCGCCAATCTACAGATTTTTCGTCAGGGGGACGTTGAATTACTCGACAAACATGAGCAGTTTTAATCTTTTCAGTTTTTCTGAAAGAATGTTGTTTATTTGGTTAGCAAATTGATCTCCCAAGACTTCGCATTGGACGAATTTGGAGCTTCCTATCCGATCATTTATATAAGCTAATCGAATTTAGAGAGAAAGGCTTGTTGACATTTCAAACCTGCGAATTGCTACAATATGTACATTACAAACATGAATTTCGATCGAAACAAATAAAAAATATTTGAAACGAAGGCGATAAAAACGTGGTGATTTTCTTTTAATGGTGAAACACAAGCTTTCAGGCAAGAATGCCCTTCTTCAGGTTACAACTGTAACCTGAAGAAGGGCATTCTTGCCTGAAAGCTTGTATTTTACCATTAAAAGAAAATCACCACGTTTTTATCGCCTTCGTTTCAAATAATATTGCGTGGCTACGTCATGTCAAATAAAAAATATATAGGATGGACCTGTATAATGAGTAATGAACCATCGCAGAAGTTTCGCCAATTCAATCTACCAAGCTGCTCTGCTATTTTCTTGAAGTTTGAACGAAACAGAGAAGATTAGCATGGCCCCTGCTCAAGGATGACAAGCAAAATCGTGAAGCGTTCTACGAATTCTTAAAATGAAATTAACTTCTCGCTCTTTCTCGGCCAGAAAAAGATTTGATTTGTCGACGTTTCAACAAAAATATTTTTTCCTCGTTAAGAAAAATAGAGCATTTGGATGTTTATATTTTTATTTTTACTAATGAGGACAAGAATTTTGTCGAAACGTTGAGAAAATAAAGAATTTTCCTGGCCGAAAAGTGTCTCTTATTTAAAGAACTATGGAGGCCGGTAAGATAACCACTATCTTCAGGATGCTATTGTACTGAGTTCTCCAAATGTTTATCACGTAGGAGAATATCCCCCGATTTACACGGTAGATGCGTTCCTGAGAAAAACGTGTAAATCGAGGGATAGGTGTATATTAAACTGTCAAACCTGAATAGGTGTTCGCCCCCTCATGAATCAGAGCCTCCCAATATTCTTTTCAACATAGGTAGTATAGAGTAGAATATCGCATTTTAGTATAGTGCGATAAAAACAAAAAAAAACTTATTTGGAAAACCATATAAAAGCGAAAACGTGTAAAACAAGTACCGTGTAAATCGGGGGATAGGTGTATATTAAACTGTCAAATCTGAATAGGTGTTCGCCCCCTCATGAATCAGAGCCTCCCAATATTCTTTTCAACATAGGTAGTATAGAGTAGAATATCGCATTTTAGTATAGTGCGATAAAAACAAAAAAAAAAAAACTTATTTGGAAAACCATGTAAAAGCGAAAACGTGTAAAACAAGTACCGTGTAAATCGGGGGATAGGTGTATATTAAACTGTCAAATCTGAATAGGTGTTCGCCCCCTCATGAATCAGAGCCTCCCAATATTCTTTTCAACATAGGTAGTATAGAGTAGTATAGTGCGATAAAAACAAAAAAAAAACTTATTTGGAAAACCGTGTAAAAGCGAAAACGTGTAAAACAAGTACCGTGTAAATCGGGGGATAGGTGTATACAGAGAGAGATTGAGAATTGACATTGTTTAAATGTCTGGTGCTATCAACACATTAAACCAACACTTTGCTTGCCTCACCGTCTCACCTTCCATATACCACAAAGTCTCCGATCAAAATGGACGTGACTGTATATCCTCACAACTCACCAATTCAATTAAACCTTTGTCTCACGATTCTTCTTTTGATGATATACTGCTTCAGTTGATGATTCAACTTATAATACAGAGAGTAAACCTCTTTAACGACCACGCCTCTTTAACGACCCCGACAAGTTAGAAAAACGTTGTTCTTCTCTTGATTATATACTGCTTCAGGTGTGATTATTCAACTCATAATATAGAGAGTAAACCTCTTTTACGACCACGCCTCTTTAACGACCCCGCCAAGTTAGCAACAACTTTTCAGAAATGCTCGTCTACCAAATACGGTCCTAAATGACGAACAATACCTTGAAACCGACCACACCTGCTAAACTGGTCTTCTGCGTTCTTTTTATAAATAGTCTTGAAAAAAGATCACAGATTCCATCATTATTTCATCATTGAAACAGATATACATATATCTTTATTAAGACCATCGGTCTTATACAGATTCACCACAGGAAGAAAGGAATCATAGATGGAGCTCCTATACTCCAGGCAGCGCAGAACCCAACAACAGCCTACAGGTCCGACCCATATCCAGTGGCCACACGTTTCTTCGTGCATATTGAAACAAATATAGAACTTTATTACATGGAACATTGATCAAGGGACGACGAAGGTTCATGGATTCCAGAAATATCGTCTTATTAAGGTCTGATATCCCGGCGGTGCGTGCGTCCTTCATTTCCATTTAAAGCCAAAGTGTCCCTTCAGGCGAGTGTCTTAAGGAACGTCTGAATGCATGCGTGTATCTATAGTAAATATGTATCTATGTCATATATTCAGGACTCTATACATACCTAATGATATCTTTTGATATTTCTTCCAAAGGAAATGTATCTCTGTGAATGAAGTCTTCTTCCATTTCGGGCAGGCAATCTCGGCCCAATCATCTGCAGATAATTACTCCGCTAAATGACTTTATTAACTGGGCTCCATCACAATTAAGTGCCTAATAAATCTTATTGGACCCTAATTAATTGATTGTGTGTTTTGGAGCCTTCTGCTTCTTCTTTAATGTTGAACGTCTGGTCTCTTGTAATTGCTTCTCCCCACCACAATGGCAGTTTTTAGCTTAGCCTAGTCTGATTGTTCGATTAGTATTTCTATTGGAAATTGAAAACATTTAAACGGAAGATAATATAAAATTTGCTAATATATACACTCATGGGCAAAACTTAAGGAAGTTTTATATTTTGATTTCGCCGGTAGTTTTTATTAAGGAGACAGAAAGCAATTTTGTTCACACTTGTTTATCTCGTGTGTCTTCAATAAAGGTCACTGTAATACCTTTCAGAGTTATTGTCTGAATTCCGATATACATTCTAGAATGTATAACTTCTTTAAGTTTTGTCAATGAGTGTATCTTTCAGAGTTATTGTCTGAATTCCGATATACATTCTAAAAGGTACAACTTCCTTAAGTTTTGTCCATGAGTGTATCTTTCAGAATTATTGTCTGAATCCTGATATACATGGTAAAAGGTACAACTTCCTTAAGTTTTGTCAATGAGTGTATCTTTCAGAGTTATTGTCTGAATCCCGATATACATGGTAAAAGGTACAACTTCCTTAAGTTTTGTCCATGAGTGTATCTTTCAGAGTTATTGTCTGAATCCCGATATACATGCTAAAAGGTACAACTTCCTTAAATTTTGTCCATTTGTGTATCTTTCAGAGTTGTTGTCTGAATCCCGATATACATGCTAAAAGGTACAACTTCCTTAAGTTTGTCCAGGGATGTATTTCAGGTAAATATCATTTCCCTGACTACTTCGTTCATTGCCACGGCGAAGGCAGTTTTCCTGGTATAAACACGTCTTCTGTGACATCCACCCTGACATGCAGAGAATGTCACCTGAAATGTTTTTTTAAAGAGTTGTCTTGGTTGTAGGTTCCAGTTGGTGTCTCACCCAGTAAAAAACAAAATTCGATATTTAAGATTGCTTCGATTAGATGCTATTGGTTATCGACCTTTCTTTCTTATCTGAAGCAGTTTTTCCATTTTAATATTTGTTCGATTTTTGAACGTATCATTTGACAGATAGAACTATATACACCTTTCCCCCGATTTACATGGTAGATACGTTCCTGAGAAAAACGTGTAAATCGGGTATAGGTGTACACAGAAATAAAAATAAAATGCATTGACAGGTTAAAATATGTAGTCAGCACATAAGCTCGGGATTCCTCGTGAGATGTATACACAGCGCATGTGTTCAATCACAGTAGCATTTAGTATAGTGCGATAAAAAAAAAACTTATTTGGAAAACCGTGTAAAAGCGAAAACGTGTAAAACAAGTACCGTGTAAATCGGGGGATAGGTGTATACACACTTGAATATGCACAACATAATGTTATGAAAGCGAAGCCGCCCCTGTATGGACAAGCACTATAGCCTGAAACCATGGCATACAGGTTGTTGACTTTTTGTTTGAATTTGCCATAACTGGTGTTGTGACTTATTCATTATCATCATTAGTAAAATATCTTTACTTGAATGATGCGTTGTTCTGAGACATAATTAGAATGAGAATTGCCTCTTTTGTGTACATAGATATCTTCATAATTCGCCAAAGAGATTTTTACCTGGTAAATATATATATATATGTTATATAAAAATATTATTTTATTTTAAATTATAATTTCATAGATTCAAAAATAATCTGTTAAATCGACCGCCAGAGGTCACGCTTCCCCTATAAAAACTCATTGTTGTTTTATCCCAATGGCCGGCTCATAACATATATATTATATAATCTAAAAATGCAAATATTTTATTTTTTAAAAAACATTTATTTTATTTTCATTATTGACTATTATTTTATTTTTGACCATAGATTTAAAATATACTTTTTGAAAATTGTTGTAAATATGTATTGTTAACCTACCTATTTTTTAAATCACGAAGATAGAATTTATTTTATAAATTCTATATTACTGTGAAAATAATTTTATGTGTAATTTGATCCAAGTAATTCAAAATAAAAACTACTTGATGGGTAAATAATTATCTTTCCTATTTTCACGACTGAACCTTCAATTCTCTATCTTTTTCGACAACAAAACAAAATATTCATAACATACATATATTTTTTTCTTTGTCAAGAATTCGGTCATATACTTGGATTTTCCCAGAATCATGTCCAGAACTTTTGAAACACACCTTGCATGTTAGGCGGTAGTTTTTCTCTACATAACTTTAAATAAAAAGTATTCGTGAATCCAAACTTGAGAAGTCCATTAAAAGAGAACAAGCCAGAGAGCCCACATCTCATTCTATCTCAAGAAATCCATTGACAACCTCGGAGTTTCTCCGGGGAATACCACAACATCCCGGAACATATTTGTGATTGGATTTTATTGGTATACCACCAAAATATTATAATAAATCAACGTTTAGTTGGCAATTATTATGATAGATGGTGCATGCCATCAACAATGCTCAGATGCGCGATCAGATGTTAATCACATCAACTATAAAATATGGGGAGTATATATTCATTCCTATACCAAGGCTTGATAGAATACACGTGTATAATATGGTATACCTGCAGCATTAACAAGTCCATTCCTATACCAAGGCTTGATAGAATACACGTGTATAATATGGTATACCTGCAGCATTAACAAGTCCATTCCTATACTAAGGCTTGATAGAATACACGTGTATAATGTAGTGTACCTGCATCATTAACAAGTCCATTCCTATACTAAGGCTTGATAGAATACACGTGTATAATGTGGTATACCTGCAGCATTAACAAATCCATTCCTATACCAAGGCTTGATAGAATACACGTGTAAAATGTGGTATACCTGCATCATTAACAAGTCCATTCCTATACCAAGGCTTGATAGAATACACGTGTATAATGTGGTATACCTGCAGCAATAACAAGTCCATTCCTATACTAAGGCTTGATAGAATACACGTGTATAATGTGGTATACCTGCAGCATTAACAAGTCCATTCCTATACCAAGGTTTGATAAATACACGTGTATAATGTGGTATACCTGCAGCATTAACAAGTCCATTCCTATACCAAGGCTTGATAGAATACACGTGTATCTTGTGGTATACCTGCAGCATTAACAAGTCCATTCCTATACCAAGGTTTGATAAATACACGTGTATAATGTGGTATACCTGCAGCATTAACAAGTCCATTCCTATACCAAGGCTTGATAGAATACACGTGTATCTTGTGGTATACCTGCAGCATTAACAAGTCCATTCCTATACCAAGGCTTGATAGAATACACGTGTATAATGTGGTATACCTGCAGCATTAACAAGTCCATTCCTATACCAAGGCTTGATAGAATACACATTGGTGCACTTACATTATAAACAGTCACAAATTCCTACCTACCAAGGCCTGATGCGTGTATCTTGTGGTGCACTTACACTGCCAACTACCCAGTCAGCTACAGCAGAACACTACCCAGTCAGCTACAGCAGAACACTACCCAGTCAGCTACAGCAGAACACTACCCAGTCAGCTACAGCAGAACATTACCCAGTCAGCTACAGCAGAACACTACCCAGTCAGCTACAGCAGAACATTACCCAGTCAGCTACAGCAGAACACTACCCAGTCAGCTACAGCAGAACATTACCCCAGTCAGCTACAGCAGAACACTACCCAGTCTCAGCTACAGCAGAACATTACCCAGTCAGCTACAGCAGAACACTACCCAGTCAGCTACAGCAGAACACTACCCAGTCAGCTACAGCAGACAACTACCCAGTCAGCTACAGCAGAACACTACCCAGTCAGCTACAGCAGAACACTACCCAGTCAGCTACAGCAGAACACTACCCAGTCAGCTACAGCAGAACACTACCCAGTCAGCTACAGCAGAACACTACCCAGTCAGCTACAGCAGAACACTACCCAGTCAGCTACAGCAGAACACTACCCAGTCAGCTACAGCAGACAACTACCCAGTCAGCTACAGCAGAACACTACCCAGTCAGCTACAGCAGAACACTACCCAGTCAGCTACAGCAGAACACTACCCAGTCAGCTACAGCAGAACACTACCCAGTCAGCTACAGCAGAACACTACCCAGTCAGGTACAGCAGAACACTACCCAGAACACTACCCAGTCGGCTACAGCAGAACATTACCCAGTCAGCTACAGCAGAACACTACCAGTCGGCTACAGCAGAACACTACCCAGTCAGCAACAGCAGAACACTACCCAGGTCGGCTACAGCAGAACACTACCCAGTCAGCCTACAGCAGAACACTACCCAGTCGGCTACAGCAGAACACTACCCAGTCAGCTACAGCAGAACACTACCCAGTCGGCACAGCAGAACACTACCCAGTCAGCTACAGCAGAAATTACCCAGTCAGCTACTGACCACCCAGTCAGCTACAGCAGAACACTACCCAGTCAGCTACAGCAGAACACTAACCCAGTCAGCTACAGCCGAACACTACCCCCAGTCCGCTACAGCAGAACATACCCAGTCAGCTACCAGCAGAACCTACCAGTCAGCTACAAGCAGAACACTACCCAGTCAGCCTACAGCAGAACACTACCCAGTCAGCTACAGCAGAACACTACCCCGTCAGCTACAGCAGAACACTAACCCAGTCAGACAGAACACGCACAGAACACTCCCAGTCAGCTACAGCAGAACACTACCCAGTCGGCTACAGCAGAACATACCCAGTCAGCTACAGCAGAACACTACCCAGTCGGTACAGCAGAACACTACCCAGTCAGCTACAGCAGAACATTACCCAGTCAGCTACAGCAGAACACTACCCAGTCAGCTACAGCAGAACATTACCAGTCAGCTACAGCAGAACACTACCCAGTCAGCTACAGCAGAACACTACCCAGTCAGCTACAGCAGACAACTACCCAGTCAGCTACAGCAGAACACTACCCAGTCAGCTACAGCAGAACATTACCCAGTCAGCTACAGCAGAACACTACCAGTCAGCTACAGCAGAACACTACCCAGTCAGGTACAGCAGAACATTACCCAGTCAGCTACAGCAGAACACTACCCAGTCAGCTACAGCAGAACACTAACCCAGTCAGCTACAGCAGAACACTACCAGTCAGCTACAGCAGAACACTACCCAGTCAGCTACAGCAGAACACTACCCAGTCAGCTACAGCAGAACACTACCCAGTCAGGTACAGCAGAACACTACCCAGTCAGTACAGCAGAACACTACCCAGTCAGCTACAGCAGAACACTACCAGTCAGCTACAGCAGAACACTACCCAGCACAAGCAGAACACTACCCAGTCAGCTACAGCAGAACACTACCCAGTCAGCTACAGCAGACAACTACCCAGTCAGCTACAGCAGAACACTACCCAGTCAGCTACAGCAGAACACTACCCAGTCAGCTACAGCAGAACACTACCCAGTCAGCTACAGCAGAACACTACCCAGTCAGCTACAGCAGAACACTACCCAGTCAGCTACAGCAGAACACTACCCAGTCAGCTACAGCAGAACACTACCCAGTCAGCTACAGCAGAACACTACCCAGTCAGGTACAGCAGAACACTACCCAGTCAGCTACAGCAGAACACTACCCAGTCAGCTACAGCAGAACACTACCCAGTCAGGTACAGCAGAACACTACCCAGTCAGGTACAGCAGAACACTACCCAGTCAGCTACAGCAGAACACTACCCAGTCAGCTACAGCAGAACACTACCCAGTCAGCTACAGCAGAACACTACCCAGTCAGCTACAGCAGAACACTACCCAGTCAGCTACAGCAGAACACTACCCAGTCAGCTACAGCAGAACACTACCCAGTCAGCTACAGCAGAACACTACCCAGTCAGCTACAGCAGAACACTACCCAGTCAGCTACAGCAGAACACTACCCAGTCAGCTACAGCAGAACACTACCCAGTCAGCTACAGCAGAACACTACCCAGTCAGCTACAGCAGAACACTACCCAGTCAGCTACAGCAGAACACTACCCAGTCAGCTACAGCAGAACACTACCCAGTCAGCTACAGCAGAACACTACCCAGTCAGCTACAGCAGAACACTACCCAGTCAGCTACAGCAGAACACTACCCAGTCAGCTACAGCAGAACACTACCCAGTCAGCTACAGCAGAACACTACCCAGTCAGCTACAGCAGAACACTACCCAGTCAGCTACAGCAGAACACTACCCAGTCAGCTACAGCAGAACACTACCCAGTCAGCTACAGCAGAACACTACCCAGTCAGCTACAGCAGAACACTACCCAGTCAGCTACAGCAGAACACTACCCAGTCAGGTACAGCAGAACACTACCCAGTCAGCTACAGCAGAACACTACCCAGTCAGCTACAGCAGAACACTACCCAGTCAGCTACAGCAGAACACTACCCAGTCAGCTACAGCAGAACACTACCCAGTCAGCTACAGCAGAACACTACCCAGTCAGCTACAGCAGAACACTACCCAGTCAGCTACAGCAGAACACTACCCAGTCAGCTACAGCAGAACACTACCCAGTCAGCTACAGCAGAACACTACCCAGTCAGCTACAGCAGAACACTACCCAGTCAGCTACAGCAGAACACTACCCAGTCAGCTACAGCAGAACACTACCCAGTCAGCTACAGCAGAACACTACCCAGTCAGGTACAGCAGAACACTACCCAGTCAGCTACAGCAGAACACTACCCAGTCAGCTACAGCAGAACACTACCCAGTCATCTACAGGAGAACACTACCCAGTCAGCTACAGCAGAACACTACCCAGTCAGCTACAGCAGAACACTACCCAGTCAGCTACAGCAGAACACTACCCAGTCAGCTACAGCAGAACACTACCCAGTCAGCTACAGCAGACAACTACCCAGTCAGGTACAGCAGAACACTACCCAGTCAGCTACAGCAGAACACTACCCAGTCAGCTACAGCAGACAACTACCCAGTCAGGTACAGCAGAACACTACCCAGTCAGGTACAGCAGAACACTACCCAGTCAGCTACAGCAGAACACTACCCAGTCAGCTACAGCAGAACACTACCCAGTCAGCTACAGCAGAACACTACCCAGTCAGCTACAGCAGAACACTACCCAGTCAGCTACAGCAGAACACTACCCAGTCAGCTACAGCAGAACACTACCCAGTCAGCTACAGCAGAACACTACCCAGTCAGCTACAGCAGAACACTACCCAGTCAGCTACAGCAGAACACTACCCAGTCAGCTACAGCAGAACACTACCCAGTCAGCTACAGCAGAACACTACCCAGTCGGCTACAGCAGAACACTACCCAGTCAGGTACAGCAGAACACTACCCAGTCAGCTACAGCAGAACACTACCCAGTCAGCTACAGCAGAACACTACCCAGTCAGCTACAGCAGAACACTACCCAGTCAGCTACAGCAGAACACTACCCAGTCAGCTACAGCAGAACACTACCCAGTCAGCTACAGCAGAACACTACCCCAGTCAGCTACAGCAGACAACTACCCAGTCAGCTACAGCAGAACACTACCCAGTCAACTACAGCAGAACACTACCCAGTCAGGTACAGCAGAACACTACCCAGTCAGGTACAGCAGAACATTACTCAGTCAGCTACAGCAGAACACTACCCAGTCAGCTACAGCAGACAACTACCCAGTCAGCTACAGCAGAACACTACCCAGTCAGCTACAGCAGAACACTACCCAGTCAGCTACAGCAGAACATTACCCAGTCAGGTACAGCAGAACACTACCCAGTCAGGTACAGCAGAAAATTACCCAGTCAGCTACAGCAGAACACTACCCAGTCAGCTACATCAGAACACTACCCAGTCAGCTACAGCAGACAACTACCCAGTCAGCTACAGCAGAACACTACCCAGTCAGCTACAGCAGACAACTACCCAGTCAGCTACAGCAGAACACTACCCAGTCAGCTACAGCAGACAACTACCCAGTCAGCTACAGCAGAACACTACCCAGTCAGCTACAGCAGACAACTACCCAGTCAGCTACAGCAGAACACTACCCAGTCATCTACAGGAGAACACTACCCAGTCAGCTACAGGAGAACACTACCCAGTCAGCTACAGCAGAACACTACCCAGTCAGGTACAGCAGAACACTACCCAGTCAGCTACAGCAGACAACTACCCAGTCAGCTACAGCAGAACATTACCCAGTCAGCTACAGCAGAACACTACCCAGTCAGCTACAGCAGAACACTACCCAGTCAGCTACAGCAGAACACTACCCAGTCAGCTACAGAAGAACACTACCCAGTCAGCTACAGCAGAACACTACCCAGTCAGCTACAGCAGAACACTACCCAGTCAGCTACAGCAGACAACTACCCAGTCAGCTACAGCAGAACACTACCCAGTCAGCTACAGCAGAACACTACCCAGTCAGCTACAGCAGAACATTACCCAGTCAGGTACAGCAGAACACTACCCAGTCAGGTACAGCAGAACATTACCCAGTCAGCTACAGCAGAACACTACCCAGTCAGCTACATCAGAACACTACCCAGTCAGCTACAGCAGACAACTACCCAGTCAGCTACAGCAGAACACTACCCAGTCAGCTACAGCAGACAACTACCCAGTCAGCTACAGCAGAACACTACCCAGTCAGCTACAGCAGACAACTACCCAGTCAGCTACAGCAGAACACTACCCAGTCAGCTACAGCAGACAACTACCCAGTCAGCTACAGCAGAACACTACCCAGTCATCTACAGGAGAACACTACCCAGTCAGCTACAGGAGAACACTACCCAGTCAGCTACAGCAGAACACTACCCAGTCAGGTACAGCAGAACACTACCCAGTCAGCTACAGCAGACAACTACCCAGTCAGCTACAGCAGAACATTACCCAGTCAGCTACAGCAGAACACTACCCAGTCAGCTACAGCAGAACACTACCCAGTCAGCTACAGCAGAACACTACCCAGTCAGCTACAGCAGAACACTACCCAGTCAGCTACAGCAGAACACTACCCAGTCAGCTACAGCAGAACACTACCCAGTCAGCTACAGCAGACAACTACCCAGTCAGCTACAGCAGAACACTACCCAGTCAGCTACAGCAGAACACTACCCAGTCAGCTACAGCAGAACACTACCCAGTCAGCTACAGCAGACAACTACCCAGTCAGCTACAGCAGAACACTACCCAGTCAGCTACAGCAGACAACTACCCAGTCAGCTACAGCAGAACACTACCCAGTCAGCTACAGCAGAACACTACCCAGTCAGCTACAGCAGAACACTACCCAGTCAGCTCCAGCAGAACACTACCCAGTCAGCTACAGCAGAACACTACCCAGTCAGGTACAGCAGAACACTACCCAGTCAGCTACAGCAGAACACTACCCAGTCAGCTACAGCAGAACACTACCCAGTCAACTACAGCAGACAACTACCCAGTCAGCTACAGCAGAACACTACCCAGTCTCAGCTACAGCAGAACACTACCCAGTCAGCTACAGCAGAACACTACCCAGTCAGCTACAGCAGAACACTACCCAGTCAGGTACAGCAGAACACTACCCAGTCAGGTACAGCAGAACACTACCCAGTCAGCTACAGCAGACAACTACCCAGTCAGCTACAGCAGACAACTACCCAGTCAGCTACAGCAGAACACTACCCAGTCAGCTACAGCAGAACACTACCCAGTCAGCTACAGCAGAACACTACCCAGTCAGGTACAGCAGAACACTACCCAGTCAGCTACAGCAGAACACTACCCAGTCAGGTACAGCAGAACACTACCCAGTCAGCTACAGCAGAACACTACCCAGTCAGCTACAGCAGACAACTACCCAGTCAGCTACAGCCGTCAACTACCACACAATAAATACAGAAGAACAGAATCAATCCAAACAATGTTGCTGACTTGTCAGAAGTCTTGAAACCCTCCAGTAAGAGGCCGCCAGGTATCGACCTGCCTTCAATAATAGAAATCTTCCAGGTCTTATTATTGATGGCTACTTCACGTTTAATTACCTCCCCACTCTAATTGAGTTTGGAAGGATCTTATAACTGAAATATTTACCGTTCATCTTTACCCGCTTTACCAGCAAAAGTAGGGATTTGTGTGAATACAACAGTGTTATTAGTTATTCCATCAAAAATGTTCCATTATATATAAGATTGCAATGTGCTCTCTGTTCTCGGAATTTTATTTCTCCTGCAAGGAAATGACAAAATGGCTTTTTGTCAAAAACTCGATGTTAAATTGGGTTTATTTATTTGTAATTGTATTGCCTGTGAAAGATGGCGCGCGCAACTATTTAAGAAGAATAAATATTTATTAAGTTAAATAATACAAAAGGTTTCTGGAGTTGAGTTTCTTTATATTATTGCAATCTCAAGCTTTCGGGAATATCTGCCCTTCTACAGTACACCTATCCCCCGATTTACACGGTAGATACGTTCCTGAGAAAAACGTGTAAATCGAAAATTATTATTTTTTTAAATTAGAAATACAGACACAGTGTGCGTGTGCAGCAAGTCAGCACATAAGCTCGGGATTCCTCGTGAGATGTGTACACAGCGCATGTGTTCAATCACAGTAGCATTTAGTATAGTGCGATAAAAAAAACTTATTTGGACAACCGTGTAAAAGCGAAAACGTGTAAAACAAGTACCGTGTAAATCGGGGGATAGGTGTACTACATAAAACGAAGGGCAGAGATGCCCGAAACTTTAAGATATCATTAATAAAAATTGAAAGAAACTCATTAACAGAAAAAATAAACACTGTTGTATTTTTAAACTTATACATCCAGGAAGTTTTATTCAATTAATAAATATTTCTACTTAGTTCAAATATTTCATATGTGATAGAAATAGGTACCCAATAATTCTTAAAATAAAGAAAATTTTGCTGGAAGAGAGGTAAAGAATTTGTCTTTCACAAAAGAACCTTTCAGACAAAATACATATTAAACTATGAACGAATAATAAAAATATGAAATTGTGATGGTATTAGGTGAAAAAATTAAGAAAAGGGCATCTCCTTATCGTGCAACTGGCGCAAGCCATCAGCAACTTTCAGTTGCACGGTAAGAGAAGATGCCTTTTTCTTAATAATAAACTATCTTCTTATGTATATATATTATTAAGTTTACCGCAAGAAGCTCTTGCGCCCAGGTAATATGTCAAATAGCAGCTTCCACATTCCCCGCTTCGACGCTGATGAGGATCAAAGAAAATATGAGAAGACAAAAATTAAACAAGAAAAGGCACTGGTAACGATTGCTCTATCAATTTCTACAGAGCAACAAATACACGTTATCGACTGTAAGACTGCAAGTGAAGCCTGGACGACCCTGGATGCGATAAAAAAAAAAAAACTCATTTGGTGATGAGAGAAGCGTGGACGCGGCCGCGTGGCGGCGCTGCATGAAGATAACTGACCAATGGGAACGGCCCCACCCCCCTTCCTGCCGCCGTCATCTTGTATATAGTTTTAAGCCTGCCCTTTGTTCTACTGCTGTGTGCGGTTGCTATTCTTTTGCCATCATATATATCCTTATATTTAATAATAATATTATATTTATAAATCACTTATTTGGCTGTTCTTTTACATCACCGACCCACAACATGGAAGCTGCTATTTGACATATTAGCAGCTTCCACATTCCACAATGATATTGGTGTTACATGTCTGGCTGGTAGTTTATCAGTGGACCAGGTAGTAAACCTTCGAATAAGTCAAATCAACATAGCGACACCGTTGTGCTGAGATAAGCATAGATTATCTCAGTCAAGACTTCTCATACGTTTCCATATGATGGTAGGATTGAATCTTGAGGAAAAAACTGAAATTTACCGATTCAGTGTAACTAATTGCAATAACTTCTCAAAGTGCGATAATTAAAGTCTGACCAAAACTGGTGGCTGTGCAAATATTTCTATTATGTTGTCAGAATTACGAGTCAACGATGCAATTATAGTAAATTTACTGATAACATGGCTAAAATAGATCACGGTGTTTGTAGAACTGAAAATACTTTGTAGATTACGCGTTGAATTGGTAGATGGGCAAATCTATCGGCGATTGTGCTGGAGATCATACCTATGATATTTCTCAAGTCGACAATACATCAATTTTGACTCAAACAATTACATCGAGCTGTGAGTGTAGACAACATAGGATTCCTATGTGGCGGTGGCTTAGGGATTCCACTCGACCTTAGTAGAGGAGACGGTTGTCTTGGTGATCTGACTGTTGAAAGTTTTACAAATTAAGAATATATAAGAAATGGAAGTATCAAAGCAAGAATGTTTCTTTTACTGTTTTACTGTCCTTACTGCGATGGAAAAACATTGAGAGGGCTTGTCACATCAGTGGTCAACCCTTCCAGCGATTGGGCAAATTTAATCTACCAGACCGCTTCTTAGAGCTCTAATACACCTATCCCCCTATTTACACGGTAGATACGTTCCTGAGAAAAACGTGTAAATCGAAAATGTGTGCGTGTGCAGCAAGTCAGCACATAAGCTCGGGATTCCTCGTTAGATGTGCACACAGCGCATGTGTTCAATCACAGTAGCATTTAGTATAGTGCGATTAAAAAAAACTTATTTGGAAAACCGTGTAAAAGCGAAAACGTGTAAAACAAGTACCGTATAAATCAGGGGATAGGTGTACTGTATTGGACGATTCTGATTATATATGCTGCACTGATGGGTCGAATTTCAGAAATGGTATTCAAGAAAACTATGGATATAAGCTTTTATGCTTTTATTCGTTCTTTGATGATTCCATTCCATATATATATATAGATGGAATGTTATCGCTTTATGATTGAATTAAGAGTATTGTGGTGAAGTTGTGAGTGGACATACATTGTGTCGGTCGGAGTGAGTAGCTTGGTGGATCTACCATGGGGTAATTAGATCCATGCATCAGGCCAATCACCGGTAATTATGCCACGCCGGGATGGCCAGATAAAACACTAATTAATGTTCTCCAATCACACATGTTTTATACATGAACTCACATCGCCCCTTGCGTAATTAAAGAGCCTCATCTTTTGTTTTGTTTTTTAGAGATTTGCACTTTTTCCAAGGTCCAATTGATTCATACGGTCGTTTCTTTTTGGCTCCTCTTTATTTATGCAAGCGATTATTTATGCCTCGTTTTTTATTTTATTGGCCAGTTTTTGCCATGGGGTGCAATCAATTTGACTTTTTCTCTCTATGTGCATATTGTTTTCTTTTTTCTCTAAATACTTAGCGAAGAGACCTCTTCCACGGTTAATGAGGCGTGATTTTGGGAACGAAAAGTAATTTTGTTAATTTATTCCAATTTTCAGTTTTAAATGGTGAGGGATAGTAATTATCGTCTGTGAATAAAATTATTCTTATTATAAAAAGATAAGAAATTCCTATCAGTGTTTTTAAAGCGAAGTATAATTGGGATCAAATCGAAATTTTAATCATGAAGGCATCATTTTGATTTTCAAGAAATGCTTCAGAATTCTTTCTTTTATTACGTTCTCATTTGAATTACTAGGAATGTAGATAATTGATATAGCTCTGTCTGGACCTAAAGATAGGCTATCTTAGCAAGTTCGTCTGGAAAAAAAATTCTACATCATTGTTTGATTGGTATGAAGCGCCATCAAGACTGTAATTTATTTAACCCTTCCTGACTTATTTTTAAACACATTCTACAAATGTAGAAAATAAATATGAACGAAGCATTATAACTGGTATCAGTTGGAATTTGCAACTGAAGCATCATCCCACAGTGGATCAAACCAACTCACATCTAGATCTAGCATCAGTTTGACTTGACAGCGATCCTGTTTGGTGGATACAACAACATAGGAAACACCTATACGACTTTCCTTCATGTAGCAAGAAATGGCTTTCCCCCAATATTCTGTGATAAAAAAAAAACAATGGTTGCCTGTAAAGTCGGTTTTACGGGCGAAGATTTTACGTGACAACGGTAGAATATTTATTGATATGAATATATTTAAATTGCACAATAGGAACAAGGAATTGAATGAAAATAAGAATTGCACAAATTTTAACTATAGAAATATATTTTGTTTACTAAAACATTGTACATGTAAACTTAAACTTAACTAATTCCTATTTGAGTGATTTTGTTGAGGATAGGACGATGATAGGAGAAATATGAAATGAAAGGAAGTGTTTCTGCTGTAATGTGTCTTGCGAAAGTCAAGTCGATAGTTGTTCCTTTTAACGTAGTTGACTTAGAAACGTTTGATACGCAATCAAGATTATACGTATTTTTCATGAAATTAAGAAACGAGTTGTCAGGCTTTACGTTTTTGTTAAAATCACCACACAGAAGAATCGGTATACTAGAATCAACTTGCACGAACGGTGGCACGTACTGGCTGTTGTGAATGTACGGACCGAGTTCTTGCCATAGTAACATTCCAATATCCTGCATACTAGCTCCTGGATGAATATATACAGCACCGAGTATAAACTTGAAGCTAGTATTAGCGGCGAAGCAAGTAACTTCAGTCATGCACATGTCACCCTTGGTTTTAATGACACGAGTTACGTCTGTAATCGCAACTTGGAACACTTCCGCCGTAGATGTCGATGATAATTTACGATAGATCGCCACTCCACCAGCCGCGTTGGTATTTGAAATTCAAAACACTTATTCAGATCGAAGGTTCAAATTTTTGCTAAATAAATTTGAAATTAAATTAAATTTGTAATTGTAAATGATGAAGTTGAAAATTAAAACATTTACTTAAATTAGATGTTAAAATTCTTGCTCAACACAGTTTAAATAAAGTTTTCTTATATCTGCCACTTTTTCTTAATATTTGTAATTTTAAAGAATCAATTCGAAAATCAAAACATTTATTCAGATCGAAGGTTCAAATTTTTGCTAAATAAATTTGAAACTATTTAAAATTTGTAAAATAATAATTAATTAATTATTTAATTTTAAACTAATAATTTACTTAACACTATCAACATTTATCAATAGTATGACATACCCTATAAACTCAGTTTCTCAACTTTTGTGTCAATCTAACAATTAATCAATCAATCATAGTTTACGATAATGAAATATCAGTGTACAATTATTTACCTTTATTGTTGTAGTTGTTGTAAATGACGAATCTAAGCACTCCACATTTTCACTACAGACACAGCTGACGATACTTTAACCACACGTGTGAACTTGTATTATGACGCTTTCTTGTTTTTCCAACGCCAAGAACGTTCGAGAAAGACAAAGACAGAGACAAGCATGCGCCGATTCAATGCGCCTAATTCTCTAGCGCTGCGCGCGCAGCACTCTCGTTCGGTGACTCATCGTAACGTTACCGGGCGTTACACTTTTTCATAAGTGACTCCCAGCCGCAACCTAATTTAAGACGTTGTCACGTCAAAACAAATCAACGTTTGATTTGTAATTATTCTGATAAAATAATTAAGCTAACAGTATCGTTTATTTGCACGTTTGCAGATGGATTCTTAAAATATATATTAAATATCAAAATTCGAAACTATTATAGACGCGTATGATTCTTTTTAAAAATAAACAATTTCTACTGTCCTTACTGCAATGGAAAAATTAATGGGCCAGGCCCTCCCATTAATTTTTCCATTGCAGTAAGGACAGTAGAAATTGTTTATTTTTAAAAAGAATCATACGCGTCTATAATAGTTTTTATTTTTG
Source organism: Cordylochernes scorpioides (assembly GCA_030710605.1). Classification (NCBI taxonomy): domain Eukaryota; kingdom Metazoa; phylum Arthropoda; class Arachnida; order Pseudoscorpiones; family Chernetidae; genus Cordylochernes; species Cordylochernes scorpioides. Next base: position 78,403,924 of record CP092874.1, read on the forward strand.
ATAACAGATGGCGCGCTTATGCATCATAATATATTAAATATGTTTCGCTTTTGAAGAAATATTTTGAATTAAAAAAAAAAAATCTTTAAATGCTATGTGTGTGATCCACGAAGACAAAAATACAACCATAATCTAAATATAGATAAGAAGGTTATCTGCTGACATATTTATATTGGTTGTTATAAAAATTTGGGATTAAGAATGAGATTATTTTATTGCTTTGAGGATGTTTGTGATATTGCGGCAGTCGTGGTAATATTAATAGTTTAGATCAGAATGATGAAGAAAAAGGAAAGAACAAATGTCAGTATTTGACGCTGACGCTTTGGCAAAATACAAGATAATCAAACAAAAAATAAAGAAAATATCAAATATGTTTTTTTTTATTTATTTAACAGTTGGAAGAGACACGCCATATCCACAATTTGGATAATTGCGTGTATATTTTAAATTATATACAATTAATACAATTGAACATTGGAAATCATTAAAATTAAACGTTCAATGTCAAATTTTACATATAGCAATTATAAGTAGTAGCTTGAAATATGTACAGTCAACGCTTTCGCCTCAAAACATACATCCTGCAGAATCTATTAAACTTGATGTACTGTTCTTTATTGCGCAAGCAGCTTGTTTTGTATTAGTCAGGTAAAGTTGGTTTTCTTCCCTTAGATCAGAAGTTAATGGACAGTCTATCAGAAGATGTTCAGGGGTTTGTTGTTCGTTTCCACAAGTGCATGCAGGTGAACCAATTTTGCCAATTCTAAACAAATATGTGTTGAAGTCACCATGTCCAGTAAAAAATTGAACGTTATAGAAGTTGGGTTGAACATAGTTAGGAATTCTTGAAGTATCAAAGAATCCCTTGAAATTATCATTGGCACCTCCATAGTATTCCTCAAATTTCTGGTTTATAAAATTAAATATCATTTTTCTTTTAGTTGGATCTGATTTTTTGTATCCAATATTCATTTTTAGTATATTTGTTTCAATAAAATCCGTGAGCTTTGGTGTTCTAGCAACAATATGAGTACAGTTTGAAGATGTTGAATTATAAACCTGTGTACTGTGCTTCAAAATTTTGTACTGCAGAGAGTTTAATTTATCTTTGACTTTTTTGGGTATAAAGTTGTACCAGATCGTGGAACCATAAGTTAGTGAACTTCGAAACAGTGTCTTATAGAGTTCTATTCTTCTTTTACTGTCCAGTCCCCATGCTTTCCCGGTTAATCCAATTAGGTATCCACTAGCTCTATTTGTCTTAGTAATAATCTCATCAATATGGGGCACAAAATCCAATTTGTTTTTATTTCTATGATTTTTAAAAGTTATTCCCATAATCTTCAGTTTTTCTACCCGATTGGCAGTGATAGTGTTAGGAATATTTGCAGCTATTTTGCTATTAAACAAGTATAAGATTTTCGTTTTCTCTTCAGATACGGTCAACTTATTGTTCCCACACCAGTCTAATATTCTCCCCATGACCTTTCCTGTTGTATTCCGAAGTTGTGTCAAGTTGTTTCCCCAACATATCACAGTTAAATCATCCGCATAAGCAATGATTTCACTGTTTGATTCTGAATAGTTATTCAATAAATCGTTTAGAATAATATTCCATATTGTAGGGGATATAGGCCCACATATGTGAAATAAACTCTGAGAGAAAACTGACAAAAACTATAACAAGACTTAGAACAAAACATTATAAAGGAATGGCAATATATCTAGATGGCACAAGAACCTATAGGACATGCAACAACTGTCCTGGTGTGGAACTAACACCTACCCACATATTCTCATGCCCAGCAATGGCCGCAGCCTTGCAGAAAATTGACTTAGACCCAGAGCAGCAGCTTTACACACCCAAGATAGTGGATATTGCTGCTGCTGTGATGGAGATGTATGGAGACATCTGAGACTCTTCTTTGGACACGACGACAACAACAACATCAGAATTAGCTCTAATTGTGCTAATGAAGAATATAAAATACATAATTAAAATACCTGACTTGAGGCGAGTAGAACAAAGGAAATGAAAGATTACATATTAACATATTTACAAAAGGATTTGAGCCGGCCAACGGGAAACAACAACAATGGATTTATAGAGGGAAAGCCGCGACATCTGGTGGTAAACTCTACAGAGTTGTTGATATGGAAATTATAATTTTAAAATAAAATAACATTCCTATATAAAATATATATATTTAATGTTTTGAAAATAGAGCAATCCATAAATAGACCTTCAATTAAAAAGGGATATATTGGTCAAAATATAATTTATTTACCAATATTTCAGTTGGCTGAATGCCAACCTTTATCAAGGTGTTATAACATTTTAATGCGTGTTTAAATAAAAATAATAAAATAAAGGTTGGCGTTCAGCCAACTGAAATATTGGTGAAATAAATGATATTTTGATCCAATATATGTCTTTTTATTTGATATTTAATGTTTTGTTGAAAGTTAGATTTCTCTTTTGCTTTATTATTTTTGATTGAAGAATATCTGGTTCGCGCGATGGTTTGCACGATTAAAAGCTGGTCGAATAAGCAAGAGAAAGCAAGGATGTTCAAATCGAAGATTAAGTGTCTTCTTATCACTTTATTTGATGTAAAGGGATTGGTACACTATGAATTCGTGCCCGAGTGTCAGACCATTAATCAACATTACTATATTGATGTATTGCGACGTTTAAGAGAGCCTATGCGTCAGAAAAGACCTGAAAAATGGCATCAGAAAAATTGGCTCTTGCATCATGACAACGCACGGCCACATACGGCCGTCACTGTACAACTCTATTTGGCTAAACACGGAATTACTTTACTACCCCAACCACCCTATTCTCCTGCATTGCTCCAAACGACTTTTTCCTTTACCCTAAAATTAAAAAATTCTTAAAAGGACGTTGATTTGACTCAATACCTGAAATAAAGGAGAATTCGAAGAATATTTTGAAAAGCCTGAAAGATGAGGATTTTCAGAGGTGTTTTGATATCTGGAAAAAAAGATGGAACAAGTGTATAGATAGTGACTGTCATTATTTTGAGAAATTTTAAATAAAACTTTATTATACTTTTGTATTTCTTTAAATATTTAGCATTCTTGGAAATTATTGATCACACTATGTATATTATATACAAGTAAATATTATCGTTCAGTTTCATGGAATGTGCCTGTTGATGGAAGTCCGAAAGCTTGCCGAATTTACAGCGTTAGAAACTCGTCGTGGTTAACCTTTGTTTCTTCTTCAAGTATAATTACATAAACTTCCTTCTACTCATTTCGTTTCTTTTGTACTCTTCATTATTTTCTATTTGTATAAGAGAGAAAATTTGATAATCTAGATGTTTTAAATGGCTAAAGAGACAAGGGTCGCCTCTCCCGTCAAAATAGACGTCTAAAACCAGACGCCATCTATTGACCGTCGCCGCAACTAGCGGCCTCGGGTCGGTAACAAAGCCACAACACCAGCTTTGGCAAACTGAAAAGCGTCCACCTAGAGACCATGGTTTCGGGCTAATGGCCCTCGTCAGTCTAGGGCGGACTTTATTCCATGAGATCCACACGGGATCTAATGGAATCTTGACAATCTGCCAAAGAGGTGTTTAGCTGGCAAAGTTTCTGGGCCATATCTATGGCTAAAATATAGATGGAAATTTTGACGGGAGAGGCGACCCTTGTCTCTTTAGATCAATTTCCTCCCGGCGGTTTTAAATGCCATTCACAAATTATAATCATTGTTTCTGCTTTTTTTTAAGCAAACATATTTACAGAAAAATTGAATATTTATGAAATATAATTACTTTTTAAATGTATTTCTATTTTTTTAGACACACTGCGCGAGGCTCCGGTTTTTTTTATTATTATTTTATTTCAATTTAAAGCGCTATGTCCCCCTAGGGACACTTGCGCTGTCATACATGTATGTCTCTGCATTTGTCTATACATATATATACAATAATTTTAGGTCGTGAATAGAATAGTCATATGATGTTAACAATGGGAAAGAGAGAAAAAACAAACGAGAAAAGACCTGAGGCTCCGGTGTCATGTCAGATACCATGATGAGGTTAGATGGGATGAGACAGCCACTAGGGGTATCCTACCAAACTAAATTGTTAATTAGTATCGAAGCTAATTGATCGGTGATTGAAGAATTGACGTGAGGTATGGGTTATGGCAGGCCGAGAATGGATGGGACGGCTGGGAATTTATGTTGATTGGTGCGGTCGCCATCTTGGATTTATAGCCCCCAGATAAACACGACGACATTCGTCTGCTTCTATCTTTTATATTTATTTATTTATTTGGAAGATTTATGTTGTGGGCCGAAATGTCGTTTTCCACATGTATGTCGGATGATGTTGTATTTATCGTATTTATTCATTTCTACATCTTATAGCTTCCTTTTTGTCCCCACTTCCGAGTCCCACATCTACTTCTAGGCAATTAACATACCTTTGTTGACATCTTGTCAATACATGCAGAAGTGCTCATTCTGCACATATATATATATATGATACTATGTACAATGTACATGTCGCCTCTGCCACCGCTGCAGAGTTTGGTGGAGAATCACCAGCAGGTCTCCAGCGACACCACGTATTTCGTGATCCACGAAGAATACGTAGATCGCGTGCTTCACCGCTGAAGAGTAGGTGATGGCGTGGTCCCCGAGATCAACTGGAAAGATCCAGGACTGCAGGTCCGGCCGATGATGAAGAACACCCCCTGGATGACAGGACGCTGCAGGACCTACTTCGCTGTCAACTGTCAGATAGTACGACAATCCTATCCATACCCTCACCTTCAACAGACAGAGATGAACCAGAATGGTCTTTTTTTTTATCACCAGACGTCTCTCTCTCTCTCAAGGACAAGATCGCGTAAAAATGCTTTCCATGTCAAAAAATAATTTTAAAAATGGTCAGGTGTTTATGTTTATGTTAAATCATAAATAGCGTGCATTATTTGTTCTTTTTTATTTATACATAGTTGTATATCTAGCTTTTGTTAAATGATTGTGTGGAAGAAGACATTCCGATAGTAAATTTGCTCCAAAAAGGTCGATGCATTTGGTAGA
>CP092874.1:78409112-78536507 GCA_030710605.1 Cordylochernes scorpioides
GGTATGGACACCTCGCGTTATCCGTTTATTGGACAAACTGCCCGAACTTGCCTCAGGCGCGATGTTTTATATGCCAACTGAACTCTTCGCAATACAAGGTTGTCCCAAAGGTTCGTAAACACTTTCAAAAAAATTGAAATACCAATATTATTCGCTATGATATTATTATCCGTTATGTATAATATCTTTGTATCACGTATAAAGTAATTGTATTCACCATAATAATATTGTAACCAAGTATTTATTCATTTTATTATTTTTATTAACAGAGTGGTCAATTTCATATTTATATTTTGCTACTCTGTAAATCCCCCTCGTGGCTTATCTTTTGTTTACCATTCATAGTATGTCCTTGCCTGAAATAAATTTTGTTTCCTCCTGAAGTTTTTGTCTTCCCTAATTTTCCACGTGGCAATTTTATTCGCCAAGTAATAAGAAAAACATGAACTTTTGGGGCAACCTTATATATAAAAAGAATTAAGATGCAATAACGCGCCATCTGTTATCAAAATACGAAACTATTATAGACACGTATGATTCTTTTCAAAATAAAACAATTTCTACTGCCCTTACTGCAATTGAAAAATTAAGTATGTAGTTTAGTATTGCAGTAAGGACAGTAGAGATTGTTTTATTTTGTGTGAGCAGAAGAGCTTAAATTGTCTTGTTCCATATGTAAATACCTGTTTTCTTTCCTCTTTTCGCTCTCCACTTCTCCCATCCATATTTCCAATTTTTTTTTTTTATTATTCTTCTTATTTTTTTATTCTTTCTTATAATCTATATATATTTACCATATGTATATAATCTTTCTCCATTTTTTATTTCCCACTTTCATAGGTTTCTCCGTTTTGTAACCCCAAGGAGAATCCTCTGTAAGACCTGTGTGTCTTAATAAAGGCTTTTGTGTGTGTGTGATTGTTTTATTTTGAAAAGAATCATACGCGTCTATAATAGTTCCGTATTTTGATATAAAATTCTCTCTGCTTCAGTTAGAGAGAGCTTTGTGTTGAATTATCTTTGTATAGAAACATAAGTGCAATATATAAAAGTTACGTTGAAGTCGTAGAAGTTTTACCTACAGGCAAGACTCCGTCGTGACTTGACTTGACTTGTCAGCTACGGATCCCTGGAATGAGCAGCTGGACCTCACGGAAAAAACCTAGACAGCGTCCGCTCCAGTTCTTGTCAGTCAATCCACAAATATTGTCTGACACGAATATTTTAATTTGAGTCAAAAGGCGATCCATTAATTAATATTCTATAAAAGAGCGTACCTGGATCTGTAAAGAGAAAAAAAAACATTTTTTTTTCTTAAAATATTTCGAGAGATTGCTTCCTTTTTATCTGTGCAATAAATTGATAAGGAGGGAGCAATCCCTCGAAATATTTTAAGAAAAAAATTATTTTTTTTTCTTTACAGATCCAGGTACGCTCTTTTATAGAATATGTTTATTGTCTTTGTTTATCTGTATAGATTTCTAATCTATGTTGATAGGTGTAAACCAATACAAAGTTATGTAAATTCTAAAGCAATATATATAGTCGTGAGAAGGAATAAAGTTTCTGTTTTTTTTCCGGTCTTTATTATCTGTTACTTGGGGGAAGGCTGGAGATACCTGACAAGGTTTATCTTGAACATTTCCTTGCAGTTTGAGATAATTCGGTTAGAGAACTTTTTTTCTTTAGAAACATACAATTGTCTTCTCGTTAACTCACAATCAATACATGTAAATTTTCCAACAAACATCATTATTCCAATGTTAGACCTGAGGAACATATTTGTAATTGTACGCCGATGTGTGTGTGATGATCCGAATGTACAAGAACCAAATATTCGGTCTGTCAACGATGTTGACATTCACAACAGAAAGTCGGTGGAAGGCTGGTTAAACCGTTTGGTTTTCGACCACTACGACCTGGGTTCGATTCTGGCATTGGACACTTCTTTCTGTTTAAAAAAAAAAATGCTCCAATGGCCCCCGATTCTTGCAAAAGTCCAACCCCACCAGCGAGTGCAAGTAACCAAACGGGGCTCTGGCAAATTTTGTAAGTGCAAAGTCGAACTGCTTTTCACATGTGTAGACATGTGGTGCGCTTACAGTAAAAGCAGTCGCTAACTACCCACCATGATTATCATGGCTTTGAGATAAGTAAGAAGAAGAAGAAGACAACAGAAAGTTGACTTTCTCTTATTTCGGTCTTTCGTGGCTTTATGGTGTAATCATTTTAATGATTTTCAAACCAACACTCATCTTGGCCCCACACTAGAGAAGGTTATATATCCACTGGCTTGGGAACTGCAAGAACTCCCCCAGTCCCCGGACTACACCAGCCGGCAACACCAATTATGAGCAGCCGATCCATCATCCCACGGTAATTAATTGTCAGACGACTCAGGTGACAATTGAATTCACGCGGCCCCAATTTAGTCCTCAACACGGAACAATCGACGCTCAGTCAAACAACAGCAGATTGTGTTGTGTAATCCAATATTGCACAGGGTGGTGCCGAGCGATGGGTTTGGTTGGACATTAGAGGACACGAGAGGCATCTATTGTAGTCTGTGATACATCAGCAGGTTCCAATTGTAAAGTTCTATCTTCATACATAAGTTACCTAACTCTTCATAGCCATCTGTATATCAACATTTCCTCATTTTTTAGCTTTTGATAGTTTTTTTACTTGTTCATCAATTATCATCATTTCTTGTGTAAGAGTAGGTTCTGCCATGTCTACCTGCAACAGAAAGAAAACGATGTTACTATAACACACAGGAAAAGTCAGTTGTTTGAAGACAGTAATCTCCTAGTATACCTGTGTGTCCGCTCTTTATCAACCCTGCAATAAAAGATAAGATATATATTAAAAAACAAAGAAGGCATATCCTGACCATCATCATATGTGCTTTTTAGATGGAAGAGCGCCATCTAGTGGAACAGAAATCAACTAAACGTTGATTTAACCTGTTTCCTGATATTTGGCTAACCCATTTTTTGATAAGAAAAGCCATTCTGATATATCAAGAAAATGGGTTGGCTAAATATCAGGGAAAAGGCTAAATCAACGTTTAGTGGATTTCTGTTCCACTAGATGGCGTTCTGTCATCTAAAAAGCACATATGATGATGGTCAGGATATGCCTTCTTTGTTTTTTAATATATATAACTAATAGATCGTGAATTTTCATTTGCGTACGTTTTATTTTTTGTTGTTGTTGTACTCTTGAGTGTACGGTTTTCTGAGTGTTAAGTTACTTTAGGCCTTAGTAAGTTGCACATTGTGTGTTAGCCCGTAACCTTTTGTCAGTATGAATGACCACGCAGAGTTAACCCAGGTTCAAATAAAAGTAGAGTTACTGTGTAATTAAGGCAGCCGTGCAACGTTTGCATATGTTCTGGTATATATTATATATACACGTCATCTCTGAAGTAACAAAACTACATCTATAAAACCACACGGCGCCTCTCCCATCAAATTAAACGTCAAGAAGAGTCGTCATCTATTGACCGCTACATCTAACGCTATTGGAAAAGACATCACCCCCACCCACCATCTAAGGCTATGAATCTCAAAACATATTTAAAGATACGTGTAACGTAATGAGATATCAAATTAAAATTACTCGTCTGTTTCATTCTCCCGTCAATAGATGGCGCGATTTCTCTAGTCATTATAATAGAGGCGTGAGACGTCACAGACAGGGCAAGGATTCTATTGGCTGAGGTGGGAGGTAAACAAAGAGAGTTAATTGGTCTAAGGTGATGTTGGGCGGTGATGAGTCAGAACTGTGGAATTTTGGGTCGTTAACGCCCTGGCCAGTACCTGACAGGACTTCCAGTCTGTGTTGATACAGCCGATCCCTGGCCAGTCCCTGTCAGGTTACTGTACTTCCAGTCTGTGTTGATACAGCCGATCCCTGGCCAGTACCTGTCAGGTTACTGTACTTCCAGTCTGTGTTGATACAACCGATCCCTGGCCAGTACCTGTCAGGTTACTGTACTTCCAGTCTGTGTTGATACAACCGATCCCTGGCCAGTACCTGTCAGGTTACTGTACTTCCAGTCTGTGTTGATACAACCGATCCCTGGCCAGTACCTGTCAGGTTACTGTACTTCCAGTCTGTGTTGATACAGCCGATCCCTGGCCAGTACCTGTCAGGTTACTGTACTTCCAGTCTGTGTTGATACAACCGATCCCTGGCCAGTACCTGTCAGGTTACTGTACTTCCAGTCTGTGTTGATACAACCGATCCCTGGCCAGTACCTGTCAGGTTACTGTACTTCCAGTCTGTGTTGATACAGCCGATCCCTGGCCAGTACCTGTCAGGTTACTGTACTTCCAGTCTGTGTTGATACAGCCGATCCCTGGCCAGTACCTGACAGGATACTGTACTTCCAGTCTGTGTTGATACAGCCGATCCCTGGCCAGTACCTGTCAGGTTACTGTACTTCCAGTCTGTGTTGATACAACCGATCCCTGGCCAGTACCTGTCAGGTTACTGGACTTCCAGTCTGTGTTGATACAACCGATCCCTGGCCAGTACCTGACAGGATACTGTACTTCCAGTCTGTGTTGATACAGCCGATCCCTGGCCAGTACCTGTCAGGTTACTGGACTTCCAGTCTGTGTTGATACAACCGATCCCTGGCCAGTACCTGTCAGGTTACTGTACTTCCAGTCTGTGTTGATACAACCGATCCCTGGCCAGTACCTGTCAGGTTACTGTACTTCCAGTCTGTGTTGATACAGCCGATCCCTGGCCAGTACCTGTCAGGTTACTGTACTTCCAGTCTGTGTTGATACAACCGATCCCTGGCCAGTACCTGTCAGGTTACTGTACTTCCAGTCTGTGTTGATACAACCGATCCCTGGCCAGTACCTGACAGGATACTGTACTTCCAGTCTGTGTTGATACAACCGATCCCTGGCCAGTACCTGACAGGTTACTGTACTTCCAGTCTGTGTTGATACAGCCGATCCCTGGCCAGTACCTGTCAGGTTACTGTACTTCCAGTCTGTGTTGATACAACCGATCCCTGGCCAGTACCTGTCAGGTTACTGTACTTCCAGTCTGTGTTGATACAACCGATCCCTGGCCAGTACCTGTCAGGTTACTGTACTTCCAGTCTGTGTTGATACAACCGATCCCTGGCCAGTACCTGTCAGGTTACTGTACTTCCAGTCTGTGTTGATACAACCGATCCCTGGCCAGTACCTGTCAGGTTACTGTACTTCCAGTCTGTGTTGATACAGCCGATCCCTGGCCAGTACCTGTCAGGTTACTGTACTTCCAGTCTGTGTTGATACAGCCGATCCCTGGCCAGTACCTGTCAGGTTACTGTACTTCCAGTCTGTGTTGATACAGCCGATCCCTGGCCAGTACCTGTCAGGTTACTGTACTTCCAGTCTGTGTTGATACAGCCGATCCCTGGCCAGTACCTGTCAGGTTACTGTACTTCCAGTCTGTGTTGATACAACCGATCCCTGGCCAGTACCTGTCAGGTTACTGTACTTCCAGTCTGTGTTGATACAACCGATCCCTGGCCAGTACCTGTCAGGTTACTGTACTTCCAGTCTGTGTTGATACAGCCGATCCCTGGCCAGTACCTGTCAGGTTACTGTACTTCCAGTCTGTGTTGATACAGCCGATCCCTGGCCAGTACCTGTCAGGTTACTGTACTTCCAGTCTGTGTTGATACAACCGATCCCTGGCCAGTACCTGTCAGGTTACTGTACTTCCAGTCTGTGTTGATACAGCCGATCCCTGGCCAGTACCTGTCAGGTTACTGTACTTCCAGTCTGTGTTGATACAGCCGATCCCTGGCCAGTACCTGACAGGATACTGTACTTCCAGTCTGTGTTGATACAGCCGATCCCTGGCCAGTACCTGACAGGTTACTGTACTTCCAGTCTGTGTTGATACAACCGATCCCTGGCCAGTACCTGTCAGGTTACTGTACTTCCAGTCTGTGTTGATACAGCCGATCCCTGGCCAGTACCTGTCAGGTTACTGTACTTCCAGTCTGTGTTGATACAGCCGATCCCTGGCCAGTACCTGACAGGTTACTGTACTTCCAGTCTGTGTTGATACAACCGATCCCTGGCCAGTACCTGTCAGGTTACTGTACTTCCAGTCTGTGTTTATACAACCGATCCCTGGCCAGTACCTGTCAGGTTACTGTACTTCCAGTCTGTGTTGATACAGCCGATCCCTGGCCAGTACCTGACAGGTTACTGTACTTCCAGTCTGTGTTGATACAACCGATCCCTGGCCAGTACCTGTCAGGTTACTGTACTTCCAGTCTGTGTTGATACAGCCGATCCCTGGCCAGTACCTGTCAGGTTACTGTACTTCCAGTCTGTGTTGATACAGCCGATCCCTGGCCAGTACCTGACAGGATACTGTACTTCCAGTCTGTGTTGATACAACCGATCCCTGGCCAGTACCTGTCAGGTTACTGGACTTCCAGTCTGTGTTGATACAACCGATCCCTGGCCAGTACCTGTCAGGTTACTGTACTTCCAGTCTGTGTTGATACAGCCGATCCCTGGCCAGTACCTGTCAGGTTACTGTACTTCCAGTCTGTGTTGATACAGCCGATCCCTGGCCAGTACCTGTCAGGTTACTGTACTTCCAGTCTGTGTTGATACAGCCGATCCCTGGCCAGTACCTGACAGGATACTGTACTTCCAGTCTGTGTTGATACAGCCGATCCCTGGCCAGTACCTGTCAGGTTACTGTACTTCCAGTCTGTGTTGATACAACCGATCCCTGGCCAGTACCTGTCAGGTTACTGTACTTCCAGTCTGTGTTGATACAACCGATCCCTGGCCAGTACCTGTCAGGTTACTGGACTTCCAGTCTGTGTTGATACAACCGATCCCTGGCCAGTACCTGTCAGGTTACTGTACTTCCAGTCTGTGTTGATACAGCCGATCCCTGGCCAGTACCTGTCAGGACTTCCAGTCTGTGTTGATACAGCCGATCCCTGGCCAGTCCCTGTCAGGTTACTGTACTTCCAGTCTGTGTTGATACAACCGATCCCTGGCCAGTCCCTGTCAGGTTACTGTACTTCCAGTCTGTGTTGATACAACCGATCCCTGGCCAGTACCTGTCAGGTTACTGTACTTCCAGTCTGTGTTGATACAACCGATCCCTGGCCAGTCCCTGTCAGGTTACTGTACTTCCAGTCTGTGTTGATACAACCGATCCCTGGCCAGTCCCTGTCAGGTTACTGTACTTCCAGTCTGTGTTGATACAGCCGATCCCTGGCCAGTCCCTGTCAGGTTACTGTACTTCCAGTCTGTGTTGATACAACCGATCCCTGGCCAGTACCTGTCAGGTTACTGTACTTCCAGTCTGTGTTGATACAACCGATCCCTGGCCAGTCCCTGTCAGGTTACTGTACTTCCAGTCTGTGTTGATACAACCGATCCCTGGCCAGTCCCTGTCAGGTTACTGTACTTCCAGTCTGTGTTGATACAACCGATCCCTGGCCAGTACCTGTCAGGTTACTGTACTTCCAGTCTGTGTTGATACAGCCGATCCCTGGCCAGTCCCTGTCAGGACTTCCAGTCTGTTTTGATACAGCCGATCCCTGGCCAGTCCCTGTCAGGACTTCCAGTCTGTGTTGATACAAGCGATCCATAGAACATGGACTGTAAGTTTAATAATGTCAACAAGCAAGCCAGGTTTAAGTTTCTTCCACCATTTTTATTTCTCTAGCACACCTGATAACATGCCCTTCAACAGGGGGGGGCTCCCAGAAGTATAACTCGTAGCTAAGTATAGGCGTCGAAAATTAAATATCTAAATATATATAAACTTTTTTCATTATTTTTTACATGTTATATATTATATATATAAAAATGAATGTTTGTATGTTTGTCTGTTTGTTTGTTGGTTTGTATGTCCGGTATACAAATTCGCAGTAGTTCACTAATTCAAACCAAAATGTCCATACATAGGTAAAAAAATACGGGGAAGACGATAGGCTATTTTTAAAATATATATATAAATCAATTATTAAAACTATATATTTTTAGTCAGAAAATGATGATGACGATATTGCTGTATCATCTTTGATTATTAGATACATAAATATATCGGGAAAAATTCCAAAAGGCAGAGACCACGGGTGAAACCAGTTCATTATTTTGTACGCAGGAACAAAATTCTAACAGAAAAACATTCATTCGAGCAGAAAACAAAAGCCAGGTCATCTTTCTATAAAAATATCGCTTCTCAGACACAAAGTTTGGAGCGGGACGTTTCACAAAAGTGACATCCACGGTGCCAATTTATAATTGTAACGAATAGTATTTGTATAAATACTTTTAATCGGGTAAAACCCGGGCGTTGCCCGGGTCATTCGGCTAGTATTATATAATCTTATAAATAAGTCCATTACACAAATTTGCATATTCCTGAGGTGTAAAAAAAGGATTTTAATAATATTTCCATAAAGAATTACTATCAGCACTACATCGACTAGCTACATAACAGCAACAATAATTTGATCTCAGAAAGGCAAATAAGTCCGATGACAAACTGATACGTAGAGAATGATGATGATGATCAACGAAATTATCATCATCACTGCTACTACAACTTTTAATCAGACTGATGATAAAGAGACAATCGCCAAAACAATATTAGTTGATGAAAATACTACACGGGGGGAATCAGAGCAGATCCAAACATTCTTTCAAAAAGAAAAGCAATCCTTGATTCATTTATTGAGACGAGTCCGTTTGAAACCTCATTGAGAGCTGAGATTGTCCCAAGAGCTCTGTGACATTCCAGCCACGACGTCCTCGGGTCTGAGATGACAGAATCGCTGTCAGAGCATGAAATAATAGGCTTTCAACGTCCATTGTTCGAGCAAGGTGGACCGCAATCCAATTAACTCCTAACCTTTAATTGATGCTAGATGGACATCCAAACAAGATGCCGGGATGATGACTATTCATTTTTTGTTCATTTCTTTCAGCTTGAGTGCGGCTTTTTACCCCTACGTCCCATTTGTCCATTGTTGTCTTGCAGAGCTGGGCGATATCTGCCGGCTGAGTGAATTGAGAGAAATATCCACTGACTCAGGGTTTTGTCATTTTTCTAGAATAGTTCTATTTCTTTTGTTCAGTTTGTGTTTTAGATGGGCCTTCCTTATCTGTGTCTCGATGCACTACCAATGTTGGATCTTCAGGCTAGGTTTAATTTAGATGACTCCACTTACAAATTCCCCACAATAAGGTAAGCGCTAAAATCTTTAAACACTTTTCAAATAAATTCAGTTATTGAATAAACAATGTGTAAACTACATGTATATTGTTTATCGAATAAGTGTTTTGTTAAAAAATATGTTACACTATAGATACTTCCTGATGTTAGAGCTGGGGTCAGATAACTACCACGATCTCATGGTACTATGGACTCTACCCAGATGTATCTATAGATACTTCCTGATGTTAGAGCTGGGGTCAGGAAACTACCCCAATCTCATGGTACTATGGAGGAGGACTCTACCCAGATGTATCTATAGATACTTCCTGATGTTAGAGCTGGGGTCAGATAACTACCCCAATCTCATGGTACTATGGAGGAGGACTCTACCCAGATGTATCTATAGATACTTCATGATGTTAGAGCTGGGGTCAGATAACTACCACGATCTCATGGTACTATGGAGGAGGACTCTACCCAGATGTATCTATAGATACTTCATGATGTTAGAGCTGGGGTCAGGAAACTACCCCGATCTCATGGTACTATGGAGGAGGACTCTACCCAGATGTATCTATAGATACTTCCTGATGTTAGAGCTGGGGTCAGATAACTACCCCAATCTCATGGTACTATGGAGGAGGACTCTACCCAGATGTATCTATAGATACTTCCTGATGTTAGAGCTGGGGTCAGGAAACTACCCCGATCTCATGGTACTATGGAGGAGGACTCTACCCAGATGTATCTATAGATACTTCATGATGTTAGAGCTGGGGTCAGGAAACTACCCCGATCTCATGGTACTATGGAGGAGGACTCTACCCAGATGTATCTATAGATACTTCCTGATGTTAGAGCTGGGGTCAGATAACTACCCCAATCTCATGGTACTATGGAGGAGGACTCTACCCAGATGTATCTATAGATACTTCCTGATGTTAGAGCTGGGGTCAGGAAACTACCCCGATCTCATGGTACTATGGAGGAGGACTCTACCCAGATGTATCTATAGATACTTCCTGATGTTAGAGCTGGGGTCAGGAAACTACCCCGATCTCATGGTACTATGGAGGAGGACTCTACCCAGATGTATCTATAGATACTTCCTGATGTTAGAGATGGGTCAGGAAACTACCCCGATCTCATGGTACTATGGAGGAGGACTCTATCCAGATGTATCTATAGATACTTCCTGATGTTAGAGCTGGAGTCAGGAAACTACCCCGATCTCATGGTACTATGGAGGAGGACTCTACCCAGATGTATCTATAGATACTTCCTGATGTTAGAGCTGGGGTCAGGAAACTACCCCGATCTCATGGTACTATGGAGAAGGACTTTACCCAGATGTATCTATAATATTGGCCGATTTCAGTAATGCAAATTTCAAGCTTTAATTATTGCATAAAATTTTATTTTAATATTTCCAAGTCATATATCATTATGAAGCACGTTTTTCGCACTGTCATCATATCTACTAATATTTATATTTCCAACATAATTTTTACGATATCAGACTGTGATAAAAATGATTTCAAAGCAAAAACCGCATTACTTTGCTTCATGAGTGTACACTTGGCCGCAGCGCTGCGGAAACAAATAGAAATATCACCAGTGCGTGAGACCTTGTTATGCCGATATCTTTACATTTTAGCATCAATTCATTTATTAGACTTTAATCTCTCTCACACAATATAAGAACTACTTATACAAATACACTCATGGACAAAACTTAAGAAATCTTATATTTTGATATCGCAGATTGTCTGTCTTTGTAAAGGAGACAGAGGCAATTTTTTTTTACACTTAGTTATCTCGTGTGCCTTCGATAAAACTCACTGTGTATCAAATATCTTCCAGAGTTATTTGTGAATCCTAATATATGATAAAAGGTACAACTTCCTTAAGTATTGTCCATGAGTGTCTCTTTCAGAGTTATTGTCTGAATCCCGATATACATGCTAAAAGGTACAAATTCCTTAAGTGTCGTCCATGAGTGGATCTTTCAGAGTTATTGTCTGAATCCCGATATACATGCTAAAAGGTACAAATTACTTAAGTGTCGTCCATGAGTGGATCTTTCAGAGTTATTGTCTAAATCCCGATATACATGCTAAAAGGTACAACTCTTCCTTAAGTTTTGTCCATTATTTTATCTTTCAGAGTTATTGTCTGAATCCCGATATACATGCTAAAAGGTACAACTTCCTTAAGTATTGTCCATGAGTGTATCTCTCAGAGTTATTGTCTGAATCCCAATATATGCTAAAAGGTACAACTTCCTTAAGTATTGCCATGAGTGTATCTTTCAGAGTTATTGTCTGAATCCCGATATACATGCTAAAAGGTACAACTTCCTTAAGTTTTGTCAATGATTTTATCTTTCAGAGTTATTGTCTGAATCCCGATATACATGCTAAAAGGTACAAATTCCTCAAATGTCGTCCATGAGTGTATTTTTATTCAGAGAATATTTTGTTTGCAAGCACTACAATGTATACATCAAGAATGAAATATCTCTAAATCAAACATTGATAGAATCAATATCTAGGTTTTATGTAGGAGGTGTTCATTCATGAATGATGTTTCAACACCTTGACTACAGCGGCCATCTTATATAACGACCCTCTCATCCAATATTGACAGCCTAGACTGCAGGCAATTTCACCGCTAATGAAACCCAACATCCCTTCACATATTAGGCCAGCATCTTCATTAAAAAACCTTGTTAAAAAAAGCATCCAAGGTATTTAATTACTCGCAAGATTAGGCGTCCTCCGGAAATTACTCGGAGGTTCTGAGAGAAAGGCGGCCATGATTATCATCTGGGCTCCTCCCTTGATGCCAATCTGCGGACAGCTTCATTCAACGCCTTGTTGGGTGGGCGTGCAAATTGGCTCGCTCGGCCAATATGGAAATTCTTAAAAGCTCTTTTGGAACTACTCTTTGATGATCTTTGGTGGATGATATTGGTGTGTGATAACCTGGGGAACTAGTGGAATTTGAGTTTGATGTCCCCAGCATCCAGTCAGGCCGAGTGTTAAGTCGACTGACGGAACCTTTACTCCTCAGCCTACGTTGATGCTCTAGGACAACTCTTTATCAAAATACCTCCATGTGCCCAGAACGTCTTTGGCTAAGCTGTGGCCGTCAATCTACAGATTCTTCGTCAGGGGGGACGTTGAATTACTCGACAAACATGAGCAGTTTTAATCTTTTCAGTTTTTCTGAAAGAATGTTGTTTATTTGGTTAGCAAATTGATCTCCCAAGACTTCGCATTGGACGAATTTGGAGCTTCCTATCCGATCATTTATATAAGCTAATCGAATTTAGAGAGAAAGGCTTGTTGACATTTCAAACCTGCGAATTGCTACAATAATGTACATTACAAACATGAATTTCGATCGAAACAAATAAAAGAATATATAGGATGGACCTGGATAATCAGTGATGAACCATCGCAGAAGTTTCGCCAATTCAATCTACCAGGCTGTTCTGCCATTTCAAACCTGCGAATTGCTACAATAATGTACATTACAAACATGAATTTCGATCGAAACAAATAAAAGAATATATAGGATGGACCTGGATAATCAGTAATGAAACATCGCAGAAGTTTCGCCAATTCAATCTACCAGGCTTCACTGCCATTTCAAACCTGCGAATTGCTACAATATGTACATTACAAACATGAATTTCGATCGAAACAAAAAATATATAGGATGGACCTGGATAATCAGTGATGAAACATCGCAGCAGTTTCGCCAATTCAATCTACCAGGCTTCACTGCCATATCAAACCTGCGAATTGCTACAATATGTACATTACAAACATGAATTTCGATCGAAAAATATATATATATTGGATGGACCTGGATAATCAGTGATGAAACATCGCAGCAGTTTCGCCAATTCAATCTACCAGGCTTCACTGCCATATCAAACCTGCGAATTGCTACAATATGTACATTACAAACATGAATTTCGATCGAAACAAATAAAAAATATATAGGATGGACCTGGATAATCAGTGATGAACCATCGCAGAAGTTTCGCCAATTCAATCTACCAGGCTGCTCTGCCATATCAAACCTGCGAATTGCTACAATATGTACATTACAAACATGAATTTCGATCGAAACAAATAAAAAATATATAGGATGGACCTGGATAATCAGTGATGAACCATCGCAGAAGTTTCGCCAATTCAATCTACCAGGCTTCACTGCCATATCAAACCTGCGAATTGCTACAATAATGTACATTACAAACATGAATTTCGATCGAAATAAAAAATATATTGGATGGACCTGGATAATCAGTGATGAACCATCGCAGAAGTTTCGCCAATTCAATCTACCAGGCTGCTCTGCTATTTTCTTGAAGTTTGAACGAAACAGAGAAGATTAGCATGGCCCCTGCATAAGGATGACATACAAAATCGTGAAGCGTTCTACGAATTCTTAAAATGAAATTAACTTCTCGCTCTTTCTCGGCCAGAAAAAGATTTGATTTGTCGACGTTTCAACAAAATATTTTTCCTCGTTAAGAAAAAAAAAAAAACATGATTTGGATGTTTATATTTTTAATTTTCCTAACGAGGACAAGAATTTAGTCGAAACGTTGAGAAAATAAAAATTTTCCTGGCCGAAAAGTGTCTCTTATTTAAAAGAACTGTGAATGCCGGCCAGGTAGCCACTATCTTCAGGATGCTATTGTACCGAGTTCTCCAAATGTTTATCACGTAGGAGAATACACCTATCCCCCGATTTACACGGTAGATACGTTCCTGAGAAAAACGTGTAAATCGAGGGATAGGTGTATATTAAACTGTCAAATCTGAATAGGTGTTCGCCCCCTCATGAATCAGAGCCTCCCAATATTCTTTTCAATATAGGTAGTATAGAGTAGAATATCGCATTTAGTATAGTGCGGTAAAAAAAGCTCATTTGGAAAACCGTGTAAAAGCGAAAACGTGTAAAACAAGTACCGTGTAAATCGGGGGATATGTGTATACAGAGAAAGATTGAGAATTGACATTGTTTCAATGTCTGGTGCTATCAACACATTAAACCAACACTTTGCTTTCCTCAACGTGTCACCTTCCATATACCACAAAGTCTCCGATCAAAATGGACGTGACTGTATATCCTCACAACTCACCAACTCAATTAAACTCTTTGTCTCACGATTCTGTTCTTCTTTGATGATATACTGCTTCAGTTGATGATTCAATTTATAATACAGAGAGTAAACCTCTTTAACGACCACGCCTCTTTAACGACCCCGACAAGTTAGAAAAACGTTGTTCTTCTTTTGATGATATACTGCTTCAAGTCTGATCATTCAACTCATAATATAGAGAGTAAACCTCTTTTAACGACCACGCCTCTTTAACGACCCCGCCAAGTTAACAACAACTTTTCAGAAATGCTCGTCTACCAAATACGGTCCTAAATGACCAACAATTCCTTAAAACCGACCATCAATCGCTAAACTGGTCTTCTGCGTTATTTCATAAATAATCTTGAATAGAGATAACAGATTTCATCATCACTTCATCATTGAAACAGATAAACACACAGTTTTATTGAGACAATCGGTCTTATACAGATTCACCACAGGAAGAAAGGAAGCATAGATGGAGCTCCTATACTCCAGGCAGCGCAGAACCCAACAACAGCCTACAGGTCCGACGTATGTCCAGTGGCCACACGCTCCTTTGTCCATATTGAAACAGATATAGAACTTACAAAGAACATTGCTCAAGGGATGACGAAGGTTCATGGATTCCAGAAATATCGTCTTATTAAGGTCTGAGATTCCGGTGGTGCGTGTGTCCTTCATTTCCATTTAAAGCCAAAGTGTCCCTTCAGGCGAGTGTCTTAAGAAACGTCTGAATGCCTGTATGTATCTATAGTAAATATGTATCTATGTCATATATTCAGGACTATACATACATAATCTTTTGATATTTCTTCAAAAGGAAATGTATCTCTGTGAATGAAGTCTTCTTCCATTTCGGGCAGGCAATCTCGGCCCAATCATCTGCAGATAATTACTCCGCTAAATGACTTTATTAACTGGGCTCCATCACAATTAAGTGCCTAATAAATCTTATTGGACCCTAATTAATTGATTGTGTGTTTTGGAGCCTTCTGCTTCTTCTTTAATGTTGAACGTCTGGTCTCTTGTAATTGCTTCACTCCACCACAATAACAGTTTTTAGCTTAGTCTGGTCAGATTGTTCGATCAGTATTTCTATTGGAAATAAAATACTTTTAAACAGAAGATGAAATGAAATTTGATAATATATACACACATGAGCAAAACTTAAGGAAGTTTCATATTTTTACTTCGCCGGTAGTCTTTATTAAGGAGACAGAAAGCTATTTTGTTTACACTTGGTTATCTCGTGTGTCTTCAATAAAGGTCACTGTAATATCTTTCAGAGTTATTGTCTGAATGTCGATATACTCGTACACGCTTAAAGGTACAACTTCTTTAAGTTTTGTCCATGAGTGTATCATTCAGAGTTATTGTCCGAATCCCGATATACATGATAAAAGGTACAACTTCCTTAAGTTTGTCCATGAGTGTATCTTTCAGAGATATTTTCTGAATCCCGATATACATGCTAAAAGGTACAACTTCCTTAAGTTTTTTCCATGAGTGTATCTTTCAGAGTTATTGTCTGAATCCCGATATACATGATAAAAGGTACAACTTCCTTAAGTTTTGTTCTTGAGTGTATCTTTCAGAGTTATTGTCTGAATCCCGATATACATGCTAAAAGGTACAACTTCCTTAAGTTTTGTCCATGAGTGTATCTTTCAGGTAAATATTATTTCCCTGACTACTTCGTTCATTACCTCAGCAAAGACAGTTTTTCCTGGTATAAACACGTCTTCTGTGACATTCACCCTGACATGCAGAGAATGTCACCTGAAATGTTTTTTTAAAGAGTTGTCTTGGTAGTAAGTTCCAGTTGGTGTTCCACCCAGTAAAAAACAAAATTCGATATTTAAGATTGTTTCGATCAGATGCTATTGGTTATCGACCTTTCTTTCTTATCTGAAGCAGTTTTTTCCATTTTAATATTTGTTCGATTTTGAACATATCATTTGACAGATAAAACTATATACATCTATCCCACGATTTACACGGTAGATACGTTGCTGAGAAAAACGTGTAAATCGGGGGATAGGTGTACACAGAAATAAAAATAAAATGCATTGTCAGGTTAAAATATGTAGTCAGCACATAAGCTCGGGATTCCTCGTGAGATGTGTACACAGCACATGTTTTCAATCACAGTAGCATTTAGTATAGTGCGATAAAAACAAAAACAAAACTTATTTGGAAAACCGTGTAAAAGCGAAAACGTGTAAAACAAGTACCGTGTAAATCGGGGGATAGGTGTATACACACTTGAATATGCACAATATAATGTTATGAAAGCGAAGCCACCTCTGTATGGACAAGCACTATATCCTGAAACCATGGTATACAGGCTGTTGGCTTTTTGTTTGAATTTGCCATAACTGGTGTTGTGGTTTATTCATTATCATCATTGGTAAAATGTCTTTACTTGGATGATGCGTTGTTCTGAGACATAATTAGAATGAGAGTTGCCTCTTTTGGTACATAGATATCTTCACAATCCGCCAAAGAGATTTTTACCTGGTAAATATGAAAATTAAAATTATACCGCGAATGTTTCTTTTAAAAATCGAAATTTATTTTCAAAGAGAAATAGCGACATTTCTAACTTTGAGGATGAGGTATGGAAAAGTGAAACATGAAGAGTAATGGAGAACGGAAAAATAAAAAGTGTCCAGGGGCGGGAATCGAACCCACACTCTTCTGCTTACCGGGCAGGTGCCTTGTCCACTCGGCTACCCTGGACATAGCCGAGTGGACAAGGCACCTGCCCGGTAAGCAGAAGAGTGTGGGTTCGATTCCCGCCCCTGGACACTTTTTATTTTTCCGTTCTCCATTACTCTTCATGTTTCACCTTTCCATACCTCATCCTCAAAGTTAGAAATGTCGCTATTTCTCTTTGAAAATAAATTTCGATTTTTAAAAGAAACATTCGCGGTATAATTTTAATTTTCGTTTTACAATCATCAGCCGCGTTATATTGTATTTTACCTGGTAAATATATATATATATATATATATATATATATATATATATATATATATATGTTATATAAAAATATTATTTTATATTAAATTATAATTTCATAGATTCAAAAATACTCTGTTAAATCGACCGCCAGAGGTCACGCTTCCCTTATAAAAACTCATTGTTTTTCTATCCCAATGGCCGGGTCAAAACTTTTGTACATTATGTAAGTAATCTTTTGTTTTCCTTATTCTACTCGCCTTAAGCAAGGCATTACTTTTATCAAATTATGTTATTTTTATATATCCCTTTAACTCAATTAAATTACTGATCAATACTATTTTCATTATCATACTTTAAGAATTTTAACCACGACTGTATTACCATAATCCTCAACATGATAAAAAATCAAGCAGAAAATCTCTATTCATTTTTATAACATATATATATATATATTTCTTTGTCAAGAATTCGGTCATATACCTGGATTTTCACAGAATCATTTCCATAACCTTTAAAACACACCTTGCATTTTAGGTGATAGTGTTTTTCTCCATCTAACTTTAAATAAAAAGTATTTGTGAATCCAAACTTGAGAAGTCCATTAAAAGAGAACAAGCCAGAGAGCCCACATCGCATTCTATCTCAAGAAATCCATTGACAACTTCGGTGTTTCTCCGAAGTAACCACAACATCCTGAAATATATTTGTGATTGGATTTTATTGGTATACCACCCAAATATTATATAAACGTTTAGTTGGCAATTATTATGCTGGATGGCGCATGCCATCAATAACACTCAAGATGCAGGTTCAGATGTTAATCACATCAACTATAAAATATGGGGATTATATATACTTTCCTATACTAAGGCTTGATAGAATACACGTGTATAATGTGGTGTACCTGCAGCATTAACAAGTCCATTCCTATACCAAGGCTTGATAGAATACACGTGTATAATGTGGTATACCTGCAGCATTAACAAGTCCATTCCTATACCAAGGCTTGATAGAATACACGTGTATAATGTGGTATACCTGCAGCATTAACAAGTCCATTCCTATACCAAGGCTTGATAGAATACACGTGTATAATGTGGTATACCTGCAGCATTAACAAGTCCATTCCTATACCAAGGCTTGATAGAATACACGTGTATAATGTGGTGTACCTGCAGCATTAACAAGTCCATTCCTATACCAAGGCTTGATAGAATACACGTGTATAATGTGGTGTACCTGCAGCATTAACAAGTCCATTCCTATACTAAGGCTTGATAGAATACACGTGTATAATGTGGTGTACCTGCAGCATTAACAAGTCCATTCCTATACCAAGGCTTGATAGAATACACGTGTATAATGTGGTATACCTGCAGCATTAACAAGTCCATTCCTATACCAAGGCTTGATAGAATACACGTGTATAATGTGGTGTACCTGCAGCATTAACAAGTCCATTCCTATACCAAGGATTGATAGAATACACGTGTATCTTGTGGTATACCTGCAGCATTAACAAGTCCATTCCTATACCAAGGCTTGATAGTATACACGTGTATAATGTGGTGTACCTGCAGCATTAACAAGTCCATTCCTATACTAAGGCTTGATAGAATACACGTGTATAATGTGGTATACCTGCAGCACTAACAAGTCCATTCCTATACCAAGGCTTGATAGAATACACGTGTATCTTGTGGTATACTGCAGCATTAACAAGTCCATTCCTATACCAAGGCTTGATAGTATACACGTGTATAATGTGGTGTACCTGCAGCATTAACAAGTCCATTCCTATACCAAGGCTTGATAGAATACACGTGTATAATGTGGTATACCTGCAGCATTAACAAGTCCATTCCTATACTAAGGCTTGTAAGAATACACGTGTATCTTGTGGTATACCTGCAGCATTAACAAGTCCATTCCTATACCAAGGCTTGATAGTATACACGTGTATAATGTTGTGTACCTGCAGCATTAACAAGTCCATTCCTATACCAAGGCTTGATAGAATACACGTGTATAATGTGGTGTACCTGCAGCATTAACAAGTCCATTCCTATACCAAGGCTTGATAGAATACACGTGTATAATGTGGTATACCTGCAGCACTAACAAGTCCATTCCTATACCAAGGCTTGATAGAATACACGTGTATAATGTGGTATACCTGCAGCACTAACAAGTCCATTCCTATACCAAGGCTTGATAGAATACACGTGTATAATGTGGTGTACCTGCAGCATTAACAAGTCCATTCCTATACCAAGGCTTGATAGAATACACGTGTATAAGGTTGTTTTCCTGCAGCATTAACAAGTCCATTCCTATACCAAGGCTTGATAGAATACACGTGTATAATGTGGTGTACCTGCAGCATTAACAAGCCCATTCCTATACCAAGGCTTGATAGAATACACGTGTATAATGTGGTGTACCTGCAGCATTAACAAGTCCATTCCTATACTAAGGCTTGATAGAATACACGTGTATAATGTGGTACACCTGCAGCATTAACAAGTCCATTCCTATACTAAGGCTTGATAGAATACACGTGTATCTTGTGGTATACGTGCAGCACTAACAAGTCCATTCCTATACCAAGGCTTGATAGAATACACGTGTATAATGTGGTATACCTGCAGCATTAACAAGTCCATTCCTATACCAAGGCTTGATAGAATACACGTGTATAATGTGGTATACCTGCAGCACTAACAAGTCCATTCCTATACCAAGGCTTGATAGAATACACGTGTATAATGTGGTTAACCTGCAGCATTAACAAGTCCATTCCTATACCAAGGCTTGATAGAATACACGTGTATAATGTGGTATACCTGCAGCATTAACAAGTCCATTCCTATACCAAGGCTTGATAGAATACACGTGTATAATGTGGTATACCTGCAGCATTAACAAGTCCATTCCTATACCAAGGCTTTGATAGAATACACGTGTATAATGTGGTGTACCTGCAGCATTAACAAGTCCATTCCTATACCAAGGATTGATAGAATACACGTGTATAATGTGGTATACCTGCAGCATTAACAAGTCCATTCCTATACTAAGGCTTGATAGAATACACGTGTATCTTGTGGTATACCTGCAGCATTAACAAGTCCATTCCTATACCAAGGCTTGATAGTATACACGTGTATAATGTTGTGTACCTGCAGCATTAACAAGTCCATTCCTATACCAAGGCTTGATAGAATACACGTGTATAATGTGGTGTACCTGCAGCATTAACAAGTCCATTCCTATACCAAGGCTTGATAGAATACACGTGTATAATGTGGTATACCTGCAGCACTAACAAGTCCATTCCTATACCAAGGCTTGATAGAATACACGTGTATAATGTGGTATACCTGCAGCACTAACAAGTCCATTCCTATACCAAGGCTTGATAGAATACACGTGTATAATGTGGTGTACCTGCAGCATTAACAAGTCCATTCCTATACCAAGGCTTGATAGAATACACGTGTATAATGTGGTATACCTGCAGCATTAACAAGTCCATCCTATACCAAGGCTTGATAGAATACACGTGTATAAGGTTGTTTTCCTGCAGCATTAACAAGTCCATTCCTATACCAAGGCTTGATAGAATACACGTGTATAATGTGGTGTACCTGCAGCATTAACAAGCCCATACCTATACCAAGGCTTGATAGAATACACGTGTATAATGTGGTGTACCTGCAGCATTAACAAGTCCACTCCTATACTAAGGCTTGATAGAATACACGTGTATAATGTGGTACACCTGCAGCATTAACAAGTCCATTCCTATACTAAGGCTTGATAGAATACACGTGTATCTTGTGGTATACCTGCAGCACTAACAAGTCCATTCCTATACCAAGGCTTGATAGAATACACGTGTATAATGTGGTATACCTGCAGCATTAACAAGTCCATTCCTATACCAAGGCTTGATAGAATACACGTGTATAATGTGGTTATACCTGCAGCACTAACAAGTCCATTCCTATACCAAGGCTTGATAGAATACACGTGTATAATGTGGTATACCTGCAGCATTAACAAGTCCATTCCTATACCAAGGCTTGATAGAATACACGTGTATAATGTGGTATACCTGCAGCATTAACAAGTCCATTCCTATACCAAGGCTTGATAGAATACACGTGTATAATGTGGTATACCTGCAGCATTAACAAGTCCATTCCTATACCAAGGCTTGATAGAATACACGTGTATAATGTGGTGTACCTGCAGCATTAACAAGTCCATTCCTATACCAAGGATTGATAGAATACACGTGTATAATGTGGTATACCTGCAGCATTAACAAGTCCATTCCTATACCAATGGCTTGATAGAATACACTTGTATAATGTGGTATACCTGCAGCATTAACAAGTCCATTCCTATACCAAGGCTTGATAGAATACACGTGGTATAATGTGGTATACCTGCAGCACTAACAAGTCCATTCCTATACCAAGGCTTGATAGAATACACGTGTATAATGTGGTATACCTGCAGCACTAACAAGTCCATTCCTATACCAAGGCTTGATAGAATACACGTGTATAATGTGGTATACCTGCAGCATTAACAAGTCCATTCCTATACCAAGGCTTGATAGAATACACGTGTATAATGTGGTGTACCTGCAGCATTAACAAGTCCATTCCTATACTAAGGCTTGATAGAATACACGTGTATAATGTGGTATACCTGCAGCATTAACAAGTCCATTCCTATACCAAGGCTTGATAGAATACACGTGTATAATGTGGTGTACCTGCAGCATTAACAAGTCCATTCCTATACCAAGGCTTGATATAATACACGTGTATAATGTGGTGTACCTGCAGCACTAACAAGTCCATTCCTATACCAAGGCTTGATAGAATACACGTGTATAATGTGGTGTACCTGCAGCATTAACAAGTCCATTCCTATACCAAGGCTTGATAGAATACACGTGTATAATGTGGTGTACCTGCAGCATTAACAAGTCCATTCCTATACTAAGGCTTGATAGAATACACGTGTATAATGTGGTGTACCTGCAGCACTAACAAGTCCATTCCTATACCAAGGCTTGATAGAATACACGTGTATAATGTGGTGTACCTGCAGCATTAACAAGTCCATTCCTATACCAAGGCTTGATAGAATACACGTGTATAATGTGGTGTACCTGCAGCATTAACAAGTCCATTCCTATACTAAGGCTTGATAGAATACACGTGTATAATGTGGTGTACCTGCAGCACTAACAAGTCCATTCCTATACCAAGGCTTGATAGAATACACGTGTATCATGTTGGTATACCTGCAGCATTAACAAGTCCATTCCTATACCAAGGCTTGATAGAATACACGTGTATAATGTGGTATACCTGCAGCATTAACAAGTCCATTCCTATACTAAGGCTTGATAGAATACACGTGTATAATGTGGTATACCTGCAGCATTAACAAGTCCATTCCTATACTAAGGCTTGATAGAATACACGTGTATAATGTGGTATACCTGCAGCATTAACAAGTGCCATTCCTATGCTAAGGCTTGATAGAATACACGTGTATAATGTGGTGTACCTGCAGCATTAACAAGTCCATTCCTATACCAAGGCTTGATAGAATACACGTGTATAATGTGGTGTACCTGCAGCATTAACAAGTCCATTCCTATACCAAGGCTTGATAGAATACACGTGTATAATGTGGTGTACCTGAAGCATTAACAAGTCCATTCCTATACTAAGGCTTGATAGTATACACGTGTATAATGTGGTGTACCTGCAGCATTAACAAGTCCATTCCTATACCAAGGAAGATAGATACACGTGTATAATGTGGTGTACCTGCAGCATTAACAAGTCCATTCCTATACCAAGCTTGATAGAATACACGTGATAATGTGGTGTACCTGCAGCATTAACAAGTCCATCCTTTACCAAGGCTTGATAGAATACACGTGTATAATGTGGTATACCTGCAGCACTAACAAGTCCATTCCTATACCAAGGCTTGATAGAATACACGTGTATAATGTGGTATACCTGCAGCACTAACAAGTCCATTCCTATACCAAGGCTTGATAGAATACACGTGTATAATGTGGTATACCTGCAGCATTAACAAGTCCATTCCTATACCAAGGCTTGATAGAATACACGTGTATAATGTGGTATAACCTGCAGCATTAACAAGTCCATTCCTATACCAAGGCTTGATAGAATACACGTGTATATGTGGTATACCTGCAGCATTAACAAGTCCATTCCTATAACCAAGGCTTGATAGAATACACGTGTATAATTGTGGTAACCTGCAGCACTTAACTAAGTCCATTCCTATACCAAGGCTTGATAGGAAATACACGAGTATAATGTGGTATACTCTGCAGCACTAACAAGTCCATTCCTATACCAAGGCTTGATAGAATACACGTGTATAATGTGGTGTACCTGCAGCATTAACAAGTCCATTCCTATACCAAGGCTTGATAGAATACACGTGTAGTAATGTGGTGGTACCTGCAGCATTAACAAGTCCATTCCTATAGCCAAGGGTCTTGATAGAATACACGTGTATAATGTGGTGTACCTGCAGGCAAAACAAGTCCATTCCTATACCAAGGCTTGATAGAATACACGGTGTATAATGGTGTTACCTGCAGCATTAACAAGTCCATTCCTATACCTAAGGCTTGATAGAATACACGTGTATAATGTGGTGTACCTGCAGCATTAACAAGTCCATTCCTATACCAAGGCTTGATAGAATACACGTGTATAATGTGGTGTACCTGCAGCATTAACAAGTCCATTCCTATACCTAAGGCTTGATAGAATACACGTGTATATTGTGGTGATACCTGCAGCACTAACAAGTCATTCCTATACCAAGGGCTTGATAGAATACACGTGTATAATGTGGTAGTACCTGCAGCATTAACAAGTCCATTCCTATACCAAGGCTTGATAGAATACACGTGTATAATGTGGTATACCTGCAGCATTAACAAGTCCATTCCTATACCAAGGCTTGATAGAATACACGTGTATAATGTGGTGTACCTGCAGCATTAACAAGTCCATTCCTATACCAAGGCTTGATAGAATACACGTGTATAATGTGGTATACCTGCAGCATTAACAAGTCCATTCCTATACCAAGGCTTGATAGAATACACGTGTATAATGTGGTGTACCTGCAGCATTAACAAGTCCATCCTATACCAAGGATTGATAGAATACACGTGTATAATGTGGTATACCTGCAGCATTAACAAGTCCATTCCTATACCAAGGCTTGATAGAATACACGTGTATAATGTTATACCTGCAGCATAACAAGTCCATTCCTATACCAAGGCTTGATAGAATACACGTGTATAATGTGGTATACCTGCAGCACTAACAAGTCCATTCCTATACCAAGGCTTGATAGAATACACGTGTATAATGTGGTATACCTGCAGCACTAACAAGTCCATTCCTATACCAAGGCTTGATAGAATACACGTGTATAATGTGGTATACCTGCAGCATTAACAAGTCCATTCCTATACCAAGCTTGATAGAATACACGTGTATATGTGGTGTACCTGCAGCATTAACAAGTCCATTCCTATACCAAGGCTTGATAGAATACACGTGTATAATTGGTGTACCTGCAGCATTAACAAGTCCATTCCTATACCAAGGCTTGATAGAATACACGTGTATAATGTGGTATACCTGCAGCATTAACAAGTCCATTCCTATACCAAGGCTTGATAGAATACACGTGTATAATGTGGTGTACCTGCAGCACTAACAAGTCCATTCCTATACCAAGGCTTGATAGATACACGTGTATAATGTGGTGTACCTGCAGCATTAACAAGTCCATTCCTATACCAAGGCTGATAGAATACACGTGTATAATGTGGTATACCTGCAGCATTAACAAGTCCATTCCTATACCAAGGCTTGATAGAATACACGTGTATAATGTGGTGTACCTGCAGCACTAACAAGTCCATTCCTATACCAAGGCTTGATAGAATACACGTGTATAATGTGGTGTACCTGCAGCATTAACAAGTCCATTCCTATACCAAGGCTTGATAGAATACACGTGTATAATGTGGTGTACCTGCAGCATTAACAAGTCCCATTCCTATACTAAGGCTTGATAGAATACACGTGTATAATGTGGTGTACCTGCAGCACTAACAAGTCCATTCCTATTCCAAGGCTTGATAGAATACACGTGTATATTGTGGTATACCTGCAGCACTAACAAGTCCATTCCTATACCAAGGCTTGATAGAATACACGTGTATAATGTGGTATACCTGCAGCATTAACAAGTCCATTCCTATACAAGGCTTGATAGAATACACGTGTATAATGTGGTATACCTGCAGCATTAACAAGTCCATTCCTATACCAAGGCTTGATAGAATACACGTGTATAATGTGGTATACCTGCAGCATTAACAAGTCCATTCCTATACCAAGGCTTGATAGAATACACGTGTATAATGTGGTGTACCTGCAGCATTAACAAGTCCATTCCTATACCAAGGCTTGATAGAATACACGTGTATAATGTGGTATACCTGCAGCATTAACAAGTCCCATTCCTATACCAAGGCTTGATAGAATACACGTGTATAATGTGGGTATACCTGCAGCATTAACAAGTCCATTCCTATACCAAGGCTTGATAGAATACACGTGTATATGTGGTGTACCTGCAGCATTAACAAGTCCATTCCTATACCAAGGCTTGATAGAATACACGTGTATAATGTGGTGTACCTGCAGCATTAACAAGTCCATTCCTATACCAAGGCTTGATAGAATACACGTGTATAATGTGGTATACCTGCAGCACTAACAAGTCCATTCCTATACC
Source organism: Cordylochernes scorpioides (assembly GCA_030710605.1). Classification (NCBI taxonomy): domain Eukaryota; kingdom Metazoa; phylum Arthropoda; class Arachnida; order Pseudoscorpiones; family Chernetidae; genus Cordylochernes; species Cordylochernes scorpioides. The sequence goes on from CP092874.1 coordinate 78,435,388, forward strand.
AAGGCTTGATAGAATACACGTGTAAATGTGGTATACCTGCAGCACTAACAAGTCCATTCCTATACCAAGGCTTGATAGAATACACGTGTATAATGTGGTATACCTGCAGCATTAACAAGTCCATTCTATACCAAGGCTTGATAGAATACCGTGTATAATGTGGTATACCTGCAGCAATACAAGTCCATTCCTATAACAAGGCTTGATAGAATTACACGTGATAATGTGGTAACCTGCAGCATTAACAATCCATTCCTATACCAAGGCTTGATAGAATACACGTGTAAATGTGGTGTACCTGCAGCACTAACAAGTCCATTCCTATACTAAGGCTTGATAGAATACACGTGTATAATGTGGTGTACCTGCAGCATTAACAAGTCCATTCCTATACTAAGGCTTGATAGAATACACGTGTATAATGTGGTGTACCTGCAGCATAAACAAGTCCATTCCTATACTAGGCTTGATAGAATACACGTGTAATAATGTGTATACCTGCAGCATTAACAAGTCCATTCCTATACCAAGGCTTGTAGAATACACGTGTATAATGTGGTGTACCTGCAGCATTAACAAGTCCATTCCTATACTAAGGCTTGATAGAATACACGTGTATAATGTGGAGTACCTGCAGCATTAAACAAGCCCATACCTATACCAAGGCTTGATAGAATACACGTGTATAATGGGGTACCCCTGCAGCATTAACAAGTCCATCCTATACCAAGGCTTGATAGAATACACGTGTATCTTGTGGTAACCTGCAGCACTAACAAGTCCATTCCTATACCAAGGCTTGATAGAATACACGTGTATAATGTGGTATACCTGCAGCATTTAACAAGTCCATTCCTATACCAAGGCTTGATAGAATACACGTGTATAATGTGGTATACCTGCAGCATTAACAAGTCCATTCCTATACTAAGGCTTGATAGAATACACGTGTATAATGTGGTATACCTGCAGCATTAACAAGTCCATTCCTATACCAAGGCTTGATAGAATACACGTGTATAATGTGGTATACCTGCAGCATTAACAAGTCCATTCCTATACCAAGGCTTGATAGAATACACGTGTATAATGTGGTGTACCTGCAGCATTAACAAGTCCATTCCTATACTAAGGCTTGATAGAATACACGTGTATAATGTGGTATACCTGCAGCATTAACAAGTCCATTCCTATACCAAGGCTTGATAGAATACACGTGTATAATGTGGTGTACCTGCAGCATTAACAAGTCCATTCCTATACCAAGGCTTGATAGAATACACGTGTATAATGTGGTATACCTGCAGCATTAACAAGTCCATTCCTATACCAAGGCTTGATAGAATACACGTGTATAATGTGGTGTACCTGCAGCATTAACAAGTCCATTCCTATACCAAGGCTTGATAGAATACACGTGTATAATGTGGTATACCTGCAGCACTAACAAGTCCATTCCTATACCAAGGCTTGATAGAATACACGTGTATATTGTGGTATACCTGCAGCACTAACAAGTCCATTCCTATACCAAGGCTTGATAGAATACACGTGTATAATGTGGTATACCTGCAGCATTAACAAGTCCATTCCTATACCAAGGCTTGATAGAATACACGTGTATAATGTGGTATACCTGCAGCATTAACAAGTCCATTCCTATACCAAGGCTTGATAGAATACACGTGTATAATGTGGTGTACCTGCAGCATTAACAAGTCCATTCCTATACTAAGGCTTGATAGAATACACGTGTATAATGTGGTATACCTGCAGCATTAACAAGTCCATTCCTATACCAAGGCTTGATAGAATACACGTGTATAATGTGGTGCCTGCAGCACTAACAAGTCCATTCCATACCAAGGCTTGATAGAATACACGTGTATAATGTGGTATACCTGCATCATTAACAAGTCCATTCCTATACTAAGGCTTGATAAATACACGTGTATAATGTGGTGTACCTGCAGCATTAACAAGTCCATTCCTATACTAGGCTTGATAGAATACACGTGTATAATGTGGTATACCTGCAGCATTAACAAGTCCATTCCTATACAAGGCTTGATAGAATACACGTGTATAATGTGGTGTACCTGCAGCATTAACAAGTCCATTCCTATACTAAGGCTTGATAGAATACACGTGTATCTTGTGGTATACTGCAGCATTAACAAGTCCATTCCTATACCAAGGCTTGATAGAATACACGTGTATAATGTGGTATACCTGCAGCATTAACAAGTCCATTCCTATACCAAGGCTTGATAGAATACACGTGTATAATGTGGTATACCTGCAGCATTAACAAGTCCATTCCTATACTAAGGCTTGATAGAATACACGTGTATAATGTGGTATACCTGCAGCATTAACAAGTCCATTCCTATGCTAAGGCTTGATAGAATACACGTGTATAATGTGGTATACCTGCAGCATTAACAAGTCCATTCCTATACCAAGGCTTGATAGAATACACGTGTATAATGTGGTGTACCTGCAGCACTAACAAGTCCATTCCTATACCAAGGCTTGATAGAATACACGTGTATAATGTGGTATACCTGCAGCATTAACAAGTCCATTCCTATACCAAGGCTTGATAGAATACACGTGTATAATGTGGTGTACCTGCAGCATTAACAAGTCCATTCCTATACTAAGGCTTGATAGAATACACGTGTATAATGTGGTGTACCTGCAGCACTAACAAGTCCATTCCTATACCAAGGCTTGATAGAATACACGTGTATAATGTGGTATACCTGCAGCATTAACAAGTCCATTCCTATACCAAGGCTTGATAGAATACACGTGTATAATGTGGTGTACCTGCAGCATTAACAAGTCCATTCCTATACCAAGGCTTGATAGAATACACGTGTATAATGTGGTATACCTGCAGCACTAACAAGTCCATTCCTATACCAAGGCTTGATAGAATACACGTGTATAATGTGGTATACCTGCAGCACTAACAAGTCCATTCCTATACCAAGGCTTGATAGAATACACGTGTATAATGTGGTATACCTGCAGCACTAACAAGTCCATTCCTATACCAAGGCTTGATAGAATACACGTGTATAATGTGGTATACCTGCAGCACTAACAAGTCCATTCCTATACCAAGGCTTGATAGAATACACGTGTATAATGTGGTATACCTGCAGCATTAACAAGTCCATTCCTATACCAAGGCTTGATAGAATACACGTGTATAATGTGGTATACCTGCAGCATTAACAAGTCCATTCCTATACTAAGGCTTGATAGAATACACGTGTATAATGTGGTATACCTGCAGCATTAACAAGTCCATTCCTATACCAAGGCTTGATAGAATACACGTGTATAATGTGGTGTACCTGCAGCACTAACAAGTCCATTCCTATACCAAGGCTTGATAGAATACACGTGTATAATGTGGTATACCTGCAGCATTAACAAGTCCATTCCTATACCAAGGCTTGATAGAATACACGTGTATAATGTGGTGTACCTGCAGCACTAACAAGTCCATTTCTATACCAAGGCTTGATAGAATACACGTGTATAATGTGGTGTACCTGCAGCATAACAAGTCCATTCCTATACTAAGGCTTGATAGAATACACGTGTATCTTGTGGTATACCTGCAGCATTAACAAGTCCATTCCTATACCAAGGCTTGATAGAATACACGTGTATAATGTGGTATACCTGCAGCATTAACAAGTCCATTCCTATACCAAGGCTTGATAGAATACACGTGTATAATGTGGTGTACCTGCAGCATTAACAAGTCCATTCCTATACCAAGGCTTGATAGAATACACGTGTATAATGTGGTATACCTGCAGCATTAACAAGTCCATTCCTATACCAAGGCTTGATAGAATACACGTGTATAATGTGGTATACCTGCAGCATTAACAAGTTCATTCCTATACCAAGGCTTGATAGAATACACATTGGTGCACTTATATTATAAACAGTCACAAATCCCTACCTACCAAGGCCTGATACGTGTATCTTGTGGTGTACTTAGACTGCCAACTACCCAGTCAGCTACAGCAGAACACTACCCAGTCAGGTACAGCAGAACATTACCCAGTCAGCTACAGCAGAACACTACCCAGTCAGCTAACAGCAGAACACTACCCAGTCAGCTACAGCAGAACACTACCCAGTCAGCTACAGCAGAACACTACCCAGTCAGGTACAGCAGACAACTACCCAGTCAGGTACAGCAGACAACTACCCAGTCAGCTACAGCAGAACACTACCCAGTCAGCTACAGCAGAACACTACCCAGTCAGGTACAGCAGACAAACTACCCAGTCAGCTACAGCAGAACACTACCAGTCAGGTACAGCAGACAACTACCCAGTCAGCTACAGCAGACAACTACCCAGTCAGGTAAGCAGAACACTACCCAGTCAGCTACAGCAGAACACCTACCCAGTCAGGTACAAGCAGACAACTACCCAGTCAGTACAGCAGAACACTACCCAGTCAGGTACAGCAGACAACTACCCAGTCAGGTACAGCAGAACACTACCCCAGTCAGGTACAGCAGACAAACCAGTCAGCTACAGCAGAACACTACCCAGTCAGGTACAGCAGACACTACCCAGTCAGGGTACAGCAGAGCAAACTACCCAAGTCAGGTACAGCAGACAACTACCCAGTCAGTACAGCAGAACACTACCCAGTCAGCTACAGCAGAACATACCCAGTCAGCTACAGCAGAACACTACCCAGTCAGCTACAGCAGAACACTACCAGTCAGCTACAGCAGACAACTACCAGTCAGCTACAGCAGAACACTACCCAGTCAGGTACAGCAGACAACTACCCAGTCAGCTACAGACCAGAACACTACCCAGTCAGCAGGTACAAGTCAGTACAGAGATCTACCCCAGTCAAGGTACAGCAGACAACTACCCAGCAGGTACAGCAGACAACTACCCAGATCAGCGTCAGACGCAAAACTACAGTCAGGTACCAGAGCACACCAGTCGGTACAGCAGACACTAACCCAGTCAGCGTACAGCAGAACGTGTACAGTGAACATACCCAGTCAGCTACAGCAGAACACTACCCAGTCAGCTACAGCAGAACACTACCCAGTCAGGCTACAGCAGAACACTACCAGTTCAGCTACAGCAGACACTACCCAGGTCAGCTACAGCAGACACCTACCAGTCAGCTACAGCAGAACACTACCCAGTCAGGTACAGCAGACAACTACCCAGTCAGTACAGCAGACAACTACCCAGTCAGCTACAGCAGAACACTACCGCAGACAGCTACAGCAGAACACTACCCAGTCAGGTACAGCAGACAACTACCCAGTCAGCTACAGCAGAACACTACCCAGTCAGGTACAGCAGACAACTACCCAGTCAGGTACAGCAGACAACTACCCAGTCAGCTACAGCAGACAACTACCCAGTCAGGTACAGCAGACAACTACCCAGTCAGGTACAGCAGACAACTACCCAGTCAGCTACAGCAGAACACTACCCAGTCAGGCTACAGCAGAAATCTACCCAGTCAGGTACAGCAGAACACTACCCAGTCAGGTACAGCAGAACACTACCCAGTCAGGTACAGCAGAACACTACCCAGTCAGCTACATCAGAACACTACCCAGTCAGCTACAGCAGAACACTACCCAGTCAGCTACAGCAGACAACTACCCAGTCAGCTACAGCAGAACACTACCCAGTCAGCTACAGCAGACAACTACCCAGTCAGCTACAGCAGAAACACTACCCCAGTCAGCTACAGCAGAACACTACCCAGTCAGCTACAGCAGAACACTACCCAGTCAGCTACAGCAGAACACTACCCAGTCAGCTACAGCAGAACACTACCCAGTCAGCTACAGCAGAACACTACCCAGTCAGCTACAGCAGAACACTACCCAGTCAGGTACAGCAGACAACTACCCAGTCAGCTACAGCAGAACACTACCCAGTCAGGTACAGCAGAACACTACCCAGTCAGGTACAGCAGAACACTACCCAGTCAGGTACAGCAGAACACTACCCAGTCAGCTACAGTAGAACCCTACCCAGTCAGCTACAGCAGAACACTACCCAGTCAGCTACAGCAGACAACTACCCAGTCAGGCTACAGCAGACAACTACCCAGTCAGCTACAGCAGAACACTACCCAGTCAGGTACAGCAGACAACTACCCAGTCAGCTACAGTAGAACCCTACCCAGTCCAGCTACAGCAGACAACTACCCAGCAGCTACAGCAGACAACTACCCAGTCAGCTACAGCAGAACACTACCAGTCAGCTACAGTAGAACCCTACCCAGTCAGCTACAGCAGACACTACCCAGTCAGCTACAGCAGACACTACCCAGTCAGGTACAGCAGAACACTACCCAGTCAGGTACAGCAGACAACTACCCAGTCAGCTACAGCAGAACATTACCCAGTCAGCTACAGCAGAACACTACCCAGTCAGCTACAGCAGAACACTACCCAGTCAGCTACAGCAGAACACTACCCAGTCAGCTACAGCAGAACACTACCCAGTCAGCTACAGCAGACAACTACCCAGTCAGCTACAGCAGAACACTACCCAGTCAGCTACAGCAGAACACTACCCAGTCAGGTACAGCAGAACACTACCCAGTCAGCTACAGCAGAACACTACCCAGTCAGCTACAGCAGAACACTACCCAGTCAGCTACAGCAGAACACTACCCATTCAGCTACAGCAGAACACTACCCAGTCAGCTACAGCAGAACACTACCCAGTCAGCTACAGCAGAACACTACCCATTCAGGCTACAGCAGACAACTACCCAGTCAGCTACAGCAGACACTACCCAGTCAGCTACAGCAGAACACTACCCAGTCAGCTACAGCAGAACACTACCAGTCAGCTACAGCAGAACACTACCCAGTCAGCTACAGCAGAACACTACCCAGTCAGGTACAGCAGACAACTACCCAGTCAGGTACAGCAGAACACTACCCAGTCAGCTACAGCAGAACACTACCCAGTCAGCTACAGCAGAACACTACCCAGTCAGCTACAGCAGAACACTACCCAGTCAGCTACAGCAGAACACTACCCAGTCAGGTACAGCAGAACACTACCCAGTCAGCTACAGCAGACAACTACCCAGTCAGCTACAGCAGACAACTACCCAGTCAGCTACAGCAGACAACTACCCAGTCAGCTACAGCAGAACACTACCCAGTCAGGTACAGCAGACAACTACCCAGTCAGCTACAGCAGACAACTACCCAGTCAGCTACAGCAGACAACTACCCAGTCAGGTACAGCAGACAACTACCCAGTCAGGTACAGCAGAACACTACCCAGTCAGCTACAGCAGAACACTACCCAGTCAGCTACAGCAGACAACTACCCAGTCAGCTACAGCAGAACACTACCCAGTCAGTACAGCAGAACACTACCCAGTCAGGTACAGCAGACAACTACCCAGTCAGCTACAGCAGACAACTACCCAGTCAGCTACAGCAGAACACTACCCAGTCAGGTACAGCAGAACAACTACCCAGTCAGCTACAGCAGACAACTACCCAGTCAGCTACAGCAGAACACTACCCAGTCAGCTACAGCAGAACACTACCCAGTCAGGTACAGCAGACAACTACCCAGTCAGCTACAGCAGACAACTACCCAGTCAGGTACAGCAGACAACTACCCAGTCAGGTACAGCAGAACACTACCCAGTCAGGTACAGCAGAACACTACCCAGTCAGGTACAGCAGACAACTACCCAGTCAGCTACAGCAGACAACTACCCAGTCAGCTACAGCAGAACACTACCCAGTCATGGTACAGCAGACAACTACCCAGTCAGGTACAGCAGAACACTACCCAGTCAGGTACAGCAGAACACTACCCAGTCAGGTACAGCAGAACACTACCCAGTCAGTACAGCAGAACACTACCCAGTCAGCTACAGCAGAACACTACCCAGTCAGCTACAGCAGAACACTACCCAGTCAGCTACAGCAGAACACTACCCAGTCAGCTACAGCAGAACACTACCCAGTCAGCTACAGCAGAACACTACCCAGTCAGCTACAGCGACAACTACCCAGTCAGCTACAGCAGAACACTACCCAGTCAGCTACAGCAGACAACTACCCAGTCAGCTACAGCAGAACACTACCCAGTCAGCTACAGCAGAACATTACCCAGTCAGCTACAGCAGAACACTACCCAGTCAGGTACAGCAGAACACTACCCAGTCAGGTACAGCAGACAACTACCCAGTCAGCTACAGCAGAACACTACCCAGTCAGCTGCAGCAGACAACTACCCAGTCAGCTACAGCAGACAACTACCCAGTCAGCTACAGCAGAACACTACCCAGTCAGCTACAGCAGAACACTACCCAGTCAGCTACAGCAGACAACTACCCAGTCAGCTACAGCAGACAACTACCCAGTCAGCTACAGCAGAACACTACCCAGTCAGCTGCAGCAGACAACTACCCAGTCAGCTACAGCAGAACACTACCCAGTCAGCTACAGCAGAACACTACCCAGTCAGCTACAGCAGAACACTACCCAGTCAGCTACAGCAGAACATTACCCAGTCAGCTACAGCAGAACACTACCCAGTCAGGTACAGCAGAACACTACCCAGTCAGCTGCAGCAGACAACTACCCAGTCAGCTACAGCAGAACACTACCCAGTCAGCTGCAGCAGACAACTACCCAGTCAGCTACAGCAGAACACTATCCAGTCAGCTACAGCAGAACACTACCCAGTCAGCTACAGCAGACAACTACCCAGTCAGCTACAGTAGAACCCTACCCAGTCAGCTACAGCAGAACACTACCCAGTCAGCTACAGCAGAACACTACCCAGTCAGCTACAGTAGAACCCTACCCAGTCAGCTACAGCAGACAACTACCCAGTCAGCTACAGCAGACAACTACCCAGTCAGCTACAGCAGAACACTACCCAGTCAGCTACAGTAGAACCCTACCCAGTCAGCTACAGCAGACAACTACCCAGTCAGCTACAGCAGACAACTACCCAGTCAGCTACAGCAGAACACTACCCAGTCAGCTACAGCAGACAACTACCCAGTCAGCTACAGCAGACAACTACCCAGTCAGCTACAGCAGAACACTACCCAGTCAGCTACAGTAGAACCCTACCCAGTCAGCTACAGCAGACAACTACCCAGTCAGCTACAGCAGACAACTACCCAGTCAGCTACAGCAGAACACTACCCAGTCAGCTACAGCAGACAACTACCCAGTCAGCTACAGCAGAACACTACCCAGTCAGGTACAGCAGAACATTACCCAGTCAGCTACAGCAGAACACTACCCAGTCAGCTACAGCCGTCAACTACAACACAATAAATACAGAAGAACAGAATCAATCCAAACAATGTTGCTGACTTGTCAGAAGTCTTGAAACCCTCCAGTAAGCGGCCGCCAGGTATCGACCTGCCTTCAATAATAGAAATCTTCCAGGTCTTATTATTGATGGCTACTTCACGTTTAATTACCTCCCCACTCTAATTGAGTTTGGAAGGATCTTCTAACTGAAATATTTACCGCCCATCTTTACCCGCTGTACCAGAAAAAGTAGGGATTTGTGTGAATACAACAGTGTTATTAGTTATTCCATCAAAAATGTTCCATAATATATAAGATTGCAATGTGCTCTCTGTTCTCGGAATTTTATTTCTCCTGCAAGGAAATGACAAAATGGCTTTTTGTCAAAAACTCGATGTTAAATTGGGTTGATTTATTTGTAATTGTATTGCCTGTGAAAGATGGCGCGCGCAACTATTTAAGAATAATAAATATTAATTAAGTTAAATAATACAACGGGTTTCTGGAGATGAGCTTCTTTATATTATTGCAATCTCAAGATTTCGGGAATATCTGCCCTTCTACAGTACACCTATCCCCCGATTTACACGGTAGATACGTTCTTGAGAAAAACGTGTAAATCGAAAATTAAAAATTTTAAAAATTAGAAATACAGACACAGTGTGCTTGTGCAGCAAGTCAGCACATAAGCTCGGGATTTCTCGTGAGATGTGTACACAGCGCATGTGTTCAATCACAGTAGCATTTAGTATAGTGCGATAAAAACAACAAAAAAAACTTATTTGGAAAACCGTGTAAAAGCGAAAACGTGTAAAACAAGTACCGTGTAAATCGGGGGATAGGTGTACTACATTAAACGAAGGGGAGAGATGCCCGAAAGTTTAAGATATCATTAATAAAAATTGAAAGAAACTCATTAACAGAAAAAAAACACTGTTGTATTTTTAAACTTATACATCCAGGAGGTTTTATTCAATTAATAAATATTTCTACCTCGTTCAACTATTTCATATGCTCATATGCGAAAGCAATAGGTACCCAATAATTCTTAAAATAAAGGAAAATTTTGCTGGGAGGTAAAGAATTTGTCTTTCACAAAGGAACCTTTCAGCCAAAATTACATCTTAAACCATGAAAGAATAGTGAAAATGTGAAATTGTAATGGGATAAGGTGAAAAAATTAAGAAAAGGGCATCTCCTTATCGTGCATCTGGCGCAAGCCATCAGCAACTTTCAGTTGCACGGTAAGAGAAGATGCCTTTTTCTTAATAATAAACTATCTTCTTATGTATATATATTATTAGGTTTACTGCAAGAAGCTCTTGCGCCCAGGTAATATGTCAAGTAGCAGCTTCCACATTCCACAATGAGAAAGGTGTTCCATGTCTGGCTGGTAGTTTATCAGTGAACCAGGTAGTAAGCCTTCGAATAAGCCAAATCAACATAACGACACCGTTGTGCTGAGATAAGCATAGATTATCTCAGTCAAGACCTCTCATACGTTTCCATATAATGGTAGGAGTGAATTCTGAAGGCAAAAAAACTGAAATTCACCGATTCAGTGTAACTAATTGCAATAACTTCCCAAAGTGCGATAATTAAAGTCTGACCAAAACTGGTGGCTGTGCAAAAAATTCTATCATGTCAGAATTACGAGTTAACGATGCAATTATAGTAAATTTGCGGATGACATGGCCAAAGCAGACCACGATGTTTGTAGCAACTGAAAGTACTTTGTAGATTCCGCGTTGAATTGGTAGAGAGATGGGCAAATCTATCGGCGATTGTGCTGGAGATCATACCGCTGATATTTCTCAAGTCGACAATACATCAATTTTGACTCAAACAACTACATCGAACTGTAGGTGTAGACAACATAGGATTCCTATGTGGAGGTGGCTTAGGGATTCCACTCGACCTTGGTAGAGGAGACGGCTGTCTTGGTGATCACATTGTTGAAAGTTTACAAATTTAGAGTGTATAAGAAATGGAAGCTTCAAAGCAAGAATTTTACTGTTTACTGTCCTTACTGCGATGGAAAAACAGGGCTTGTCACATCAGTGGTCAACCCTTCCAGCGATTGCGCAAATTTAATCTACCAGACCGCTTCTTAGAGCTCTAATACACCTATCCCCCTATTTACAAGGTAGATACGTTCCTGAGAAAAACGTGTAAATCAAAAATTCAGACACAGTGTGCGTGTGCAGCAAGTCAGCACATAAGCTCGGGATTCCTCGTGAGATGTGTACACAGCGCATGTGTTCAATCACAGTAGCATTTAGTATAGTGCGATTAAAAAAACTTATTTGGAAAATCGTGTAAAAGCGAAAACGTGTAAAACAAGTACCGTGTAAATCGGGGGATAGGTGTACTGTATTGAACGATTCTGATTATATATGCTACACTGATGGGTCGAATTTCAGAAATGGTATTCAAGCAAACTATGGATATAAGCTTTTATGCTTTTATTCGTTCTTTGACGATTCCATTCCATATATATATAGATGGAATGTTATCGCTTTATGATTGAATAAAGAGTATTGTGGTGAAGTTGTGAGTGGACATACATTGTGTCGGTCGGAGTGAGTAGCTTGGTGGATCTACCACGGGGTAATTAGATCCATGCATCAGGCCAATCACCGGTAATTATGCCACGCCGGGATGGCCAGATAAAACACTAATTAATGTTCTCCAATCACACATGTTTTATACATGAACTCACATCGCCCCTTGCGTAATTAAAGAGCCTCATCTTTTGTTTTGTTTTTTAGAGATTTGCACTTTTTCCAAGGTCCAATTGATTCATACGCTCGTTTCTTTTTGGCTCCTCTTTATTTATGCAAGCGATTATTTATGCCTCGTTTTTTATTTTATTGGCCAGTTTTTGCCATGGGGTGCAATCAATTTGACCTTTTTCTCTCTATGTGCATATTGTTTTCTTTTATCTCTAAATACTTAGCGAAGAGACCTCTTCCACGGTTAATGAGGCGTGATTTTGGGAACGAAAAGTAATTTTGTTAATTTATTCCAATTTTCAGTTTTAAATGGTGAGGGATAGTAATTATCGTCTGTGAATAAAATTATTCTTATTATAAAAAGATAAGAAATTCCTATCAGTGTTTTTAAAGCGAAGTATAATTGGGATCAAATCGAAATTTTAATCATGAAGGCATCATTTTGATTTTCAAGAAATGCTTCAGAATTCTTTCTTTTATTACGTCTTCATTTGAATTACTAGGAATGTAGATAATTGATATAGCGCTGTCTGGACCTAAAGATGTGCTATCTCAGCAAATTCGTCTGGAAAAAAAAATCTTACATCATTGTTTGATTGGTATGAAACGCCATCAAGACTGTAATTTATTTAACCAATCCTGACTTATTTTTTAGATACATTCTACAAATGTAGAAAATAAATATGAACGAAGCATTATAACTGGTATAAGTTGGAATTTGCAACTGAAGCATCATCCCACAATGAGTCAAACCAACTTACATCTAGATCTAGCATCAGTTTGACTTGACAGCGATCCTGTTTGGTGGATACAACAACATAGGAAACACCTATACGACTTTCCTTCATGTAGCAAGAAATGGCTTTCCCCCAATATTCTGTGATAAAACAAATCAACGTTTGATTTGTAATTATTCTGATAAAAGAATTAAGCTAACAGCATCGTTTTTTGCACGTTTAGGAGATGGATTTTAAAAATATATATTAAATATCAAAATTCGAAACTATTATAGACGCGTATGATTCTTTTTAAAAATAAACAATTTCTACTGTCCTTACTGCAATGGAAAAATTAATGGGCCAGGCCCTCCCATTAATTTTTCCATTGCAGTAAGGACAGTAGAAATTTTTATTTTAAAAAGAATCATACACGTCTATAATAGTTTTTAATTTTGATAACAGATGGCGCGCTAATGCATCATAATATATTAAATATGTTTCGCTTTTGAAGAAATATTTTGAAATTAAAAATATATATATATTTATATGCTATGTGTGTGATCCACGAAGACAAAAATTACGACCATATTCTAAATATAGATAAGATGGTTATCTGCTGACATATATACATATTGTGAAAAAAAAAAGTACAAATGTAATATTGTACTGGGATAAGGTGCATAAATTAAGAAAAAGGCATCTCCTTATTGTGCAGCTGAAAGTTGCTGATGGCTTGCGCCATCTATCGGAATAAATATCAACTATTCTCGTTGATTTTTAATTATTCATTATCCCAGTATAATATTACATTTGTACTATTTTTTTCACATTGTGTAGCGTTCTCACGCAATTCTGGCCTTAACTACCCGTTTCATGATTTTTCAGGATGCCTGAATGACCAGTTTTTTGGTCGTTGAGGTACAGCTTGCACCACGCTGATGAGGGCCAACAGCCCGAAACGCGTCCGTGGTTAGCTTTTCTTGATTAATCAAGAATGTGTATTTGGCCTATTCTGTAATAATAAAAAATCAACGAGAATAGTTTATTCCGATAGATGGCGCAAGCCATCAGCAACTTTCAAATGCAAGATAAGGAGATGCCTTTTTCTTAATATATATATTGTTATAAAAATTTGGGACTAAGAATGAGATAATTTTATTGCTTTGAGTATGTTTGTGATATTGCGGCAGTTGTGGTTATAAATATAGTTTATATCACAATTAATTGTGCTAATGAAGAAAAAATATATATATAAAATACATAATTTGAGAAAGCACTACCTGACTTAAGGCGTGAAGAATAAGGGAAATAAAAAATTACATATTTACATAATTACAAAAAGATTTGAGCCGGCCAACGGGAAACAACAACAATAGGTTTACAGAGGGAAAGCCGCGACATCTGGTGGTCGAATATACAGAATATTTGATATGGAACGCTTCACGATTTTGCGTGTCATCCTTGCGCAGGGGCCATGTAATCTTCTCTGTATCGTTCCAATTTTAGTATATGTACCGCCGAACAAGCAGAATATTTGATATGGAAATTGTATAATTTTAAAATAAAATAACATTCCTATATAAATATATATATATTTAATGTTTTGAAAATAGAGCAATCCATAAATTGATCTTCAAATAAAAATGTATATATTGGATCAAAATATCATTTATTTTACCAATATTTCAGTTGGCTGAATCCCAACCTTTATCAGGGTGTTATAACATTTTAATGTGTGTCTAAATAAAAATAATAAAATAAAGGTTGGCGTTCAGCCAACTGAAATATTGGTAAAATAAATGATATTTTGATCCAATATATTTTATTTGATATTAAATGTTTTGTTGAAAGTGTTAGATTACCTTTTTACTTTATTATTTTTGAGTGAAAAATATCTGGTTCGTTACTCAGTTGTTTTTGGACAAGTGTATGACGTGTAAAAGCCGATTGCTTGGTACCGTTGTTAAATCTTGTTGTTAAACATTTAAATAATTATATTGATACATTCAGAATATTCAACTTAAATATAGTTACAAGAAAAGGAAACGCCAGGCATCATCTTGAAGAAGGAGCAAAAGCTAACGGCGTCGTGTTTCTTTTATTAAAGCTGTAAATTCAGCAAGTTTTCGGACTTTGACGTCCTTCAACAGGCAACTTTGCAAGAGAAACTGAAAGATAATACAACGTGTAATCAATAATTTCCAGGAATGAGATCACGTAAAATATTCAAAATAATGAAATAATTTCATAAGGACCTTATAGATAAAGCATTTATCAACACGTAGAAATAAAAATTGATCACATAGACGCACGCGCTCACGTTTTATCGAATTTATAAGCTCGAGTATATCAGAACATTTTCGAATTTCAGTATGGACTGTATTGAAAAACAGCGAGTCTGCATAGAGTTTTGCTTTAAATTAGGGAAAACAGCTTCCGAACCATTTCAAATCTTGAAGCAGGCTTTTAAAGAAGATGCCCTATCACAATCGAGGACATTTGAATGGTTTGCACGATTAAAAGCTGGTCGAATAAGCAAGAGAAAGCAAGGATGTTCAAATCGAAGATTAAGTGTCTTCTTATCACTTTATTTGATGTAAAGGGATTGGTACACTATGAATTCGTGCCCGAGTGTCAGACCATTAATCAACATTACTATATTGATGTATTGCGACGTTTAAGAGAGCCTGTGCGTCAGAAAAGACCCGAAAAATGGCATCAGAAAAATTGGCTCTTGCATCATGACAACGCACGGCCACATACGGCCGTCACTGTACAACTCTATTTGGCTAAACACGGAATTACTTTACTACCCCAGCCACCCTATTCTCCTGACCTTGCTCCCAACGAATTTTTCCTTTACCCTAAAATCAAAAAAGTCTTAAAAGGACGTTGATTTGACTCAATACCTGAAATAAAGGAGAATTCGAAGAATATTTTGAAAAGCCTGAAAGATGAGGATTTTCAGAGGAGTTTTGATATCTGGAAAAAAGATGGAACAAGTGTATAGATAGTGACTGTCATTATTTTGAGAAATTTTAAATAAAACTTTATTATACTTTTGTATTTCTTTAAATATTTAGCATTCCCGGAAATTATTGATCACACTATGTATATTATATACAAGTAAATAGTATCGTTCAGTTTCATGGAATGTGCCTGTTGAAGGACGTCCGAAAGCTTGCCGAATTTACAGCATTAGAAACACGTCGTGGTTAACTATTGTTTCTTCTTCAAATATAATTACATAAACTTCCTTCTACTCATTCTGTTTCTCTTGTACTCTTCGTTATGCTCTATTTGTATAAGAGAGAAAAATTGATGATCTAGATGTTTTAAATACCATTTACAAATTATAATCATTGTTTCTGCTTTTTTTTTAAACAGAAATATTTTCTGAAAAATTGAATATTTATGAAATATAATTTCTTTTTAAATGTATTTCTATTTTTTTAGACACACTGCGCGAGGCTCCGGTTTAAAAAAAATAATAATTTCAATTTAAAGCGCTATGTCCCCCTAGGGACACTTGCGCTGTCATACATGTATGTCTTTACATTTGTCTATACATATATATACAATAATTTTAGGTCGTGAATAGAATAGTCATATGATGTTAACAATGGGAAAGAGAGAAAAAACAAACGAGAAAAGATCTGAGGCTCCGGTGTCACGTCAGATACCATGATGAGGTTATATGGAACAGACAGCCACTAGGGGTATCCTACCAAACTAAATTGTTAATTAGTATCGAAGCTAATTGATGGGTGATTGAAGAATTGACGTGAAGTATGGGTTATGGCAGGCCGAGAATGGATGGGACGGCTGGGAATTTATGTTGATTGGTGCGGTCGCCATCTTGGATTTATAGCCCCCAGATAAACACGACGACATTCGTCTGCTTCTATCTTTTATATTTATTTATTTATTTGGAAGATTTATGTTGTGGGCCGAAATGTCGTTTTCCACATGTATGTCGGATGATGTTGTATTTATCGTATTTATTCATTTCTACATCTTATAGCTTCCTTTTTGTCCCCACTTCCGAGTCCCACATCTACTTCTAGGCAATTGACAATTAACATACCTTTGTTGACATCTTGTCAATACATGCAGAAGTGCTCATTCTGCACGATTTAAAAAATATACGTTTATATATATATACATATGATACTATGTACAATGTACATGTCGCCTCTGCCACCGCTGCAGAGTTTGGTGGAGAATCACCAGCGGGTCTCCAGCGACATCACGTATTTCGTGATCTACGTAGAAAACCTAGATCGCGTACTTCACCGCTGAGGAGATGGCGTGGTCCTCGAGACCAACTGGAAAGATCCAGGACTGCAGGTCCAGCCGATGATGGTGAATACCTCCTGGATGACAGGACGATGCAGGACCTACTTCACTGTCAACTGTCAGATAGTACGACAATCCTATCCATACCCTCACCTTCAACAGACAGACATGAACCAGAATGGCCTTTTTTATCACCAGACGCCTCGCTCTCTCTCTCTCTCTACCCCTGGATCTACAGGCCTGGCTCTTCGGTGTCGGCCTCCATCCCGAGGCAATAAAGTTGTCAAGTGTGGCGAAGGCTACCATCTACAAGTACCATCTTGGTCTTGAGTTGGGTAATGCAAGCCATCACATCGACTTGCCTAATGAAATCAGTCAAATTGGCGAAAAAGGTGTTTAAGCTGGTTTCCAGGCTAGAATTCATAGTGAGTGTTGCGGGAGTATGATAGTCACGATGGCAGAGCGTCATCTTGTGGAATAAAAATAGACTAAATGTTAATTCAGCTTGTTCCATTGATATTTGGATAACCCAATTTCTTGAAAAGTCAACCACGTACACATTTCGGGCTGTTGGCCCTCGTCAGCGTGGTGTAGACTGTACCTCTACGACCAAAAGTTGGGTCCCAGAGGCTTCCTGAGAAATCAAGAAATGGGTATTTAAGGCCAAGTTCGCGTAAAAATGCTTTCCATGTCAATTTTTTTTTTTTAATGGTCAGGTGTTCATGTTTATATTAAATCATGAATAGCGTGCATTATTTGTTCATTTTTATTTATACATTAGTTTTTGTAAAGTGATTGTGTAGAAGAAGCCATTCCGATAGTAAGTTTGTTCCAAAAAGGTCGATGCTTTTGGTAGATTTAGAAAAAGTATTGAACTAAGCGTTGTTCTTATTTGGTTTTATGCTTGTTATCCCGTCAAAGACAAAGTTCTATATAGGGAGAGAAAACTTTGACAGAAAAAGACGCATAAAATCGTAAAATGAACCATTCAAAGTACAATGCTTTCTCTAGGTCATCAACCTTTTTGTAACAAAGTTGGAATGTTTTCGTCTACATATGTGGACATTGTCGGGGAGAAAGTGCAGTCGCCCAGGTACTGTCAAGCTGAGTGACAGTGGAAGTCACGTGTCGCTGACAGCCCGATCAAATGTAGGCTGGAATGTGACGCAGGGAATTGGTAGATAAACACACTCTCCCATAATTACTTCCTCTTCAACTTTTTTGGCCGCAAATTCTTTTTTTCAAAAATACACGCGATTGTTGTTATTGTGTCGGCTTCGGAAATGTGTCACATTTTTCGAATATTTTCACTTTAAAACGTTTCTATTCCTGAGCAAAAAAATAGTATTTATTTCTTTAAATAAATCCCAAACGATATATTGTGTTTTTTTTTTTTTTGGGTAGATTTTTAGCATACTGGAGTAATTGAATATATTAAAACATAAGTTTGGTCAAATTGGGAAAAAGCTCGCCAGTTAACTGAAATTTACGGCTGTTACTGTTTTTGAGTTCTTTTTGTGATGAACTTTACATTACGTTTAGAATCCAATTTTTGGAAACTTTTAAAACATCGAATAAATAAAATAATAAATGCTCTCTTAATTCATTTCGCCACTTTTATTGACGATACGTATCAAATATGAATGACTTTTCTTTTCCAAGTTTAAGAGAAATCTCGTCAACTTGGCTGAGTGTGTCTTGTACAGGAATATTAAAAAATATGAGAAAAGAGGTAACCCTCCCTCCAATTCCTCATATCTTTTAAAATTCGATAAAAACAAATAAATTCAAAGAGAGATTCCCATCTTACATGAATGTCATCCTCCCTCAACAAAACTACACCATGAATATCAATAGATTAAAAAACAGTTTCTCTATTTGTGTCAAAAAACGTCTATTTAATG
Source organism: Cordylochernes scorpioides (assembly GCA_030710605.1). Taxonomy (NCBI): domain Eukaryota; kingdom Metazoa; phylum Arthropoda; class Arachnida; order Pseudoscorpiones; family Chernetidae; genus Cordylochernes; species Cordylochernes scorpioides. The sequence continues at coordinate 78,454,397 of CP092874.1, forward strand.
TATAGTTTATTTACCTATTTCATATTCCTTTTGATCGTCTGCTATTAAGAGAGAGCTATGGAGTAATGAAGAGTTTTTACTTCTCCATTTTAATTAGATATCAGCCTCAGATATGTTTTCTTCTTTAACAAAAACCTGAATGTTGGTAGGATTTATTTAAATTTTGAAATGTATATATTTATTTATATATATGTGTGTTAAACAATGAAAAATGTTTCCGGAGATGATTTATTTTATTAAAACCGTCTCAAGCTTTCGAGGCATCTCTGTTCTTCTACATAATAAATAAAACGCCGCCTTGATGCCAAACACAGATGTTGGTAAATATGCCACTAGATTTGACAAATCAGAATAATGATTGGAAATCAAACTGAAGGAGGTTATGGCTCTTATCTGTACAGTATCAGCTACGTCTTGGTTAGTTCTGTTTGTTTGAAATGAAACCTCAGTAAATATCCAGATATACCTATATTGACCCTGTTAATTCTATTTAGCAATACATAAAGGTTAAACTATGTATATGAAATAGTTTAAATATATATATTTACACGCAAATATCCACATTGGATATAGCGTGTGTTTTGTAATAAATAAATACATTATATAAACACAAGGTAATAAGACCAAATCTCAATAAATAAATAGTGTGTGTGATGTTTCATAACAACGCTGTTAGCAAAACGTCACATACTATTTATTTGGATTTGGTGTCTTATTACCTTGTGTTTATAATCTACACTGAGTGACATTGAAAATGGAACACCAAGAAATAGTGGCCAGAAAGTGATGAAACTCGGCAGACAGAGAGAGACAGGGACGAACAATAAGTGATCTATATTTCAAAATGATAGTCATAATACAGAGCTAGAACGGCGTCGGCTTAGTAGCAAGTAGGACCACCGCGGACGGCGATGCACGCAGCAACACGTCTAGGTAGAGAGTCAATCAGAGTACGGATGGCGTCCTGAGGGATGGCTCTCCATTCCCTCTCAACCATTTGCCACAGTTCGTCTTCTGAACGCGGCTGTGGCAAGGCATGCAAACGGCGTCCAATGATGTCCCAGACGTGCTCGATTGGTGAGAGATCAGGAGAGTACAATGGCCAGGGAAGCATCTGTACATCTTGCAGAGCTTGTTGGCTAATGCGAGCAGTGTGCGGTCGTGCGTTATCCTGCTGATAAAGGGCATTGGGTACCCCCTGAAGGTAGGGGAGTGTCACCGGTCGCAGCACATCATCAACGTATCGTTGGGCCGTCATAGTGCCCTGAATACGAAGTAAAGGTGACCTGGAATCATACGCGATTGCGCCCCAAACCATGATTCCACGTTGTCGCACGGTGGGGCGTTCCACAATTGCTGCCGGATTGGACCTTTCTCCACGTCGACGCCACACGCGTACACGGCGACTATCACTGGACAAGCAGAAACGCGACTCATCTGAGAACACGACCCTGTGCCATTCCGTCATCCACGTCGATCTAGCCCGGCACCGTTCCAAACGTTGGCGCCTATTCGGTGGGGTCAATGGCAGTCTTCTTAGTGGACGGCATGAGTGCAAGCCATTAGCAACCAATCGACGGGAAATGGTTCTGGTCGAGATGGAATGATCTAGGGTGTCTTGCACATGTTGCAGGATGGCGGTACAAGTGGCTGCTTGTCGAAGGATACGCCGATCCACACGTGCTGACGTCACTCTGGTTGCACCGACATTCCTATAAATTGCCACATTTCCTTGTTCCAACCATCTTCTCCACAGTCTGTGCACCGTGGACGCACCAAGGTGTGTATCAGCTGCGATTTGACGTATGGACCAACCTGCCCTTTTCAGTCCGATCACCATGCCCCTCGTAAAAGCGTCTGTCTGCTTGAACTGCCTCCGTTTACGATGACCTGGCATTCTCTGTTATTACACGTGTCTTTTGACACAAGAACAAAATTTCTACAATGATTTTCCTTGAAGAAATAACGACACGAATACTGTCCTTTCTGCAAGTTCCTTCCCTTATATCTTACTCCATGTGCGCACGAGAGCTGCGCATTTTACATCATTTGCATAACTCGGTTAGGCGCGTCTACCCTGAAATTTGCATAATTTTCTGGCCACTATTTCTTGGTGTTCCATTTTCAATGTCACGCAGTGTATAATCTAAATTGTGCCTTATCATTGGATTTGGTCTTATTACCTTGTGTTTATAATCTATAATCCAAATTGTACCTTATCATTGGAGATTAGGTCTTATTACCTTGTGTTTATAATCTACTAGCGGACGTACCCGGCTTCGCCCGAGGTTATACACGAGTAAAGGTTTGTCTAACGAACATTTGGTAAAACAATTATCTATAAACTTTTAAGAATATATATATATTTTGATAATTTGAAACTCGTAAATTTGAATCTCTCGATAAAGTGAACATTTTTTCCCGGTCCCTGTGTGCCGTGGCATCCTGAATTTTGTCTTTCATAATTTTCTACATTACAAAATCATCGTTTTATCTAGTGAACATATTTTCCCGGTCCCTTGAAAAATACTCGATAAGTTGAATAAAGTCATGGTCGTGAATCTCTCGATAAAGTGATTATTTTCTCCCGGTCCCTGTGTGCCATGTCATCCTGAATTTTCTCTTTCCTAATTTTCTATATTACAAAATCATCGTTTTATCTAGTGAACATATTTTCCCGGTCCCTTGAAAAATACTCGATAAGTTGAATAAAATCATGGTCGTTTATGGAAGATGGACGTAGTTCCCGGAGGTCACCCGCCGACCGAGCGCCAGGACCTCTTGATCACTCTGATTGTGATTGGCCGGCGGCCGGACGGGGGGGGGGGGGGGGGGGAGGTGGGGGGAGGGGGCTCTTGATCCCTCTGATTGGTCGGTGGGAACTTGGAATGTCCAACCAACTGGCCGGCGGCCGGACGGTGGGGGGGGGGGGGAGGGGCAGATCTCCGTTGCAAGATGGCGTTGCTTGCGAGTTAAAGCTACAAATCTGCATATAACTCTAAGGATATTAAAGATATTCAAGATATTATTTTTCGTAAACCTTTCCGGAGATACACCTAATAATATCCCAAAATTACACAGCGATTGGATGTATGGTTTTTGAATCCATAGAGGACACACACACACACAGACACACACACACACAGACATTCAATTTTATATATATAGATAATCCAAATTGTGCCTTATCATTTAGATTTGGTCTTATTACCTTGTGTTTATAATCTATAATCCAAATTGTGCCTCATTAAATTATATAAAAACTAGCGGATGTACCCGGCTTCGCCCGGGTTTTACCCGAGTAAAGGTTTGTCTAACGAACATTTGTTAAAACAATTCTCTATAAACTTATTTAAAAAAAGATATATTTTGATAATTTGAAACTCGTAAATTTGAATCTCTCGATAAAGTGAACATTTTTTCCCGGTCCCTTGAAAAATACTCGATAAGTTGAATGAAATCAATATTAATTGGTTCCCTCGGTAATTGGAAGTTAAAGGAATAGTATATTGCCTTGGAATTTTATCATTATTCTTGTCTCAAATAAATTGCCGTGTCATCCTGAATTTTGTCTTTCCTAATTTTCTACATTACAAAATCATCATTTTATCTATTCTCCCAATATATATGTTGTAGATAAATGATAAAACTAACTTTGACTTGTGCGCAATCAATAGGTAGAAAATCTTACTTTTGATAAATAATCTTTAAGATAATAAACTTAGTGATAATAAAACATATATATAAAAAAACTTGTTATCATCGTCGCATGCTCTGCTTTCGAGTTAAATCTACAAATCTGCAAATAACTCTAAGGATATTCAAGATATTCAAGAAATTATTTTTCAAAAACCTTCCCAGTACTATACTAAATAACTTACCAAAGTTTCATGGCGTTCCAATGAGTGGTTTGGTCAGGCATGAAGGACAGACAGACACACACCCATACATTCATTTTTATATATAGATGATAGACATTTAGTACAATTCTCATTGATCTCTTTGTAAATAGTGGAAATAGAATATCTTGAAGTTGGCCAGCTATGTTATCCTACTTTATCACAATGCTCATTTTTGCTGAATAGTTGGGAATGACTTGGACAAACCTGGGTGTTTGAAAGGCTTGTCCCATCAGTAGTGAACTCTTTCCTCAGTATCACCGTGTTAATCTGCAGATCGCTCTACCATCATGCTGAACGGTATAATTCCCTGTTTGTATTCTGAGCTAAGTAATATTGTTGTCTGTCTTGACTAGCAGGGATGTACGCCCCGTTCATGGAACCTTTCAGCCATGCTAAGAGCCTTCCATCCGTTTCCATTCTTCTCCCATTTCAGCCATCCGGTTGGCGTGACATCGCATCTGGCCGAGTTGAATAAAAGAATCGCTCAACCATTCTTCCTATCTCCTTCCTACCGATCTGTGATTGGACAGCTTTAAATCCTCCTAAACTAAGGATACTAAGTCAGAAGACACCCATAGCTATAACTTGACTAAGGATCAATGAAGGATCACTGTTACTTTTGGATGAAGAATTTCTTTTTGCACCCATCTGCTCGTGCAAGATGTCGATGTACGTGGTTGATCAATATGGGTCAAAAAGAGCAGAAGAACTATAAATTAACCAAGCGGTCGTAGTAAAAAGAGATTCCGAAGTTGAAAAACCGCCAGGAGCAGTAAATTACATTGGTCTACGCTGAAAAATATGTTTTTGATAATGCATCAGTTTCTGACTTAATTTGAGGTGCTGATCACGAATATAATGTTAGTTTTTATGTATCTAATCAATATTTAGAGATAAAACATATACATATTTAGGATGTGGTACATCAGTCCATATAAGCGGTACGAAAAACACATTGAATAGTTTTCAAAAGAACAAAATCGTGAAGTGAAGAATTTCTTCAAAGGTTTTTACTTATCCGATCTTTCGAGCTTTTCTGTCCTTCTACTGGTGTAGATATATAACGTATAAGTGAATAAATTGTTTAATACATATTTACATATTGTTGCACCAGGTTGCGGCTTGGCAGACTCTTCAACCTTGATTCTCTCCTGTGCTGGGTCTTACCAGAGCGTGTTTCAACCATCCTACAAATTTATATAAGGGAATAATGAGATAAATTTACTTTAAGTAGCCTCCAGAATAATTTATTTATTTCTCACATCAAAGAGAGCAGTGAAGTCAGACAGTATACCTAAATACAAATGATGATTCTATAATACATATATTCTGTTTATAATACATATATTCTGTTTAATAAAATAAATGAATATAAAATATAAATTTGAATTTAAAATATATGAAAAATAATATTACAAATTAAAATAAAATAGGTTCATTAGCCATGATGCAACAATATTCACATATATTAAAATATTTGCTTTTAAATAAATATGAAAGACAAAAATATTATTTTTAAAATATATACGAGTATATATGTTATATTAAAATATTTTATTTAAAATTATAATTTCATAGATATAAATACTCTGTTTTAATCGACCGCCAGGGGTCACGCTTCTACTATATAAACTGATTGTTGTTTTTCCCCGATTTGCCGACCCAAAACTTTGTAATTATGTAAATAATATTTTGTTTTATTTATTCTTACGCCTTAAGCCAGGCATTACTTTTTACCAAATTATGTTTTTATATATTCCTTAAGCACAATAAAAGCAATTACTGATCAAAACCATTTTTATTATTATTCTATCAAGAATTTAACCACGACTGCACCACCATTACAATAATCCTCAACATGATCTAAATTCAAACAGAAAATAATCTCTTTTTAATTTAAATATAATATATATATACATGAAAAACTGTAAATAATCGAGAATAAAGTATATATAGAAAATGTGTCCACCAAGTGTGGACAAAATTGCCTCTGTCTCCTTAAAAAAACAGACGATCTGCGAGATCAAAGACATTCCACTTACTTAAGTTTTATTCATGAGTGTAAAAGAGCGAGTGAAAAACCTTTTTTAAAAATGCTGACTCTGCTCTAGCAAACATTGGATGAATTCACTATAGTTAGTTCATACTTAACAAAATTGTAAACAGTAAAATTTAGAATGTTCTAAAAGAACGTTATACTTGTATATATGTACCATATACTTGCATATGAAAAAATAGCACAAATGTAATATTGTACTGGGATAAGGTGCATAAATTAAGAAAAAGGCATCTCCTTATCGTGCAACTGAAAGTTGCTGATGGCTTGCGCCATCTATCGGAATAAATATCAACTATTCACGTTGATTTCTAATTATTCCAGAATTGACCAAATACCCATTCTTGATTAATCAAGAAAAGTTAACCACGGGCGCGTTTCGGGCTGTTGGCCCTCATCAGCGTGGTGCAAGCTGTATCTCAACGACCAAAAATATTGGTCATTCAGGCATCCTGAAAAATCATGAAACGGGTAGTTAAGGCCAGAATTGCGTGAGACCCGCGACACAATGTGAAAAAATAGTACAAATGTGATATTGTACTGGGATAAGGTGCATAAATTGAGGGCCAACAGCCCGACACGCGTTCGTGGTTAGCTTTTCTTGGTTAATCAAGAATGGGTATTTGGCCAATTCTGGAATAATTAGAAATCAACAAGAATAGTTGATATTTATTCCGATTGATAGCGCAAGCCATCAGCAACTTTCAGTTGCACGATAAGGAGATGCCTTTTTCTTAATACTTGTATATATATGTGATGTATACTTGTGTTTGTGTAATCTAACCGAACGAGCAAATTACTTTTACCTACCAAGTAGAACCGAAGTCTATTTTAAAATAACGAGATTGAAAAGAACAATAGTGGTAAGTTTTTATTTATAATCTTCATGTTTATATATTGTGATTATATATATATATATATATTTATTTATTCAAGTATTTAATATATAATTAATAATAATCTCATATATATGTGTATATATATAATAAATAAAAAGATTTTCTGTTGATTTTGATTACCTTGAGGATTATGCTATGGAATTATTTGCTGGTTCTTTTTAGAACTACATGATATTGGTAATGCGGTCGTGGTTAAAATCTTGAAAGTATAATAATAAAAATAGTTTTGATCAGTAATTACCTTAATTGAGCTGAAGAAAAATATATAAAAACATAATTTGATAAAAGTACTGCCTGGCTTGAGGCGTAAGAATAAAAAAATAAAAGACTTATTTACATAATTTACAAAGATTTGAGCCGGCAATCGGGAAACAACAACAATACACTTATCCCCCGATTTACACGGTAGATACGTTCCTGAGAAAAACGTGTAAATTGAGGGATAGGTGTATATTAAACTGTCAAATCTGAATAGGTGTTCGCCCCCTCAAGAATCAGAGCCTCCCAATATTCTTTTCAACATAGGTAGTATAGAGTAGAATATCGCATTTTAGTATAGTGCGATAAAAACAACAAAAAAAAAACTTATTTGGAAAACCATGTAAAAGCGAAAACGTATAAAACAAGTACCGTGTAAATCGGGGGATAGGTGTATATAGGGAAAGTCTGGTGGTAGATATAAACAGAATATTTGAATCTATAAAATATAATCCAAAATAAAATAATATATTCTCATATAGCATTCTATATACAGTTACGAGCGTCATTCTTCATCTCTGTCACCGTTTGCTTTTTTTTTTGGAATGGCGCCCTCCTATTGGTTGGCTACGCTCACGCCACCTTTGCCCCCCCACTCGCTTTTTCGTTTTTGTAACTATTGTTTTGGAGCGGGTCGCTCCTTAAATAAATGCATATATTAGTTAATAACCAAATGGAATCCTCTCTTTCTTTTTCCCAGTAAGAGACGCCTACGGAAGCCAACAGGCTATAGTTATTAACTAACATATGCATTTATTTAAGGCGCCAATTTATAATTGTAACAAATAGTATTTGAATCAAAACATTCAATCGGGTAAAACACGGGCGTTGCCCGGGTCATTCGGCTAGTATAGCATATATAACACAACTGTCCAACTAGGACAAAGTTCATCAAAGTAATAGCAAAAATATTTGAGAAATTTTAATTGCAGAAAGATGCCTTACATATTATATAATATATGGATTGTGACGAAGAATATGAATTCTTAGTTAGTTTTCAGAGAACACAAGACTCAAATTACCTTTAATTAAGTAGGTAGATTAATTAATTGAAACGAAATGAAAATCGTGGAAAAGATAATAACGCATTAGCTAAAAGATTTCTAAAGAAATTCTGAGAACTTTCAATTCAATTCGTGGAACTACATTAGGACATTATTGATGGAAACTTGGTTACAGATTTGAAAGGATCAATCAATATATTTATATATTATTTAATCAGACGCGATATTCCCACAAGGGCGTCAAGAAACAACACTAAGATACTATATTACATAAACAATTGAATAATTACAAGGTTTGAGTAGAGTTTAAAGAAGAAAAGAAAGGTCATTAAAATCATGCTTGAATTTACAACCAACTAATGAAATAAACACAAGCAAATGTATATATATATAAATAAATAGTGTAGAAACTATATAACAAAATTATAACAGTGATTCTAATTTTAAAAAATTTAAGGAGCAAACTGATAATAATGATAACTTATATCAGTTAGATTTGATTAGATTAGCAAGCTAAATCTAAATTAATTATAATAATAAATAGTTATTTAATTTTATAGTCCAGTTTTGTATTAAAATTATCTTCACTATTATGATCATTTAAATACAAATTATAAAATTTGTAAAATGTTATTAATTTGTAGATAGAGAGAGAAAAAAAAAAAAAAATCCATTACTTCTTTTACATCCTCAAGTTAATTATATATTTATAATTAATAACAATAAAAAAAATTAACAAAGTAACGTCTATTACATCGGCTTTTACACGTCATTCAGACATACTCTAATCCTATATATAGAATAATCGAAGAGATAATATATATAATAGTTAGAAAAAAGAGAGAAAGACAGAACCATGTACTTTTAATCAAACTAATAATAAGGGAAAAAAAAAAAGAGTTTTATAAAGAAGGTAGATAAAATTGTTAGTATATATATATATATTTTTTTATGATTTTATGTTTTATCCTTTTTTTTTTTTTTTTTTTAAAGATTTTTAAAGGTTTTTTTATTTTATAATATGATTATAAATAGTTGTATTTAGTAATATATCTATAGTATGAATTAACATTTGTTATAAGTTTGGATATTATGTTTTGAAACCCTAATGGTAGACCAGACATACACAAAAAACTTTAAATTGAAATAAATTGGAAAAAGAGATCTGCTGAAACGGGGATCATCAGATAAAATTTCAGCGACATTTCAACATATATAAAGGAGGGGTTGAAATGTCGCTGAAATTTTATCTGATGATCCCCGTTTCAGCAGATCTCTTTTTCCAATTTATTTCAATTTAAAGTTTTTTGTGTATGTCTGGTCTACCATTAGGGTTTCAAAACATAATATCCAAACTTATAACAAATGTTAATTCATACTATAGATATATTACTAAATACAACTATTTATAATCATATTATAAAATAAAAAAACCTTTAAAAATCTTTAAAAAAAAAAAAAAAAAAGGATAAAACATAAAATCATAAAAAAATATATATATATATACTAACAATTTTATCTACCTTCTTTATAAAACTCTTTTTTTTTTCCCTTATTATTAGTTTGATTAAAAGTACATGGTTCTGTCTTTCTCTCTTTTTTCTAACTATTATATATATTATCTCTTCGATTATTCTATATATAGGATTAGAGTATGTCTGAATGACGTGTAAAAGCCGATGTAATAGACGTTACTTTGTTAATTTTTTTTATTGTTATTAATTATAAATATATAATTAACTTGAGGATGTAAAAGAAGTAATGGATTTTTTTTTTTTTTTTTTTCTCTCTCTATCTACAAATTAATAACATTTTACAAATTTTATAATTTGTATTTAAATGATCATAATAGTGAAGATAATTTTAATACAAAACTGGACTATAAAATTAAATAACTATTTATTATTATATATATAAATAAATATATATATATATTAAAAATAAAGAAGGCATCTCCTGACCACGAGCACATGTGCTTTTTAGATGGCAGAGCGCCATCTAGTGGAGCAAAAATAAACTAAACATTTATTTAGCTTGCTCCGTGATATTTGGCTTTTTGGTCGCAATGGTTACAGCCTTCTCCACGCTGACGAGCGTCAACAGCGCGAAACGCGTTCGTGGATGGCTTTTCTTGATTTATCAAGAAATTGGGTTGGCCAAATATCACGGAGCAAGCTAAATAAATGTTTAATTTATTTTTTGCTCCACTAGATGGCGCTCTGCCATCTAAAAAGCACATGTGCTCGTGGTCAGGAGATGCCTTCTTTATTTTTAATATAAACACCTGACCCACTTATCTTTTTTTTTTCTATTGTTTTTTTTTTCATATATATATATATATTGCTTATCACTAGTACACGTGGTACAGGCCACGATAATCATGGTGGGTAGAAGTTGGCGACTGCTTTTACTGTAAGTGCACCACATGTCTACACATATGAAAAGCAGTTCGACTTAGCACTTACAAGCAAATATACCTAGATCAATCAATATATAAATTTACAGGACATAGGGAACACAGAGGGCGACCAGAAACAAAGAGTTTGACACATAGAAATCCCTGATGTTTATAGTAGATTTGTATAGACAAGTACATACAAGTACATTGTACATATCGCCATGTATAGAATTCTTTATTTTACAAAACAACCGTTTATAAATGAGTTTTTTTTATTTGTTATTTTGTGAGTTAATCTCCCTATTTTGTATTGCCCTGTAATCAGGAATCCTGTATTCTGACTCCATTCATCACCGTTGGCTAAAAGAAAACTTTTTAATTATTTTAACACATGTAAATTATATTATTGTTTACAGCCATGCAAATATCTATAGCAAGATAGAACATATTAAATATCATTCCTATTCCAAACATTTTACTCTGTTTTTTTTTTTTAATTTATAATTCATAGAGAGTAAATAAGTTTTATTTAATTAAAGAAAATTTATATATATATATATATATATATATCAAAACAAAGTAGGCATATCCTGACCAGGAGCACATGTGCTTTTCAGAAGGCAGAGCGCCATCTGGTGGAACAGAAATCAACTAAACATTGATTTAGCCTGTTCCCTGATATTTGGCCAACCCAATTTCTGCCTTCTGAAAAGCACATGTGCTCCTGGTCAGGATATGCCTACTTTGTTTTTAATATCAACACCTGATCTTTTTATTTTTTTATTGTATTTTCATATATATATGCCCTATGTATATGCCATAATTTAAATAATAATTATTATAACAGAGTTATTTACAACTGCTACAGCCCTTTTTAATTGCTTCTAGTGCAGATCTGGAGTCGCTGTATGTTACAATTCCTTCTGCTTGATGCAGGAATGGTTGATTGAGGCATACATCGTAGGCTTTCCAGATAGCTGTCAGTTCACATGTGAAGTTTGACTTTCCTGCTAAGACTTTGATGAACCTTCCATCTTCTTATATTAGCCACGGCCCCTCCATTATTTAGGGTGAATATGATGGAGATATCTGAGGCTCTTCATTAGACACGACAACAAGGTAAAGATGTATGATGCAAAAGTGCGCCTTCCTTCATTTAGAACTCTATCAAACATTTCTATATTTAAAACAATTTCCTGCTATGTCTCCAACACTGCAATGAGAATATATTGGGAGGGCCTGGCTCATCTGTAGTGAATCCACTCAGCGGTGTTGCCAGTTTACGACACCGTTCTAGTGTTGTATTAAACTGGGGAACCGCTTGGGTGGTTCACCTCTGAGCCTTCCCAATATATTTCCCATTGCAGTGAAGGCAAAGTGAAGGATATATTTGGAAAAAAAAAAACATTCATGATAAATAGTTCTAAATCTGAATTGTGTGGAAAGTTTGGCGCTCACTATCTTGGCGCGATATACTGGAACCAATCAGATTGTTTGGTTAAAACTAAAATGGCTGTGAACAACTGTTAAATCCATGTGGAGAATTTGTATAGTCACAAATGACAATTTCCTGAAGTTTTAAGAATAAATTCATCGGATTCAACGCATGCAGAGAATTAGCGGCTCTATGCACGCTATCATCCCGAGACAAAATTAGTCATTTCCTTCACATTTTTAATGTTTTTTCTTGTGATATACACCAATTATTTTTTAAATCACATATTGATAAAAAATTTTAGAGAAATCTATAAACCCAATACCAGGTGATAAGCACACAAAACAACAAGTTTACAAATCAATTTATAGCTATAAGATAACAAAATAGTTCAACAAGAATAAACTTTATTCATGACTCTGTGCTCCACTTCTCATAAACATGAGGCCTTTCAAGCACCTGAACATACGCAAAAAACTTAGCAGCCAGAGGTCTGCGTTCAATGTCTAAAACTGGGAATTCGCCCTGTACATTCCCCAAGGCCTGGGCGCACAGCAACAGCCAGTAGGATGGTACGACCCGTACATCCGTAATCTTCATTTGAACATCTTTGGAATCCGAAATCAAAATTTCCTTGTCCTTGACTTTAGGTCCAACCACCATGGCACTGAACTTCACGAGAAGATAAAGAACGTAATATCTCAGAAGTGGATCAACTGTATCATCGATCGAAATTTTACAATCCCTCAGTACGCTTGGTATCAGAGCGCGCAAGACTGAAATCACATCCGTGGACATTCCTCTTCTCTTCAAACTATGATATTGTTCATAAATCTTCAAAAGAGATTCTTTTATAAGTAAAAAAGCATTGTCTACTAGAGCTTCTTCTATTTGTTCATTTTTCTCGGCAGATGTAAGGCCATGATAAGCCGTGATTAATCTCAGATTTTCGACATATTCCCAAACGTCAGCGTTGTCATCAATGATACAAATCCTTTCCTTCCATTTCTCAAACCATTGAAAAACTTCCATTTTTGAATTTGGGACAGTGAAATATTCATGCGTGATTATGATAGGTTGAAAAATCCGTTTATAAAGGTCGATTTTTTCCACAACTTGGTGTGCATACTCAGAATGGGATAATGTACAAACGTACAGGTCAAAAACCTTGGCCAATTCGGACAAGCATTCCTGAACATTCGGTCGAATTTTGAAAGTTATTTCCGTAGATTGGACTTTTATATCGAAACTTTTTGGACCACGAGGAACTACCTTCTCGCAGCTGTCGACTAGAGTCTGGTCTAGGTCCACCAGGAGGATGAGCCGCCCATTGACAGACCTTCGATCAAGATGACTTTTCAAATCTGACAGCAATTTGTTCCGACTTGTTTGAGGCGACTCCATGGCAGGTTCCACATATATCAATATTCATATGTTCACCTTAAATAAACATTTTATATTTGCATCGATTCAATACAAATTAAATATATGTAAATATTGAATTTGCTTAGACATTTAGTTTTGAATGGTTTCCCAACATATTTTATATGGAATTATTTTACAGCACAATTTTTGACAACAAAAGAAAGGATTATAAATATTGAATTGTATTTAGTTCTTTGTGCTTATTATTAACATACAAGTTTCGCTAGCACTTTGATCTTTTTGTTGTGATTGGGTTTATGTATATTGATATCTGTGATTCTATAAGTTGTATTTATATACTTTATAAGTATTACAATCCGTTAAATGAAGAATTTATTTTATATAACGATAATACGAACTTTCAGGTGTAACATCCCTTCGAAAGGTAAAATTACGATTCTAAAACTTAAAAATTGAATGAAGCCATATATACATACATACAAAGAGAATTAGGAAATATGAGAGATGGATATGCAAATACCTATTAACATAATGCAGTAGAATCATAAAACCATGGATTTCTAGTTAATATTAACGCGCTAATCATTCATAGCATTGCATAACTATTAATATTTATTTGGCGTCTTTGATCTCAATTTGATTTGTATCCTTTAATGACACAGAGTCTCAATAGTATTAACTAGAAATCCATAGTTTTACGATTTAATTGTATTATGTTAATCGGTATTTGCATATATTCTCTTATACTTCCTACAGTTTCGTATGTAAATATATGGATGTTCTATAATTATGTAAATCCAAAAAATGATTTGTTAAAATTGAAGGTGCAGTCGTCTTGAATTTAATTAAAAAAGAGAAAATCAGTCTCAAGTAGTTTATTTTGAACTCTTTGAGCAAAAGTATATATTTTAAATTAAGTAAATATAGAATTTTAACAATTAATTCTATATCACCATTTACATACCTATATAAAATAAAATCTAACTTACCTAACCAACACTAAAAAAAACAAAACAATCTATTTATATTTAAGGTGGCGCCATCTAGTGGCCAAGAACAACAGAGTTATTTTAAACAGATTAATAAAATAAAATAATATTTACATGCATTTATCTCTATTATATTTCTATTAATTTTTTAAAAATTATATAACATTTCCCCCCCATGAAAAAGACTTATATAGGGTGTCAAAATAAAAGGAAAATAATTTACAAAATAGAATATAATATTAAACAATAAAAATCAATACCCAAAAATCTTCTGTTTAATTAGTTTGTTTATAAACAAATAATATTTTTAAAATATGATGTATACAACATGTATGCAAATTATATATGGCATAATAATGAAAATTATATACAAAATTTAAAGGCAGACACAAATAAAAGGTATTCAAAATATGAATTAGATTTCAAAAGATTATTACGCAAAAGAAAATAGCCTATTTACACACAATGTATTGAAATTAATTGTTCAAAAAATAGTAAAACTTACATTATGAAAATAATAGAGTATTTAGATAAAAATCAAATGTATTTTGTAGGTAATAGTGCTGGTGTTGAAATTAGTTCTTTATTGTCCATATCTAAAATATGTTCTTCCTGCAAAAAACATGGATTGTCATCAATATCTATTAATTTTTGGTTGGAATTTTGGGTTAAAATTGAGTTATTTCCTATGTTAGTGTTATCTTGAAGTAAAAAGTCTGTTTCAGGATAAAATAATTTAAGTTTATTAGAATGTATAATTTCAGTTTTTTTATTTTGAGGTATATTAGGCTTATCTATTTCATATGTTACTGGGGAAAATTGTTTTAAAATTTTAAATGGACCTATATACCTTTGGGTTAATTTACCTGTGTTTGGATAAATAAAAGTTTTTACCAATACTTGATCTCCTACTTTAAAAATGGGTTCTGGATGTTTAATGTCATAGAGCTGCTTACTATGTTCATGTGATTTTATAGTTCTTTCAATTGATAATTTTCTTGCATCTTCTATTGGTGTATGTTTTTCAGTGGTATGTTCTATATACTGTGGTTGTATTCCATAGTATAAGAATTTAGGAGTAAAGCCTGTTATTGTATGTATTGTTGTATTATAGCTTTCAGTAATTTTAGGAATGTATTTTGTCCAAGGAATTT
The DNA here is from genome assembly GCA_030710605.1 of Cordylochernes scorpioides. NCBI lineage: Eukaryota > Metazoa > Arthropoda > Arachnida > Pseudoscorpiones > Chernetidae > Cordylochernes > Cordylochernes scorpioides. Next base: position 78,469,878 of record CP092874.1, read on the forward strand.
TTAAACTACTATTGTATTCACATCTTAATCTATTAATGATAGTGGAATTTAACCTTTCTACCTTAGCATTTGTTTCTGGATGATGTGCACTGGTGAGTAGATGCTTAACATTGTTTTTTTCTAAAAAATGTTTAAATTTATTGCTAAGAAAAGCTGCATTTCTGTCAGTTATCAATATTTCAGGTTTATTAATTTGGAATAAGTTTTTTAAACAGGTAATATAAGAATCAGTTGATACAGATTTGGTTGGAAAAGTCCATAAGAATCTACTATGATGGTCTACTATCATATGAATGCTGTGTTTTGTAGTCCCATAATTGTGCAATCCTCCCATTGTATCAAGAGAAAAAATGTGGTTTGGGTGTGTGGCTATTGGCATTTGTTGTAAAGGTCCATAAATAATCCTATTGTCTCTTGATTTATTAAATTGACATGTTTCACAGTGTTTTGTAAAATTAGCAATGTCTTTTGTCATATATGGCCAATAATAATAGGGAAATAATATTTTTGTCATTTGTGTTGTACCAATGTGTCCATGATTTGTATGTACTTTATGTAATAATTTTTGCCTAAGTGATTGTGGTACATATGCCCTATTAAAACCTTTTTTTCTAACTATGTAAATGCCATTTTGAATTTTAATTTTATTACTATTAATATGCTCTGTAAATTGGTGTTCTTTTATTTCATTTATTGTTAAATAGTGTGAAACTGGTGATCGAGATAACATATCTGCTTCTATATTGTGTAACCCTTTTATATGTTTTATATCAAAGTCATACTGTGAGAGAAGTAATGACCATCTAAATAATCTTCCCTGTGGGTTTTTTACATTTTTAAGCCATTTTAGAGGTAAATGATCTGTGTGTAAGGTGAAATGAATGTTGTGGATGTATGTGTGAAATCTTTGTACTGAATTTATTATTGCTAATGTTTCAATTTCTGAGGCAGTGTAATTCTGTTCATATGGGTGTAGCTTTCTAGAAAAATAACCTATGGGGTGTAAAATGCCTTGTTCATCAGGTTGTTTAAGGACACCTGATATTCCTAGATTTGATGCATCTGTGAACAAATGACATGGTTTTGATGGGTCATAAATATATAGTAAAGGCTGTGATATGAATGAATTTTTAAGTGTTTGGAAGGCTTGTTCATGTTTTGCACTCCATAGCCAAGGAGCATTTTTTAACAAAAGTTCATTCAAAGGTGCCCTAATTTGCGCATAGTGGGGAATAAATTTATTATAAATATTTATGGTGCCTAAAAATCTCTGTAAGGTTTTAATATTATATGGTCTATTTAATTTTAAAATTGCTTCAATATTTGTGTTATTTGGTGTATATTTTCCTGAGTTAATAGTGTATCCTAAGAATTGTATTTCTTTTTGTAAAAATTTGCATTTATTGAGATTCAGTTTTATATCCTCTTGTTCGAATATACCTAATATGTCATCTAAATGCTTAATGTGTTCTTCATAAGTTTTAGAGTGTATAATAATATCATCAAAATAATTTAGGGCATATTGTATATTATGCTTAGTGAAAACTGACTTCATAATCCTTTCAAATTGTGAAGGTGCATTTTTTAGACCATATGGAAGTCTGTTCCATTCATAACATCCTAATTGTGTTACAAAGGAAGTTTTATGTCTATCTTTTTCATCTATGGGTATATGCCAGTATGCATTTTTAATATCTAGAATAGTGTATATTTTTGACTGTGATAACCTATCTATAATTTGTTCTATAAGTGGAATTGGTGTATGTTCTGGAACTGTTTTTTGATTAAGTTTCCTATAATCTATACAGAGTCTTGTGGGGTGATTTGGGGCATCAGATTTTTTTGTCACTAATAATGCTGGAGAACTATAGGGGCTAGATGAAGGTCTAATGATGTCATATTTTAATAATTCAGTTATTTGTTTTTGTATTTCAGCATTATTGTAAAAATATGTCCTATATGGCTTTTGTGCTATGGGAATATTATCTAAAAGAGATATGCAAATTGGGTTAGTCTTTATGTATCCTATATCAAAATTGTGCTTAGAGAAAACATTCTTATATTTATGCAAAATATCTGAAATTGTTTGAATTGAGAAATTTGGGTTAATATCTAAGTTACTAAGGTCTAAATATGAGTTATAATTGACAATAGGGCATGGAATTTGCATACTATGATATGAGTTAGAATCAATAATGGGATTTGAATTATGATCTATATGTTTAACGTTTGTATTTGGTATACTAAAATAATTAAAATTACTTAATGGGTCAATATTTAAAAGAGATGAATTTTTAACATAAAATGGGTCTGGAATACATAGAGTGGTTACAAAGGAATTATGATTATTAGTTTTAGGATTAAAAGAGTATAAAAATTTATAATTTTGAAAAAGTAGGCTTTTTGAAAAATCAATTTGTAAGAAAAAATTATAGAAAGTTGGCAAACCTAGGATAAGGTATTCTATTGAGCTATTGCAAACAAAGAATTCCTGATATTTAGTGATTTTTCCTAAAGTAAGTCTAACCAATATTTTACATAAGGGATAGCTAAAACCTTCTACTTGACCTATTTTTACATTTGGGGAATTATCTAATATTCTGTAATGAATGCGATTTAAATATTTTGAGGGCATGATGGAGATAGATGAGGCGGTATCAAGTACACAAGGTAGTGAAACATAATTTATGAGTACTGAAAATAATAGTAAAGTTCTACCTGGGTTTGGAGGTTCTGAATGGTTGTTGGTTGGCAGTCCTTTCTCATGTTTGTTGAGTGGGCAATCTCGGTGGAAGTGGTATTGGTTAGGTAGTTGATGGGAAGAGCAGATTTTGCAGGGGTAGGGTGGTAAATTGGTTGACCTGCTGGATGCTTCCTGGTGATGAGCTGTGGTTAATCTTGGAGATGACCTTGGAGGTGGTTGGAGTTGTAGACCTGGAGGAGAGTTGGGGTTAAACCTTGACCTTGTTGGGTAGTATGATCTATTTTGAAAATTCTGCCTATTATCATTATTACTTGTGGATGGTTGCTGTTTTTCTTGATTGGTAGAGTATTTTAATTGAGTAGCTATTCTAATCCAATCTGAGGTTTCCTTAACTCTTGCTGCAATTAAATATTTCTTCAGGTAATTTGGCATCCCCTCTGTAAGAGCTTCTAATAAAAGTGGTGTATCCAAATTAAGCTTCTTTGCCAATGAAGATTTTTCTTTAAAGTAATTATCAAGATCATCCTTATCATTATATTTCAAATTTAAAAATTTACTAAATAGGTTAGAGTCCTTAACTGTAAAATATGAAAGTAATTTTTGTTCTAGTTCTCTCCAATCATCTATATCTTGCAATGTCTCTATATAAAAATTAAAAGCTTCGCCATCAAGGTATTTCGAAATATTTTTTAGTTTATAGTCTTCATCAACATGGTTTTGCTGGCATTTTTTATTAAAGAATTTTAACCATGAAGTAACATCAAAATTTTGTCCATCATATTTGGGTAAATCAAAATTACTCGTAAAAGATTGTTGCTCAACTGGCTTTTCTATTTTCGGAGGCATTTTAGAGAGAATTACTAGGCAAATCCTGTCGGCTAGCTGTTCTATAATTATGTAAATCCAAAAAATGATTTGTTAAAATTGAAGGTGCAGTCGTCTTGAATTTAATTAAAAAAGAGAAAATCAGTCTCAAGTAGTTTATTTTGAACTCTTTGAGCAAAAGTATATATTTTAAATTAAGTAAATATAGAATTTTAACAATTAATTCTATATCACCATTTACATACCTATATAAAATAAAATCTAACTTACCTAACCAACACTAAAAAAAACAAAACAATCTATTTATATTTAAGGTGGCGCCATCTAGTGGCCAAGAACAACAGAGTTATTTTAAACAGATTAATAAAATAAAATAATATTTACATGCATTTATCTCTATTATATTTCTATTAATTTTTTAAAAATTATATAACATGGATGCATTTAATTTTCAAGTTTTAGTATCGTAATTGTAAAACGACACTTGAAGTTACACCGCATGAGTTTCTTTTCAATAAAAATTAAAATTTATTTCAAGGTGAAATATTGACTATTCCTAACCTTTTTGGATGAGGTATGGGAATCCCTGGACACATTTATTTTTCCGTTCGTCAATACTCTTCATAATTCATCCTTTCATACCTCATCCAAAAAGGTTAGAAATAGTCGATATTTCACCTTGAAATAAAATTTTGATACTCCGTTAAAAAGAAACTCATGCGGTGTAACTTCAAGTGTCGTTTTACAATCACAGGCCGTAGTGTATTATATAGTATAGAAATCGTACTTGTTGAAGGACTCTTACACCCGAAAGCTTGCATGGTCGTGGTATAAGTGAAACTCTTCTTCAACGTATTGTCTTTTTGTAATAATTTTACTGAAGGAATTATATTCTTTTCTATATACATACATACATGTCATAATATATGCTCTTCCAGGATTAATAAAACAAACCAACAGCCAACGAGAGAGAGATGAGCAGCTAAAGCGAGACACTTTAGACAACTAACTTACGACCTTTTGGCCACATTCCTGAAGGGGGGGGGGGGGGGGCGTCACCACCTGGCGACTATCCTGGTTAGCCCCCGGTTGTGTACACAGGGAAAACAGTCGTTCAGCTGATAACGTCTCGCTCGCTCTCTCTCGGCTGCCTGCCTGGATGATTGCTCTAACAACTCGTCGTGTGATTATTTCTCGCCTCACCACATTTACCACTATTTTGTCACATACATATATATATATTATGAAAAAAGGCATCTCCTTATCGTGCAACTGATCTGGCCTTAACTACCCGTTTCATGAATTTTCAGGACCTATTTTTTTGGTCGTTGAGGTACAGCTTGCACCACGCTGATGAGGGCCAACAGCCCGAAACGCGTCCGTGGCTAGCTTTTCTTGATTAATCAAGAATGGGTATTTGGCCAATTCTGGAATAATTAAAAATCAACGAGAATAGTTGATATTTATTCCGATAGATGGCGCAAGCCATCAGCAACTTTCAGTTGCACGATAAGGAGATGCCTTTTTTTTCATAATTATGCACCTTATCCCAGTACAATATCACATTTGTACTATTTTTTCACATATATATGCATATATGTATGTTATGCATATATATATTTAAAATAAAGAAAGCATATCCTGACCACAAGCACTTTTTTCATATATATATATATATAGAGAGAGAGGCATAGGGCGCCTCTCCCGTCAAAATAAATTGACTATTGACCGTCGCCGCAACTAGCGGCCTCGGGTCGGTGACAAAGCCACATCACCAGCTTTGGCAAACTGAGAAGTGTCCACCTAGATACCATGGTTTCGGACTAATGGCCCTCGTCAGTCTAGGGCGGACTTTATTCCATGAGATCCACACGGGATCTAATGGAATCCTCACAATCTACCAAAGAGGTGTTTTGCTGGCAAGGTGGCAGGGCAAATTTTCCATCTATATATATATATATTGCCACGTTTTTGTTTTAAAACGCTAATTTTCTGTTTTGTAAAACTTTAATTTTAAAGTTCATTATTTTAAAAGTGAAGTGTTTGTTAATGGAATAGACATTTTACCTCAACTCATTTTATTGCCGCCTTTGTTTACAAGCCATTTGTTTATGTGTCCCTTTTTACATATCGTTTTTATTGAGTTTTTACTAATTTTGCATGTACATCATTGACTTAATGAATGAGAAAAAGAAATTGAAAATAAACATATGAAAAATTAAAGTAACATTTTAAAGGAATTTATGTACAATTGAAAATTGTTTTTTGTAACGTCTCATATTCCCCTTCTTGAAGCATTTATTCTCGGGTAATAAATGGTCGAAGTTGAGATATGCGAACGCGTCTTGCTTGCTTTTGGTCTTTCAGAGAGATATCGTAGGTTACATCAGATATCTTTTTTTAATGACAAATGGTCCTTCATATTTTGGTGATGTCTTGATGAGACGAGGGTCGTTGAAGGCAATTTTTCTTATGACTAAGTCTCCTTCTTTAAAGACATACTTGGGGTGATGGCTATCGTGTTTAATCTTCCACTTACTTCTAATTTGTTCTGTCCGCAGGCTAGCTTTCTTCCTGGCTTCTTCAATTGTAATTGGAGTTTGGTCGGCAAATTCGGGTACATTACCGATTCCATACATTAAGAAAAGCGGTGAAAAACCAGTCACGTCATGTGGTGTGGAATTATAATTTTTGACAACTTGCGGTAACAATGAGCTCCATTTACATCTAGGTTTCTCTAGAACAGCTATTCTCAGTTTTGTCATTATCGTATCATTTAATTTCTCACAAATGCCATTGCACTGAGGATGATAAGGCGAAGTATATGTGTGTTTAATTCCTTGTAAAGAAAGAAATTTGTTGAACTCTTTTGATATAAAATTTTTGCCATTATCTGTTAAGATAGTATTGATCGAATTAACAGATTTGATTATCTTATCAAGACATTGAGTGACAGCTTGAGCATTGTTTGTTATTGTGGGATATGCCCATAGATAACGAGTTGCGTGATCAACAAAAACTTGAATGAATTTATGCTTTGTGTTAGCTGCTGCTGTTCCCAGTACAATAGTGTCACAACCGATCATTTGTAATGGTTGGATATTTGACGTTGGAGTGATCATTTCTCCTAAAGTTGGTTCATGTCTGACCTTCACTAGTTGACAAGATTTACAAGATCGAACATAATTCTTGATATCAGTTGTTATTCCTTTCCACCAATCACATTGAGTTATAAGTTTGCATGTTTTGGTTATTGATGGGTGACTCAATGAATCGTGATATTCTTCCAATATTTTTTTGGTAAGCGAGTTTGGGACAACTGCTTTAAAAACTCCTTTTTGTTTGATCATTACCACACCGTCGTGAGTGTGGGAATTTTTCAAGAAACTCAAATCTGAATTTTGTTGGTGTTCTTGAAGTTCTTGAGTTGCAATGTTAACAACTGGGAGTCTTGATAAGGCGTCAACATGAGTTTGTTGCTTTCCAGAACGATGAACGATGTTACATGATTTCGAGGATAAACTAAGAATCCATCTAAAATACTTAGGTTTCGGTTTCTTCATGGTGAAAAGCCATTGGAGCGCCGCATGATCAGTGATGATTTCAAATGGTTGGTTTTCTATGTATACATGAAAGTGATCAGTTGCTTGTATCACGGCTAGGCATTCCATCTCATAAGCAGAATAATTCTCTTGGTGTGGTTGCAGTGTTTTGGAGTAATAAGCAATTACATGTTCCTCATTGTCTGGACCAATTTGTGTTAGGATTGCTCCAATTCCATATTTGGAGGCATCTGTATAAACTTTAGAGGGGTAGTCCGGGTTGTAAATAGCAAGGACAGGTTTTGTAGATAGTGCCATTTTAAGTTTAGCGAACGACTCCTCTACTTCCTCATTCCAGATGAAGGGCTGATTCTTCCGAGTGAGTCGAACCAAGGGGAATGAAATTTTAGAAAAGTCCTTCACAAATTTTCTGTAATAATTTGCCAATCCCATGAACTGACGAACTTTCTTTACAATATCAGGTCTTGGAAAGTCTTGAATAGATTTTACTTTTCCTGGATCAGGTTTTAATTGATTGTGACTGATGATATGTCCGAGGTATTTTACTTCAGTTCTTCCAAAAATACATTTCGACAATTTTAATTTCATGTTGTACTGTCTTAATTTGTCAAAAACTTTACTAAGAAGCTCTATGTGCTCTTGCCATGTTTTCGTGTACACCAATATGTCATCTTGGAAAGAGCAAGTTCCTTTCCATAATAATTCACCTAGAATATGTTGGATTATCCTTTGAAACGTTGAAGCAGCATTTTTTAAACCAAAGGGCATCACTAAAAACTCATAATGACCATCGTTTGTGACGAATGCAGTTTTTTGAATAGATTGCGGGTCCATTTCGATCTGCCAATAACCCCATGCAACATCAAGGGTAGAGAAGAAACTGGATCCATGCAATCGATCAAACATGTCCTGTATGTGAGGTAGGGGTTGCCTGTCATCCAGTGTGATCTCATTAAGACGTCTGTAATCAATGCACATCCTTTTATTTCCATCCTTCTTGGGAACCATAACAACAGGAAATGCCCAAGGAGAATCTGAAATTCTTATTAACTTGTGTTCGAGAAGTTCTTTAACTTGTTCAGCTATCTCTTCATACTCTTTTAGAGGACGACGATAGGGTCTAAGAGAAATTGGTTGTTCACTTTTCGTGATGATCTTATGTTGTATAGCTACTTTTCCCAAATCAATGGCATGCTGAGAAAATACATTCCTATTGTGTTCAAGTAATTCTTTTAATTCATGTTCTCTTATCTCTTCTAGATGATTTACAAGAATTGGATTTTGTAATCCATCAAATTTGGTGTAAATTGTTTTGTCTTTGACGTCTATTAAAAGATTAAAAAGAGATGCAACATCTAATCCGATCAAGAGTGGATATTTAAAGTTCTTCATTACATGGAGAGTTACAGGTTTAATTAGTTTATCTATTCTTACCTTGGTCTGAAGGCTTCCACATGTCCTGGTAACTCCATCCGCTTGGCTGATGTGAATGTCTGAATTTGGTTGAAGTTGAAGACGGGTTCGCTTGAACAATCGCCAATTGATTATTGATACTGTTGCTCCAGTATCCACAAATGCTTGCGCAGGAATTCCATTTACTTCAACACTTATGTTGATAAGCTTGAAAGCTCCTTGTGTAGGGGTATTTGTCAAAGTACTTACATTCAACAATTCCGGGGCTCCGCATACTTGTTTCAATGAAGTGTTTTGATTAGGCCTATCCTTTTTATAATTAGGATCATAATCCTCACAATCTGTGACCCAATGTTTAATTTTTATTCCCTTTTTCGAACATATTGGACACCAGAATGGGCAAACATTTTTTCTATTATCATTATTTTTTGTCGCGAGATGTATTTTGTTTTTAGGCTTAAACTGAATTGAAGCCCTATTTTGTTCAATTGAAGCTGCGATATGAAACCATTTTGTGGCGTCAGTTGGCTGTGCAGCCACAATTAAATCTTTCCAATCATTTGGAAGTCCGTCTGTTAATAAATGAATTTTTTCCTCCTTCGTTAGATGGGTTTGATTTAACAGGCGAATTTTATCTTGAAAATAATTTTCTATTGATTCTTTTCTCGTTTTAATCTTCGATGTGATGCTGAGACAATTGGATTTGCGTTGTATGAACCAAATCTTTGAATCAACTTTTCCTTTACAACTTCCCATCTTTTTATTGCAGGATTTGAAATAATCTCGTCTGCATACCATTCAAGTGCTGAATCTGTCAAGTAGTACATAAGATTTTTGATTTTTTCATCTTCCTTTAAAGAATTATTTTCAAAATCATATAATTTGATCCATGACTCAGGCCTAATTGCCGACTTCGAGCCGTTGAATTTTTGCAACCGGTTGTTTGGATTTTCCGCCATTTTTTCTTTCCGTAATCCTGTCGACTGCGCCAAATGCCACGTTTTTGTTTTAAAACGCTAATTTTCTGTTTTGTAAAACTTTAATTTTAAAGTTCATTATTTTAAAAGTGAAGTGTTTGTTAATGGAATAGACATTTTACCTCAACTCATTTTATTGCCGCCTTTGTTTACAAGCCATTTGTTTATGTGTCCCTTTTTACATATCGTTTTTATTGAGTTTTTACTAATTTTGCATGTACATCATTGACTTAATGAATGAGAAAAAGAAATTGAAAATAAACATATGAAAAATTAAAGTAACATTTTAAAGGAATTTATGTACAATTGAAAATTGTTTTTTGTAACGTCTCAATATATATATATATATATATATATGGTAATTTAAACCAACAACCCCATACTGTCTATATAACTTGTAATAAGATTGTCATGTTGTATATAGAAACACATCTATAAATAATTATGCGCATGATTAATCTGTGTCATTACATCGCCCTATGTAATGTAATTTGTACAAAGTGGATAAATAAATAAAATCTGTAATAGATTTAAGAGTTGAGCTAAAGCAGAGATCGAGCATAGTATTGCCAAAACAACAAAGTCTAAAGATGTAAGTCATAAATCAGGTCGATTTACAATTCCCACAAACAAGGCCACCCACACTGTCACATGTGGTGGAATGCAGAGACCCCTCTCACACCTGGACAGGTAAAGGCGCCCTTTCTCAAACGCCCCTGTCACATAAGGTCTCCCCGTCTTTAACCTATAAATCATCACCTTACAGTCTCTTGACAGCTCAGTACAGTTCAGTTCAGTTCAGTTTAGTTTAGTTCACCCTTAGTGCAAGCCGCGTCGGTCGTATGTTATGTCGATCTCATCCAACATGTAGTTAGGAAGAACTCGTCTATCTCCATCTTGCGCTTCTAGCTCAGCTTTTATCTGTTAACGGAACTTTCTTAGTGCAACGGTGTCTTCGTTTTTTGTGTGGATATCCCCAGCTTTCCACTCTGCCTCGACCACGACTGCCTGTATTTTGTGAGAACTTTTAAAGGTCTTCCAAGGTGCAGAGAGGTACTGGAAAACTCTACATCCTGACTGTTCCTCTCGGTCAACACAGTACAACAAGAGCTACCAGGACTTCAACCTTATTTCAGTAGTCGACAGGATCTCTACAAAAGCTACTGGAATTCTCATCTCTCATTACATATATATATATATGAATAGATATGGAAATGAACACTCTAGAGGCAAGTGTCGACAAGAAGTCAACGTCTCTAGAAACAGCCGTACTGACATGTCTCCAGTAATAAGACTGCCCAGTACATCTCCTTTGTACATCCACCTACAAAGACCAAAGGTCGATCTTTCCTGTTCCCTGTTTTCCTGTTGTTCAGTTATGTGGCGCCAAGTTGTCATGGCTATCTCTAGGGGACGTCAGCCTTTCTTCAACTTTATTAGTTCCAAGCAAGTTACAAAAATAAGGGATATTTATACAGGGGATACACGGGGGATACATACCCCTCCCATATGACCTGAAGTACCATTGACAAAGACTTCGCGCTCCCCTCGGCAAGCAATCGCAGTTTATGACCGCGTGGAAATTCATACTTCAAATTCTTTATGATGGCTGGCGTTGCTCACCTCAATACCAAGATGGTGCTTGTAGTTGGCCGCCTGACTTGTCTGAGAGAGAGAAGATGAGGCCGAAATCTCTACAAGCTTTGAAGACCGTTTGACGGTCTGGAGCCAAAATAATGTTTTTATTTCGAATGGAATTTTTTCCTTAAAATCTAAATGTGTGTATTTTAGTTATTGCGTATTATATTAAGAAATACAGAAAATTGAAGTTTTAGGTTGTTCACTTATACCTTAGGTAGATTACTCATGGAGTTGCCCCTCGTATATTATTGTTTAGAAAAAATCCTATCTTGGATCAATACATTTATTCCAATATTTCCTGTTGCCACTCGTCAAACTTCCTCGGGGAACAAAACTGTTTCCAGAGGCCGCATATCATTTCACGTTTCCATACAACTGCTGTAAAATTTTAAATAGGTAAAATATCTAGAGAACAAATACATTTTAAATCAAAATAGAATAATAATAATAAAAATTGGAATATATTTTCATATAAATACTACTCTGATCAAATAGTTTCGACACTTTGCTCATAAAATCCCGAAAACTCAATATATTTTCTCCCGGTTTGTGGCAAACGCAAGCGTCGCCCTTGGCTTGGAGACCTGCCAATTTTCAAAAATCACGCGGCACAACAGCGCGAGCAGCGGCTGTTCGAAGTGAAGTCATTTTGCCCGTGCTTCGATTTCGTTAGTCACCGAAATGGAGGATCAACGAATTTGCATCAAGTTCTGTGTGAAAAACGGATTCAAGGTTGCCGAATTTTTTTGGATGTTGCAAACAGCCTACGGGGTTGCCGTCATGAGCCGAAGACAAGTTTTTGAGTGGTACAAGCGCTTCAAGGAGGGTCGGGAAGAGACCGCCGACAACGAGCGTTCAGGGAGACCGTCCACATCAACCACGCCTGAAAAAGTGGACAAGGTGTTGGAACTGGCGCATGAAGTCCGACGAATAACTTTCAGGGAGGTCACCGAATAAGCAGGGATATCATTCGGGACGACTCAATCGATAATGAAGGACAATTTGGGAGTGAGAAGACTCAACGCCTTTCTCGTTCCCAAAGATTTGACTTTTGATCAAAAGAACGCCCGGAAAGAAACGGCCAGTCTCAATCTCGAAGCGACAACCGACGTTCCCGAATTTATGAAGAGGGTCATTACTGGAGACGAAACATGGATTTACGGCTTTGATTCGGAAATTACCCAACAGGCATCGGAGTGGCGCTTCAAAAATGAGCCGAGACCAAAGAAAACGAGGAAGGCTCCTGGCAAAGTCAAGGTCATGTTGACGGTGTTCTTCGACTACCAGGGCATCGTTCATCATGAATTTCAACAACAAAGCTCTACAATAACTGCTGACTCCTACCTGGGAGTTTTAAGGCGATTGAGGGAAGCCATCAGGCAGAAACGGCCGGAGCTGTGGAGGAGCAAGTCGTGGATACTCCACCACGATAACGCGCCGGCGCACACAGCCCTCAAAATCTCGAAGTTCCTGCAGGACCACTCAACCTCTGTGTCCCCCATCCCCCCTACAGTCCCGATTTCGCCCCCTGCGACTTCTTACTTTTTGGAAAGCTCAAAAAAAGTTAAAGGGTCGGAAATTTCAGAGCATAGAAGAGATCAAAGTGGAATCGAAGAAGACCATGAAGGCGATCCCGAAAACAGATTACCAGAGGTGTTTTGCCGACTAGAAAAAAAGGTGGCTGAAGTGCATCGCGGCCAACGGGGACTACTTTGAAGGGGACAATTTGAATTTGGTAGAATAATAAAGTTTTTTTCAACTTATGAGCAAAGTGTCGAAACCTTTTGATCAGAGTAGTACAATAACAATAAAGAGCTTTGTTAAGACTAATAATTCTTATACAGATTCTCCGAGCACAGAAATGTAGGGTACATGCAGGAAAACAGTAATAGAACTTTAATGGTAATATGAAATTTATCAACAGATAAAATTAATAAAGACAATCAAGCTAATAAATAGTTTGGGTAAATTGGAGGAAAAGAAATTTCTTAAACATGGATTACTGCCAGGACTACTACATGGATTACTACAAGGACTACTACATGGATTACTGCCAGGACTACTACATGGATTACTGCCAGGACTACTACATGGATTACTGCCAGGACTACTACATGGATTACTGCCAGGACTACTACATGGATTACTGCCAGGACTACTACATGGATTACTGCCAGGACTACTACATGGATTACTGCCAGGACTACTACATGGATTACTGCCAGGACTACTACATGGATTCACTACAAGGACTACTACATGTATTACTGCCAGGACTACTACATGGATTACTGCCAGGACTACTACATGGATTACTGCCAGGACTACTACATGGATTACTGCCAGGACTACTACATGGATTACTGCCAGGACTACTACATGGATTACTGCCAGGACTACTACATGGATTACTGCCAGGACTACTACATGGATTACTGCCAGGACTACTATATGGATTACTGCCAGGACTACTACATGGATTACTGCCAGGACTACTACATGGATTTACTGCCAGGACTACTACATGGATTACTGCCAGGACTACTACATGGATTACTGCCAGGACTACTACATGGATTTACTGCCAGGACTACTACATGGATTACTGCCAGGACTACTACATGGATTACTGCCAGGACTACTACATGGATTACTGCCAGGACTACTACATGGATTACTGCCAGGACTACTACATGTGTGACGTAATTGTAAATATTCAGATGTAAATATGTAAATGTGGTTTTGCATATAGACAGCTCGAGTTAGGATATATATAGAGACAATTGGATGTTGTCAGTTAGTTAGAAAGTTCCGTTCTTAAATCAAGAAGTGTTCACCATCGTAGCCCGATTCCTTGAAGAAACTAAACATGGTGGCAGCGTAAAAGCGGTAAAAGCAATTTTCAAAATTATAAAGTTGAAATATAAGAAATTTTTTTTAAGAAAAGAAAAAAAAATGGCTAATTATATGCAGATAGCTGCTCCAGAAGGATTTAATTTTTGTAAACCTAATGAATGGCCGATATGGTTCAAAAGATTTCAAAGATATAGAATCGCTTCAGGACTTTCAGAGAAAAGTGAAAATGAGCAAGTAAATGCTCTGATTTACATAATGGGCGATAAAGCAGAAGAAATCTTGATCTTATTTAACTTAATTGAAGCGCAAATTGATGACTATAAACTAGTGGTGTCCAAATTTCAGGACTATTTCATAGGAAAAAGAAACGTTATTTATGAAAGAGCAAAATTCAATAGAAGAAGTCAAGGGGAGACGGAACCTGTAGAGGAATTCATAACCAATCTCTATGTGCTGGCAGAAACCTGCAGCTATGGTATTTTAAAAGAAGAGGTGATCAGGGATTGGTTGGTAGTTGGAGTGAAAAACTTTAATCTTTCTGAGAAATTACAGTTGGAATCGGAACTAACCTTGGAGAAGGCAATCCAGATAGTGCGCCAATCAGAAAGTGTAAAAAATCAACAAAAATAAATAAGGCAAGACACTGAAAATCGGAACGTGGATGTGATAAACAGGAAAGGAGGGAGAGATGGCACAATTTGTCAGAAAACAAGAATGAAAGGTACAAAAACGTACAATTCTAATTTTCCAAAGAATCCTCAAGGATGGTCTTCTAATGAGAAACGTAAATGTTTCCGATGTGGATATTACCAAGGACATTCGAAAGAACAATGTCCTGCTAAGGATGCTATTTGCAACAAGTACAGAAAGAAAGGTCATTTTGCCAAGGTTTGTCACACTAAAACCGTACAAGAAGTATCAAGCTCCCAAAATTATGCATTCATTGGAATAGTGGGAATGCAGGAGAATGCGGAAGATAAGTGGTGTGAAGTGATAAAGGTGAATGACCAGCCCATAAAATTCAAAATCGATACAGGAGCAGAGGTTTCGGTTATGCCAGAAGGGATATACTTGCAACATTTTGGATACCTTAAGACGGAGAAGGCCGATAAGAATCTTTTTGCTGTTTCCAAGAAGATAGAGGTAAATGGAATGTTCCAGGCTTTTTTGGAATCAAAAAGGCAGAAGTGCGAAGAGACCATCTACATCGTTAAAGGGGTTGCCCGACCTTTACTAAGCTGTAGGGCTAGCGAGATCCTAGGTCTCGTTAGGAGGATAAATATTGTCGAAGATCATACTCCTACCAAGCTAGACCCAATGCTCAAATTTCCTAAGTTATTTAATGGACTGGGAAAAATTAGACATTCCACATACGAAATAAAGTTGAAAGAAGGGGCAAAACCTTATTCGATATATACACCAAGAAGAGTACCTATACCTCTAATGAAAGAACTTCAAATGGAACTGGAGAGAATGACATCAAATGGCGTAATTGAAAAAGTTGAAGGTTCTTCGGAATGGTGTTCGCCCATGGTTCTCGTTGCAAAACCTTCGGGAAAATTAAGAATATGTGTCGATCTCTCGATACTCAATAAAAATATTCTAAGGGAAATACACCCAATCCCGGTGGTAGAACATGCGCTAGCCCAGTTGAAAGGAGCTAAATTATTCACAAAGTTGGATGCCAATAGTGGATTCTGGCAAATACCACTGTCTTCAGAGTCGTCAGCACTTACCACATTTATCACTCCATTTGGGAGATTTCGGTTTAAGAGGTTACCTTTCGGTATCTCTTCCGCTCCGGAAATTTTTCAGAAAAGAATGGGTCAAATATTGGAAGGACTGGAAGGAACTCTGTGCCATATGGATGACATAATGGTTTATGGTTCATGCCAAGAAGAACATGATAAAAGACTCGAAACAGTATTAACAAGAGTTTCTAAATCGGGACTTACCTTGAACAAGGATAAATGCAAATTTGCAGTTACAACTATTAAGTTTTTAGGTCATCAAATTGGTCCTAACGGGATTCAAGTAGACCCCAAAAGAAAACGAGCTATACTGGGGTTTCCCAAACCGAGATCTGTCAAGGAACTAAAACAATTTTTAGGAATGGTAAATTTTTCAGCTAGATTTGTCCCCAACTTAGCGGAGATAGCGCATCCAATGAACAAGTTACTGTCAAAGAAAGAAGAATGGATTTGGGGAGATGATCAAGATCGGGCATTTGACCAAATAAAGAAAAATCTCACTTCTGCGCAAGGGCTAGCCTTGTATGATCCTTCTTTGCCTATCACAGTATCAGCCGATGCTTCATCTTTTGGGCTAGGCGCAGTAATATGGCAAACCAAAGATGGACTGAGACAAGTCATCGCTTATGCTTCTAGAACGCTCTCTGAAACAGAAAAGCGTTTTGCTCAAATCGAAAAAGAGGCGCTGGCTATCACCTGGGCTTGTGAGAAATTCAAGCAATACATCCAAGGCCTGGTGATCACTCTTGAAACCGACCACAAACCACTAGTACCGATCTTTACTTCCAAAAACATCGATGATCTCACACCTAGGATTCAGAGATTGAGACTACGGATTATGAGATATTCGTATAAGATCGTACATACGCCAGGAAAGAACTTGATAGTGGCGGATGCGCTATCTAGATCACCTAGGATGAAAGTCGGGACTCAGGAATTGGAGGAGGAGTTATATGCCTACGTTCAACAGGTTGTCTCATGTCATGTCATATCTGATGTCCGAGTAAAGGAAATAAAAGAAAGTCAAGACAAAGACCAGGTTATACAAAACATTATTAAATACACCCAGGAAGGATGGCCGGAGAGAACAAATGTCTCCATGTCCGAAAGTCAATATTGGCCAGCAAAGGATGATTTCTCCGTTGAGAATGGTATTCTCCTGAAAGGGTCAAGATACGTTATCCCAGAGAATATCAGGAAAGGGTTGCTCCAAAGAATCCATGGAGGACACCTTGGGATAGTGAAATGTCGTGAAAGGGCCAAAGGATCCGTCTGGTGGCCCCGGATCACAAGCGAAATTGAGGAGATGGTCCGAACATGTCCTATGTGTATTGAGGAAAGAACAAATCGACATCAGCCTCTATTACCCTCAGAGCTTCCAAATTGCCCTTGGGAGAAAGTTGGAGTTGACCTCTTTACACTAAAGGGCCAAAACTACTTGTTAATAGCAGACTATTATTCAAGATACCCAGAAATTGCAAGATTAGAGGACATGACATCAGCTTCCGTAATAGTCCACTGTAAGTCCATCTTTGCAAGGCACGGTATTCCTTTGGAGGTTCGGAGTGACAATGGCCCCCAGTTCGGATCACTATTCAAGGAATTTGCCCACGAATACGGATTTACTCATGTCACCTCCAGTCCAAGATACCCGCAGAGTAACGGCTTCATAGAATCTTTCGTAAAAATTGTTAAAGAAAGAATTAGCAAGTCAAAGGATCCATATCTGGCTTTGCTGGCATATCGAGCTACACCACTTGCAAATGGCTTCAGCCCAGCAGAACTTAGCATGGGACGGCGGGTTCGCACCACTATTCCAACACCAACCACCCAATTTAAAGAATTTGAAAAATCAAGAAGCTATTCAAAGGGAAAAACAAAAATACTACTTTGATCGAGCAAAAGGAGTACGAGAACTGCCTCCATTGGATGTAAATGATCGAGTTTGGCTGACGGACCTTAAAACTCCCGGAGTCATCATTTCCAAAGCAGATACTCCTAGATCTTATATGGTTGAAACACCGAGAGGAAGTGTTAGAAGAAATCGCTTCCATCTGCTTCCTACTGGTCAGAGGTCTCCAGGGCCTCCACACTTCGAGCCAGACGAAGAGCCATATGTAAATTACCCAGAAGCCAACACACACACTTCAGATGCTCCTACGGATGTGACCGATTCATCAACATCTCCTAAAGAGGCACTTTATAGGACTCGCTCTGGAAGAACAGTTCGTCCGCCCAGACGTTTTGGAGATGACTAGAACTAATCTCTAAGAGGGGAGATGTGACGTAATTGTAAATATTCAGATGTAAATATGTAAATATGGTTTTGCATATAGACAGCTCGAGTTAGGATATATATAGAGACAATTGGATGTTGTCAGTTAGTTAGAAAGTTCCGTTCTTAAATAAAAAAGTGTTCACCATCGTAGCCCGATTCCTTGAAGAAACCAAACAACATGGGTGCTTATCCTGAATATAGAGGCTGTCAGGCCGGCATTCATATTTCTGTGAAAAATACACTTTGGCCAGTTGGAGTTTTTTATTTTTCTCAACGTTTCGACAAAAATCTTTTGTCTTCATCAGGAGAAATAAATAAAAATAAAAGCATTTGGCAAGGCATTAAAAATTGTTCTGAGGTTGCAAGAGCGTTCTCACGCGATTTTTCGAATTTAGTATTATTGGAAATATTAACGAATGACTCGTTAAAGCAGAGTGCCAATTGATTTATTGGTTATACAAGTTTAGAGAAAATCAAAAAGAGGGATAGAATGACAGTTGTAAACAGCCAGCAGCAGGCAGGCAGGAAGTAGGGGTAAGGTAGTGACGTCACACATGGTATATGGTGGCGCCGCCTCAGTGTACATGTGCCGAAGGTCAACTTGGGATGAAACAGTGACTCTATAAATTTCACATTTCTAACACTCCCTCTTGAAATTTATAACGTTCAAGTTTTCTAGGAGCCGCCTGAAGTGTTTCGGTCCCAAAGGTTTCGTCAGGAGGTCAGCCGTCTGCTGAAGAGTGCTGACATATCTTGTGATCAGCTCACCATCTTCCTGTTTAGTACGAATGTAGTGATATCGTACATCAATGTGCTTCGTTCTCTTATGGAACTCGGGATTCTGCACTAGCTTTATGGCTGCTTGATTATCCATGTTGAGTACTGTGGGTCTGTCCATCTTAATCCCGATATCCTTAAGAAGTCTGCGTAGCCAGACCATTTCTTTAGTAGCAGCACAGGCAGCAATATATTCACTTTCTGTTGTCGAGAGGGCAACTGTCGATTGCTTTTGGCTTGACCATGAAACAGCACCATGGTTTAACATGAAGATGTAACCTGTAGTACTTTTCCTTGAATCAATGTCCCTAGCATAATCGCTATCTGAGTAACCTGTTAACTCTTGATGGCTAGCGTACAATATTCCTAATTGTGGTGTTGCTTTCAAGTAGCGAAATACATTTTTAATTGCTGTCCAGTGTGTCTGTCCTGGATTGTCAAGGTATTTACTTAACTGTGATGTTGCAAAAGCTATGTCCGGTCTAGAAACAGAAGAGGCAAACATTAGTGAGCCTACGGCTTCTCTGTAAGGAAATTTTGGTGAATTTCCATTTTTATCTAAGTCTGGGCAATCAGCTTTAGTTAGGACTGTACTCGGGTCCATGGGTACTGCTGCGGGTTTGCAATCAATCATGTTGAATTTATCTAAAATCTTGTTTATGTATGAAGATTGGTGGATATAGATCTTCGATCTATCCTCTGATTGTTCAATCTGAAGTCCTACGAAATAATCTGCATCTCTGGACGTTATATTGAACTCGTGAGATAGTTCCTGGACGATAGAATCGATATCGTCCTTGTTCCGAGACATGAGAAGTCCATCATCGACGTAAAGAGCAAGGATCATTTGAGTGTCGTTAATAGTTCCGGTGAAAACACATTGATCTGCATTAGATTGAAAAAAATTGTGTTTCTCTAAGAAGGATTTAAACTTCCTATTCCAATTTCTGGACGATTGTTTCAGTCCATATAGACTCTTTTGTAGTTTACAAACAAAATTGTGTCCTTGAGAGAAACCTTCTGGTTGTTCTAAGTATATGACTTCGTCTAGGTCACCATATAAAAATGCAGTCTTTACGTCAAATTGTTTTAAGAACATTCTTTCTGATGCCGCGTTTGCTAGTAACACTCGAAGTGAATCATATCTGACAACAGGACTGAAGGTGTCGAAATAGTCTACGTTCTTCCTTTGTGTGTAACCCTTAGCTACAAGTCTATCCTTAAATTTAGGTGCCGTAGAGTTGGGATGGGATTTTAGCTTATAAACCCATTTACTTCCTATTGGCTTATATCCGTCTGGTAGGGTTTCGAGTGACCATGTGTTATTAGACTCTAACGCTTTTATTTCTTCTTTCATTGCATCCAACCATTTTTCGGCATTTGGACTTTCTATAGCATCTTTATAGGTTGAAGGCTCATCGACAAAATGGTATTTACAAGAATCTGCTTTCTTTTTAGATCGAGTTATCATCGGGTGGAATCCCGGCGGCGTGGGAAACCGTAGCGCTGTAGGTGATTCATCCTCGGTCATTGGTGCCGGCGGATCAAGGTCAATGTCTAGGTTTATTGGGATGAGATTTTTCTCCCTCTAGTTCGTAATCTTGGAGTTTTGTCTCGTTAAAAGTAACATCTTTAGAGATAGAAATCTTTCTAGTAGAAGGGTTCCAGAGTCGAAAGTTAGTGCATGTTTTATCGTACCCTAAGAAAATCATCTTTTGTGATTTCTTATCCCATTTCCTTCTACGTTCTTTAGGTGTATGCAACCATGCTTCACAGCCGAAAATCTTTAGATTATATAAACTAACTTTTCTTCCGAAAAAGAGTTCATAGGGTGTGGTATTGGGAGCTTGTTTAGTGAATGTTCGGTTTAGAATGAAGGTTGCAGTATTGCAAGCTTCTGCCCAAAGTTCTTCGGGAAGATTTCGTGCGCACAGCATCGATCGAGCTGCTTCGACAATAGTTCTATTGTCTCGTTCTACGCGCCCTATCTGTTCGTGAACATATGGAGCTGACAATTCATGCACTATTCCGAACTTTCTGCAAGTATTTGTGAAATCTTTACTGGTATATTCTAGTGCATTATCGGTTCTAATCACTTTAATTTTATTGCCTGTTTGATTATAACTGAATCTAGCAAAGTTTTCAAATTTGTGTAAAATATCGGATTTGTGTCTAATTAAATCTATATGGCGAAAGCCACTGGAATAATCTTTGAATAAAATGAAATAAAGTGATCCTCCTATTGATTGTGTTGGCATAGGGCCGCAGATATCACTTAGAATGAACTCACCAGGATTGTACTCCTTTGTTTCAGACAAATGACTAGGCTTTCTGTGAGCTTTTCCTTCTTGGCATCCTTGACAGAAGAAATCGTCTTCTTTTATGTCCTCGGGTTGCAAACCGTTGATCAATCCTTTCTTGGCCATTTCTCGAATAGTGGTGAGTGAGATGTGTGCTAGTCTTTCGTGCCACAGTTGGAGGTTGTTGATCTTTGCAGAAAACCCTTGTGAAGATGAAGTAACTCGGAACATCATCTTGTAGAGCCCATCTTGGCGTTGTCCAACTGCTTTCAGATCTTTTCTTGAGTAGATGCGCAGCTCATCCTTGTCGATGTCTACTCGGTATCCCTTTTCAGTGCACACTCCCAGGCTGAATAAATTTTTCTTGAGCTTCGAAGAGTAGAGCACATTCCTGATTGATGTTGTAATCCATTCTCCATTCACCATGGCAAGGATTTCAATGTCACCTGTACCTTCTGCAAGGACGGAAGTGTTGTCTCCAAGGTATATTCTATGATCGTTGTGGATCGGAGTGAAGGACTTGAACCATTCACGTCGGAAGGTCATGCTGCAGCTAGCTCCGCTATCTGCCCACCATATGTCGCAATCATTCCACTTTAGGATGGTATCAGCGTTGAAACCTTTGTGATCACAATCTACTGCTTGGTTCTTCCGCTTCTCGTTTTTCTTCTGCTGGTCGGCAATGCGTTTCCGACATTCCCGTGACCAATGACCAATCTTGTGACAATAATGGCATTCAGTCTTTTTCTTTAGTTCTGATATCTTTCCTGAATCAGACTTCTTTATGTTATCTTCTTTGATTCTTGGTTTAGTCTGTTGGTAGAATGCTGTACCTTGCGAGGAATCGGCCTGCTGGTTTCTACATTCTTCAATCAGAAGACGTGCTGATAAGTTCTCTAGAGTCTGCGTAATCGGCGCTTGAGACTGCCATGCTGGGATGAAATACCGCATGCTCGAAGGAAGAGAGTTTATTATCTTTGCCACTTTCTGGTCATCTGTAATCGTTCCTCCTGCATCCTGAATTCTTGCACTAAGATTTTCAATCTTGGCGATATAGCTGCTGACATCCTCTGATGACGACATTCGGGCGTCAAAAAATTGTTGCCACAACATGCCAATTGCGATCTCTGATCTCTGTTCGTGGATGGACATGAGCCTTGTCCACATTTGAGCGGCAGTTTTACAGGACATCAAAGGTTCTAGAAATCTTAATTCAAGTGCCTGTGATATAAGCATTCGGGCTTTGATATCTTTGGCGTGCCATGCATCCTGTATAGCAGAGGTAGCGTCACTTACCTCTGGTTTGATTTCTTTGCCGTCCACGATATCCAAAAGTTGATTTTGCTCTAATAGTAGTCGGAACTGAAATTTCCAAAGGGAGAAGTTTTCGCCTTTGAACTGGCGGACTTGATTCTCAAGGTGCGTCATATTTAGCACGAGTTAGGCTTAGCAGTTTCACTTTAGGTTTGCTTCTTCAAATTTGGGGCGTAGTCAGGACCCATAACCTATTGGAAATATTAACGAATGACTCGTTAAAGCAGAGTGCCAATTGATATATTGGTTATACAAGTTTAGAGAAAATCAAAAAAGGGATAGAATGACAGTTGTAAACAGCCAGCAGCAGGCAGGCAGGAAGTAGGGGTAAGTAGTGACGTCACACATGGTATATGGTGGCGCCGCCTCAGTGTACATGTGCCGAAGGTCAACTTGGGATGAAACAGCGACTCTATAAATTTCACATTTCTAACAAGTATGACATCTAAAGCACGAGATACATGGATACTTGTACATGGATTTATCATGGAGTATCTGAAAATTAAGATTAAAAAAGTAAAAGCTATTCACAATAATTGAGAATGAAATTTATATAAAAGAAAACCTAATTAAGACAATTGAGCTCATAAACAGATTTGTAAGGGTAAATTCGAGGAAAAGATACAAAATAAAAGTATGAAAAAAAAAAGAAACACTGGGATATTTTTTATAATAAAAGAATTGAGATAATTCATAAAAACAGCAGATATAGGAAGTTCAGCCATGATGTGGTATTGAGTTAGGTAGACATTTGGATCATTGTGAGGATTTGAATTGGAACTTTACTTGTAGGATGTCTAGCTTCTGTTTAAGCTATTCTGTTTGTACTTTAAGGTTGTTCCAAAAGTTCGTGTTTTTCTTGAAACGTTTTTCTTATTACTTGGCGAATAATATTGTCACGGCGAATACACAATAATACAATTACTTTATATATAAAACAAAGACATTATACATAATGGTGAATAATATTGGTATTTTATTTTTTTTTTTGCAAGTGTTTACCAACTTTTGGGAAAACCTTGTAAAAAAACATTGTCAGTGCGGATGGATTATTCATATTGTGAATAAAATTCTTTTTAAATATTATTTGTAAAAGAAACCATTTTATAAAACTCTGTGGAATATTTTTTTAGCTTTTCTAAGCAGAACTCTCTGATTTGGAACATAAATAAGCCATATACTCGTTGCACCAGATTTTGCTCATCTGAGTTTAAGCTCTATTTATTACAAAGGGGGATCAATAAATAAGTTGAATCATCTTATTTCTTAGAAATTAAAAAAGCAAAAATAATTTACACCACAGAATATTAAAATATAATACCGAGAGACTATTTGAGGTGTTCTGTTCTTTTTTCCCAGGCGTGGCGCGAGACTTATAAATAAACTAAAATGGAAGCTCCCTTGAAGGATTGCACCACGCTTGAACAATGTGCAGTTATTCGTTTCTTGAATGCACAAGGTATTCAAATATATCAAATATGCCAAAGAATGAAAAATATCTATGGTGAGTCTTGTTTGTCTCAAAAAATATATATATATATAAATGGGTTAACGAGTTCAAAAATGGACGAATTACATGTTCCTCAGGTCTCAACGTTCGCGGTAAAATTTTGTTAACAAATTTTTGGGAGGTTGATGGACCAATCTGTCTTGATTTTTTATCCTCAAGGCAACGTA
The DNA here is from genome assembly GCA_030710605.1 of Cordylochernes scorpioides. Taxonomy (NCBI): domain Eukaryota; kingdom Metazoa; phylum Arthropoda; class Arachnida; order Pseudoscorpiones; family Chernetidae; genus Cordylochernes; species Cordylochernes scorpioides. The sequence goes on from CP092874.1 coordinate 78,493,954, forward strand.
TGAACAGCGACCTTTATTGTGACTTTCTTGTAAAAAGGCTAAAGCCCGGTATAAGAAACAAAAGAAGAGGGAAGCTTAGTAAAGGTGTTCTCTTCCTTCATGATAATGCCAGGCCGCATACATCATGTAAAACTGTATCTACAATCATTAAATTAGGTTTTGAAGTTTTAGAACATCTTGCATATAGTCCAGACCTAGCCCCCTCTGACTATTTCCTTTTTAGACTACTAAAGAAGGAGTTAAAGGGAAAGCGATTTGACTCGGATGAAGATGTCCAGAAAGTGGTGCAAGATTTTTTTCACACGCTTCCTAAGAGTGCCTATGAAGAGGTTATTTACAAGTTGCCAGAACGATGGAGACGATGTATAGAAAGCCAAGGTGATTATTTTGAATAAATCAAGTCCTAATTTTTAATATCGTTCTTATTTTTTAAAATAAATTATAATTCACCTTATTTATTGATCCCACCTTGTATATACCGATCTTTTGGGCTATGCGATTTACAATGTGCAAATATGTATTTCATTCATTAAAATGAAGCTAATGCCGCATAATGTTCCTATATACCTCGATGTGGACCATTGTATATACCATCAGAAAAGCCACGCAGAAATATTGTTAAAACTTTGCATTTTATTATATTCACAAAAGGTTCTAAAAAGTAAATACAATGGTAATTTTATATGAGCTAAATATATACATATAAATTGATATTTTGAATATAGTATTTGCATAAAATTACAAAGTAAATATTTGTGATATTCATAATACTATAGCTTATTTTGGAATATTTAAAATATATCGATAGCAAAGAAAATTTCTAATATTGTAAAAGATTTTTAGATTTGAAGAGTTTATCGACTTGTTGAAAAGGAGATTTGTTACTTTTAATCACCTTGACATACGAGTCAAACATTTCAAGAACAAGGTTCCTATCATAATTCACGCCAGGTTTTGGAAGTTGGTCCTGGACATTCTCCAGGGCCTGGGCACACAGCAGCACCCAGTAGGATGGAACAACTCGCACAACGTCTTCAACAGCCTCGGAATCTGAAACCAAAATTGTCTTGTCCTCAGCGCAAGGCTCAACCAGCGTGGCTCCAAACCTGATGAGAAGGAACTGAACGGAAGTTCGGTACCGTGGATCCACTGTGGAATCTATCGCAACTTTTTGATCGTCAAGTATTTTTGCAAGTATGGTGTCCATTACCAAGCTAGTTTCCAGATCAGTAATCTTTCTTACTAAACGATAATACTGATCATAGATTTTTAAAAGAGATCTTTTTATTAGTGGAAGAGCATTGTCTATCAAATGTGTTTCCATTCCGTCAGTATTGTTTGATGGGCCATCGTAGACGGAGACAACTCGCAGATTTCTGGGATGGCCCCAAACTTTTGATTGGTCGTCAACGATGTACATCATGTTGTTCCATTTCTTCAGCACAAGTAAAACCTCAAGTTTCGACGTCTGATCCTTCAAATTTTCTCGCGTTACAATAGAATTAAAATAACTTTTATCAGGGTTGATAATTTTTAAAATTTCTTCTATATATTTGAATTTTCCTAATGTACAAATGTTCATATCAAAATATGGTGCTAATTCGTTCAAAAATTCCTGTACCTTTGGACGAACCACTACTGTACGTTCTTCCTGGTCGAATTGTATTTTAAAACTTCCAGGAATGTCAGCTTGTCTATCTCCTGGCCAAGAGTGTATCAAAGTTTGGTCCACGTCTACAAAAAGAATTAGCCGTCGCCGCAAGAGAAGCTTTTGGAAATGTGCGTCTAGGTCTGTCATCGTCATGGCGGCTTCATCTAACAGAATGATATTAGTAGAGTTATATTTATATATATGGTTAATATTTGCATAAATACAAAATAATATTTTCTAAATATGTTCTCTTATAGAATTCGTTTATGACGATTTATAACATACATAGAGTAATCAATATAAATGGTAAATTTAATTCATCAATTGGACCATCTTCAGGCTGAGTCACCAAACAATTTAACATCTGGAGTCAATGGTAAAGCATCAAAAACCGATGGGACAAGTGCTGGCAGAAAAGGGGATGACACTATGACATTTCTTCTACCATGGAAGGTACCTATGGGTCGTCCTAGGGGTTCTCTTGTCAAGCTGTCTAGCCCTGCCTCGAGTAGAACAGGAAGTGATGGCCAGTGCGAGATGATGTCTGAATGGACTTTTTTCAATTTTATTATAAAATTGTTCTAAAGTATATAAAAAAAGAATGTAAACAGTAGCAATGCGTTTCTTTATTCGTGCAAAGTACAAGATTTCGGATCTTTACAATCCTTCTACAGGCCTAGCTATGACTATTTCACTTTGCACGAATAGAGAAACGCATAGCTACTGTTTAATTTATTTTTATATCCTAATTTATTTAAAATTGAAAATAATATAGTGTGATATATTAGCTCATTAGTTTAATAATTGTTTGAATGTTTTGCACAGAGTATATGATGACATAATTGTGTTGTGCGTATATATATTCCAGAAATTTATAAAGAATTCATATCTTAATTATTTGTAAATAACTATGCATATACTTTTAATATACTCAATTATTCGCTATCAAAATTTTATCATTAATTTAGAATTAATATGTATACACACAATTATTTACAATTACACTGTTGTATATAAATCTCTCTCTCTCTTTCATAGATAAAATAATAATCTATAATATTGAATATAATTATTAGCTGTATATCTACTTAATGTAATATTTAAATCAAAGATACAATTCTTTCATTGGCCTTGTAGAAAGAGAGTGGTGTACGCGTGCTCGCATGTTTTAGTGATAAACACAAACATCCTCGATAAAGAGACGCGAGTTGCCCCTCGAAATATGGGAACAATAAAATATATATATATTTGCTTATCCCTAGTACACGTGGTACAGGCCATGATAATCATGATGGGTAGTTAGCGACTGCTTTTACTGTAAGTGCACCACATGTCTACACATGTGAAAAGCAGTTCGACTTTGCACTTACAAATGTGCCAGAACCCCGTTTGGTTACTTGCACTCGCTGGTGGGGTTGGACTTTTGTGAGAATCGAGGGTCATTGAAGCATTTTTTTTTTTTAATTCAGAAAAAAAAGTGCCCAATGCGGGAATCGAACCCGGGTCGTAGTGGTCGAAAACCAAACGGTTTAACCAGCCTTCCACCGACCCCCCATAAAATAATTATAAATTCAATATATGCAACTTTTTTAAATATATATATGTGGTGTTTGTGTTTATAGATTGGCGTTCGTTTTAGTTGTGGATTTGTGTTAACTATGTTTGTTGTTGGGGTTACAAATAAATATATATTTCAAGTCTTCTTGCTACAATATATTGCAGAGAGATTTAAATTCTCATCTTGGTATCATTCAGAGATGGTAGTGTTTAGTTGGGCTTCAACTTCCTTATTGTACCATCAATTTCAAGTCTTCTTGCTACACTATATTGCAGATAGATTTAAATTCACATCTTGGTATCATTCAGAGATGGTAATGTTCAGTTGGGCTTCAACTTCCTTATTGTACCATGGATTGATCTGAAGTGCAAGTGACAAAGACTTCACGCTCCCCTCGTCAAGCAATCGCAGTTTATGACCGCGTGGAAATTCATACTTGAAATTCTTTGTGATGGCTGTCGTTGCTCACCTCGATACCAAGATGGTGCTTGTAGTTGGTCGCCAGACTTGTCTGAGAGAGAGAAGATGAAGCCGAAATCTCTACAAGCTTTGAAGTCCGTTTGACTGTCTGGAGCCAAAACATATTTTATTGTTTTATTTCGAAGGAATTTTTTCCTTAAAATCTAAATGGGTGTATTTTAGTTAATGGGAATTATATTGAGAAATACAAAAATTGGGTTTTTAGTTTGTTCAATTATACCTTAGGTATCACTTATGTAATCACTTATGGAGTTGCCCCTCGTATATTATTGTTTAGAAAAAATCCTATCTTGGATCAATACATTTATTCCAATATTTCCTGTTGCCACTCGCCAAACTTACTCAGGGAACAAAACTGTTTTCCAGAGTACGCGTATTATTTCACGTTTCTATACAACTGCTTTAAAATTTTAAATGGGTAAAAAATCTAGAGAACAAATATATTTTAAAACAAAAGAGAATAATAATAATTGGAATATACATATTTTATAAATACAATAACAACAACAAAAAGCTTTATCAAGACCATTTAGTCTTACACAGATTCTCTAAGCACAGAAATGTGGGATACATGCAGGAAAACAGTAATAGAACCTTAATGGTAATATGAAATTTATAAACAGAAAAAATAATAAAGACAATCAAGCTAATAAATAGTCTGAGTAAATTGGAGGAAAAGAAATTTCATAAACATGGATTCACTACAAAGACTACTACATGGATTCACAACAAGGACTACTACATGGATTTACTACAAGGACTACTACGTGGATTTACTACAAGGACTACTACATGGATTACTACAAGGATTACTACATGGATTCACTACAAGGACTACTACATGGATTACTGCCAGGACTACTACATGGATTACTGCCAGGACTACTACATGGATTACTGCCAGGACTACTACATGGATCACTACAAGGACTACTACATGGATTACTGCCAGGACTACTACATGGATTACTGCCAGGACTACTACATGGATCACTACAAGGACTACTACATGGATTACTGCCAGGACTACTACATGGATTACTGCCAGGACTACTACATGGATTACCGCCAGGACTACTACATGGATTACTGCCAGGACTACTACATGGATTACTGCCAGGACTACTACATGGATTACTGCCAGGACTACTACACGGATTACTGCCAGGACTACTACATGGATTACTGCCAGGACTACTACATGGATTACTGCCAGGACTACTACATGGATTACTGCCAGGACTACTACATGGATTCACTACAAGGACTACTACATGGATTCACTACAAGGACTACTACATGGATTACTGCCAGGACTACTACATGGATTACTGCCAGGACTACTACATGGATTACTGCCAGTACTACTACATGGATTTACTACAAGGACTACTACATGGATTACTGCCAGGACTACTACATGGATTACTGCCAGGACTACTACATGGATTCACTACAAGGACTACTACATGGATTCACTACAAGGACTACTACATGGATTACTGCCAGGACTACTACATGGATTACTGCCAGGACTACTACATGGATTACTGCCAGGACTACTACATGGATTACTGCCAGGACTACTACATGGATTACTGCCAGGACTACTACATGGATTTACTACAAGGACTACTACATGGATTTACTACAAGGACTACTACATGGATTACTACAAGGACTACTACATGGATTACTGCCAGGACTACTACATGGATTACTTCCAGGACTACTACATGGATTTACTACAAGGACTACTACATGGATTTACTACAAGGACTACTACATGGATTACTACAAGGACTACTACATGGATTACTGCCAGGACTACTACATGGATTACTGCCAGGACTACTACATGGATTTACTACAAGGACTACTACATGGATTACTACAAGGACTACTACATGGATAACTACAAGGACTACTACATGGATTACTACAAGGACTACTACATGGATTACTGCCAGGACTACTACATGGATTACTGCCAGGACTACTACATGGATTACTGCCAGGACTACTACATGGATTCACTACAAGGACTACTACATGGATTCACTACAAGGACTACTACATGGATTACTGCCAGGACTACTACATGGATTACTGCCAGGACTACTACATGGATTACTGCCAGGACTACTACATGGATTACTTCCAGGACTACTACATGGATTTACTACAAGGACTACTACATGGATTTACTACAAGGACTACTACATGGATTACTACAAGGACTACTACATGGATTACTGCCAGGACTACTACATGGATTACTTCCAGGACTACTACATGGATTTACTACAAGGACTACTACATGGATTACTACAAGGACTACTACATGGATAACTACAAGGACTACTACATGGATTACTACAAGGACTACTACATGGATTACTGCCAGGACTACTACATGGATTACTGCCAGGACTACTACATGGATGCTTATCCTGAATATAGAGGTTTTCAGGCCGGCATTCATATTTCTGTGAAAAATACACTTCGGCCAGTTTGAGTTTTTTATTTTCTCAACGTATTTTCTCTTTGTCAGGAGAAATAAATAAAAATAAAACATTTGGCAAGGCGTTAAAAATTGTTCTGAGGTTGCAAGGGCGTTCTCACGCGATTTTCCGATTTAGTACAACATCTAAAGTACGATATACATAGATATTTTACATGGATTTATCATGGAGTAAAAGTAGAAAAAAAGATAAGAAAGTAAAAGCTATTCACAATAATTTAAAATGAAATTTATATAAAAGAAAACCTAATTAAGACAATTAAGCTCATAAACAGATTTGTAAGGGTAAATCCGAGAAAAGATACAAAATAAAAGAATGAAAAAAAAAAGCACTGGGATATTTTTTATGAATCAAAGAATTGAGAAAATTCAGAAAAACAGCAGATATAGGAAGTTCAGCCATGATGTGGTATTGAGTTAGGTAGACATTTGGATCATTGTGAGGATTTGAATTGGAACTTTACTTGTAGGATGTCTAGCTTCTGTTTAAGCTATTCTGTTTGTATTTTAAGGTTGTTCCAAAAGTTCGTGTTTTTCCTAAAACGTTTTTCTTATTACTTGGCGAATAATATTGTCACGGCGAATACACAATAATACAATCACTTTATACGTAATATAAAGACATTATACATCATGGCGAATAATATTGTTACGGCGAATACACAATAATACAATTACTTTATACATAATATAAAGACATTATACATAATGGTGAATAATATTGGTATTTCAATTTTTTTTAACAATTGTTTATCAACTTTTGGGACAACCTTGTAAAAAACATTGTCAAAGTGCGGATGAATTATTCATATTGTGAATAAAATTCTTTTTTAAATATTATTTGTAAAAGAAATCATTTGATAAAATTCTGTGAAATAATTTTTCAGCTTTTATAAGCAGAACTCTCTGACTTGGAACATAAATATACTCGTAGCACCAGATTTTGTTCATTTGAGTTTAAGCTCTATTTATTATATACCTATCTTTTGGGCTATGCGATTTACAATGTGCAAATATGTATTTCATTTATTACAATGAAGCTAATGCCGCATACATGTTCCTATATATCTCGACCATTGTTTATACCATCAGAAAAGCCACACAGAAATATTGTTAAAACTTTGCATTTATTATATTCACAAAAGGTTCTAAAAATAAAAACAATGATAATTTTATACGAGCTAAATATATACATATAAATTGATATTTTGAATATAGTATTTGCATAAAAATACAAAGTAATAATTTGTGATATTCATAATAGCTCATTTTGGAATATTTAAAATATATCGATAGCAAAGAAAATTTCTAATATTGTAAAAGATTTTTAGATTTGAAGAGTTTATCGACTTGTTGAAAAGGAGATTTGTTAATTTTAATTACCGTTAAATACGAGGCAAACATTTCAAGAACAAGTCTACTATCATAATTCTCGCCAGGTACTGGAAGTTGGTTCTGGACATTTTCCAGGGCCTGGGCACACATCAGCAGCCAGTAGGATGGAACAACTCGCACAACGCCTTCAACAGCCTTGGAATCAGAAACCAAAATCGTCTTGTCCTCAGCGCCAGGCTCAACCAGCGTGGCTCCAAACCTGATTAGAAGGAACTGAACAAAAGTTCGGTACCGTGGATTCACTGTGGAATCTATCGCAACTTTTTGATCTTCAAGTATTTTTGGAAGTATGTTTTCCATTACCAAGTGAGCTCCCAGATTAGGAATCTTTCTCACTAAACGAAATGCTCAGAATGGATTTTTAAAAGAGATCTTTTTATTAGTGGAAGAGCATTGTCTATCAAATATGTTTCCATTCCGTTAGGATTGTTTGATGGGCCTTTGTAGACGGAGACAAGTCTCAGATTTCTAGGATGGTGCCAAACTTCTTGTTTGTCGTCAACGATGTACACCATGTTTATGCATTTCTTCAGCACAGGTAAATACTCAAGTTTCGATTTCCGATTCTTGAAATATTCTCGCGTTACAATAGATTTAAAATACTTGTTATCAGGATCGATATTTTTTTGAATTTCTTTTATATATTTCAATGTCCCTAATGTACAAATGCGCATATCAAAATGTGGCTTTAATTCGTCCAAAAATTCTTGTACCTTTGGACGAACCACTACTGTACGTTCTTCCTGTTTGATTTGTATTTTAAAACTTCCAGGGAAATCAGCTTGTCTATCTCCTGGCCAAGAGTGTATCAAAGTTTGGTCCACGTCTACCAAAAGAATTAGCCGTCGCCGCAAGAGAAGGCTTTGGAAATGTGCTTCTAGGTGTGTTATCGTCATGGCGGCTTCTTCTAACAGAATGATATTAGTAGAGTTATGTTTATATATACGGTTATTATTTGCATAAATACAAAATAATATTTTCTAAATATGTTCTCTTATAGAATTCGTTTATGACGATTTATAACATACATAGAGTAATCAATATAAATGGTAAATTTAATTCATCAATTGGACCATCTTCAGGCTGAGTCACCAAACAATCTTACATCTGGAGTCAATGGTAAAGCATCAAAAACCGATGGAACAGATGCTGGCAGAAAAGGGGATGACACTATGACATTTCTTCTTCCATGGAAGGTACCTATGGGTCGTCCTAGGGGTCCTCTTGTCGAGCTGTCTAGCCCTGCCTCGAGTAGAACAGGCAGTGATGGCCAGTGCGAGATGACGTCTGAGAGAATGGACTTTATTCAATTTTATTATAAAATTACTCTAAAGTATATAAAAAAAAAAAAAGAATGTATACAGTAGCAATGCGTTTCTTTATTCGTGCAAAGTACAAGATTTCGGATCTTTACAATCCTTCTACAGGCCTAGCTATGACTATTTCACTTTGCACGAATAGAGAAACGCATAGCTACTGTTTAATTTATTTTTATATCCTAATTTTATTTAAAATTGAAAATAATATAGTGTGATATATTAGCTCATTAGTTTAATAATTGTTTGAATGTTTTGCACAGAGTATATGATGACACTAGACGAATGACCCGGGCAACGCCCGGGTTTACCCGATTAAATGTTTTATTCAAACACTATTCGTTACAATTATAAATTGGCGCCGTGGATGTCACTCTTGTGAAACGTCCCGCTCCAAACTTTACAGTCAGATTAGTTACGATATAAATCTTCAAATCGAGCGAGCGTCTATAAATATTTCGATTTAGATCAAGTATTCTAATTATTAAGCGAACTATTATTAATAAAATTTTGAGAAGATTTCGATTTTAAACGTATTTATAACCTTGATAGAGGGCGCTGTTCGTGAGCTAAGTAGAATAATTTGAATATATAGTTTTAATATTTAATTTATATATAATTTAAAATAGCCTATCGTTTTCCTCGTATTTTTTTACCTATGTATGGAAATTTTGGTTTGAATTAGTGAACTACTGCGAATTTGTATACTGGACATACAAACCAACAAACAAACAAACAAACATTCATTTATATATATATAGAAGATATAATATAAATGAGTTTTAAAAATTGTTTAAAAAAAATGCATCGGCCAGGAATCGAACCCGGGCCGCCCGCGTGGCAGGCGAGCATTCTACCACTGAGCCACCTATGCGTATACAAAATGGCCATATTTGGGTATTCATTCCATTCCGGATTATTCCGCGTAAAAAAAAAGTTCTTCAAATAAAAAAAAAGAAATAGCCAAAAATACTAAGCAAATTGTATCCAAAAATTTTCCTCAGGTTTATAAAAAGCGGCATGCAAAATTTGGTACCAATTGGTTCAGTAGTTTTTGAGTTTATCGCGAAACAGACAGACAGACAGAAATTGACCTTTATATATATAGAGATTAGTGTTTAGGTATTTGATTTAATTCATATAGTTGATATAATAGTATATATTTATATTATATTTTTTATAAATTAGTTTTAAAAATTGTAAAAATGCATCGGCCGGGAATCGAACCCGGGCCGCCCGCGTGGCAGGCGAGCATTCTACCACTAAGCCACCGATGCTTTAAAAAAAATGGCCATATTTAGGTATCCATTCCATTCCGGATTAGTCCGCGTAAAAAAAAAATAGTTCTTCAAATAGTAGTTTTCAGTAGTTTTTGAGTTTATCGCGAAACAGACAGACAGGAATTGACTTTTATATATATAGAGATAATTGTGTTGTGCGTATATATATTCCAGAAATTTATAAAGAATTCATATCTTAATTATTTGTAAATAACTATGCATTTTAATTTACTCAATTATTCGCTATCAAAATTTTATCATTAATTTAGAATTAATATGTATACACACAATTATTTACAATTACACTGTTGTATATAAATCTCTCTCTCTCTTTCATAGATAAAATAATAATCTATAATATTAAATATAATTATTAGCTGTATATATACTGAATGTAATATTTAAATCAAAGATTCAATTCTTTCATTGGCCTTGTAGAACGAGAGTGGTGTACGCGTGCTCGCATGTTTTAGTGAAAAACACAAACATCCTCGATAAAGAGAGGCGAGTTGCCCCTCGAAATATTGGTACAATAAAATATATATATAAACAATACTTAAAATTATACCGCATAAGTTTCTTTTCTATGAAAAATCAATATTTATTTTAAAGAGAAATATTTACTATTTCTAACTTTTTTGAATGAAGTATGAGAGGATGAAAATATGAAGAGTAATGGCGAACGGGAAAAATAAAAGTGTCCAGGGGCGGGAATTTTTTCCCGTTCGCCATTACTCTTCATATTTTCACCCTCTCATACTTCATTCAAAAAAGTTAGAAATAGTAAATATTTCTCTTTAAAATAAATATTGATTTTTCATAGAAAAGAAACTTATGCAGTATAATTTTAAGTATTGTTTATAATCACACGACGCAGTCCTTTATAAAATATATATATATTTGCTTATCCCTAGTACACGTGGTACAGGCCATGATAATCATGATGGGTAGTTAGCGACTGCTTTTACTGTAAGTGCATCACATGTCTACACATGTGAAAGGCAGTTCGACTTTGCACTTACAAATGTGCCAGAGCCCCGTTTGGTTACTTGCACTCGCTGGTGGGGTTGGACTTTTGTAAGAATCGGGGGTCATTGAAGCATTTTTTTTTTTAATTCAGAAAAAAAAGTGCCCAATGCGGGAATCGAACCCGGGGCGTAGTGGTCGAAAACCAAACGGTTTAACCAGCCTTCCACCGAGACCCCCCATAAAATAATTATAAATTCAATATATGCATCTTTTAAAATATATATATATATATGTGGTGTTTGTGTTTATAGATTGGCGTTAATTTTAGTTGTGGATTTGTGTTAACTATGTTTGTTGTTGGGGTTACAAATAAATAATATTTTCAAGTCTTCTTGCTACAATATATTGCAGAGAGATTTAAATTCTCATCTTGGTATCATTCAGAGTGGGTAATGTTTATTTGGGCTTCAACTTCCTCTTATTGTACCATGGATTTCAAGTCTTCTTGCTACACTATATTGCAGATAGATTTAAATTCACATCTTGGTATCATTCAGAGATGGTAGTGTTCAGTTGGGCTTCAACTTCCTTATTGTACCATGGATTGATCTGAAGTACAAGTGACAAAGACTTCACGCTCCCCTCGGCAAGCAATCGCAGTTTATGACCGCGTGGAAATTCAAACTTAAAATTCTTTGTGATGTCTGGCGTTGCTCACCTCAATACCAAGATGGTGCTTGTAGTTGGTCGCCAGACTTGTCTGAGAGAGAGAAGATGAAGCCGAAATCTCTACAAGCTTTGAAGTCCGTTTGACTGTCTGGAGCCAAAACATTTTTTTTTTATTTCGAAGGTATTTTTTCCTTAAAATCTAAATGGGTGTATTCTAGTTATTGCGGATTATATTTAGAAATACAAAAATTGGGTTTTTATGTTGTTCAATTATAGCTTAGGTATCACTTAGGAACAATACATTTATTCCAATATTTCCTGTAGCCACTCGCCAAACTTACTCGGGGAACAAAACTGTTCTCCAGAGGCCGCGTATTATTTCATGTTTCCATACACTGCTGTAAAATTTTAAATAGGTAAAAAAATCTAGAGAACAAATATATTTTAAAACAAAAGGGAATAATAATAATCGGAATATACATATTTTATAAATAAAATAACAACAACAAAAAGCTTTATTAAGACCATTTAGTCTTATACAGATTCACCGAGCAGAAATGTAAGATACATGCAGGAAAACAGTAATAGAATCTTAATGGTAATATTAAATTTATAAACAGGAAAAAATAATAAAGACAATCAAGCTGACTAGAATAGTCTGGGTAAATTGGAGGAAAAGAAATTTCTTAAACATGGATTACTACAAGGACTACTACACGGATTACTACAAGGACTACTACATGGATTACTGCCAGGACTACTACATGGATTACTGCCAGGACTACTACATGGATTACTGCCAGGAGTACTACATGGATTACTGCCAGGACTACTACATGGATTACTGCCAGGACTACTACATGGATTACTGCCAGGACTACTACATGGATTACTGCCAGGACTACTACATGGATTACTGCCAGGACTACTACATGGATTCACTACAAGGACTACTACATGGATTACTGCCGTACTACTACATGGATTACTGCCAGGACTACTACATGGATTAATGCCAGGACTACTACATGGATTACTGCCAGGTCTACTACATGGATTACTGCCAGGACTACTACATGGATTACTGCCAGGACTACTACATGGATTCACTACAAGGACTACTACATGGATTCACTACAAGGACTACTACATGGATTACTGCCAGGACTACTACATGGATTACTGCCAGGACTACTACATGGATTACTGCCAGGACTACTACATGGATTCACTACAAGGACTACTACATGGATTACTGCCAGGACTACTACATGGATTCACTACAAGGACTACTACATGGATTACTGCCAGGACTACTACATGGATTACTGACAGGACTACTACATGGATTACTACAAGGACTACTACATGGATTACTGCCAGGACTACTACATGGATTACTGACAGGACTACTACATGGATTACTGCCAGGACTACTACATGGATTACTGCCAGGACTACTACATGGATTACTGCCAGGACTACTACATGGATTACTGCCAGGACTACTACATGGATTACTGCCAGGACTACTACATGGATTACTGCCAGGACTACTACATGGATTACTCCAAGGACTACTACATGGATTACTGCCAGGACTACTACATGGATTACTGACAGGACTACTACATGGATTACTGCCAGGACTACTACATGGATTACTGACAGGACTACTACATGGATTACTGCCAGGACTACTACATGGATTACTGCCAGGACTACTACATGGATTACTGCCAGGACTACTACATGGATTACTACAAGGACTACTACATGGATTACTGCCAGGACTACTACATGGATTACTGCCAGGACTACTACATGGATTACTGCCAGGACTACTACATGGATTACTGACAGGACTACTACATGGATTACTGCCAGGACTACTACATGGATTACTGCCAGGACTACTACATGGATTACTACAAGGACTACTACATGGATTACTGCCAGGACTACTACATGGATTACTGCCAGGACTACTACATGGATTACTGCCAGGACTACTACATGGATTACTGCCAGGACTACTACATGGATTACTACAAGGACTACTACATGGATTACTGCCAGGACTACTACATGGATTACTGACAGGACTACTACATGGATTACTGCCAGGACTACTACATGGATTCACTACAAGGACTACTACATGGATTACTGCCAGGACTACTACATGGATTACTGACAGGACTACTACATGGATTACTACAAGGACTACTACATGGATTACTGCCAGGACTACTACATGGATTACTGACAGGACTACTACATGGATTACTGCCAGTACTACTACATGGATTACTGCCAGGACTACTACATGGATTACTGCCAGGACTACTACATGGATTACTGCAAGGACTACTACATGGATTACTGCCAGGACTACTACATGGATTACTGCCAGGACTACTACATGGATTACTGCCAGGACTACTACATGGATTACTGCCAGGACTACTACATGGATTACTGCCAGGACTACTACATGGATTACTGCCAGGACTACTACATGGATTACTGCCAGAACTACTACATGGATTACTGCCAGGACTACTACATGGATTACTGCAAGGACTACTACATGGATTACTGCCAGGACTACTACATGGATTACTGCCAGGACTACTACATGGATTACTGCCAGGACTACTACATGGATTACTGCCAGGACTACTACATGGATTACTGCCAGGACTACTACATGGATTACTTCCAGGACTACTACATGGATTACTGCCAGGACTACTACATGGATTACTACAAGGACTACTACATGGATTACTGCCAGGACTACTACATGGATTACTGCCAGGACTACTACATGGATTACTGCCAGGACTACTACATGGATTACTTCCAGGACTACTACATGGATTACTACAAGGACTACTACATGGATTACTGCCAGGACTACTACATGGATTACTACAAGGACTACTACATGGATTACTGCCAGGACTACTACATGGATTACTGCCAGGACTACTACATGGATTCACTACAAGGACTACTACATGGATTACTGCCAGGACTACTACATGGATTACTGCCAGGACTACTACATGGATTACTGCCAGGACTACTACATGGATTACTGCCAGGACTACTACATGGATTACTGCCAGGACTACTACATGGATTACTGCCAGGACTACTACATGGATTACTGCCAGGACTACTACATGGATTACTGCCAGGACTACTACATGGATTACTGCCAGGACTACTACATGGATTACTGCCAGGACTACTACATGGATTCACTACAAGGACTACTACATGGATTACTGCCAGGACTACTACATGGATTACTGCCAGGACTACTACATGGATTACTGCCAGGACTACTACATGGATTACTACCAGGACTACTACATGGATTACTGCCAGGACTACTACATGGATTACTGCCAGGACTACTACATGGATTACTACAAGGACTACTACATGGATTACTGCCAGGACTACTACATGGATTACTGCCAGGACTACTACATGGATTACTGCCAGGACTACTACATGGATTACTGCCAGGACTACTACATGGATTACTGCCAGGACTACTACATGGATTACTGCCAGGACTACTACATGGATTCACTACAAGGACTACTACATGGATTACTGCCAGGACTACTACATGGATTACTGCCAGGACTACTACATGGATTACTGCCAGGACTACTACATGGATTACTGCCAGGACTACTACATGGATTACTGCCAGGACTACTACATGGATTACTGCCAGGACTACTACATGGATTACTGCCAGGACTACTACATGGATTACTGCCAGGACTACTACATGGATTCACTACAAGGACTACTACATGGATTACTGCCAGGACTACTACATGGATTACTGCCAGGACTACTACATGGATTACTACAAGGACTACTACATGGATTACTGCCAGGACTACTACATGGATTACTGCCAGGACTACTACATGGATTACTGCCAGGACTACTACATGGATTACTGCCAGGACTACTACATGGATTACTGCCAGGACTACTACATGGATTACTGCCAGGACTACTACATGGATTCACTACAAGGACTACTACATGGATTACTGCAGGACTACTACATGGATTACTGCCAGGACTACTACATGGATTACTGCCAGGACTACTACATGGATTACTGCCAGGACTACTACATGGATTACTGCCAGGACTACTACATGGATTCACTACAAGGACTACTACATGGATTCACTACAAGGACTACTACATGGATTACTGCCAGGACTACTACATGGATTACTGACAGGACTACTACATGGATTACTGCCAGGACTACTACATGGATTACTGCCAGGACTACTACATGGATTACTGCCAGGACTACTACATGGATTACTGACAGGACTACTACATGGATTACTGCCAGGACTACTACATGGATTACTGCCAGGACTACTACATGGATTACTGCCAGGACTACTACATGGATTCACTACAAGGACTACTACATGGATTACTGCCAGGACTACTACATGGATTACTGCCAGGACTACTACATGGATTACTGCCAGGACTACTACATGGATTACTGCCAGGACTACTACATGGATTACTGCCAGGACTACTACATGGATTCACTACAAGGACTACTACATGGATTCACTACAAGGACTACTACATGGATTACTGCCAGAACTACTACATGGATTACTGCCAGGACTACTACATGGATTACTGCCAGGACTACTACATGGATTACTGCCAGGACTACTACATGGATTACTGCCAGGACTACTACATGGATTACTGCCAGGACTACTACATGGATTACTGCCAGGACTACTACATTGATTACTGCCAGGACTACTACATGGATTCACTACAAGGACTACTACATGGATTCACTACAAGGACTACTACATGGATTACTGCCAGGACTACTACATGGATTCACTACAAGGACTACTACATGGATTACTGCCAGGACTACTACATGGATTACTTCCAGGACTACTACATGGATTACTGCCAGGACTACTACATGGATTACTGCCAGGACTACTACATGGATTACTGCCAGGACTACTACATGGATTCACTACAAGGACTACTACATGGATTCACTACAAGGACTACTACATGGATTACTGCCAGAACTACTACATGGATTACTGCCAGGACTACTACATGGATTACTGCCAGGACTACTACATGGATTACTGCCAGGACTACTACATGGATTACTGCCAGGACTACTACATGGATTACTGCCAGGACTACTACATGGATTCACTACAAGGACTACTACATGGATTACTGCCAGGACTACTACATGGATTACTCCCAGGACTACTACATGGATTACTGCCAGGACTACTACATGGATTACTGCCAGGACTACTACATGGATTACTGCCAGGACTACTACATGGATTACTGCCAGGACTACTACATGGATTACTGCCAGGACTACTACATGGATTACTACAAGGACTACTACATGGATTACTGCCAGGACTACTACATGGATTACTGCCAGGACTACTACATGGATTCACTACAAGGACTACTACATGGATTACTGCCAGGACTACTACATGGATTACTGCCAGGACTACTACATGGATTCACTACAAGGACTACTACATGGATTACTGCCAGGACTACTACGTGGATTACTGCCAGGACTACTACATGGATTACTACAAGGACTACTACATGGATTACTGCCAGGACTACTACATGGATTACTGCCAGGACTACTACATGGATGCTTATCCTGAATATAGAGGTTCTCAGGCCGGCATTCATATTTCTGTGAAAAATACACTTCAGCCAGTTTGAGTTTTTTATTTTCTCAACGTATTTTGTCTTTGTCAGGAGAAATAAATAAAAATAAAACATTTGGCAAGGCGTTAAAAATTGTTCTGAGGTTGCAAGGGCGTTCTCACGCATTTTTCCGATTTAGTACAACATCTAAAGTACGATATACATAGATATTTTACATGGATTTATCATGGAGTAAAAGTAGAAAAAAAGATAAGAAAGTAAAAGCTATTCACAATAATTTAAAATGAAATTTATATAAAAGAAAACCTAATTAAGACAATTAAGCTCATAAACAGATTTGTAAGGGTAAATCCGAGAAAAGATACAAAATAAAAGAATGAAAAAAAAAAACACTGGGATATTTTTTATGAATCAAAGAATTGAGAAAATTCAGAAAAACAGCAGATATAGGAAGTTCAGCCATGATGTGGTATTGAGTTAGGTAGACATTTGGATCATTGTGAGGATTTGAATTGGAACTTTACTTGTAGGATGTCTAGCTTCTGTTTAAGCTATTCTGTTTGTATTTTAAGGTTGTTCCAAAAGTTCGTGTTTTTCCTAAAACGTTTTTCTTATTACTTGGCGAATAATATTGTCACGGCGAATACACAATAATACAATCACTTTATACATAATATAAAGACATTATACATCATGGCGAATAATATTGTTACGGCGAATACACAATAATACAATTACTTTATACATAATATAAAGACATTATACATAATGGTGAATAATATTGGTATTTCAATTTTTTTTAACAATTGTTTATCAACTTTTGGGACAACCTTGTAAAAAACATTGTCAAAGTGCGGATGAATTATTCATATTGTGAATAAAATTCTTTTTTAAATATTATTTGTAAAAGAAATCATTTGATAAAATTCTGTGAAATAATTTTTTAGCTTTTCTAAGCAGAACTCTCTGACTTGGTACATAAATATACTCGTAGCACAAGATTTTGTTCATTTGAGTTTAAGCTCTATTTATTATATACTGATCTTTTGGGCTATGCGATTTACAATGTGCAAATATGTATTTCATTTATTACAATGAAGCTAATGCCGCATACATGTTCCTATATACCTCGACCATTGTTTATACCATCAGAAAAGCCACACACAGAAATATTGTTAAAACTTTGCATTTATTTATTATATTCACAAAAGGTTCTAAAAAGTAAATACAATGGTAATTTTATATGAGCTAAATATATACATATAAATTGATATTTTGAATATAGTATTTGCATAAAAATACAAAGTAATAATTTGTGATATTCATAATAGCTTATTTTGGAATATTTAAAATATATCGATAGCAAAGAAAAATTCTAAGATTGTAAAAGATTTTTAGATTTGAAGAGTTTATCGACTTGTTGAAAAGGAGATTTGTTACTTTTAATCACCAAGAAATACGAGGCAAACATTTCAAGAACAAACCGCTTATCATAATTCACGCCAGGTTTTGGAAGTTGGTCCTGGACATTCTCCAGGGCCTGGGCACACAGCAGCACCCAGTAGGATGGAACAACTCGCACAACGTCTTCAACAGCCTCGGAATCAGAAACCAAAATTGTCTTGTCCTCAGCGCCAGGCTCAACCAGCGTGGCTCCAAACCTGATGAGAAGGAATTGAACGATAGTTCGGTACAGTGGATCCACTGTGGAATCTATCGCAACTTTTTGATCGTCAAGTATTTTTGGAAGTATGTTTTCCATTACCAAGCGAGCTCCCAGATTAGTAATCTTTTTTACTAAACGATAATGCTCAGAATAGATTTTCAAAAGAGATCTTTTTATTAGTGGAAGAGCATTGTCTATCAAATATGTTTTTATTCCGTCAGGATTGTTTGATGGACCTTTGTAGACGGAGACAACTCGCAGATTTCTGGGATTGCGCCAAACTTCTGGTTTGTCGTCGATGATGTACACCATGTTGATCCATTTCTTCATCACGAGTAAATACTCAAGTTTCGATTTCGGTTTCTTGAAATATTCTCGCGTTACAATAGATTTAAAATACTTTCTATGAGGATCGATAATTTCTAGAATTTCTTTTATATATTTCAATGTCCCTAATGTACAAATGCGTAAATCAAAATGTTGCTTTAATTCGTCCAAAAATTCCTGTACATTTGGACGAACCACTACTGTACGTTCTTCCTGGTCGAATTGTATTTTAAAACTTCCAGGGAAATCAGCTTGTCTATCTCCTGGCCAAGAGTGTATCAAAGTTTGGTCCACGTCTACCAAAAGAATTAGCCGTCGCCGCAAGAGAAGGCTTTGGAAATGTGCGTCTAGTTTTCTCATCGTCATGGCGGCTTCATCTAACAGAATGGTATTAGTAGAGTTATATTTATATATGTGGTTAATATTTGCATAAATAAAAAATAATATTTGCTAAATATTTTCTCTCTTATAGAATTCGTTTTTGACGATTTATAACATACATAGAGTAATCCATATTGTAACATAGTATTTATTATTTCATTTACGTAACATGGTATTTATTAATTTTATTATTTTTCATTAACAGAGTGGTCATTTTTATGTTTATATCTTGCGACTCTGTAAATTTCCCTCGTGGCTTATCTTTTGTTTACAATTCATAGTTTGTCCTTGCCTGAAATAAATTCTGTCTCCTCCTTAAGTTTTTGTCTTCCCTAATTTTCCAAGTGACATTTTGGTGGAGATTCTGGGTAAGTTGGGAAAGACAAACTGAAGATCGCTGAGAAGAATTTGAAGCCATGGGTGCTGTAATCCACATTTTTAGAGACTGGCTCCAGGATTCCACCGCCGTGTCAAAGCCAAAACTTCCTTCCAAGATGACGATGTCCCTATAGACGACGATACAACGACGAAGCCGCTCTTAACGCCGCAAGAAAAAGGACGCAAAGGTACTAGGGACAAAGTTCCAAGACTTCGATGGAATCCTTGGCAGAAGCACGTCAAATCCACTTCAGTATCTACAATAATTGCTAGCTGTGGGTCACAGCTCCCATAGGGAAGAAGCTATGTAACATAGTATTTATTAATAATATTTATGTAACATAGTATTTATTAATTTTATTATTTTTTATTAACAGAGTGGTAATTTTTATGTTTATATCTTGCGACTCTGTAAATTTCCCTCGTGGCTTATCTTTTGTTTACAATTCATAGTTTTTCCTTGCCTGAAATAAATTTTGTCTCCTTCTGAAGTTTTTGTCTTTCCTAATTTTCCGCGTGGCATTTTGGTGGAGATGCTGGGTAAGTTAGGGAAGACAAACTGAAGATCGCCGAGAAGAATTTAAAGCCATGGGTGCTGTAATCCACATTTTTAGAGACTGGCTCCAGGATTCCACCGCCGTGTCAAAGCCAAAATTTCCTTCCAAGATGACGATGTCCCTATAGACGACGATACGACGACAAAGCCTCTCTTAACGCCGCAAAAAAATGGACGCAAAGGTACTAGGGACAAAGTTCCAAGACTTCGATGGAATCCTTGGCAGAAGCACGTCAAATCCACGTCAGTATCTACAATAATTGCTAGCTGTGGGACACAGCTCCCATAGGGAAGAAGCTATGTAACAAAGTATTTATTAATTTTATTATTTTTATTAACAGAGTGGTCATTTTTATGTTTATATTTTGCTACTCTGTAAATTTCCCTCGTGGCTTATCTTTTGTTTACCATTCATAGTTTGTACTTGCCTGAAATAAATTTTGTTTCCTCCTGAAGTTTTTATTTTCCCTAATTTTCCACGTGGCAATATAAATGATCAATTTAATTCATCAATTGGACCATCTTCAGGCTGAGTCACCAAACAATCTAACATCTGGAGTCAATAAAGAAACATCAAAGACCGAGGGGACAGATACTGGCAGAAAAAGGGATGGCACTATGACATTTCTTCTTCCATGGAAGGTACCTATGGATCGTCCTAGGGGTCCTCTTGTCGAGCTGTCTAGCCGTGCCTCGAGTAGAACAGGCAGTGATGGCCAGTGCGAGATGACGTCTGAATGGACTATTTTCAATTCTATTCTAAAATTGTTCTAAATTATACAATAAAAATGTAAACAGTAACAATACTACTCTGATCATAAAGTTTCGAAACTTTGCTCATAAAATCCTGAAAACTCAAAAAATGTCTCCCGGTTTGTGGCAAACGCAAGCGTCGCCTTTGGCTTGGAGACCTGTCAATTTTCAAAAATCACGCGCTACAACAGCGCGAGCAGCGGCTGTTCGAAGTGAAGCCATTTTGCCCGTGCTTCGATTTCGTTAGCCACCGTAATAGAGGATCAACGAATTTGCATCGAGTTCTGTGTGAAAAACGGATTCAAGGGTGCTAAAATTTTTTGGATGTTGCAAACAGCCTACGGGGATGCCGTCATGAACCGAAGACGAGTTTTCGAGTGGTACAAGCGCTTCAAGGAGGGTCGGGAAGAGACCTCCGACAACGAGCGTTCCGGGAGACCGTCCACATCAACCACGTCTGAAAAGGTGGACAAGGTGTTGGAACTGGTGCGTGAAGACCGACGAATAACTGTCAGGGAGGTCACCGAAGAAGCGGGGATATCATTCGGGTCGACTCAATCGATAATGAAGGACATTTTGGGAGTGAGAAGACTCAACGCCGTACTCGTTCCCAAAAATTTGACTTTTGATCAAAAGAACGCCCGGAAAGAAACGGCCAGTCTCAATCTCGAAGCGACAACCGACGACTCCGAATTGCTGAAGAGGGTCATTACTGGAGACGAAACATGGATTTACGGCTTTGATTCGTAAATTACCCAACAGGCATCGGAGTGGCGCTTCAAAATTGAGCCGAGACCAAAGAAAGCGAGGAAGGCTCCCAGCAAAGTCAAGGTCATGTTGACGGTGTTCTTCGACTACCAAGGCATCGTTCATCATAAATTTAAACAACAAGGCTCTACAATAACTGCTGATTCCTACCTGTGAGTTTTGAGGCGATTGAGGGAAGCGATCAGGCAGAAACGGCCGGAGCTGTGGAGGAGTAAGTCGTGGATCCACCACGATAACGCGCCGGCGCACACAGCCCTCAAAAGCTCGAAGTTCCTGCAGGACCACTCAACCTCCGAGTTCCCCCAACCCCCCTACAGTCACGATTTGGCCCCCTGCGACTTCTTCCTTTTTGGAAAGCTAAAAAAAAAGTTAAAAGGTTGGAAATTTCAGAGCATAGAAGAGATCAAAGTGGAATCGAAGAAGGCCATGAAGGCGATCCCGAAAACAGACTATTAGAGGTGTTTTGCCGACTGGGAAAAAAGGTGGCTGAAGTGCATCGCGGCCAACGGGGACTACTTTGAAGGAGACAATTTGAATTTGGTAGAATAATAAAGTTTTATTTTAACTTATGGGCAAAGTGTCGAAAATTTTTAGATCAGAGTAGTACGTCTCTTTATTCGTGCAAAGTACAAGATTTCGGATCTTTACAATCCTTCTACAGACGTAGTTATTCCTTAGTGTAAAGATCCGAAAGCTTGCACTTTGCACGAATAGAAAAACGCATTGTTACTGTTTAATTTATTTTTATATCCTAATTTTTTTTAATTGAAAATAATATAGTGTGATATATATTAGCTCATTAGTTTAATATTTGTTTGAATGTTTTGCACAGAGTATATGATGACATAATTGTGTTGTGCATATACACTGGTGTCCAAAAAATAAGAAACTTTTGTTTTTTAATGATATGTTTTAAAATATACAACGCTAAAAGCTAAAAAGTAATTTAATTAGGTATTTTAAGTCGTAGAATTTATTTATCGCAACCATTCGATTCGGTAAAATTGAAAATATTCGAATTTTTGCTTGTCTTTATAAGTGTGCTATTTGGCGTGTCGTTTACCCCATCTAAGAATTGTCCAATTATAATTTTATTTAATCCTTAGTTAATTATGAGTTTACGGAAAATTTTAGCAGATGATTTAAAATGGAGAGCTGTTGGAAGAATGGAGACAAGGCAATCACAAGTTGAAGTAGCAAAATGGCTAAATGTGAATAAATCTGTGTTCAGCAAAATATGGAAACAGTTCATTGAGACAGGAACCATCAAAAGAAAAGAAGGTTCTAGTAGAAAAAAAACAGCTACCTCTGAAGACCGTTATCTGGTCGTAACTGCCAAGCGCCATAGGGAGATGACAGCTATTCAACTCTCTAATGAACTCTCAAGAGCTACTGGAACGAGAATTTCAAGACAAACTGTTTACCGAAGGCTTCACGAAAGTACTCTTTATGCAAGACGACCAATGGTCTGTATCCCTTTAACCTCTGCTCACAGGAGAGCCCGCTTGAATTGGTGCTTGGAACATCACGCCTGGACTCCTGATCAGTGGGCCAATGTTCTCTTCAGTGACGAGTCAAGAATTAGTTTAAACACAGATTCTCGACGAGTCTTCATCTGGAGGGAGCCTGGAACCCGCTATCATCCCAGTAACATCAGGGAAATAGACAGTTTTCGAGGGGGCAGTCCCTTATTCCGGGCTGGCATCAGTTCTAGCAGACGCACACCCCTCCACATTTTTTCTGGGGGCACCTTAACTGCCCAAAGGTACAGGAACGAGATCCTTGAGCCCTATATAAGACCTTATAGAGATCAAATTGGTCACAATTTAATTTTTATGGACGATAATGCTCGTCCGCATAGGGCTAGGCTAGTCAATGAATATCTCCAGAGTGAGAATATTCGAAGGATGGATTGGCCAGCCAGATCTCCGGACCTGAATCCAATAGAGCATGTGTCGGATGCTCTAGGGAGGCGTATTGGAGCTCGTCACCCCTCTCCCAGAACCCTCGTTGAGCTAAGAACTGCTCTATTGGAGGAGTGGGGGAGTGGGGTTTACTATCCCTGGACCTCCTCCAAAGCCGAGTAAACAGTATGAGGGCTCGCTGTGAGACCTTGATAGCTGTTAGAGGTGATCATACTCCCTATTGATATCTTATTTCTTTAAGATCTGGAACCTTAGCTTTGGGTATGTTGGTAATAATTTGCATATTTCATAATTTAAAATATTTTTTTTTATTTTCCTATAGCTAGTCAAATTCTCCATAGTTTAAACTATTTGTATACTAAATTTTATATTTGTTAATAAATTAGCTTTTGAGAAATTTCAATATTGGTTAAGTTTCTTATTTTTTGGACACCAGTGTATATATTCCAGAAATTTATAAAGAATTCATATCTTAATTATTTGTAAATAACTATGTATATATACTTTTAATTTACTCAATTATTCGCTTTCAAAATTTTATCATTAATTTAGAATTAATATGTATACACACAATTATTTACAATTACACTGTTGTAAATAAATCTCTCTCTCTTTCATAGATAAAATAATAATCTATAATATTAAATATAATTATTAGCTGTATATATATATACTGAATGCAATATTTAAATCAAAGATACAATTCTTTCATTGGCCTTGTAGAACGAGAGTGGTGTACGCGTGCTCGCATGTTTTAGTGAAAAACACAAACATCCTCGATAAAGAGAGGCGAGTTGCCCCTCGAAATATTGGAACAATGGAATAATTATAAATTCAATATATGCATCTTTTAAAAATATATATATATATGTGGTGTTTGTGTTTATAGATTGGCGTTAATTTTAGTTGTGGATTTGTGTTAACTATGTTTGTTGTTGGGGTTACAAATAAAAAATATTTTCAAGTCTTCTTGCTACAATATATTGCAGAGAGATTTAAATTCTCATTTTGGTATCATTCAGAGATGGTAGTGTTTAGTTGGGCTTCAACTTCCTTATTGTACCATGGATTGAGCACTTCCGTCTGCTACCTAGGCTGATGGAATGGATCGTGACATCGCTCAGTTTGTTGGCAGTGGTGTCGATGGAGTCTGTCAAATTCTCCGATGTGTCGATGGAGTCTGTTTCGGAACTGGACAGAATTTGGTCAACCTCGCGTGCCCTCAATTTTAGTAAATTCTTGAAGAGTGGCCGATTTGTTCCCATTTATATTGCCACGTGGAAAATTATGGAAGACAAAAACTTCAGGAGGAGACAACAATTTATTTCAGGCAAGGACAAACTATGAATGGTAAACAAAAGATAAACCACGAGGTAAATTTACAGAGTAGCAAAATATAAACATAAAAATGACCACTTTGTTAATAAAAATAATAAAATTAATAAATACTTTGTTGCATAGCTTCTTCCCTATGGGAGCTGTGACCCACAGCTAGCAATTATTGTAGATACTGACATAGTTCTGACGTGCTTCTGCCAAGGATTCCATCGAAGTCTTGGAATTTTGTCCCTAGTACCTTTGCGTCCTTTTTCTTGCGGCGTGAAGAGCGGATTTTTCGGCGTATCGTCCATAGGGACATCGTCATCTTCGAGGGATGTCTTAGCTTTGACACGGCGGTGGAATCCTGGAGTCAGTCTCCGAAAATGCAGATCACAGCACCCATGGCTTCAAGGTCTTTTCGGCGGTCTTCAGTTTGTCTTCCCTTACTTACCCAGCATCTCCACCAAAATGCCACGTGAAAAATTAGGGAAGACAAAAACTTCAGGAGGACACAACAATTTATTTCAGGCAAGGACAAACTATGAATGGTAAACAAAACATAAGCCACGAGGGAAATTTACAGAGTAGCAAAATATAAACATAAAAATGACCACTCTGTTAATAAAAATAATAAAATTAATAAAAACTTTGTAATAATATCTATGTTCTGTTTTACGAGTGGGTACACCCGTCGCACTAACTTGGAATGAGTGCTTTTAGGCCCGAGGCAAATTAGAAGATGCCTTCATGAATATTTTCCCATCTGATTGATTTTACCTAGTCGTACATTATGCGTATACCGTGGTGTGACAAAATTCCAAAGCGTATTAATGTTTGGCTTCAACGTGGAATAAACGCGCCACGTATGTTCTGCTATATTAGGAACGGATGACTCCAATCTAAATAGTTGCAAGTATTTCAGTCGAAGTATGAACGGTATTTCACTTTTGTCTAACGCAGTCAAACTGCCCGAAGTTGAGGGAAGATATTGTCATGTGTCGCGACACCGTGACATCAATCTTCCGCCGCACGCTGAGAACAATTTTCTTCCCATTTCTCTTCTTCACATCTCCTCCACTTCTTCTGTCTCCTGAGGAGATAAATGGAATTCTTCACACAACTGCGTGTCTTATCACAGATCGGAATCTTGAAGACCATACCTACTGATTGCCTTGCTTATCCTTGCAGCAGACATCTTTGAGGGGCGTATGCTAGCTAATAACCCATAGTTTTTTACGGTTTAACTGTAGCAATCAGTATTTGAATATCTAATATTACCTACTTATTGTTTTTACATACAGTTAAACCTGTCTATAGCGCCTCCTCTAAATTGCACCTTCCTCTCTATAGCGCCCGATTTTAAACATTAAAATGTAAACATTTTACATTAAAAGTGACCTGTCTATAGCACCCCCTATCTATAGCACCCTTTTTTGGTGAGTGTCAAGAGGGGGCGCTATAGACAGGTTTAACTGTATATGGATTTGTTTAATTTAAAAAAATCAGTAGCCTAGTTATACCTGTCGAAGGGCTGTTACTCCATAAAACCTGTTATTATATAAAAAAACGAAACTCATCCCTCAGTGAATTTTACTTTATTTCAAACATTTTGTTATTGTTATGGCTGAGACGCTCTCTTGGATTCTGTTTATTCTATCATTTCTCTCGTATCTCATTGGCTGCTACATCTCTCTCGTATCTGATTGGCTGCTACATCTCTCTCCACTGACCGCTGCTTCTTGAATTCTCAGAGGAAGTATTTGCATCATCCTGGCAATGTTGGCACAATTCTTTCACAAATAGAACACTCTCTTTACATTAGTAAATTCGCATTTATAAAAGAAAAACATTTTTTTTTTATTATTACAAAACACACGTTATATCCTTTATAGATATTTGCGTGTGAATGTTTAAACTTTTATATGCAAATAGTTTTCAAAATATATATTCATAGATATTTTTTTGTAGTTTATATAAATTCTACAAGACCGCAGTCACCGTTCGGAGGAGATTAATGGATTCGCCGAATGTCGTGGTCCATTTGGATGAGGAAAGTGAAGAATAGAACGTGACTGATTCCACACTCGTCTTTTCAGTGATACCTAACCTTGACGTAGGTACGGCGTGGCTACTGGACATGTGTCGGACCTGGAGGCTGTTGTTGGGTTCTGTGCTGCCTGGAGTATAGGAGCTCCATCTATGCTTCCTTTCTCCCTGTGATGAATCTGTATAAGACCGGTGTTCTTAATAAAGCTGTATGCGTATGTGTTAAATTAGTGCCAAATTTCCACAATAGATGGCGATAATTTGATAATGTTTAAGCTACCTTAAAATGAAATAAGACCTCGTATTACTGAAGTCACACATCCCACACTGCCCCTAGAACTCACATCAATACCATTGTACCATTGATTCTAGAATTGTTAATATCTAAACTACATAACAGCTTACACAGAACCTACCTTTTAAAATAAAAATGTTAAACTATGAATTACACTTTTGTTTATATACACCCTTTAGAGCTTTCGAGCTAGCTGAGGAAAATGTTGTTTGATTAGCGAACTGATCTCCCACGCCATTGGATGAATGTTTATATATAGAGGGGGTTTAAAGGTAATGCGGGGACTCTTCCAGAGAGGTATTGTGTGAACGTTCTCTGTATCTGGTGATCTCCTCACATACTGTGTGTCCGCTCCTATCAACGCTGGAATAAAGTACTGGTTTTGTTATAACTTATCGTGTTTTTTTATTATTATTTTGTTTACGTCCTCTTGTTGTTGTTGAACCTTTTGAGTGTACACGTTTCTGTGTGTTAAGTTAATTTTACTTTAGGCCTTAGTACTAAACTCGTTAAAGTAACTTTTGTCAGTTTCGCCAATTCAATCTCCAACATTTTCAGCACTGATGAGCCATAAACTTCCTTTTTCAATGTTTATTTATTATAGAATTAAGGAATAATTATTATATAAAAGACACCTCTCACGTCAAGATAGAAACTAGCGACCATCCCTTCAATCTACCAGGCGGTAGTTGTCAAATCTGCCGAAGGGAAATATGAATTAACAAGTAAAATTCAATATAAGCTTATTGAATTAAAAACTTTGATGTTTTCTTAAAAAAATATTGTAATCAATTTGTGTTCAAAATAAAACCAGAAGTTGACTTAGAATATACATCTTTACTTCCTTTTTTCAATATAACTGCAAAACTTGAATTTTTTTTTTTTTAGGGAAGAATTAATTTTTCTAAAGAAAAAGGTCAAAAAATCGTAACAAAAAGAATACGTAACATATTTTGGATGTGATTGATTGAGAGTGATTGTTTTTATCTCGCTTGAAATCAATCACAAACCGCTATATAGAGAGCTACCCCGAATTGTGGGCAGTGATATAAAAGGTTCATTATTTGCCACCAAATATTGTGAGAATGGAAGAAGGTGAAGGGTCCCGCTAAATACGTTTTCAATGGGAGAAGTGGGGGAGAGGGGTTGGGTGACCTTTGTTCCAAATCTCGGGGCCATCCGACAATTTGACTGACAGGTACCAGAATAGATGTAGGCTAATGCATCGTCTGCTGGAATATTTGTGGCTTTTACTACCCTCGAATTAAGGCTTTTAGCGGCCGCCGGATGTTGTGTCTTGTGGCGTTTAGTACGGTGGAATTATGGTGTTGCTTTGAGGTGGAATTGTGGTCGCGCGAATACATTGTCCTTGTGGCTTTAACTCGATGGAATTATGGTAGAGTATTTCATTTCTCACACTCGATGGAATTGTTGTTGAGTACTTCATTTCTCACACTCGATGGAATTGTTGTTGAGTATTTCATTGCTCACACTCGATGGAATTGTTGTTGAGTACTTCACTGCTCACACTCGATGGAATTGTGGTAGAGTATTTCATTTCTCACACTCGATAGAATTGTGGTAGAGTATTTCATTGCTCACACTCGATGGAATTGTGGTGGATTACTTCACTGCTCACACTCGATGGAATTGTGGTAGAGTATTTCATTGCTCACACTCGATGGAATTGTTGTTGAGTATTTCATTTCTCACACTCGATGGAATTGTGGTAGAGTATTTCATTGCTCACACTCGATGAAATTGTAGTTGAGTACTTCATTGCTCACACTCGATGGATTTGTTGTTGAGTACTTCATTGCTCACACTCGATGGAATTGTGGTAGAGTATTTCATTGCTCACACTCGATGAAATTGTTGTTGAGTACTTCATTGCTCACACTCGATGGATTTGTTGTTGAGTACTTCATTGCTCACACTCGATGGAATTGCTGTTGAGTACTTCATCGCTCACACTCGATGGAATTGTTGTTGAGTACTTCATCGCTCACACTCGATGGAATTGTTGTTGAGTACTTCATCGCTCACACTCGATGGAATTGTTGTTGAGTACTTCATTGGTCACACTCAAAGGAATTGTTGTTGAGTACTTCATTGCTCACACTTGATGGAATTGTTGTTGAGTACTTCATTGCTCACACTCGATGGAATTGTTGTTGAGTACTTCATTGCTCACACTTGATGGAATTGTTGTTGAGTACTTCATTGCTCACACTTGATGGAATTGTTGTTGAGTACTTCATTGCTCACACTTGATGGAATTGTTGTTGAGTACTTCATTGCTCACACTTGATGGAATTATTGTAGAGTACTTCATTGCTCACACTCGATGGAATTGTTGTTGAGTACTTCATTGCTCACACTCGATGGAATTGTTGTTGAGTACTTCATCGCTCACACTCGATGGAATTGTTGTTGAGTACTTCATCGCTCACACTCGATGGAATTGTTGTTGAGTACTTCATTGCTCACACTCGATGGAATTGTTGTTGAGTACTTCATTGCTCACACTCGATGGAATTGTCGTTGAGTACTTCATTGCTCACACTCGATGGAATTGTTGTTGAGTACTTCATTGCTCACACTCGATGGAATTGTTGTAGAGTACTTCGTTGCTCACACTTGATGGAATTGTTGTAGAGTACTTCGTTGCTCACACTCGATAGAATTGTTGTTGAGTACTTCTTGCTCACACTTGATGGAATTGTTGTTGAGTACTTCATTGCTCACACTTGATGGAATTATTGTAGAGTACTACATTGCTCACACTCGATGAAATTGTTGTTGAGTACTTCATTGCTCACACTCGATGGAATTGTTGTTGAGTACTTCACATTGCTCACACTCGATGGAATTGTTGTTGAGTACTTCATTGCTCACACTCGATAGAATTGTTGTCGAGTACTTCATTGCTCACACTCGATGGAATTGTTGTTGAGTACTTCATTGCTCACACTTGATGGAATTGTTGTTGAGTACTTCATTGCTCACACTCGATGGAATTGTTGTTGAGTACTTCATTGCTCACACTCGATGGAATTGTTGTTGAGTACTTCACTGCTCACACTCGATGGAATTGTTGTTGAGTACTTCATTGCTCACACTCGATGGAATTGTTGTTGAGTACTTCATTGCTCACACTCGATGGAATTGTTGTTGAGTACTTCATTGCTCACACTCGATGGAATTGTTGTTGAGTACTTCATTGCTCACACTTGATGGAATTGATGTAGAGTACTTCATTGCTCACACTCGATGGAATTGTTGTTGAGTACTTCATTGCTCACACTCGATGGAATTGTTGTTGAGTACTTCATTGCTCACACTCGATGGAATTGTTGTTGAGTACTTCATTGCTCACACTCGATGGAATTGTTGTTGAGTACTTCACATTGCTCACACTCGATGTAATTGTTGTTGAGTACTTCATTGCTCACACTCGATAGAATTGTTGTCGAGTACTTCACTGCTCACACTCGATGAAATTGTTGTTGAGTACTTCATTGTTCACACTCGATGGAATTGTTGTTGAGTACTTCATTGCTCACAATCGATGGAATTGTTGTTGAGTACTTCATTGCTCACACTCGATGGAATTGTTGTTGAGTACTTCATTGCTCACACTCGATGGAATTGTTGTTGAGTACTTCATTGCTCACACTCGATGGAATTGTTGTTGAGTACTTCACTGCTCACACTCGATGGAATTGTTGTTGAGTACTTCACTGCTCACACTCGATGGAATTGTTGTTGAGTACTTCATTGCTCACACTCGATGGAATTGTTGTTGAGTACTTCATTGCTCACACTCGATGGAATTGTTGTTGAGTACTTCATTGCTCACACTCGATGGAATTGTTGTTGAGTACTTCATTGCTCACACTCGATGGAATTGTTGTTGAGTACTTCATTGCTCACACTTGATGGAATTATTGTAGAGTACTTCATTGCTCACACTCGATAGAATTGTGGTGGATTACTTCATTGCTCACACTCGATGGAATTGTTGTTGAGTACTTCATTGCTCACACTCGATGGAATTGTTGTTGAGTACTTCATTGCTCACACTCGATGGAATTGTTGTTGAGTACTTCATTGCTCACACTCGATGGAATTGTTGTTGAGTACTTCATTGCTCACACTCGATGGAATTGTTATTGAGTACTTCACATTGCTCACACTCGATGGAATTGTTGTTGAGTACTTCATTGCTCACACTCGATGGAATTGTTGTTGAGTACTTCACATTGCTCACACTCGATAGAATTGTTGTTGAGTACTTCATTGCTCACACTCGATGGAATTGTTGTGAATACTTCATTGCTCTTACTCGATGGAATTGTTGTGAATACTTCATTGCTCACACTCGATGGAATTGTTGTGAATACTTCATTGCTCACACTCGATGGAATTGTTGTTGAGTACTTCATTGCTCACAATCGATGGAATTGTTGTTGAATACTTCATTGCTCTTACTCGATGGAATTGTTGTGAATACTTCATTGCTCACACTCGATGGAATTGTTGTGAATACTTCATTGCTCACACTCGATGGAATTGTTGTGAATACTTCATTGCTCACACTCGATGGAATTGTTGTGAATACTTCATTGCTCACACTCGATGGAATTGTTGTGAATACTTCATTGTTCACACTCGATGGAATTGTTGTGAATACTTCATTGTTCACACTCGATGGAATTGTTGTGAATACTTCATTGCTCACACTCGATGGAATTGTTGTGAATACTTCATTGCTCACACAGATGGAATTGTTGTTGAGTACTTAATTGCTCACACTCAAAGGAATTGTTGTTGAGTACTTTCGTTTTGTGGCTTTCACTCGATGGAATTGTGGTGGAGTATATCATTGTTCACACTCGAAGGAATTGTTGAAAAAAAAGTCAATCATATATTTAATATTAATAGTGAAATTTATATATACAATAAAACCCTAATTAAAACAATTGAGCTCATAAACAGATTAATATGTATATATTTATAAATATAAATGGGTAACAAACTTCTATAGATACTGCGGAGGTATCAAACTGTGGTGTTATATGTAAATATGGAATTATCAATAAGGTAGAGAAAGAATGAATTAGCAGAGACAGTTATAAAACCATCACAAAACACAATAGAGTTATTTACATCTTTAAAAAGACTTTTAATATACAATTAAGGTGCAAATATAGGAGAGTAAAGCTTGAGATAAAAACACAGTAGGGAACCTACGAGCTTCCCAAATATAGAATATCATTCATCAAAGTTCAATAAGAAAAAATTTACTCTAGTTATGCAAATACGTCTAATGTGCAATTAGGTATGGATCTGGGGAAGGCGAGGAGAGATAGGGCGGGCGGCCATTAGAAGAGGATTGGGCAAGAAGAAATTGCTCCAGGAACAATACGGTCACGAGCGATATCCCGTGGAGCAAGACTTGGCGAGACTTGGGAATGGAACTTCAAGACCGACTTCATGGGGATTCACCAGAGCCTGATAGTACCGAGAGATAAATGGCAGAGAAGTAAGTTCTTAAATAGAAATACAGAGATTGTATAACGCGGGGTGCGGTGCGTGAACCTATTATTGAATTTAGATTGTTCCTGAGAAATAGATATACTTCCTTATTTAAAAATCCCCCATTCTATAAGGTATAATTGTATTATAACGTTTTGTTTTAAATTTTAAGATATATTTTTACAATGTTAATTTTAGTTTGTTGTTGAGTTTCAGTTAAAATTATTACAATGTATTGTAATACTTGTATCATTACTTTTTATAGTACTATTCCTTTTGTAACATTGTTATTGTTTATATCACACACACACACACACACAAAAGCCTTTATTAAGACACACAGGTCTTACAGAGGATTCTCCTTGGGGTTACAAAACGGAGAAACCTATGAAAGTGGGAAATAAAAAATGGAGAAAGATTATATACATTTGGTAAATATATACAGATTATAAGAAAGAATTAAAAAAAAATAAGAAGAATAAAAAAAATCAACAAAAGAAAAAAAAAAATTTTTGGAAATATGGATGGGAGAAGTGGAGAGCGAAAAGAGGAAAGAAAACAGGTATTTACATATGGAACAAGACAATTTAAGCTCTCACACAGCACAGGTGGGCCATGTATTTTTAAAGAAATCTTTAAGAGATTTCCCAGGAAAATCCGCGTGTTCAGGGTTGTAAGGTAAACACCGTTTTATCAGTGTGGGGGTTAACTTATCGTATCTGCCTAAACAAATAATTGGATGTTGGTTCTGTCTTTCTCATCAAACATAAATTTTTGGTATGTTTGAATGTTCGGTTAAGTCTTTCTTTTTTACAGAATTTTTATGGAAGTTATATAGATTTAGTGCTACTGAACTATTGTCTATAAAGTTGGATAATAAAGAATATAATGTGAAGTGTGTATGGCCTATCTTAGAGAAGAGTATTTTTCTTTCCGTGTCAAGAGGCATGCATTCAAATATATAATGTTCTAATTCATTTTCGGTTCTATTTTTGCATAGTTGGCAATACAAGTCTTCTGTCCTTAGATATTTTATATGGTCTTCTCGATATAAAACAAATAGAATTCTCAA
The DNA here is from genome assembly GCA_030710605.1 of Cordylochernes scorpioides. Taxonomy (NCBI): domain Eukaryota; kingdom Metazoa; phylum Arthropoda; class Arachnida; order Pseudoscorpiones; family Chernetidae; genus Cordylochernes; species Cordylochernes scorpioides. Next base: position 78,528,602 of record CP092874.1, read on the forward strand.
TTGCGCAATGAGGCGTTTAGCCGGCAGTGGGAGTTCACTTAGTAGATAGTTCTCTGCTGCGAATGTTTTATGTAAATATTTGTAGTGTGTGTGTAGCTTCGAATTGGTTAATCTTGATTGATCGGTTTGGATAGACTGTTCTATAGTGATTCTGATAATTTGAGGTATTGCTTTCTGTAGAATATTGGGGTCTGAACAATTCTTTAACCACATGAATCCAGTTGAGTTTAGGATATTCATTAAATTTTCTGTAAAACCTATAAAGGTATTCGTCAGAGTGGACGTTTCCCATAATTGGGCTAGACAGATTGCGGGCAATCTGGATTTTTCCATTTTTAATATTCTTAACCAGAACTTTAGAATTAGTTTGGTTGCTGTGACTCCTAGTGAGAAGCGTCCGGTTTCCATGCGTAGTATGTAGCCTGGTGTGTTACTCGGCAAGTTCAATAGTCGTCGGAGATAGTTATTCTGAATTTGGTCCAAGATTTTGTACTTTTCGTTTGCCCAAATTGGAGCAGAATACAGCAGAGTTGACAGGATAATCGAGTCTAATAGTTTCATTGATGAACCAAATGAATTCAACCTGGATTTCTCCATAATTTTCCATACTTCGCCGGTAGCTGCAAGCGCTTTGCCTTTAAAGTATGAAGCCACTTGACTAAACGAGATTGTTGTTGTGAGGGGATAGCCAAGATAGAGATATTTCGATGTCACTGTCAACAGTTGGTCTCCCCAGAACCATTTGTCCGATTTTGCAGGGCGGCCACCATTTCGGAAAACCATTATCTTGGATTTTGATTCGTTCAGGGTTAGATGATTTGTTTCGAAGTATTTTTTCAACATGTTGATTTTTATTTGTAGATTGATTTTTGATTCTCCTATGAGAATTATGTCGTCGGCATACATCAAAAGGTGGACCGTTCCAAAATTAGGGAGGTATATGCCTGGTAGAGTAGAGTCATTAAAAATGTTGATTAAATCAGTTACAAAGAGTATAAATAGATAGGGTGATAAGGGTTCTCCTTGTAACACTCCCGATCGGATTTTGATGGGTTCAGTAAATAGTCCATTCCATCTCACCGTCGTTGTCATTTGTTCGAAGTAGTTCCTAATAAGGTTAACAAAGCGGAAATCCAGACCTAATTCACCCAATTTTGACCACAGAAGTGAGTGGGGAACAGTGTCAAAAGCCTTTTTTAGGTCCACAAAAAAAGCATAGAGTTTTCTTCTTTTACGTCTGAGAGTCAGCTGTATCAAGGACAACAGTGTGAATATGTGATCTTGACAGGAGTAGCCTTTTCTGAATCCGGTCTGGTTTTCTGGAGTTATTGTTTATATCTGGATTGTTTAATTTGGAGAGAGAGGAGGTACAGGAATACTTCAGGATCACCAACTACGAGGAAGACAACAAATAAATAAACACAATAACTTCAAAAGGTAATTTACTTTTATCTGATTTTTATTTGCTTTAATTATGGGAACCCGCTCTGGAAACGTGCATATCACCAAGAAAGAGGAGAGCCAAGTAGATTACCCGACAGAGTTGCAATTTTGGTGCAACAATTCCAATGTTGTATAAACCTTATAACAGATGTATGAGCTCCTGTAGGAAAATAAGGAAAGACAAACGTCAAGGCGACCATTTATTTCAACCAAGCAACACAACTTATTTGCTTGAAAGAAGAGAGAGGCACCAAGAGAGAAAATGGAATAGTAAATTTATATAATAAATCTGTGGTTGAATTATAAATATTCTGTTCTCTAACTTCTTCTACCGTATGGAGCTCGCAGCTTGTTGTTCCTGACACGGCATGTTTCGTTCGAGGATTGTCTCGATGTCTGTATAGTTGGCCGTTATGGTTCTGTCTTCTTGCAGCGTGAGTTCTGACGTAAGGGAAGTTTCGGCTTTGACTCGGCGGATGAATCCTGGAGCCAGGCGCGGCAATGGAGCTCACGGCACTCAGAGCTCAGTTTGAATTCTACCCAACACCTCTGTCAAGAGAGAGAGAGAGAAGGGTTAAATCAAAACTAACAGTTAATTACTATTAAAATTAGTATCTTTCCATTTCCAGTAAAATGCTATGTTGCACAACCGAATACTCCATTCGTGGAAAACCAAATGTTAAAATCTTTAATGATGGGGATACAGTATGCCATCTCTCTTTCTCTTTTTTTTTTTTGCAAAGAAAAAATTAAAATATCTCATTACATCTTTGGGTGCCAGTATATTAGCGAAGAAAGAGAGATGACAAAAGTAAACGACAGCCAACTTACCTCAGTACAAAGTAACATATCAATGGTTGTTCTGTCCACAACTTTTAAAAAGCAGTAAGTAGGAACTTGGATTTATTGTTCTGGAAGTTAACCATCTTGTAGATTCTGAGGATAAGGCGGTTTGAATATTTCGTAAATGAAGAAACTGACGCTTGAGACAGCAAATGTTTAAAATTTTTTTTTTTTTTATGTTTCCAAAACATTTATTAATTTTGTATAAAATTCGTTTTGATATATTTTAATATATAATGAATAAAATCATAGGCGCCTCCCCCGTCAAATTAAACGTCAAAACCAGACGCCATCTATTGACCGTCGCCGCAAACTAGCGGCCTCGGGTCAGTGACAGCTTTGAAAAACTGAGAAGCGTCCACCTAGAGTCCAAAGTCCACCTAGTTTGCCAAAGCTGGTGTTGCGGCTTTGTCACCGACCTGAGGCCGCTAGTTTGCGGCGACGGTCAATAGATGGCGTCTGGTTTTGACGTTTAATTTGACGGGAGAGACGCCCTATGTTTTTATAGATCAATTTTCTCTCGGCCAAAATTTCCATATATAGAGAGAGAGATGTAGATATGTAACTTTTGATAAAAAAAAAGGAACGGGAAACAAACCAATTTACATAAATCAAAACCTTTTTGCCCCACCTTACTAGCAAATGATACACTTAGAATTTTAGCTGAGGTTTTTGTTTTACCATGGTGACAGATGAGAGCTGTATCTCCATATAGGTAAACTAATCGAGAAGTGAAAAAATAGTACAGATGTGATATTGTACTGGGATAAGGTGCATCAATTATGAAAAAGGCATCTCCTTATCATGCAACTGAAAGTTGCTGATGACGCAAGCAAATTGGCCAATTCTGGAATAATTAAAAATCAACTAGAATAGTTGATATGTATACCGATAGATGGCGCAAGCCATCAGCAACTTTCAGTTGCACGATAAGGAGATGCCTTTTTATTTTTCATAATCAAGAAGTACTTTAGGCATTTATTCTTAGAAATGGTTGATATATTTGAATGCCAAGTATTGTCAAAGAATTCACCAGGAAGCAGCGCTCAAGTGTGGGGTACTGGTGAATTCGGAGGAGTTGAATTAAGAGGACCACGACTTCGTGCGTGAAGCCCAGATTCCAGCAATTGTCAGAATTGGCCTCTTTATTGGAGGTCAGTTAGCTCGGCGTTTTGGTCAAATTAGACCTAAGATCTTTCTCAAATTGTTGGGGGCATTATTTCCTTCACAAGCCAGTGGAGTTCCTTTCACAACTCTGAGGTTTTGGACGTTGTCGAATTCCTGTATAAATATTTTGGAGAACGCATTATACTCAATGCTGAGCGATATGAGGAAAAGATATTTCAAATTTGTATTCAATCATAGATTTTACACCTAGGAATTCTCGATTTCTGGTACATATTGGATGTAAGTTTAGAGAATAAATATTGTACCTGTTATAATATCGCCTTCTTGTGTAAGGCAAGTTGTTATATATCAAGGTTTCTAATAAAAGTTTCTATCCAGACTTAGAATATTAGAACTTGATGAATTATGGGGTGAAAATTGTGATATATTCAAACGTTCACACAACATACAGGGTCAAACATCGAAGATTCTGATCAATTTGTAAAATCTAAGAAATTGCAAACACCCCTTGAAGAAACTAGGAATCAAACTGTAACTATGAAAATCATTACCCCGGGATAAAGAAATCAATGTAAGAAGATCCAGGGCTTTCCTGTTGCCCTAGAAAATCAAGAACACTTCTACATAAACTTGGCAACAGTATCGCTGTGGCCGTGGCCAATGAAAGTAAAGGCAATAAAGCCTTAGAGCTCTCGATAACGACCTTAGTAGACTCTCTCTAAATAAGAGATAAAAGAAAGTCTCCCACAGATTGAAAAAGCCTAGGGTAAAAATCAAGGCAAGAAAGATTATTCTGGCACCATTCAAGTCCGGAGTAGAGTCCGACAAGTGGTAAAGAGAGGACCTATGGACAAGAAATAGGACATTCCAGAGAACTGCAGTCCTGAAGTTGCACCGGCAGCTCGGTTGATTATTGTACATCAACAGAAAATCCTCTGCCGAAACGTTATTCATAGAACCCGTGATTCCCAGGCCCAAGATAGTTGTGCACAAGATGCGAGATGTACAATAGAAAGTTCAGAACTTGGTCTTGGCATCGAATCGACAGAGAGGAAGAAGAGGATCCGCAGTATTGTATGAAAAACGAGCTATATATCAGCTGGAACAACTATATTGAAACAAAAAAAAAACAGACACATGTATAGGAACTCCAGTCCCACAGAAAGAAAGAAGACAGCCCGTGATGGAATGAAAACAGAGTGTATCAGTTGGAAGTCCAAGACACAAATCGACCTATGCTCAAACCCCAGTCCCACAGAAAGAAGAGAGTCCGTGATGGATGAAGATAGAGTGTGTCAGCTAGAAGTCCAGGACATAAACAGAGAGTCCTGTGCAGAAACTTCAGTTCCACGGAAGAATAAAGCCCGTGATGGAATGAAAACAGTGTATCAGCTGAAAGTCCAAGGCACAAACCGGCCAATACACAAACCCCAGTCCCACAGAAAGAAGAGAGTCCGTGATGGATGAAATTAGAGTGTACCTGCTGGAAGTCGGAGACACAAACCGACCTATGCACAAACCCACAGAAATAAAGAAGAGGGTCTGTAGATAAGAGGAGCCAAGAACAATCTAACGACACCCGATCTATTTAATTATCCGGTGCCATGATGCTCTAATGGTCCTCAGCACGCCAGGATCCAAATAGCACGTTAACTCCACCATCCATCTCCAGACCCATTCTTCAACGATGCCAATTTGTCATGCCGCGTCCTGACAGCGCCAGAGTTTTTGTCAACTTGTGTCAACTTGGGGTAACAGCGCTTGACACAATGTCTGCTAATAAACATTATCTGGGCTCAAACCAACATTGAATATTTGTTGGATACCAAAGTTTATCAATGTCTCGACCTCCCCGGTTAATTCAGAATGTCGATCTTGCCGACACAAAGTTCCGTACGGGGCTTTGTCATGTGAAGACATGTGGATACTTAGAGTATCTATTGCCATCCAACCATGATTACCATGGTTTGCACTTAGGATCTACAAATAGAACAATACAAAGTCATCACTTTGCCCTGGAGGACAGAGTCACTAGCATTTAAAGGTGTAATTAAAAAAAATCCTAGTTAAAACTGCATTTATAAGGATGGAGAGAAAAAGGGATTCCGATATACATGGCGATATTGCCAAGTTCCAAGTGAAAGCGGTGCAAAAGGGAATTTTGAAGGAGGACAAATTCGTCCAAAGACCGAATAAATTTCAAACGTTAAGTTGTGAATTCTCCAGTCCTAGTCTTAACAGATGTTATACAAGTATTTGTGTACTTATATACTGGCACTCTGCGGAGGTTTGCTGAAATATATATTGTGGGATCACAACCAGCGACGCCATGTGTTGGATTGGAAACAAAAGTTTCAATAACAAATTCCGCATTTGGATAAACCGCAGTTTTGTCTAAATATGCTCACAGTTTTTTTAATACTGACTTTGATAAGGCACAATTTGGATTATAGATTATAAACACAAGGCAATAAGACCAAATCCAAATAAATAGTGTGCTAACACAAAACACAATTTGTTTTTTGGTCTTATTACCTTGTGTTTAATAATGACTTTGTAGAGTCACTGCCCTAATAGCCTTATGTTTATTGTTCTAACCCTTGATGGAAGCTTGCATATATAGAACTGATAAAAATATATAATTTTACAATATCAAAATTATTTTCAAAATTTCATCGAACCCCTTCTGCCATATTTCAACCCCGGACTATATAAGTAGAATAGTGATGGATCAGGTAGATTAGACAGTCAAACCGCTCTACCGCAAACCTATAAGCTTATGTCCATAGTTTTCTTGAAAACCATCTTTCAGTGCTGCGTATATAAGCAGAATCGTCCAATACAGTATTAGAGCTCTTAGAAGCGGTCTGGTGGATTAAATTGGCGAAACCGCTGGGAGGGTTCTCCACTGATGAGCCAAGCCCTCCCAATATATTTTTTCATCGCAGTAAGGACAGTAGAAGTTTGTATTAGGTATAAAAGAAACATTTGTGCTTTTAAATACTTTCATTTTATATGAGGTAGATTAGAACTTGCAGAGTTCACGACATTTTGCTGGATTTCTGATGTGTACATTTGTATAGGAAAAATTTAAAACGTTTTAATTTGAATTGAGTAAAGTGCTTTCAAATTTAGCATCCTCACTTTTCTGTTATATTTACAATTGTATTGGAACATTAAATAAAATTTCGTAAATCTTTAACTGCGAAATATAGAAATTATGAAATTCTTTAATGACGACTTACTTAGTTCAGAATATTTTCATCAATATCTTCAGATATTTCATCAAGACTCAGCTTCTAGAAGTGATTTCACACACACACAAAGCTTTATTAGGACCACCGGTCTTATACAGATTCACCACAGGAAGAAAGGAAGCATAGATGGAGCTCCTATACTCCAGGCAGCGCAGCACCCAACAACAGCTACCAGGTCCGACACATGTCAAATGGTCACACGTTACTTCGTACATACGTCAAGTTTAGCGTATCACTGGAACGGCTAGTGTGGAATCGGCCGCGTAGAAGTGATTTCTCTAAAGATAGAAAGGTTTTTGAGAAGTGAATCTAGATGGTGAACAGACTTGACGAAATATTTGAGGAAAAGATTTGCTCTAAGCTTGTGACCATTAACGAATTCGAACAAGGAGAATTCAATCTTTAGGCAAAGAATTTATTTATTTATATGGAGGTGTTGCAAACTTTCGAGGAAAAATTTACCGAAAGCTACAACTCAAAGAAACTCTTTGCCCAAAGATCTAGTTTTCCTTATTCGAATATATCTGGGTAACTACAGCTTACATTCAAGAATTCCATATGTGGATTGTTCCATATTCACTATGGAATACCTAGTTACTTTCCTAATGTTGTGGATTATATTTACTGTAAAATTTGTTCTTTATTTTTTTGTGGTAACTTATTGATAACACATGTATTTTATTTCGCAAAATATATATTCAATAAAAAAATCCCTTGTATCAAATATTGAGGAAAATATATCAGGTCTCTGGGAAACACGTTTTCTCCCGTAGAAGGGCATTCGTGCCTGTAAGCTAGAGAATAAAACTGTTTTGAAAAGACACTTTTCCCTGGAGGAATGATTGATTTTACTCAAAAAAGATATTCTCAATTCGTACCTCAAAGTTACTTCATTCTAAATCATAGTGTAATATTCCTGGTGTTATAAATTAAGGTGATTAAAGTCTCACAAGTTGTCACATTAAAGTGTAAATATTCACAGAGTAAAAAGATGTTATTAAACCTAACAGAAGGTAATACGCCATATTTCATCCTGTTTCTATACCACAATTTATGTTGGCGATCTTTCAACTTAATTAAAGTATGCAAAACCCATCGCTACCTGCCAATAGACATCAGTCATGGCGGTTTCCTTAAACCCAATTTCCGAGATTCATTAAGAAAAAGCTTTAATTACCAATCAGGGGTCAGAACCTTGGCTGTTATTAATGAAGGGAGAGTGTAGTAATAATAAC
>CP092874.1:78536607-78579656 GCA_030710605.1 Cordylochernes scorpioides
AGGAACAACAAGCTGCGAGCTCCATACGGTAGAAGAAGTTAGAGAACAGAATATTTATAATTCAACCACAGATTTATTATATAAATTTACTATTCCATTTTCTCTCTTGGTACCTCTCTCTTCGTTCATGCAAATAAGTTGTGTTGCTTGGTTGAAATAAATGGTCACCTTGACGTTTGTCTTTCTCTATTTTCCAACAAGAGCTCACATACTAAGGTTTATACAACATTGATATTGTTACACCAAAATTGCAACTCTGTCGGGTGATCTACTTGGCTTTCCTCCTTCTTGGTGTTATGCACGTTTCCAGAGCGGGTTCCCATAATTAAAGCAAATAAAAAATTAGATAAAAGTAAATTACCTTTTAAAGTTATTGTGTTTATTTATTTGTTGTCTTCCTCGTAGTTGGTGATCCTGAAGTATTCCTGTACATCCTCTCTCTCTGCAAATTAAACAATCCAGATATAAACAATAACAATGTTACCAAAGGAATAGTACTATAAAAAGTAATGATACAAGTATTACAATACATTGTAATAATTTTAACTGAAATTCAACAACAAACTAAAATTAACATTGCGAAAATATATCTTGAAATTCAAAACAAAACGTTATAATACAATTATACCTCATAGAATGGGGGATTTTTAAATAAGGAAGTATATCTAGTTCTCAGGAACAATCTAAATTCAATAATAGGTTCACGCACCGCACCCCGCGTTATACAATCTCTGTATTTCTATTTAAGAACTTACTTCTCTGCCATTTATCTCTCGGTACTATCAGGCTCTGGTGAATCCCCATGAAGTCGGTCTTGAAGTTCCATTCCCAAGTCTCGCCAAGTCTTGCTCCACGGGATATCGCTCGTGACCGTATTGTTCCTGGAGCAATTTCTTCTTGCCCAATCCTCTTCTAATGGCCGCCCGCCCTATCTCTCCTCGCCTTCCCCAGATCCATACCTAATTGCACATTAGACGTATTTGCATAACTAGAGTAAATTTTTTCTTATTGAACTTTGATGAATGATATTCTATATTTGGGAAGCTCGTAGGTTCCCAACTGTGTTTTTATCTCCTGCCTTACTCTCCTATATTTGCACCTTAATTGTATATTAAAAGTATTTTTAAAGATGTAAATAACTCTATTGTGTTTTGTGATGGTTTTATAACTGTCTCTGCTAATTCATTCATTCTCTACCTTATTGATAATTCCATATTTACATATAACACCACAGTTTGATACCTCCGCAGTATCTATAGAAGTTTGTTACCCATTTATATTTATAAATATATACATATTAATCTGTTTATGAGCTCAATTGTTTTAATTAGGGTTTTATTGTATATATAAATTTCACTATTAATATTAAATATGTGATTGACTTTTTTTTCAACAATTCCATCGAGTGTGAACAATGATATACTCCACCACAATTCCATCGAGTGAAAGCCACAAAACGAAAGTACTCAACAACAATTCCTTTGAGTGTGAGCAATGAAGTACTCTACCACAATTCCATCGAGTATGAGCAATGAAGTACTCAACAACAATTCCTTTGAATGTGACCAATGAAGTACTCAACAACAATTCCTTTGAGTGTGAGCAATGAAGTACTCAACAACAATTCCATCGAGTATGAGCAATGAAGTACTCAACAACAATTCCATCGAGTGTGAGCAATGAAGTACTCAACAACAATTCCATCGAGTGTGAGCAATGAAGTACTCAACAACAATTCCATCGAGTGTGAGCAATGAAGTACTCAACAACAATTCCATCGAGTGTGAGCAATGAAGTACTCAACAACAATTCCATCGAGTGTGAGCAATGAAGTACTCAACAACAATTCCATCGAGTGTGAGCAATGAAGTACTCAACAACAATTCCATCGAGTGTGAGCAATGAAGTACTCAACAACAATTCCATCGAGTATGAGCAATGAAGTACTCAACAACAATTCCATCGAGTGTGAGCGATGAAGTACTCAACAACAATTCCATCGAGTATGAGCAATGAAATACTCAACAACAATTCCACCTCAAAGCAACACCATAATTCCACCGTACTAAACGCCACAAGACAAAACATCCGGCGGCCGCTAAAAGCCTTAATTCGAGGGTAGTAAAAGCCACAAATATTCCAGCAGACGATGCATTAGCCTACATCTATTCTGGTACCTGTCAGTCAAATTGTCGGATGGCCCCGAGATTTGGAACAAAGGTCACCCAACCCCTCTCCCCCACTTCTCCCATTGAAAACGTATTTAGCGGGACCCTTCACCTTCTTCCATTCTCACAATATTTGGTGGCAAATAATGAACCTTTTATATCACTGGCCACAATTCGGGGTAGCTCTCTACATAGCGGTTTGTGATTGATTTCAAGCGAGATAAAAACAATCACTCTCAATCAATCACATCCAAAATATGTTACGTATTCTTTTTGTTACGATTTTTTGACCTTTTTCTTTAGAAAAATTAATTCTTCCCTAAAAAAAAAAAAAAAAATTCAAGTTTTGCAGTTATATTGAAAAAAGGAAGTAAATATGTGTCATAATTTGTATATAATTAAATGCAACCCCGACCCACTATGTATATATCATGTATGATTTTCAAAGACTTAATAAAGAACAAGGTAACTGGAGGAAAGAAAGTAACAAAAGATATAGGAAGTAAGACTAAAGCTGGCACGACTATTTTGGCACCCCTGTGTCAACATTGCAGGGGCAGAGACCGGACGTCTCTAGTGACCGCAGAAGTTATTTTAGCCAAGATGCACTCAATACTTCCGGCAAAAACAGGACGTATCTAATATCCGTCGAAGCTATAAGCGTCAAGATACCCAATACTTCCTGACGAAATCGGATATACCAGGCAGGCCATCTTTCATCAAGGAGAGCCGCCGGCCAATTAGGGAGGAACCACTAAGTAGGTCAACCAATGGGAAAACACCATGTGATCATATCTCAACCAATCAGAGAGAAACTGAAGCTTGGTGTTAAATCGAAAAGCAAGAAATGTCAGTTACGCTTTGGCTCCCAAGGAGGTGACATCGGCTCTAGACCTCTCCCCCTCTGCTCATCCCACAGCTAAGTACAATCACCGCCATGTGATCAGTTAATTAATAAGTCAAATCGCTCAGCTCTTATCAAACTTTCTTTCCTCCAACCCGTTGCCTTTATTTTCAAACTCAATCACGTGTCCTGATTATTCCTAACTGTATGCTGCAACTTCCACTCAAACGGCTGCGCTTCAACCAAATCTCACCATTCGCATCCAACAATAAGAAACCCCGCAACGATATTGCCACATATGTATGATCTAAGTCAACTTCTGGTTTTATTTTGAACACAAATTGACTACAATATTTTTTAAAGAAAACATCAAAGTTTTTAATTCAATAAGCTTATATTGGATTTTACTTGTTAATTCATATTTCGCTTTGACAAATTTAACAACTACCGCATTGGGACTTTATGCTAGATTGAAGGGATGATCGCTTAGTTTCTATCTTGACGTGAGAGGTGTGTCTTTTATATAATAATTATTCCTTAATTCTATAATAAATAAACATTGAAAAAAGAAGGTTATGGCTCATCAGTGGTGAATATGTTGGAGATTGAGTTGGCGAAACTGATAAAAAGTTACTTTAAAGAGTTTATACACAAAAGTATAAAGTACTAGGGCCTAAAGTAAAAAGTACTAGGGCCTAAAGTAAAAAGTACTAGGGCCTAAAGTAAAAAGTACTAGGGCCTAAAGTAAAAAGTACTAGGGCCTAAAGTAAAAAGTACTAGGGCCTAAAGTAAAAAGTACTAGGGCCTAAAGTAAAAAGTACTAGGGCCTAAAGTAAAATTAACTTAACATACAGAAACGCGTTCACTCAAAAGGTTCAACAACAACAAAAGGAGAGGACGTATATAGATAAAAACACGATAAGTTATAACAAACCAGTACTTTATTCCAGCGTTGATAAGAGCGGACACACAGTATGTGAGGAGATCACCAGATACAGAGAACGTTCACACAATACCTCTCTGGAAGAGTCCCCGTATTACCTTTAAACCCTCTCTATGTACAAACATACGTCCAATGGCGTGGGAGATCAGTTCGCTAATCAAACAAACAACATTTTCCTCAGCTAGCTCGAAAGCTTTAAAGGGTGTATATAAACAAAAATGTAATTCATAGTTTAACATTTTTATTTTAAAAGGTAGGTTCTGTGTAAGCTGTTATGTAGTTTAGATATTAACAATTCTAGAATCAATGGTACAATGGTATTGATGTGAGTTCTGGGGGCAGTGTGGGATGTGTGACTTCGGTAATACGAGGTCTTATTTCATTTTAAGGTCGCTTAAACATTATCAAATTATCGCCATCTATTGTGGAAATTTGGCACTAATTTAATACGTATAACACACACGCATACAGCTTTATTAAGACCACCGGTCTTATACAGATTCCTCGCAGGAAAAAATCAGACATAGAGCTCCTATCCTACTCCAGGCAGTACAGAACCCAACAGCAGCCTCAGGTCCGACACATGTCCAGTAGCCACACCACCGTTCCTACGTCAAGGTTAGGTATCACTGAAAAGACGAGTGTGGAATCAGTCACGTTCTATTCTTCACTTTCCTCATCCAAATGGATCACGACATTCGGCGAATCCATTAATCTCCTCCGAACGGTGACTGCGGTCTTGTAGAATTTATATAAACTACAAAAAGTGATCTATAAATATATATTTGGAAAACTATTTGCATATAAAAGTTTAAACATTTACACGCAAATATCTATAAAGGATATAACGTGTGTTTTGTAATAAATAAATAAAAAATGTTTTTCTTTTATAAATGCGAATTTACTAATGTAAAGAGAGTGTTCTATTTGTGAAAGAATTGTGCCAAGATGACCAGGATGATGCAAATACTTCCTCTGAGAATTCAAGATGCAGCTGTCAGTGGAGAGAGATATAGCAGCCAATCAGATACGAGAGAGATGTAGCCGCCAATGAGATACGAGAGAGATGTAGCAGCCAATGAGATACGAGAGAGATGTAGCAGCCAATGAGATACGAGAGAAATGATAGAATAAACAGAATCCAAGAGAGCGTCTCAGTCATAACAATAACAAAAGGTTTGAAATAAAGTAAAATTCACTGAGGGATGAGTTTCGTTTTTTATATAATAACAGGTTTTATGGAGTAACAGCCCTTCGACAGGTATAACTAAGCTACTGATTTTTTTAAATTAAACAAATCCATATACAGTTAAACCTGTCTATAGCGCCCCCTCTTGACACTCACCAAAAAAGGGTGCTATAGATAGGGGGGTGCTATAGACAGGTCACTTTTAATGTAAAATGTTTACATTTTAATGTTTAAATTCGGGCGCTATAGAGAGGAAGGTGCTATTTAGAGGAGGCGCTATAGACAGGTTTAGCTGTATGTAAAAACAATAAGTAGGAAATATTAGATATTCAAATACTGATTGCTACAGTTAAACCGTAAAAACTATGGGTTATTAGCTAGCATACGCCCCTCAAAGATGTCTGCTGCAAGGATAAGCAAGGCAATCAGTAGGTATGGTCTTCAAGATTCCGATCTGTGATAAGACACGCAGTTGTGTGAAGAATTCCATTTATCTCCTCAGGAGACAGAAGAAGTGGAGGAGATGTGAAGAAGAGAAATGGGAAGAAAATTGTTCTCAGCGTGCGGCGGAAGATTGATGCCACGGTGTCGCGACACATGACAATATCTGCGTTTGACTGCGTTAGACAAAAGTGAAATACCGTTCATACTTCGACTGAAATACTTGCAACTATTTAGATTGGAGTCATCCGTTCCTAATATATCAGAACATACGTGGCGCGTTTATTCCACGTTGAAGCCAAACATTAATACGCTTTGGAATTTTGTCACACCACGGTATACGCATAATGTACGACTAGGTAAAATCAATCAGATGGGAAAATATTCATGAAGGCATCTTCTAATTTGCCTCGGGCCTAAAAGCACTCATTCCAAGTTAGTGCGACGGGTGTACCCACTCGTAAAACACAACATAGATATTGTAACAAAGTATTTATTAATTTTATTATTTTTATTAACAGAGTGGTCATTTTTATGTTTATATTTTGCTATTCTGTAAACTTTCCTCGTGGCTTATGTTTTGTTTACCATTCATAGTTTGTCCTTGCCTGAAATAAATTGTTGTGTCCTCCTGAAGTTTTTGTCTTCCCTAATTTTCCACGTGGCATTTTGGTGGAGATGCTGGGTAAGTTAGGGAAGACAAACTGAAGACCGCCGAAAAGACCTTGAAGCCATGGGTGCTGTGATCTGCATTTTCGGAGACTGACTCCAGGATTCCACCGCCGTGTCAAAGCTAAGACTTCCCTCGAAGATGACGATGTCCCTATAGACGATACGCCGAAAAATCCGCTCTTCACGCCGCAAGAAAAAGGACGCAAAGGTACTAGGGACAAAATTCCAAGACTTCGATGGAATCCTTGGCAGAAGCACGTCAGAACTATGTCAGTATCTACAATAATTGCTAGCTGTGGGTCACAGCTCCCATAGGGAAGAAGCTATGTAACAAAGTATTTATTAATTTTATTATTTTTATTAACAAAGTGGTCATTTTTATGTTTATATTTTGCTACTCTGTAAATTTACCTCGTGGTTTATCTTTTTTTTACCATTCATAGTTTGTCCTTGCCTGAAATAAATTGTTGTCTCCTCCTGAAGTTTTTGGCTTCCATAATTTTCCATGTAGCAATATAAATTGGAACAAATCGGCCACTCTTCAAGAATTTACTAAAATCGAGGGCACGCGAGGTTGACCAAATTCTGTCCAATTCCGAAACAGACTCCATCGACACAGCTGCCAACAAACTGAGCGATGTCACGATCCATTCCATCAGCCTAGGTAGCAGACGGAAGTGCTCAATCCATGGTACAATAAGGAAGTTGAAGCCCAACTAAACACTACCATCTCTGAATGATACCAAGATGAGAATTTAAATCTCTCTGCAATATATTGTAGCAAGAAGACTTGAAAATATTTTTTATTTGTAACCCCAACAACAAACATAGTAAACACAAATCCACAACTAAAATTAACGCCAATCTATAAACACAAACACCACATATATATTTATTTTTAAAAGATGCATATATTGAATTTATAATTATTCCATTGTTCCAATATTTCGAGGGGCAACTCGCCTCTCTTTATCGAGGATGTTTGTGTTTTTCACTAAAACATGCGAGCACGCGTAAACCACTCTCGTTCTACAAGGCCAATGAAAGAATTGTATCTTTGATTTAAATATTACATTCACAGTATATATACAGCTAATAATTATATTTAATATTATAGATTATTATTTTATCTATGAAAGAGAGAGAGATTTATATACAACAGTGTAATTGTAAATAATTGTGTGTATACATATCAATTCTAAGTTAATGATAAAATTTTGAAAGCGAATAATTGAGTAAATTAAAAGTATATACATAGTTATTTACAAATAATTAAGATATGAATTCTTTATAAATTTCTGGAATATATACACTGGTGTCCAAGAAATAAGAAACTTAACCAATATTGAAATTTCTCAAAAGCTAATTTATTAACAAATATAAAATTTAGTATACAAATAGTTTAAACTATGGAGAATTTGACTAGCTATAGGAAAATTAAAAAAATATATATTTTAAATTATGAAATATGCAAATTATTACCAACATACCCAAAGCTAAGGTTCCAGATCTTAAAGAAATAAGATATCAATAGGGAGTATGATCACCTCTAACAGCTATCAAGGTCTCACAGCGAGCCCTCATACTGTTTACTCGGCTTTGGAGGAGGTCCAGGGATAGTAAACCCCACTCCCCCACTCCTCCAATAGAGCAGTTCTTAGCTCAACGAGGGTTCTGGGAGAGGGGGTGACGAGCTCCAATACGCCTCCCTAGAGCATCCGACACATGCTCTATTGGATTCAGGTCCGGAGATCTGGCTGGCCAATCCATCCTTCGAATATTCTCACTCTGGAGATATTCATTGACTAGCCTAGCCCTATGCGGACGAGCATTATCGTCCATAAAAATTAAATTGTGACCAATTTGATCTCTATAAGGTCTTATATAGGGCTCAAGGATCTCGTTCCTGTACCTTTGGGCAGTTAAGGTGCCCCCAGAAAAAATGTGGAGGGGTGTGCGTCTGCTAGAACTGATGCCAGCCCGGAATAAGGGACTGCCCCCTCGAAAACTGTCTATTTCCCTGATGTTACTGGGATGATAGCGGGTTCCAGGCTCCCTCCAGATGAAGACTCGTCGAGAATCTGTGTTTAAACTAATTCTTGACTCGTCACTGAAGAGAACATTGGCCCACTGATCATGAGTCTAGGCGTGATGTTCCAAGCACCAATTCAAGCGGGCTCTCCTGTGAGCAGAGGTTAAAGGGATACAGACCATTGGTCGTCTTGCATAAAGAGTACCTTCGTGAAGCCTTCGGTAAACAGTTTGTCTTGAAATTCTCGTTCCAGTAGCTCTTGAGAGTTCATTAGAGAGTTGAATAGCTGTCATCTCCCTATGGCGCTTGGCAGTTACGACCAGATAACGGTCTTCAGAGGTAGCTGTTTTTTTTTCTACTAGAACCTTCTTTTCTTTTGATGGTTCCTGTCTCAATGAACTGTTTCCATATTTTGCTGAACACAGATTTATTCACATTTAGCCATTTTGCTACTTCAACTTGTGATTGCCTTGTCTCCATTCTTCCAACAGCTCTCCATTTTAAATCATCTGCTAAAATTTTTCGTAAACTCATAATTAACTAAGGATTAAATAAAATTATAATTGGACAATTTTTAGATGGGGTAAACGACACGCCAAATAGCACACTTATAAAGACAAGCAAAAATTCGAATATTTTCAATTTTACCGAATCGAATGGTTGCGATAAATAAATTCTACGACTTAAAATACCTAATTAAATTACTTTTTAGCTTTTAGCGTTGTATATTTTAAAACATATCATTAAAAAACAAAAGTTTCTTATTTTTTGGACACCTGTGTATATGCACAACACAATTATGTCATCATATACTCTGTGCAAAACATTCAAACAAATATTAAACTAATGAGCTAATATATATCACACTATATTATTTTCAATTTAAAAAAAAATTAGGATATAAAAATAAATTAAACAGTAACAATGCGTTTTTCTATTCGTGCAAAGTGCAAGCTTTCGGATCTTTACACTAAGGAATAACTACGTCTGTAGAAGGATTGTAAAGATCCGAAATCTTGTACTTTGCACGAATAAAGAGACGTACTACTCTGATCTAAAAATTTTCGACACTTTGCTCATAAGTTAAAATAAAACTTTATTATTCTACCAAATTCAAATTGTCTCCTTCAAAGTAGTCCCCGTTGGCCGCGATGCACTTCAGCCACCTTTTTTCCCAGTTGGCAAAACACCTCTGGTAGTCTGTTTTCGGGATCGCCTTCATGGCCATCTTCGATTCCACTTTGATCTCTTCTATGCTCTGAAATTTCCAACCTTTTAACTTTTTTTTTAGCTTTCCAAAAAGGAAGAAGTCGCAGGGGGCCAAATCGTGACTGTAGGGGGGTTGGGGGAACTCGGAGGTTGAGTGGTCTTGCAGGAACTTCGAGCTTTTGAGGGCTGTGTGCGCCGGCGCGTTATCGTGGTGGATCCACGACTTACTCCTCCACAGCTCCGGCCATTTCTGCCTGATCGCTTCCCTCAATCGCCTCAAAACTCCCAGGTAGGAATCAGCAGTTATTGTAGAGCCTTGTTGTTTGAATTTATGATGAACGATGCCTTGGTAGTCGAAGAACACCGTCAACATGACCTTGACTTTGCTGGGAGCCTTCCTCGCTTTCTTTGGTCTCGGCTCAATTTTGAAGCGCCACTCCGATGCCTGTTGGGTAATTTACGAATCAAAGCCGTAAATCCATGTTTCATCTCCAGTAATGACCCTCTTCAGCAATTCGGAGTCGTCGGTTGTCGCTTCGAGATTGAGACTGGCCGTTTCTTTCCGGGCGTTCTTTTGATCAAAAGTCAAATTTTTGGGAACGAGTACGGCGTTGAGTCTTCTCACTCCCAAAATGTCCTTCATTATCGATTGAGTCGACCCGAATGATATCCCCGCTTCTTCGGTGACCTCCCTGACAGTTATTCGTCGGTCTTCACGCACCAGTTCCAACACCTTGTCCACCTTTTCAGACGTGGTTGATGTGGACGGTCTCCCGGAACGCTCGTTGTCGGAGGTCTCTTCCCGACCCTCCTTGAAGCGCTTGTACCACTCGAAAACTCGTCTTCGGTTCATGACGGCATCCCCGTAGGCTGTTTGCAACATCCAAAAAATTTTAGCACCCTTAAATCCGTTTTTCACACAGAACTCGATGCAAATTCGTTGATCCTCCATTACGGTGGCTAACGAAATCGAAGCACGGGCAAAATGGCTTCACTTCGAACAGCCGCTGCTCGCGCTGTTGTAGCGCGTGATTTTTGAAAATTGACAGGTCTCCAAGCCAAAGGCGACGCTTGCGTTTGCCACAAACCGGGAGACATTTTTTGAGTTTTCAGGATTTTATGAGCAAAGTTTCGAAACTTTATGATCAGAGTAGTATTGTTACTGTTTACATTTTATTGTATAATTTAGAACAATTTTAGAATAGAATTGAAAATACTCCATTCAGACGTCATCTCGCACTGGCCATCACTGCCTGTTCTACTCGAGGCACGGCTAGACAGCTCGACAAGAGGATCCCTAGGACGATCCATAGGTACCTTCCCCATGGAAGAAGAAATGTCATAGTGCCATCCCTTTTTCTGCCAGTATCTGTCCCCTCGGTCTTTGATGTTTCTTTATTGACTCCAGATGTTAGATTGTTTGGTGACTCAGCCTGAAGATGGTCCAATTGATGAATTAAATTGATCATTTATATTGCCACGTGGAAAATTAGGGAAAATAAAAACTTCAGGAGGAAACAAAATTTATTTCAGGCAAGTACAAACTATGAATGGTAAACAAAAGATAAGCCACGAGGGAAATTTACAGAGTAGCAAAATATAAACATAAAAATGACCACTCTGTTAATAAAAATAATAAAATTAATAAATACTTTGTTACATAGCTTCTTCCCTATGGGAGCTGTGTCCCACAGCTAGCAATTATTGTAGATACTGACGTGGATTTGACGTGCTTCTGCCAAGGATTCCATCGAAGTCTTGGAACTTTGTCCCTAGTACCTTTGCGTCCATTTTTTTGCGGCGTTAAGAGCGGCTTTGTCGTCGTATCGTCGTCTATAGGGACATCGTCATCTTGGAAGGAAGTTTTGGCTTTGACACGGCGGTGGAATCCTGGAGCCAGTCTCTAAAAATGTGGATTACAGCACCCATGGCTTTAAATTCTTCTCGGCGATCTTCAGTTTGTCTTCCCTAACTTACCCAGCATCTCCACCAAAATGCCACGCGGAAAATTAGGAAAGACAAAAACTTCAGAAGGAGACAAAATTTATTTCAGGCAAGTAAAAACTATGAATTGTAAACAAAAGATAAGCCACGAGGGAAATTTACAGAGTCGCAAGATATAAACATAAAAATTACCACTCTGTTAATAAAAAATAATAAAATTAATAAATACTATGTTACATAAATATTATTAATAAATACTATGTTACATAGCTTCTTCCCTATGGGAGCTGTGACCCACAGCTAGCAATTATTGTAGATACTGAAGTGGATTTGACGTGCTTCTGCCAAGGATTCCATCGAAGTCTTGGAACTTTGTCCCTAGTACCTTTGCGTCCTTTTTCTTGCGGCGTTAAGAGCGGCTTCGTCGTTGTATCGTCGTCTATAGGGACATCGTCATCTTGGAAGGAAGTTTTGGCTTTGACACGGCGGTGGAATCCTGGAGCCAGTCTCTAAAAATGTGGATTACAGCACCCATGGCTTCAAATTCTTCTCAGCGATCTTCAGTTTGTCTTTCCCAACTTACCCAGAATCTCCACCAAAATGTCACTTGGAAAATTAGGGAAGACAAAAACTTAAGGAGGAGACAGAATTTATTTCAGGCAAGGACAAACTATGAATTGTAAACAAAAGATAAGCCACGAGGGAAATTTACAGAGTCGCAAGATATAAACATAAAAATGACCACTCTGTTATTAAAAAATAATAAAATTAATAAATACCATGTTACGTAAATGAAATAATAAATACTATGTTACAATATGGATTACTCTATGTATGTTATAAATCGTCAAAAACGAATTCTATAAGAGAGAAAATATTTAGCAAATATTATTTTGTATTATGCAAATATTAACCACATATATAAATATAACTCTACTAATACCATTCTGTTAGATGAAGCCGCCATGACGATGACAGACCTAGACGCACATTTCCAAAGCCTTCTCTTGCGGCGACGGCTAATTCTTTTGGTAGACGTGGACCAAACTTTGATACACTCTTGGCCAGGAGATAGACAAGCTGATTTCCCTGGAAGTTTTAAAATACAAATCGAACAGGAAGAACGTACAGTAGTGGTTCGTCCAAATGTACAGGAATTTTTGGACGAATTAAAGCAACATTTTGATTTACGCATTTGTACATTAGGGACATTGAAATATATAAAAGAAATTCTAGAAATTATCGATCCTCATAGAAAGTATTTTAAATCTATTGTAACGCGAGAATATTTCAAGAAACCGAAATCGAAACTTGAGTATTTACTCGTGATGAAGAAATGGATCAACATGGTGTACATCATCGACGACAAACCAGAAGTTTGGCGCAATCCCAGAAATCTGCGAGTTGTCTCCGTCTACAAAGGTCCATCAAACAATCCTGACGGAATAAAAACATATTTGATAGACAATGCTCTTCCACTAATAAAAAGATCTCTTTTGAAAATCTATTCTGAGCATTATCGTTTAGTAAAAAAGATTACTAATCTGGGAGCTCGCTTGGTAATGGAAAACATACTTCCAAAAATACTTGACGATCAAAAAGTTGCGATAGATTCCACAGTGGATCCACTGTACCGAACTATCGTTCAATTCCTGCTCATCAGGTTTGGAGCCACGCTGGTTGAGCCTGGCGCTGAGGACAAGACAATTTTGGTTTCTGATTCCGAGGCTGTTGAAGACGTTGTGCGAGTTGTTCCATCCTACTGGGTGCTGCTGTGTGCCCAGGCCCTGGAGAATGTCCAGGACCAACTTCCAAAACCTGGCGTGAATTATGATAAGCGGTTTGTTCTTGAAATGTTTGCCTCGTATTTCTTGGTGATTCAAAGTAACAAATCTCCTTTTCAACAAGTCGATAAACTCTTCAAATCTAAAAATCTTTTACAATCTTAGAATTTTTCTTTGCTATCGATATATTTTAAATATTCCAAAATAAGCTATTATGAATATCACAAATTATTACTTTGTATTTTTATGCAAATACTATATTCAAAATATCAATTTATGTGTGTGTGTGTGTGTGTATTTAGCTCATATAAAATTACCATTGTATTTACTTTTTAGAACCTTTTGTGAATATAATAAATAAATGCAAAGTTTTAACAATATTTCTGTGTGTGGCTTTTCTGATGGTATAAACAATGGTCGAGGTATATAGGAACATGTATGCGGCATTAGCTTCATTGTAATAAATGAAATACATATTTGCACATTGTAAATCGCATAGCCCAAAAGATCGGTATATAATAAATAGAGCTTAAACTCAAATGAACAAAATCTGGTGCTACGAGTATATGGCTTATTTATGTTCCCAGTCAGAGAGTTCTGCTTAGAAAAGTTAAAATATTATTTCACAGAATTTTATGAAATGATTTATTTTACAAATAATATTTAAAAAAGAATTTTATTCACAATATGAATAATCCATCCGCACTTTGACAATGTTTTTTACAAGGTTGTCCCAAAAGTTGGTAAACAATTGTAAAAAAAAAAAATTGAAATACCAATATTATTCACCAATATGTATAATGTCTTTGTATTATATATAAATTAATTGTATTATTGTGTATTAGCCGTAACAATATTATTCGCCATGATGTATAATGTCTTTGTATTATATATAAAGTAATTGTATTATTGTGTATTCGCCGTAATAATATTATTCGCCATGTAATAAGAAAAACGTTTCAAGAAAAATACGAACTTTTGGGACAACCGTAAAGTACAAACAGAATAGCTTAAACAGAAAGCTACACATCCTACAAGTAAAGTTCCAATTCAAATCCTCACAATGATCCAAATGTCTACCTAACTCAATACCACATCATGGCTGAACTTCCTATATCTGCTGTTTTTATGAATTATCTCAATTTTTTTATTTATAAAAAATATCCCAGTTTTTTTTTCATACTTTTATTTTGTATCTTTTCTCGGATTTACCTTTACAAATCTGTTTATGAGCTCAATTGTCTTAATTAGGTTTTTTTTTATATAAATTTCATTTTCAATTATTGTGAATAGCTTTTACTTTTTTTAATCTTAATTTTCAGATACTCCATGATAAATCCATGTACAAGTATTCATGTATCTCGTGCTTTAGATGTCATACTAAATTCGAAAAATCGCGTGAGAACGCCCTTGCAACCTCAGAACAATCTTTAATTCCTCGCTAAATTCTTTATTTTTATTTATTTCTCCTGACGAAGACAAAATATTTTTGTCGAAACATTGAGAAAATAAAAAACTCAAACTGGCCTAAGTGTATTTTTCACAGAAATATGAATGCCGGCCTGACAGCCTCTATATTCAGGATAAGCATCCATGTAGTAGTCCTTGTAGTAATCCATGTAGTAGTCCTGGCAGTAATCCATGTAGTAGTCCTGGCAGTAATCCATGTAGTAGTCCTTGTAGTAATCCATGTAGTAGTCCTTACAGTTATCCATGTAGTAGTCCTTGTAGTAATCCATGTAGTAGTCCTGGCAGTAATCCATGTAGTAGTCCTGGCAGTAATCCATGTAGTAGTCCTGGCAGTAATCCATGTAGTAGTCCTGGCAGTAATCCATGTAGTAGTCCTTGTAGTAATCCATGTAGTAGTCCTTGCAGTAATCCATGTAGTAGTCCTGGCAGTATTCCATGTAGTAGTCCTTGTAGTAATCCATGTAGTAGTCCTTGCAGTAATCCATGTAGTAGTCCTGGCAGTAATCCATGTAGTAGTCCTTGCAGTAATCCATGTAGTAGTCCTGGCAGTAATCCATGTAGTAGTCCTGGCAGTAATCCATGTAGTAGTCCTGGCAGTAATCCATGTAGTAGTCCTGGCAGTAATCCATGTAGTAGTCCTGGCAGTAATCCATGTAGTAGTCCTTGTAGTAATCCATGTAGTAGTCCTTGCAGTAATCCATGTAGTAGTCCTGGCAGTAATCCATGTAGTAGTCCTTGTAGTAATCCATGTAGTAGTCCTTGCAGTAATCCATGTAGTAGTCCTGGCAGTAATCCATGTAGTAGTCCTTGTAGTAATCCATGTAGTATCCTTGCAGTAATCCATGTAGTAGTCCTGGCAGTAATCCATGTAGTAGTCCTTGTAGTGAATCCATGTAGTATCCTGGCAGTAATCCATGTAGTAGTCCTTGTAGTAATCCATGTAGTAGTCCTGGCAGTAATCCATGTAGTAGTCCTGGCAGTAATCCATGTAGTAGTCCTGGCAGTAATCCATGTAGTAGTCCTGGCAGTAATCCATGTAGTAGTCCTGGCAGTAATCCATGTAGTAGTCCTGGAAGTAATCCGTGTAGTAGTCCTTGTAGTAATCCATGTAGTAGTCCTTGTAGTAATCCATGTAGTAGTCCTGGCAGTAATCCATGTAGTAGTCCTGGCAGTAATCCATGTAGTAGTCCTTGTAGTAATCCATGTAGTAGTCCTGGCAGTAATCCATGTAGTAGTCCTGGCAGTAATCCATGTAGTAGTCCTGGCAGTAATCCATGTAGTAGTCCTGGCAGTAATCCATGTAGTAGTCCTGGCAGTAATCCATGTAGTAGTCCTGGAAGTAATCCATGTAGTAGTCCTTGTAGTGAATCCATGTTTAAGAAATTTCTTTTCCTCCAATTTACTCAGACTATTATAGTCAGCTTGATTGTCTTTATTATTTTTTCCTGTTTATAAATTTAATATTACCATTAAGATTCTATTACTGTTTTCCTGCATGTATCTTACATTTCTGCTCGGTGAAACTGTATAAGACTAAATGGTCTTAATAAAGCTTTTTGTTGTTGTTATTTTATTTATAAAATATGTATATTCCAATTATTATTATTCCCTTTTGTTTTAAAATATATTTGTTCTCTAGATTTTTTTACCTATTTAAAATTTTACAGCAGTGTATGGAAACATGAAATAATACGCGGCCTCTGGAGAACAGTTTTGTTCCCCGAGTAAGTTTGGCGAGTGGCTACAGGAAATATTGGAATAAATATATTGATCCAAGATAGGATTTTTTTTAAACAATAATATACGAGGGGCAACTCCATAAGTGATTACATAAGTGATGCCTAAGGTATAATTGAACAACCTAAAAACCCAATTTTTGTATTTCTCAATATAATTCCCATTAACTAAAATACACCCATTTAGATTTTAAGGAAAAAATACCTTCGAAAAAAAATATGTTTTGGCTCAAGACTGTAAAACGGTCTTCAAAGCTTGGAGAGATTCTGGCTTCATCTTCTCTCTCTCAGACAAGTCTGGCGACCAACTACAAGCACCATCTTGGTATCGAGGTGAGCAACGCCAGGCATCACAAAGAATTTTAAGTTTGAATTTCCACACGGTCATAAACTGCGATTGCTTGCCGAGAGGAGCGCGAAGTCTTTGTCAATGGTACTTCAGGTCAATCCATGGTACAATGAGGAAGTTGAAGCCCAATTAAACACTACCATCTCTGAATGATACCAAGATGTGAATTTAAATCTCTCTGCAATATAGTGTAGCAAGAAGACTTGAAATCCATGGTACAATAAGAGGAAGTTGAAGCCCAAATAAACATTACCCACTCTGAATGATACCAAGATGAGAATTTAAATCTCTCTGCAATATATTGCAGCAAGAAGACTTGAAATCCATGGTACAATAAGAGGAAGTTGAAGCCCAAATAAACATTACCCACTCTGAATGATACCAATTTGAGAATTTAAATCTCTCTGCAATATATTGTAGCAAGAAGACTTGAAATATATATTTATTTGTAACCCCAACAACAAACATAGTTAACACAAATCCACAACTAAAATGAACGCCAATCTATAAACACAAACACCACATATATATATTTAAAAAAGATGCATATATTGAATTTATAATTATTTTATGGGGGGTCGGTGGAAGGCTGGTTAAACCGTTTGGTTTTCGACCACTACGACCCGGGTTCGATTCCCGCATTGGGCACTTTTTTTTCTGAATTAAAAAAAAATGCTTCAATGACCCCCGATTCTTACAAAAGTCCAACCCCACCAGCGAGTGCGAGTAACCAAACGGGGCTCTGGCACATTTGTAAGTGCAAAGTCGAACTGCCTTTCACATGTGTACTAGGGATAAGCAAATATATATATATTTTATTGTTCCAATATTTCGAGGGGCAACTCGCCTCTTTTTATCGAGGATGTTTGTGTTTTTCACTAAAACATGCGAGCACGCGTAAACCACTCTCGTTCTACAAGGCCAATGAAAGAATTGTATCTTTGATTTAAATATTACATTCAGTAGATATACAGCTAATAATTATATTTAATATTATAGATTATTATTTTATCTATGAAAGAGAGAGAGAGATTTATATACAACACTGTAATTGTATATAATTGTGTGTATACATATTAATTCTAAATTAATGATAAAATTTTGAAAGCGAATAATTGAGTAAATTAAAAGTATATGCATAGTTATTTACAAATATTTGATATGAATTCTTTATACATTTCTGGAATACATGCACAACACAATTATGTCATCATATACTCTGTGCAAAACATTCAAACAAATATTAAACTAATGAGCTAATATATCACACTATATTATTTTCAATTTTAAATAAAAATTAGGATATAAAAATAAATTAAACAGTAGCTATGCGTTTCTCTATTCGTGCAAAGTGAAATAGTCATAGGTATGTCTGTAGAAGGATTGTAAAGATCCGAAATCTTGTACTTTGTACAAATAAAGAAACGCATTTCTACTGTTCACATTCTTTTTTTATACTTTAGAGAAATTTTATAATAAAATTGAATAAAGTCCATGCAGACGTCATCTCGAACTGGCCATCACTGCCTGTTCTACTCGAGGCAGGGCTAGACAGCTCGACAAGAGGACCCCTAGGACGACCCATAGGTACCTTCCATGGAAGAAGAAATGTCATAGTGTCATCCCCTTTTCTGCCAGCATCTGTCCCATCGGTTTTTGATGCTTTACCATTGACTCCAGATGTTAGATTGTTTGGTGACTCAGCCTGAAGATGGTCCAATTGATGAATTAAATTTACCATTTATATTGATTACTCTATGTATGTTATAAATCGTCATAAACGAATTCTATAAGAGAACATATTTAGAAAATATTATTTTGTATTTATGCAAATAATAACCATATATATAAACATAACTCTACTAATATCATTCTGTTAGATGAAGCCGCCATGACGATGACAGACCTAGACGCACATTTCCAAAAGCTTCTCTTGCGGCGACGGCTAATTCTTTTTGTAGACGTGGACCAAACTTTGATACACTCTTGGCCAGGAGATAGACAAGCTGACATTCCTGGAAGTTTTAAAATACAATTCGACCAGGAAGAACGTACAGTAGTGGTTCGTCCAAAGGTACAGGAATTTTTGAACGAATTAGCACCACATTTTGATATGAACATTTGTACATTAGGAAAATTCAAATATATAGAAGAAATTTTAAAAATTATCAACCCTGATAAAAGTTATTTTAATTCTATTGTAACGCGAGAAAATTTGAAGGATCAGACGTCGAAACTTGAGGTTTTACTTGTGCTGAAGAAATGGAACAACATGATGTACATCGTTGACGACCAATCAAAAGTTTGGGGCCATCCCAGAAATCTGCGAGTTGTCTCCGTCTACGATGGCCCATCAAACAATACTGACGGAATGGAAACACATTTGATAGACAATGCTCTTCCACTAATAAAAAGATCTCTTTTAAAAATCTATGATCAGTATTATCGTTTAGTAAGAAAGATTACTGATCTGGAAACTAGCTTGGTAATGGACACCATACTTGCAAAAATACTTGACGATCAAAAAGTTGCGATAGATTCCACAGTGGATCCACGGTACCGAACTTCCGTTCAGTTCCTTCTCATCAGGTTTGGAGCCACGCTGGTTGAGCCTGGCGCTGAGGACAAGACAATTTTGGTTTCTGATTCTGAGGCTGTTGAAGGCGTTGTGCGTATTGTTCCATCCTACTGGGTGCTGCTGTGTGCCCAGGCCCTGGAGAATGTCCAGGTCCAGCCTCCAGTACCTGGCGAGAATTATGATAGGAACCTTGTTCTTGAAATGTTTGACTCGTATGTCAAGGTGATTAAAAGTAACAAATCTCCTTTTCAACAAGTCGATAAACTCTTCAAATCTAAAAATCTTTTACAATATTAGAAATTTTCTTTGCTATCGATATATTTTAAATATTCCAAAATAAGCTATAGTATTATGAATATCACAAATATTTACTTTGTAATTTTATGCAAATACTATATTCAAAATATCAATTTATATGTATATATTTAGCTCATATAAAATTACCATTGTATTTACTTTTTAGAACCTTTTGTGAATATAATAAAATGCAAAGTTTTAACAATATTTCTGCGTGGCTTTTCTGATGGTATATACAATGGTCCACATCGAGGTATATAGGAACACGTATGCGGCATTAGCTTCATTTTAATGAATGAAATACATATTTGCACATTGTATATCGCATAGCCCAAAAGATCGGTATATACAAGGTGGGATCAATAAATAAGGTGAATTATAATTTATTTTAAAAAATAAGAACGATATTAAAAATTAGGACTTGATTTATTCAAAATAATCACCTTGGCTTTCTATACATCGTCTCCATCGTTCTGGCAACTTGTAAATAACCTCTTCATAGGCACTCTTAGGAAGCGTGTGAAAAAAATCTTGCACCACTTTCTGGACATCTTCATCCGAGTCAAATCGCTTTCCCTTTAACTCCTTCTTTAGTAGTCTAAAAAGGAAAGTCAGAGGGGGCTAGGTCTGGACTATATGCAAGATGTTCTAAAACTTCAAAACCTAATTTAATGATTGTAGATACAGTTTTACATGATGTATGCGGCCTGGCATTATCATGAAGGAAGAGAACACCTTTACTAAGCTTCCCTCTTCTTTTGTTTCTTATACCGGGCTTTAGCCTTTTTACAAGAAAGTCACAATAAAGGTCGCTGTTCATACGTTGCCTTGAGGATAAAAAATCAAGACAGATTGGTCCATCAACCTCCCAAAAATTTGTTAACAAAACTTTACCGCCGAACGTTGAGACCTGAGGAACATGTAATTCGTCCATTTTTGAACTCGTTAACCCATTTATATATATATATTTTTTGAGACAAACCAGACTCACCATAGATATTTTTCATTCTTTGGCATATTTGATATGTTTGAATACCTTGTGCATTCAAGAAACGAATAACTGCACATTGTTCAAGCGTGGTGCAATCCTTCAAGGGAGCTTCCATTTTAGTTTATTTATAAGTCTCGCGCCACGCCTGGGAAAAAAAGAACAGAACACCTCAAATAGTCTCTCGGTGTTATATTTTAATATTCTGTGGTGTAAATTATTTTTGCTTTTTTAATTTCTAAGAAATAAGATAATTCAACTTATTTATTGATCCCCTTTGTAATAAATAGAGCTTAAACTCAGATGAGCAAAATCTGGTGCAACGAGTATATGGCTTATTTATGTTCCAAATCAGAGAGTTCTGCTTAGAAAAGCTAAAAAAATATTCCGCAGAGTTTTATAAAATGATTTCTTTTACAAATAATATTTAAAAAAGAATTTTATTCACAATATGAATAATCCATCCGCACTGACAATGTTTTTTACAAGGTTTTCCCAAAAGTTGGTAAACACTTGCAAAAAAAAAATTAAAATACCAATATTATTCACCATTATGTATAATGTCTTTGTTTTATATATAAAGTAATTGTATTATTGTGTATTCGCCGTGACAATATTATTCGCCAAGTAATAAGAAAAACGTTTCAAGAAAAACACGAACTTTTGGAACAACCTTAAAGTAGAAACAGAATAGCTTAAACAGAAGCTAGACATCCTACAAGTAAAGTTCCAATTCAAATCCTCACAATGATCCAAATGTCTACCTAACTCAATACCACATCATGGCTGAACTTCCTATATCTGCTGTTTTTATGAATTATCTCAATTCTTTTATTTATAAAAAATATCCCAGTGTTTCTTTTTTTTTCATACTTTTATTTTGTATCTTTTCCTCGAATTTACCCTTACAAATCTATGAGCTTAATTGTCTTAATTAGGTTTTCTTTTATATAAATTTCATTCTCAATTATTGTGAATAGCTTTTACTTTTTTAATCTTAATTTTCAGATACTCCATGATAAATCCATGTACAAGTATCCATGTATCTCGTGCTTTAGATGCCATACTTGTTAGAAATGTGAAATTTATAGAGTCACTGTTTCATCCCAAGTTGACCTTCGGCACATGTACACTGAGGCGGCGCCACCATATACCATGTGTGACGTCACTACTTACCCCTACTTCCTGCCTGCCTGCTGCTGGCTGTTTACAACTGTCATTCTATCCCTTTTTTGATTTTCTCTAAACTTGTATAACCAATAAATCAATTGGGACTCTGCTTTAACGAGTCTTTCGTTAATATTTCCAATAGGTTATGGGTCCTGACTACGCCCCAAATTTGAAGAAGCAAACCTAAAGTGAAACTGCTAAGCCTAACTCGTGCTAAATATGACGCACCTTGAGAATCAAGTCCGCCAGTTCAAAGGCGAAAACTTCTCCCTTTGGAAATTTCAGTTCCGATTACTATTAGAGCAAAATCAACTTTTGGATATCGTGGACGGCAAAGAAATCAAACCAGAGGTAAGTGACGCTACCTCTGCTATACAGGATGCATGGCACGCCAAAGATATCAAAGCCCGAATGCTTATATCACAGGCACTTGAATTAAGATATCTAGAACCTTTGATGTCCTGTAAAACTGCCGCTCAAATGTGGACAAGGCTCATGTCCATCCACGAACAGAGATCAGAGATCGCAATTGGCATGTTGTGGCAACAATTTTTTGACGCCCGAATGTCGTCATCAGAGGATGTCAGCAGCTATATCGCCAAGATTGAAAATCTTAGTGCAAGAATTCAGGATGCAGGAGGAACGATTACAGATGACCAGAAAGTGGCAAAGATAATAAACTCTCTTCCTTCGAGCATGCGGTATTTCATCCCAGCATGGGAGTCTCAAGCGCCGATTACGCAGACTCTAGAGAACTTATCAGCACGTCTTCTGATTGAAGAATGTAGAAACCAGCAGGCCGATTCCTCGCAAGGTACAGCATTCTACCAACAGACTAAACCAAGAATCAAAGAAGATAACATAAAGAAGTCTGATTCAGGAAAGATATCAGAACTAAAGAAAAAGACTGAATGCCATTATTGTCACAAGATTGGTCATTGGTCACGGGAATGTCGGAAACGGATTGCCGACCAGCAGAAGAAAAACGAGAAGCGGAAGAACCAAGCAGGAGATTGTGATCACAAAGGTTTCAACGCTGATACCATCCTAAAGTGGAATGATTGCGACATAGGGTGGGCAGATAGCGGAGCTAGCTGCAGCATGACCTTCCGACGTGAATGGTTCAAGTCCTTCACTCCGATCCACAACGATCATAGAATATACCTTGGAGACAACACTTCCGTCCTTGCAGAAGGTACAGGTGACATTGAAATCCTTGCCATGGTGAATGGAGAATGGATTACAACATCAATCAGGAATGTGCTCTACTCTTCGAAGCTCAAGAAAAATTAGTTCAGCCTGGGAGTGTGCACTGAAAAGGGATACCGAGTAGACATCGACAAGGATGAGCTGCGCATCTACTCAAGAAAAGATCTGAAAGCAGTTGGACAACGCCAAGATGGGCTCTACAAGATGATGTTCCGAGTTACTTCATCTTCACAAGGATTTTCTGCAAAGATCAACAACCTCCAACTGTGGCACGAAAGACTAGCACACATCTCACTCACCACTATTCGAGAAATGGCCAAGAAAGGATTGATCAACGGTTTGCAACCCGAGGACATAAAAGAAGACGATTTCTTCTGTCAAGGCTGCCAAGAAGGAAAAGCTCACAGAAAGCCTAGTCATTTGTCTGAAACAAAGGAGTACAATCCTGGTGAGTTCATTCTAAGTGATATCTGCGGCCCTATGCCAACACAATCAATAGGAGGATCACTTTATTTCATTTTATTCAAAGATTATTCCAGTGGCTTTCGCCATATAGATTTAATTAGACACAAATCCGATATTTTACACAAATTTGAAAACTTTGCTAGATTCAGTTATAATCAAACAGGCAATAAAATTAAAGTGATTAGAACCGATAATGCACTAGAATATACCAGTAAAGATTTCACAAATACTTGCAGAAAGTTCGGAATAGTGCATGAATTGTCAGCTCCATATGTTCACGAACAGATAGGGCGCGTAGAACGAGACAATAGAACTATTGTCGAAGCAGCTCGATCGATGCTGTGCGCACGAAATCTTCCCGAAGAACTTTGGGCAGAAGCTTGCAATACTGCAACCTTCATTCTAAACCGAACATTCACTAAACAAGCTCCCAATACCACACCCTATGAACTCTTTTTCGGAAGAAAAGTTAGTTTATATAATCTAAAGATTTTCGGCTGTGAAGCATGGTTGCATACACCTAAAGAACATAGAAGGAAATGGGATAAGAAATCACAAAAGATGATTTTCTTAGGGTACGATAAAACATGCACTAACTTTCGACTCTGGAACCCTTCTACTAGAAAGATTTCTATCTCTAAAGATGTTACTTTTAACGAGACAAAACTCCAAGATTACGAACTAGAGGGAGAAAATCTCATCCCAATAAACCTAGACATTGACCTTGATCCGCCGGCACCAACGACCGAGGATGAATCACCTACAGCGCTACGGTTTCCCACGCCGCCGGGATTCCACCCGATGATAACTCGATCTAAAAAGAAAGCAGATTCTTGTAACTACCATTTTGTCGATGAGCCTTCAACCTATAAAGATGCTATGGAAAGTCCAAATGCCGAAAAATGGTTGGATGCAATGAAAGAAGAAATAAAAGCGTTAGAGTCTAATAACACATGGTCACTCGAAACCCTACCAGACGGATATAAGCCAATAGGAAGCAAATGGGTTTATAAGCTAAAATCCCATCCCAACTCTACGGCACCTAAATTTAAGGCTAGACTTGTAGCTAAGGGTTACACACAAAGGAAGAACGTAGACTATTTCGACACCTTCAGTCCTGTTGTCAGATATGATTCACTTCGAGTGTTACTAGCAAACGCGGCATCAGAAAGAATGTTCTTAAAACAATTTGACGTAAAGACTGCATTTTTATATGGTGACCTAGACGAAGTCATATACTTAGAACAACCAAAAGGTTTCTCTCAAGGACACAATTTTGTTTGTAAACTACAAAAGAGTCTATATGGACTGAAACAATCGTCCAGAAATTGGAATAGGAAGTTTAAATCCTTCTTAGAGAAACACAAT
Source organism: Cordylochernes scorpioides (assembly GCA_030710605.1). Taxonomy (NCBI): domain Eukaryota; kingdom Metazoa; phylum Arthropoda; class Arachnida; order Pseudoscorpiones; family Chernetidae; genus Cordylochernes; species Cordylochernes scorpioides. Next base: position 78,561,464 of record CP092874.1, read on the forward strand.
TTTTTTCAATCTAATGCAGATCAATGTGTTTTCACCGGAACTATTAACGACACTCAAATGATCCTTGCTCTTTACGTCGATGATGGACTTCTCATGTCTCGGAACAAGGACGATATCGATTCTATCGTCCAGGAACTATCTCACGAGTTCAATATAACGTCTAGAGATGCAGATTATTTCGTAGGACTTCAGATTGAACAATCAGAGGATAGATCGAAGATCTATATCCACCAATCTTCATACATAAACAAGATTTTAGATAAATTCAACATGATTGATTGCAAACCCGCAGCAGTACCCATGGACCCGAGTACAGTCCTAACTAAAGCTGATTGCCCAGACTTAGATAAAAATGGAAATTCACCAAAATTTCCTTACAGAGAAGCCGTAGGCTCACTAATGTTTGCCTCTTCTGTTTCTAGACCGGACATAGCTTTTGCAACATCACAGTTAAGTAAATACCTTGACAACCCAGGACAGACACACTGGACAGCAATTAAAAATGTATTTCGCTACTTGAAAGCAACACCACAATTAGGAATATTGTACGCTAGCCATCATGAGTTAACAGGTTACTCAGATAGCGATTATGCTAGGGACATTGATTCAAGGAAAAGTACTACAGGTTACATCTTCATGTTAAACCATGGTGCTGTTTCATGGTCAAGCCAAAAGCAATCGACAGTTGCCCTCTCGACAACAGAAAGTAAATATATTGCTGCCTGTACTGCTACTAAAGAAATGGTCTGGCTACGCAGACTTCTTAAGGATATCGGGATTAAGATGGACAGACCCACAGTACTCAACATGGATAATCAAGCAGCCATAAAGCTAGTGCAGAATCCCGAGTTCCATAAGAGAACGAAGCACATTGATGTACGATATCACTACATTCGTACTAAACAGGAAGATGGTGAGCTGATCACAAGATATGTCAGCACTCTTCAGCAGACGGCTGACCTCCTGACGAAACCTTTGGGACCGAAACACTTCAGGCGGCTCCTAGAAAACTTGAACGTTATAAATTTCAAGAGGGAGTGTTAGAAATGTGAAATTTATAGAGTCACTGTTTCATCCCAAGTTGACCTTCGGCACATGTACACTGAGGCGGCGCCACCATATACCATGTGTGACGTCACTACTTACCCCTACTTCCTGCCTGCCTGCTGCTGGCTGTTTACAACTGTCATTCTATCTCTCTTTTGATTTTCTCTAAACTTGTATAACCAATAAATCAATTGGGACTCTGCTTTAACGAGTCTTTCGTTAATATTTCCAATAATACTAAATTCGAAAAATCGCGTGAGAACGCTCTTGCAACCTCAGAACAATTTTTAATGCCTTGCCAAATGCTTTTATTTTTATTTATTTCTCCTGATGAAGACAAAAGATTTTTGTCGAAACGTTGAGAAAAATAAAAAAACTCCAACTGGCCAAAGTGTATTTTTCACAGAAATATGAATGCCGGCCTGACAGCCTCTATATTCAGGATAAGCACCCATGTTGTTTGGTTTCTTCAAGGAATCGGGCTACGATGGTGAACACTTCTTTATTTAAGAACGGAACTTTCTAACTAACTGACAACATCCAATTGTCTCTATATATATCCTAACTCGAGCTGTCTATATGCAAAACCACATTTACATATTTACATCTGAATATTTACAATTACGTCACACATGTAGTAGTCCTGGCAGTAATCCATGTAGTAGTCCTGGCAGTAATCCATGTAGTAGTCCTGGCAGTAATCCATATAGTAGTCCTGGCAGTAATCCATGTAGTAGTCCTGGCAGTAATCCATGTAGTAGTCCTGGCAGTAATCCATGTAGTAGTCCTGGCAGTAATCCATGTAGTAGTCCTGGCAGTAATCCATGTAGTAGTCCTGGCAGTAATCCATGTAGTAGTCCTGGCAGTAATCCATGTAGTAGTCCTGGCAGTAATCCATGTAGTAGTCCTGGCAGTAATCCATGTAGTAGTCCTGGCAGTAATCCATGTAGTAGTCCTGGCAGTAATCCATGTAGTAGTCCTGGCAGTAATCCATGTAGTAGTCCTGGCAGTAATCCATGTAGTAGTCCTGGCAGTAATCCATGTTTAAGAAATTTCTTTTCCTCCAATTTACAAAACTATTTATTAGCTTGATTGTCTTTATTAATTTTATCTGTTGATAAATTTCATATTACCATTAAAGTTCTATTACTGTTTTCCTGCATGTACCCTACATTTCTGTGCTCGGAGAATCTGTATAAGAATTATTAGTCTTAACAAAGCTCTTTATTGTTATTGTACTACTCTGATCAAAAGGTTTCGACACTTTGCTCATAAGTTGAAAAAAACTTTATTATTCTACCAAATTCAAATTGTCCCCTTCAAAGTAGTCCCCGTTGGCCGCGATGCACTTCAGCCACCTTTTTTTCTAGTCGGCAAAACACCTCTGGTAATCTGTTTTCGGGATCGCCTTCATGGTCTTCTTCGATTCCACTTTGATCTCTTCTATGCTCTGAAATTTCCGACCCTTTAACTTTTTTTGAGCTTTCCAAAAAGTAAGAAGTCGCAGGGGGCGAAATCGGGACTGTAGGGGGGATGGGGGACACAGAGGTTGAGTGGTCCTGCAGGAACTTCGAGATTTTGAGGGCTGTGTGCGCCGGCGCGTTATCGTGGTGGAGTATCCACGACTTGCTCCTCCACAGCTCCGGCCGTTTCTGCCTGATGGCTTCCCTCAATCGCCTTAAAACTCCCAGGTAGGAGTCAGCAGTTATTGTAGAGCTTTGTTGTTGAAATTCATGATGAACGATGCCCTGGTAGTCGAAGAACACCGTCAACATGACCTTGACTTTGCCAGGAGCCTTCCTCGTTTTCTTTGGTCTCGGCTCATTTTTGAAGCGCCACTCCGATGCCTGTTGGGTAATTTCCGAATCAAAGCCGTAAATCCATGTTTCGTCTCCAGTAATGACCCTCTTCATAAATTCGGGAACGTCGGTTGTCGCTTCGAGATTGAGACTGGCCGTTTCTTTCCGGGCGTTCTTTTGATCAAAAGTCAAATCTTTGGGAACGAGAAAGGCGTTGAGTCTTCTCACTCCCAAATTGTCCTTCATTATCGATTGAGTCGTCCCGAATGATATCCCTGCTTCTTCGGCGACCTCCCTGAAAGTTATTCGTCGGACTTCATGCGCCAGTTCCAACACCTTGTCCACTTTTTCAGGCGTGGTTGATGTGGACGGTCTCCCTGAACGCTCGTTGTCGGCGGTCTCTTCCCGACCCTCCTTGAAGCGCTTGTACCACTCAAAAACTTGTCTTCGGCTCATGACGGCAACCCCGTAGGCTGTTTGCAACATCCAAAAAAATTCGGCAACCTTGAATCCGTTTTTCACACAGAACTTGATGCAAATTCGTTGATCCTCCATTTCGGTGACTAACGAAATCGAAGCACGGGCAAAATGACTTCACTTCGAACAGCCGCTGCTCGCGCTGTTGTGCCGCGTGATTTTTGAAAATTGGCAGGTCTCCAAGCCAAGGGCGACGCTTGCGTTTGCCACAAACCGGGAGAAAATATATTGAGTTTTCGGGATTTTATGAGCAAAGTGTCGAAACTATTTGATCAGAGTAGTATTTATATGAAAATACAGGGTGTACCAGGTAAATTGGGACTAACTTTGACAGTCCATGAAACAAAAACTACTTGAGATTAAAAACTTGTTTTTTTTTTCATTACGTAGCCATATTCATGTAAAATGCAACAGTACATGTGTGCGCAGTGTAGTGATGAACAGTAACCGAGAATTTGAAAATCGAGCTGCCATCATCGTTGCTCTGCGCGCCGGAAGGAGCCCCAAAGAGATAGTGGATTTTCTTAAGTTGCCCAAAACCACTATTTATCGTGTCAAGAAGCAGTTTGATGAGGCCGACAGTAACAAAGAGGGGATAGCTACAAGGAAAAAGCACTCGCGTCGATCGGACAGGGTAAGAGGCGAAGAATTTGTCAAAAATGTCAAGGAGAAGATTGATGGAAACCCTGGGAAGAGCATGAGGGCCATAGCCAAGGAAATGGACGTTGGCTCTATGACAATTGTCAGAACTATCCATGTGGACCTTGGTCTCAAGTCTTATGCCCTTCGGAAAGGTCAGTTGCTGACTGAGAATATGAAGAATAACAGAAAAGGAAAGGCTGCTGCCCTCCTCAACAACCTGAAACACGACTCTTTTGGCATGCTAAGGTTCTTCTCTGACGAAAAGAACTTTGACGTGGACCAAAAGGTAAATCCCAGGAATGATCGCTGGATCTGTAAAGACCCCTCAGAGATACCTGTCGTGATGCACACGAAATTTCCTGCCTCCGTAATGGTCCTTGGCGTTATCAGCAGTGAAGGTGTCATGCCTCCCCATTTCTTTGAGAAGGGCCTTAGGATGAACGCTGACACCTACATCAATGTTCTGGAGACCGTTGTGAAGCCTTGGATGGACATGGTGGCCGCAGGAAGGAAGTATGTCTTCCAACAGGACTCAGCTCCAGCCCATAAGGCAAAAAAGACACAATCGTGGCTGACACTTAACGTCCCAAGTCACTGGGGTCCTGATATTTGGCCCCCTAATTCTCCAGATTGTAATCCCCTCGACTACTATGTATGGGGCGTTGTTGAGAGAGATGTCAACAAAGCTCCTCATACCACCATCCAGTCTGTCAAGAAAGCAGTTCACACGGTGATGACCCAAATGGACAAGGTCATCGTCGCCAAGGCCTGTGCTTCATTCCGCACTCGCCTCGAGACTGTTGTAGCTAATAATGGAAACTACATTGAATAAATAAAAACTATATCCTTTTATCTACTACTGTGTCAAATTTCATTCGGATATTTTAATTTTTACTTGCAAAAAATTTCAGTTAAAATACCATTGTTGAAATTCCCAATTTACCTGGTACACCCTGTATATTCCAATTTTTATTATTATTATTCTATTTTGATTTAAAATGTATTTGTTCTCTAGATATTTTACCCATTTAAAATTTTACAGCAGTTGTATAGAAACGTGAAATAATACGCGGACTCTGAAAAACAGTTTTGTTCCCCGAGTAAGTTTGGCGAGTGGCAACGGGAAATATTGGAATAAATGTATTGATCCAAGATAGGCTTTTTTCTAAACAATAATATACGAGGGGCAACTCCATAAGTGATTACATAAGTGATACCTAAGCTATAATTGAACAACCTAAAAACCCAATTTTTGTATTTCTCAATATAATTCCCATTAACTGAAATACACCCATTTAGATTTTAAGGAAAAAAATTCCCTTTGAAATAAAAAATAAAAAAATGTTTTGGCTCCAGACCGTCAAACGGTCTTCAAAGCTTGGAGAGATTCTGGCTTTCATCTTCTCTCTCTCTCAGACAAGTCTGGCGACCAACTACAAGCACCATCTTGGTATTGAGATGAGCAACGACAGACATCACAAAGAATTTGAAGTATGAAATTCCACGCGGTCATAAACTGCGATTGCTTGCCGAGGGAAGCGCGAAGTCTTTGTCAATGGTACTTCAGGTCATATGGGAGGGGTATGTATCCCCCCTGTATCCCCTGTATAAATATCCCTTATTATTGTAACTTGCTTGGAACTGATAAAGTTGAAGAAAGGCTGACGTCCCCTAGAGATAGCCATGACAACTTGGCGCCACATAACTGAACAACAGGAAAACAGGGAACAGGAAAGATCGACCTTTGGTCTTTGTAGGTGGATGTACAAAGGAGATGTACTGGGCAGTCTTATAACTGGAGACATGTCAGTACGGCTGTTTCTAGGGACGTTGACTTCTTGTCGACACTTGCCTCTAGAGTGTTCATTTCCATATCTATTCATATATATATATAGATGGAAAATTTGCCCTGCCACCTTGCCAGCAAAACACCTCTTTGGTAGATTGTGAGGATTCCATTAGATCCCGTGTGGATCTCATGGAATAAAGTCCGCCCTAGACTGACGAGGGCCATTAGTCCGAAACCATGGTCTCTAGGTGGACGCTTCTCAGTTTGCCAAAGCTGGTGTTGTGGCTTTGTCACCGACCCGAGGCCGCTAGTTGCGGCGACGGTCAATAGTCAATTTATTTTGACGAGAGAGGCGCCCTATGCCTCTCTCTCTCTCTCTCTCTCCTGTCACCTGTATCTTCTTCTGCATCTTCCACACGCTGCAACTCCTGGAGAAAGTCAGAAAAGGTCTGTGCGGCTTGGTTAGACGATGGAGGGCCCAAGACAGCCATCATACCTTGCTCGAACCTGTGGAACCTTTGGCGATCTACAAGTGTGGCCGACATTCCGAAATAACGTCGCTTCTCATTTAAACATCTTAGATATCAGAACCTGATGGAAGAATGCCCATCTCCAGTGATTATTATTGATTTTGCCGATCTTAAAATATGTGGCGTGGAATACGTGTCTTGTGAGAGATAATATCTCACTGCATCATGATGACTTCATTCAATGAAAACGTAAACTCTGCAGTTTTTTTTTCAAACTGTGGTTTTATAGAAGAGATGAACCAAATAAATGATATATTCTCACTTATTCTCTCTCTCTCTCTCTCTCTGGTCAGGATATGCTTTCTTTATTTTTAATATATATATATGTGAAAAAATAGTACAAATGTGATATTGTACTGGGATAAGGTGCATAATTATGAAAAAAAAAGGCATCTCCTTATCGTGCAATTGAAAGTTGCTGATGGCTTGCGCCATCTATCGGAATAAATATCAACTATTCTCGTTGATTTTTAATTATTCCAGAATTGGCCAAATACCCATTCTTGATTAATCAAGAAAAGCTAACCACGGACGCGTTTCGGGCTGTTGGCCCTCATCAGCGTGGTGCAAGCTGTACCTCAACGACCAAAAAAATAGGTCCTGAAAATTCATGAAACGGGTAGTTAAGGCCAGATCAGTTGCACGATAAGGAGATGCCATTTTTTCATAATATATATATATGTATGTGACAAAATAGTGGTAAATGTGGTGAGGCGAGAAATAATCACACGACGAGTTGTTAGAGCAATCATCCAGGCAGGCAGCCGAGAGAGAGCGAGCGAGACGTTATCAGCTGAACGACTGTTTTCCCTGTGTACACAACCGGGGGCTAACCAGGATAGTCGCCAGGTGGTGACGCCCCCCCCCCCCCCCCCCCCCCTCAGGAATGTGGCCAAAAAGGTCGTAAGTTAGTTGTCTAAAGTGTCTCGCTTTAGCTGCTCATCTCTCTCTCGTTGGCTGTTGGTTTGTTTTATTAATCCTGGAAGAGCATATATTATGACATGTATGTATGTATATAGAAAAGAATATAATTCCTTCAGTAAAATTATTACAAAAAGACAATTCGTTGATGAAGAGTTTCTCTTATACCACGACCATGCAAGCTTTCGGGTGTAAGAGCCCTGCAACAGGTACAATCACGATACTATATAATACACTACGGCCTGTGACTGTATAACGACACTTGAAGTTACACCGCATGAGTTTCTTTTTAACGGAATATCAAAATTTTATTTCAAGGTGAAAAATCGACTATTTCTAACCTTTTTGGATGAGGTATGAAAGGATGAATTATGAAGAGTATTGACGAACGGAAAAATAAATGTGTCCAGGGATTCCCATACCTCATCCAAAAAGGTTAGGAATAGTCAATATTTCACCTTGAAATAAATTTTGATTTTTATTGAAAAGAAACTCATGCGGTGTAACTTCAAGTGTCGTTTTACAATTACGATACTAAAACTTGAAAATTAAATGAATCCATATATTTACATACACAACTGTAGGAAGTATAAGAGAATATATGCAAATACCGATTAACATAATACAATTAAATCGTAAAACTATGGATTGCTAGTTAATACTATTGAGACTCTGTGTCATTAAAGGATACAAATCAAATTGAGATCAAAGACGCCAAATAAATATTAATAGTTATGCAATGCTATGAATGATTAGCGCGTTAATATTAACTAGAAATCCATGGTTTTATGATTCTACTGTATTATGTTAATCGGTATTTGCATATCCATCTCTCATATTTCCTAATTCTCTTTGTATATATGGATTCATTCAATTTTTAAGTTTTAGAATCGTAATTTTAACTTTCGAAGGGATGTTACACCTGAAAGTTCGTATTATCGTTATATAAAATAAATTCTTCATTTAACGGATTATAATACTTATAAAGTATATAAATACAACTTATGGAATCACAGATATCAATATACATAAACCCAATCACAACAAAAAGATCAAAGTGCTAGTGAAACTTGTATGTTAATAATAAGCACAAAGAACTAAATACAATTCAATATTTATAATCCTTTCTTTTGTTGTCAAAAATTGTGCTGTAAAATAATTCCATATAAAATATGTTGGGAAACCATTCAAAACTAAATGTCTAAGCAAATTCAATATTTACATATATTTAATTTGTATTGAATCGATGCAAATATAAAATGTTTATTTAAGGTGAACATATGAATATTGATATATGTGGAACCTGCCATGGAGTCGCCTCAAACAAGTCGGAACAAATTGCTGTCAGATTTGAAAAGTCATCTTGATCGAAGGTCTGTCAATGGGCGGCTCATCCTCCTGGTGGACCTAGACCAGACTCTAGTCGACAGCTGCGAGAAGGTAGTTCCTCGTGGCCCAAAAAGTTTCGATATAAAAGTCCAATCTACGGAAATAACTTTCAAAATTCGACCGAATGTTCAGGAATGCTTGTCCGAATTGGCCAAGGTTTTTGACCTGTACGTTTGTACATTATCCCATTCTGAGTATGCACACCAAGTTGTGGAAAAAATCGACCTTTATAAACGGATTTTTCAACCTATCATAATCACGCATGAATATTTCACTGTCCCAAATTCAAAAATGGAAGTTTTTCAATGGTTTGAGAAATGGAAGGGAAGGATTTGTATCATTGATGACAACGCTGACGTTTGGGAATATGTCGAAAATCTGAGATTAATCACGGCTTATCATGGCCTTACATCTGCCGAGAAAAATGAACAAATAGAAGAAGCTCTAGTAGACAATGCTTTTTTACTTATAAAAGAATCTCTTTTGAAGATTAATGAACAATATCATAGTTTGAAGAGAAGAGGAATGTCCACGGATGTGATTTCAGTCTTGCGCGCTCTGATACCAAGCGTACTGAGGGATTGTAAAATTTCGATCGATGATACAGTTGATCCACTTCTGAGATATTACGTTCTTTATCTTCTCGTGAAGTTCAGTGCCATGGTGGTTGAACCTAAAGTCAAGGACAAGGAAATTTTGATTTCGGATTCCAAAGATGTTCAAATGAAGATTACGGATGTACGGGTCGTACCATCCTACTGGCTGTTGCTGTGCGCCCAGGCCTTGGGGAATGTACAGGGCGAATTCCCAGTTTTAGACATTGAACGCAGACCTCTGGCTGCTAAGTTTTTTGCGTATGTTCAGGTGCTTGAAAGGCCTCATGTTTATGAGAAGTGGAGCACAGAGTCATGAATAAAGTTTATTCTTGTTGAACTATTTTGTTATCTTATAGCTATAAATTGATTTGTAAACTTGTTGTTTTGTGTGCTTATCACCTGGTATTGGGTTTATAGATTTCTCTAAAATTTTTATCAATATGTGATTTAAAAAATAATTGGTGTATATCACAAGAAAAAACATTAAAAATGTGAAGGAAATGACTAATTTTGTCTCGGGATGATAGCGTGCATAGAGCCGCTAATTCTCTGCATGCGTTGAATCCGATGAATTTATTCTTAAAACTTCAGGAAATTGTCATTTGTGACTATACAAATTCTCCACATGGATTTAACAGTTGTTCACAGCCATTTTAGTTTTAACCAAACAATCTGATTGGTTCCAGTATATCGCGCCAAGATAGTGAGCGCCAAACTTTCCACACAATTCAGATTTAGAACTATTTATCATGAATGTTTTTTTTTTCCAAATATATCCTTCACTTTGCCTTCACTGCAATGGGAAATATATTGGGAAGGCTCAGAGGTGAACCACCCAAGCGGTTCCCCAGTTTAATACAACACTAGAACGGTGTCGTAAACTGGCAACACCGCTGAGTGGATTCACTAAAGATGAGCCAGTCCCTCCCAATATATTCTCATTGCAGTGTTGGAGAGATAGCAGGAAATTGTTTTAAATATAGAAATGTTTGATAGAGTTCTAAATGAAGGAAGGCGCACTTTTGCATCATACATCTTTACCTTGTTGTTGTGTCTAATGAAGAGCCTCAGATATCTCCATCATATTCACCCTAAATAATGGAGGGGCCGTGGCTAATATAACAAGATGGAAGGTTCATCAAAGTCTTAGCAGGAAAGTCAAACTTCACTTGTGAACTGACAGCTATCTGGAAAGCCTACGATGTATGCCTCAATCAACCATTCCTGCATCAAGCAGAAGGAATTGTAACATACAGCGACTCCAGATCTGCACTAGAAGCAATTAAAAAGGGCTGTAGCAGTTGTAAATAACTCTGTTATAATAATTATTATTTAAATTATGGCATATACATAGGGCATATATATATGAAAATACAATAAAAAAATAAAAAGATCAGGTGTTGATATTAAAAACAAAGTAGGCATATCCTGACCAGGAGCACATGTGCTTTTCAGAAGGCAGAAATTAGGTTGGCCAAATATCAGGGAACAGGCTAAATCAATGTTTAGTTTATTTCTGTTCCACCAGATGGCGCTCTGCCTTCTGAAAAGCACATGTGCTCCTGGTAGGGATATGCCTACTTTGTTTTTGATATATATATATATATATATATAAATTTTCTTTAATTAAATAAAACTTATTTACTCTCTATGAATTATAAATTTAAAAAAAAAAAACCAGAGTAAAATGTTTGAAATAGGAATGATATTTAATATGTTCTATCTTGCTATAGATATTTGCATGGCTGTAAACAATAATATAATTTACATGTGTTAAAATAATTAAAAAGTTTTCTTCTAACAATCGGTGGTGAATGGATTCAGAATACAGGATTCCTGATTACAGGGCAATACAAAATAGAGAGATTAACTCACAAAATAACAAATAAAAAAACTTATCGATGGTTGTTTTGTAAAATAAAGAATTCTATACATGGGGATATGTACAATGTACTTGTATGTACTTGTCTATACAAATCTACTATAAACATCAGGGATTTCTATGTGTCAAACTCTTTGTTTCTGGTCGCCCTCTGTGTTCCCTATGTCCTGTAAATTTATATATTGATTGATCTAAGTATATTTGCTTGTAAGTGCTAAGTCGAACTGCTTTTCATATGTGTAGACATGTGGTGCACTTAGAGTAAAAGCAGTCGCCAACTTCTACCCACCATGATTATCGTGGCCTGTACCACGTGTACTAGTGATAAGCAAAATATATATATATATATATATATATATATGAAAAAAAAAACAATAGAAAAAAAAATAAAAGATAAGTGGGTCAGGTGTTGATATTAAAAATAAAGAAGGCATCTCCTGACCACGAGCACATGTGCTTTTTAGATGGCAGAGCGCCATCTAGTGGAGCAAAAAAATAAATTAAACATTTATTTAGCTTGCTCCGTGATATTTGGCCAACCCAATTTCTTGATAAATCAAGAAAAGCCATCCACGAACGCGTTTCGCGCTGTTGGCGCTCGTCAGCGTGGAGAAGGCTGTAACCATTGCGACCAAAAAGCCAAATATCACGGAGCAAGCTAAATAAATGTTTAGTTTATTTTTGCTCCACTAGATGGCGCTCTGCCATCTAAAAAGCACATGTGCTCGTGGTCAGGAGATGCCTTCTCTTTTTTTAATATCATTATATATTTGCTTGTATTTATTTCATTAGTTGGTTGGAAATTCAAACATAATTTTAGTGTCTTTTCCTTTCTTCTTTAAACTCTACTCAAACCTTGTAATTATTCAATTGTTTATGTAATATAGTATCTTAGTGTTGTTTCTTGACGTCCCTTGTGGGGATATCGCGTCTGATTAAATAATAAATACATATATTGATTGATCCTTTCAAAGTTGTAACCAAGTTTCCATCAACAATGACCTAATGTAGTTCCACGAGTTGAATTAAAAGTTCTCAGAATTTCTTTAGAAATCTTTTAGCTAATGCGTAATTATCTTTTCCACGATTTTCATTTCGTTTCAATTAATTAATCTACCTACTTAATTAAAGGTAATTTGAGTCTTGTGTTCTCTGAAAACTAACTAAGAATTCATATTCTTCGTCACAATCCATATATTATATAATAAGTAAGACATCTTTCTGCAATTAAAATTTCTCAAATATTTTTGCCATTACTTTGATGAACTTTGTCCTAGTTGGACAGTTGTGTTATATATGCTATACTAGCCGAATGACCCGGGCAACGCCCGTGTTTTACCCGATTGAATGTTTTTATTCAAATACTATTTGTTACAATTATAAATTTGTGCCTTAAATAAATGCATATTTTAGTTAATAACTATAGCCTATGTGCTTTATCTGTCTATGTACTGTTGGCTTCCGTAGGCGTCTCACACTGGGAAAAAGAAAGAGAGGATTCCATTTGGTTATTAACTAATATATGCATTTATTTAAGGAGCGACCCGCTCCAAAACAATAGTTACAAAAACGAAAAAGCGAGTGGGGGGGGCAAAGGTGGCGTGAGCGTAGCCAACCAATAGGAGGGCGCCATTCCAAAAAAAAAAGCAAACGGTGACAGAGATGAAGAATGACGCTCGTAACTGTATATAGAATGCTATATGAGAATATATTATTTTATTTTGGATTATATTTCATAGATTCAAATATTCTGTTTATATCTACCACCAGACTTTCCCTATATACACCTATCCCCCGATTTACACGGTACTTGTTTTACACGTTTTCGCTTTTACACGGTTTTCCAAATAAGTTTTTTTGTTGTTGTTTTTATCGCACTATACTAAAATGCGATATTCTACTCTATACTACCTATGTTGAAAAGAATATTGGGAGGCTTCTGATTCATGAGGGGGCGAACACCTTTACAGATTTGACAGTTTAATATACACCTATCCCTCGATTTACACGTTTTTCTCAGGAACGTATCTACCGTGTAAATCGGGGGATAAGTGTATTGTTGTTGTTTCCCGATGGCCGGCTCAAATCTTTTGTAAATTATGTAAATAAGTCTTTTATTTTTTTATTCTTACGCCACAATCCAGGCAGTACTTTTATCAAATTATGTTTTTATATATATTCCTTTAGTTTAATTAAAGCGATTACTGACCAAAACTATTTTATATTATTATACTTTCAAGATTTTAACCACGGCTGCATTACCAATACCATGTAGTACTAAAAAGAACCCGCAAATAATTCCATAGCATAATCCTCAAGATAATCAAAATCAACAGAAAATCTTTTCATTTATTATATATATACACATATATATATGAGATTATTAATAATTATAAATTAAATACTTAAATAAATATAACCAATATATAAACATGAAGATTATAAATAAAAACTTACCACTATTGTTCTTTTCAATCTCGTAATTTTAAAATAGACTTCGGTTCTACTTGGTAGGTAAAAGTAATTTGCTCGTTCGGTTAGATTACACAAACACAAGTATACATCACATATATATACAAGTATTATGAAAAAGGCATCTCCTTATCGTGCAACTGAAAGTTGCTGATGGCTTGCGCCATCTATCGGAATAAATATCAACTATTCTCGTTGATTTCTAATTATTCCAGAATTGGCCAAATACCCATTCTTGATTAACCAAGAAAAGCTAACCACGAACGCGTGTCGGGCTGTTGGCCCTCAATTTATGCACCTTATCCCAGTACAATATCACATTTGTACTATTTTTTCACATTGTGTCGCGGTCTCACGCAATTCTGGCCTTAACTACCCGTTTCATGATTTTTCAGGATGCCTGAATGACCAATATTTTTGGTCGTTGAGGTACAGCTTGCACCACGCTGATGAGGGCCAACAGCCCGAAACGCGTCCGTGGTTAGCTTTTCTTGATTAATCAAGAATGGGTATTTGGTCAATTCTGGAATAATTAGAAATCAACGTGAATAGTTGATATTTATTCCGATAGATGGCGCAAGCCATCAGCAACTTTCAGTTGCACGATAAGGAGATGCCTTTTTCTTAATTTATGCACCTTATCCCAGTACAATATTACATTTGTACTGTTTTTTCATATATACAAGTATATGGTACATATATACAAGTATAACGTTCTTTTAGAACATTCTAAAATTTACTGTTTACAATTTTGTTAAGTATGAACTAACTGTAGTGAAGGGGTCTTCATCCAATGTTTGCTAGAGCAGAGTCAGCATTTGTTAAAAAAAGGTTTTTCTCTCTCTCTTTTACACTCATGAATAAAACTTAAGAAAGTGGAATGTCTTTGATCTCGCAGATCGTCTGTTTTTTTAAGGAGACAGAGGCAATTTTGTCCACACTTGGTGAACACACTTTCTATATATACTTTATTCTCGATTATTTACAGTTTTTCATGTATATATATATTATATTTAAATTAAAAAGAGATGATTTTCTGTTTGAATTTAGATCATGTTGAGGATTATTGTAATGGTGGTGCAGTCTTGGTTAAATTCTTGATAGAATAATAATAAAAATGGTTTTGATCAGTAATTGCTTTTATTGTGCTTAAGGAATATATAAAAACATAATTTGGTAAAAAGTAATGCCTGGCTTAAGGCGTAAGAATAAATAAAACAAAATATTATTTACATAATTACAAAGTTTTGGGTCGGCAAATCGGGGAAGAACAACAATCAGTTTATATAGTAGAAGCGTGACCTCTGGCGGTCGATTAAAACAGAGTATTTATATCTATGAAATTATAATTTTTAATAAAATATTTTAATATAACATATATACTCGTATATATTTAAAAAATAATATTTTTGTCGTTCATATTTATTTAAAAGCAAATATTTTAATATATGTGAATATTGTTGCATCATGGCTAATGAACCTATTTTATTTTAATTTGTAATATTATTTTTCATATATTTTAAATTCAAATTTATATTTTATATTTATTTATTTTATCAAACAGAATATATGTATTATAGAATCATCATTTGTATTTAGGTACACTACTTCACTGCTCTCTTTGATGTGAGAAATAAATAAATAATTCTGGAGGCTACTTAAAGTAAATTTATCTCATTATTCCCTTATATAAATTTGTGGGATGGTTGAAACACGCTCTGGTAAGATGCAAGACCCAGCACAGGAGAGGATCAAGGTTGAAGAGTCTGCCAAGCCGCAACCTGGTGCAACAATATGTAAATATGTATTAAACAATTTATTTTCACTTATACGTTATATATCTACACCAGTAGAAGGAGAGAAAGGCTCGAAAGATCGGATAAGTAAAAACCTTTAAAATAAATTCTTCACTTCACGATTTTGTTCTTTTGATAACTATTCAATGTGTTTTTCGTACCGCTTATATGGACTGATGTACCACATCCTAAATATATATATGTTATATCTCTAAAAAATGATGAGATACATAAAAAATAACATTATATTCGGGATCAGCACCTCAAATTAAGTCAGAAACTGATGCATTATCAAAAACATCTTTTTCAGTGTAGACCAGTGTAATTTACTGCTCCAGGCGGTTTTTCAACTTCGGAATCTCTTTTTACTACGACCGCTTGGTGA
Source organism: Cordylochernes scorpioides (assembly GCA_030710605.1). Lineage (NCBI taxonomy): Eukaryota > Metazoa > Arthropoda > Arachnida > Pseudoscorpiones > Chernetidae > Cordylochernes > Cordylochernes scorpioides. Next base: position 78,577,189 of record CP092874.1, read on the forward strand.
ATTTATAGTTCTTCTGCTCTTTTTGTCCCATATTGATCAACCATGTACATCGACATCTTGCACGAGCAGATGGGTGCAAAAAGAAATTCTTCATCCAAAAGTAACAGTGATCCTTCATTGATCCTTAGTCAAGTTATAGCTATGGGTGTCTTCTGACTTAGTATCCTTAGTTTAGGAGGATTTAAAGCTGTCCAATCACAGATCGGTAGGAAGAAGATAGGAAGAATGGTTGAGTGATTCTTTTATTCAACTCGGCCAGATGCGATGTCACGCCAACCGGATGGCTGAAATGGGAGAAGAATGGAAACGGATGGAAGGCTCTTAGCATGGCTGAAAAGTTCCATGAACGGGGACATTACATGCATCCCCGGTAGCCAAGACAGACAGACAACAATATTACTTAGCTCAGAATCCAAACAGGGAATTATACCGTTCAGCATGATGGTAGAGCGATCTGCTGATTAACACGGTGATACTGATGAGACAAGCCCTTCAAACATCCAGGTTTGTCCAAGTAGTTCCCAACTATTCAGCAAAAATGAGCATTGTGATATAGTAGGATAACATAGCTGGCCAACTTCAAGATGAAAATATTCTATTTCCACTATTCACAAAGAGATCAATGAAAACTGTGGTAAAATAACTATCATTCTTTATATAATTTAACAAGGCACAATTTGGATTATAGATTATAAACACAAGGTAATAAGACCTAATCCAAATAAATAAATTGTATGTGACGTTTCTGTAACAACGCTGTTATGAAACGTCACACACTATTTATTTATTGGGATTTGGTCTTATTATCTTGTGTTTATATAATGTATTTATTTATTACAAAACACAGCACGCTATATCCTATGTGGATATTTGATTGTAAATGTGCTTAAACTATTTCATATACATAGTTTAACCTTTATATATTGCTAAATAGAATTAACAGGGTCAATATAGGTATATCTGGATATTTACTGAGGTTTCATTTCAAACAAACAGAACAAACCAAGACGTAGCTGGTACTGTACAGATGAGAGCCATAACCTCCTTCAGTTTGATTTCCAATCATTATTCTGATTTGTCAAATCTAGTGGCATATTTACCAACATCTGTGTTTGGCATCAAGGCGGCGTTTTATTCATTATGTAGAAGAACAGAGATGCCCCGAAAGCTTGAGAGGGTTTTAATAAAATAAATCATCTCCGGAAACATTTTTCATTGTTTAACACACATATATAAATAAATATATACATTTCAAAATTTAAATAAATCCTACCAACATTCAGGTTTTTGTTAAAGAAGAAAACATATCTGAGGCTGATATCTAATTAAAATGGAGAAGTAAAAACTCTTCATTACTCCATAGCTCTCTCTTAATAGCAGACGATCAAAAGGAATATGAAATAGGTAAATAAACTATACATTAAATAGACGTTTTTTGACACAAATAGAGAAACTGTTTTTTAATCTATTGATATTCATGGTGTAGTTTTGTTGAGGGAGGATGACATTCATGTAAGATGGGAATCTCTCTTTGAATTTATTTGTTTTTATCGAATTTTAAAAGATATGAGGAATTGGAGGGAGGGTTACCTCTTTTCTCATATTTTTTAATATTCCTGTACAAGACACACTCAGCCAAGTTGACGAGATTTCTCTTGAACTTGGAAAAGAAAAGTCATTCATATTTGATACGTATCGTCAATAAAAGTGGCGAAATGAATTAAGAGAGCATTTATTATTTTATTTATTCGATGTTTTAAAAGTTTCCAAAAATTGGATTCTAAACGTAATCTAAAGTTCATCACAAAAATAACTCAAAAACTGTAACAGCCTTAAATTTCAGTTAACTGGCGAGCTTTTTCCCAATTTGACCAAACTTATGTTTTAATGTATTCAATTACTCCAGTATGCTAAAAATCTAACACAAAAAAAAAAAAAACACAATATATCGTTTGGGATTTATTTAAAGAAATAAATACTATTTTTTTTTTTGCTCAGGAATAGAAACGTTTTAAAGTGAAAATATTCGAAAAATGTGACACATTTCCGAAGCCGACACAATAACAACAATCGCGTGTATTTTTGAAAAAAAGAATTTGCGGCCAAAAAAGTTGAAGAGGAAGTAATTATGGGAGAGTGTGTTTATCTACCAATTCCCTGCGTCACATTCCAGCCTACATTTGATCGGGCTGTCAGCGACACGTGACTTCCACTGTCACTCAACTTGACAGTACCTGGGCGACTCCACTTTCTCCCCGACAATGTCCACATATGTAGACGAAAACATTCCAACTTTGTTACAAAAAGGTTGATGACCTAGAAAAGCATTGAACTTTGAATGGTTCATTTAACGATTTTATGCGTCTTTTTCTGTCAAAGTTTCTCTCCCTATATAGAACTTTGTCTTTGACGGGATAACAAGCATAAAACCAAATAAGAACGACGCTAAGTGCAATACTTTATCTAAA
>CP092874.1:78579756-78600143 GCA_030710605.1 Cordylochernes scorpioides
ATACAGTCCTAACTCGCCATGGTATTGTGACACGTATGTAGACATGTGGTGTACTTACTGTAGATACAGTCCTAACTAGCCATGGTATTGTGACACGTATGTAGACATACTGTGTACTACTGTAGATACAGTCCTAACTCGCCATGGTATTGTGACACGTATGTAGACATGTGGTGTACTTACTGTAGATACAGTCCTAACTAGCCATGGTATTGTGACACGTATGTAGACATACTGTGTACTTACTGTAGATACAGTCCTAACTAGCCATGGTATTGTGACATGTATGTAGACATACTGTGTACTTACTGTAGATACAGTCCTAACTCGCCATGGTATTGTGACACGTATGTAGACATGTGGTGTACTTACTGTAGATACAGTTTTAACTCGCCATGGTATTGTGACACGTATGTAGACATGCGGTGTACTTACTGTAGATACAGTCCTAACTCGCCATGGCATTGTGACACGTATGTAGACATGTGGTGTACTTACTGTAGATACAGTTTTAACTCGCCATGGTATTGTGACACGTATGTAGACATGTGGTGTACTTACTGTAGATACAGTCCTAACTCGCCATGGCATTGTGACACGTATGTAGACATGTGCTGTACTTACTGTAGATACAGTCCTAACTCGCCATGGCATTGTGACACGTATGTAGACATACTGTGTACTTACTGTAGATACAGTCCTAACTCGCCATGGCATTGTGACACGTATGTAGACATGTGGCGTACTTACTGTAGATACAGTCCTAACTCGCCATGGTATTGTGACACATATGTAGACATACTGTAGATACAGTCCTAACTCGCCATGGTATTGTGACACGTATGTAGACATACTGTGTACTTACTGTAGATACAGTCCTAACTCGCCATGGCATTGTGACACGTATGTAGACATGTGACAATTGACAATTAAAACATACTTTATTGACACTCGTCAATAGTTACATTCAATCAAGAGTTAATGGGATTTACAGATTAGGGGGGGGGGGGAGCATTTCACTGAGTATGCGCAGGCCCTCACGCACAAAGGGATCTGAGCTCCGAGCGCGCTCAGATGCAGCGCTGACGATCCCGGCAAGAGTGGTTCTCTTCTGAGTGGAGAGGCGCCTGAGGAGAGGTTCCCTATCCTCGGGGAAAATAATCGCCTCTACGATGTCACCCTCTGTGACTCCGATATCGGATAAAGGCTCCGAGTAGCGCTCACGGCTTAATTCATAAATTATGTCATTTGCCTGGTCGTAGCAGGCATCAATGAATTCGGTAGACAGAGGAGGTGGAGGTGTCGCGATGTCCGGCGACGTCTTTTCCCCGTGGAGAGCGGGTGGTGTTGGCTTAGCAGGCCAAGGCGCAGGCAGTATGGGTGTTGGAGGCACTGCTGGTGTTGTCCTGAGCTCGGCCTTGACTTGTCCGAGGACTTTGTAAAGGTTGCTGGCTGCTCCGGGCCTCAGATCTAAGATTTGCCCGATCAGGCCGGCGAGGGCGTCGCACTGCAGAGGCGACAGGAGGGGTCCTTTCCTCTGCGCCTTGGTCCTCGAGGAGAGGAGGTCTAAGACCTCCTCCCGCCCAAGACCAAGGGCGTACGTCCCAGCGAAGGACACGCTGGGGTGCTTCTCGATGAACGCATCGAGGTCGACTCTTGTTGCGTTCTTTGCCGATGACGTGGAGGACGCAGAGGTCTCCTCCGCGATGGACATCTCCACGTCCGGTGTTTGGGCCGCAGGCTCGCGACTCCCAGGTGTTCGCAGGGACGGAGCAGGGGTCACTGGTGGAGGGGCAGGAGGCGCATCCTCCGCAGGTAAGGCCGAAGGCGCTGGTGGTGATTGCCGGAGTGCTGCAGGTGGATGGAGTGCAGCTCGGCTTGTGGGAGGTACGTCGGAGACCTCCATGGTTGGGCTGGGGGATGCCGGAGGTGGAGGCTGGGCAGATGGTTGTTGAGGCAGCCTAGGCGCAGTCGCTGGTGGGACGCTGGTTGGAGAGGTTGGTGTGGCCGGTCCAGGAGCGGTGGTTCGCCCTGCAAGCAGGGGACAGTTGGCCCTGCGGTGCCCCTGCCCGTGGCATCTGGAGCACTTAATGCCGGAGGACAGGTAAGCGGGCCAGGCCTCGCCTTTGATGGTGATGTTGAGACGGGTGGGGAGCCTCTCGGTGGTCACTCCCTCGTGGAGGACGATGAACGCCTCACGGCGGCCGTCGGTGTAGGTGTATGGGCCGGCCTTCATCATTTTGGGCGCGATGGATGTAATGCGCCCATAGGGCCCAAGGGCCTTGATGATGGCTGAGTCCTCCACGAAGAAGGGGAGGTTGCCCACCGTTATCCTCTCCGCTCTTTTGCGGAAAGGGAAAGCCCTGAGGAGAGTGCCCTCAACCTCAAGGGCCGTTGTTTATGAGGCGCTCGGCGAGGCCTCTGTTGGCCAGCCCCAGGAGTTGGTGGCCGTTTACCTTGGAAACTTGGACGACTCCGGCGGTTCCTCCAAGTAGCCTGTCCAGCGCCCTCAGGTAATGGAAGGGCTGCAGTTCGGGGCCGTGTTCCAGGTAGACGCAGTGCTCCTCAGCAGAGGACGCCTGCCGCGCCCGGGCCTCCGCGATGTGGGCCCTGGTTGTCGGGATCTCCTGCGCCCGCGGCACCGAACGCGCCGATGGTTGAGGTCGGCGAATGGTTCTAGAGCCTCCGGGATTGGAGGATGGTGCAGCCGCCGTAGGCGAATCTGCCGAGCCACGGCGTCTCTTCCTACCCTGGACGAGGGTAAATCCTTCCTCAGCTCCAGGATTCACCTCTTCTGTGATGTCAGCCCAGTTTCTCCCGGACTTGAGCAGCGGCGTTAGAAGTTGGAATAGCCGCAAGAGAGAGGTCGACCGGCGCGGCAGAATTTGCATCCTGGCTGCCGGCGGGCAAATTTGCATAGTGTTGATTTTTAGTCAAAACTATTGGACTTTTGTTCTGCAGATCTTGGTTTGCAGATATTTCTGCACATGGTTGTGCTTTCAAGCCGTGCCTTACAGGCCCTTGCTCGGCTTTTGACGGGCTTCCAGCCCATACCAAATTTGTCGCTTGCTGCGACATTTTTCCGCTCGCCAGAGGCGAGAATCACGGAGCTCGCGCGACGCGTGGCCGCACGGTCGGTGTAGACATGTGGTGTACTTAGAGCTGCTAAACCTCTGACTACCGTATGACCTGGTACTACATGTGGAAGTTATGTTTACAGCTTAAACAACTCTTCTTCCACCATGAATTGATATCACATGTGTAGACATGTGGTGTACTTACAACACAGGTACCCTCTGGTCACCGTGGCCTGGTACTACCTGTGTAGACATGTAGTGTACTTACAACACAGGTACCCTCTGGTCACCGTGGCCTGGTACTACCTGTGTAGACATGTGGTGTACTTACAACACAGGTACCCTCTGGTTACCGTGGCCTGGTACTACCTGTGTAGACATGTGGTTGTACTTACAACACAGGTACCCTCTGGTCACCGTGGCCTGGTACTACCTGTGTAGACATGTGGTGTACCTACAACACAGGTACCCTCTGGTCACCGTGGCCTGGTACTACCTGTGTAGACATGTGGTGTACTTACAACACAGGTACCCTCTGGTCACCGTGGCCTGGTACTACCTGTGTAGACATGTGGTGTACTTACAACACAGGTACCCTCTGGTCACCGTGGCCTGGTACTACCTGTGTAGACATGTGGTGTACTTACAACACAGGTACCCTCTGGTCACCGTGGCCTGGTACTACCTGTGTAGACATGTGGTGTACTTACAACACAGGTACCCTCTGGTCACCGTGGCCTGGTACTACCTGTGTAGACATGTAGTGTACTTACAACATAGGTACCCTCTGGTCACCGTGGCCTGGTACTACCTGTGTAGACATGTGGTGTACTTACAACACAGGTACCCTCTGGTCACCGTGGCCTGGTACTACCTGTGTAGACATGTAGTGTACTTACAACATAGGTACCCTCTGGTCACCGTGGCCTGGTACTACCTGTGTAGACATGTGGTTTACTTACAACACAGGTACCCTCTGGTCACCGTGGCCTGGTACTACCTGTGTAGACATGTGGTGTACTTACAACACAGGTACCCTCTGGTCACCGTGGCCTGGTACTACCTGTGTAGACATGTGGTGTACTTACAACACAGGTACCCTCTGGTCACCGTGGCCTGGTACTACCTGTGTAGACATGTGGTGTACTTACAACACAGGTACCCTCTGGTCACCGTGGCCTGGTACTACCTGTGTAGACATGTGGTGTACTTACAACACAGGTACCCTCTGGTCACCGTGGCCTGGTACTACCTGTGTAGACATGTGAATGAATGAAAACAGACTTTATTGACTGTACAGTCAATGGTAACACTCAAAGAGTCAATGGAAAATATTTACAACTATTTACAGTTATCCTGACTCTGTCAGGAGCCCAGAGGTAGCCCGAGCTCGAACAATTCCCTTTGGAAATTTTTTCGACAGAGGGTGTCCTCAGGGAGGGTCTGGATCAAAGAATGGAAAGGCGGCCCTGAACTCAGATAACCCTCTACGGATCAAGGGAACCGAGTCCCGAGTGCGCTCGATGAGCTTATCCAGGAATTGGGCGAGAATCCTCCCTCGCCGCGGCGTGAGTTCCGCGAGCACGCACTCCCTCACCTCAGGGTAACGGGCCGCGTCCACGAATTCGCACGCGCCGAACGTTTGGAGAATGGGCTCCGAGCCGGGACTTTCGCATCAATTCATCTACTGAATCCACCATGTCCGTCCAATAGTCTGGCTCCGAATCATCCTCCATGCAGACAGATGGTGGAGGCGGAGGTGTGGCAATGGCCGGTGTTGACTCCTTCACTTGGGGAGCGGGTGCTGTCGGCCGAGCGGGCCGAGGCGCAGGCAGTGTGGGTGTAGGAGGCACTGCTGGTGTTGTCCTGAGCTCAGCTTTGACTTGTCCGAGGACTTTGTACAGGTTGCTGGCTGCTCCGGGTCTCAGGTCCAGGATTTGCCCGATCAGGCCGACGAGGGCGTCGCACTGCGGAGGCGACAGGAGGGGTCCCTTCCTCTGCGCCTTGGTCCTCGAGGAGAGGAGGTCCAGGACCTCCTCCCGCCCAAGACCAAGGGCGTCCGTCTTAGCGAAGGACACGCTGGGGTGCCCCTCGATGAACGCATCGAGGTAGACTCTCGTTGCGTTTTTTGCCGATGACGTGGAGGACGCAAAGGTCTCCTCCACGATGGACATCTCCACGTCCGGTGTTGGGGCCGCAGGCTCGCGACTCCCAGGTGTTCGCAGGGACGGAGCAGGGTCACTGGTGGAGGGGCAGGAGGCGTCTCCTTCATAGGAAAGGCTGGGGCCGCTGTTGGAGATGGCCGAGGTGCGGATGAGTGGAGCGCAGCTCGGGCCACGGGAGGAGCGCCGCAAACCTCCATGGCTGGATTGGAGGGCGTCGGCGCAGGAGGCTGGGCTGCTGACCGCTGAGGCGGTGCAGGGGTGGTCGGTGGTGGGATGCCAGCAGGGGTGGTCGGTGGGGCCATTCTGGTGTTGTTGGCCAGCCCTGCAAGCAGGGGGCAGATGGCCCTCCGATGCCCTTGTCCGTGGCACCTGGAACACCTGATGCCCGAGGACAGGTACGCAGGCCAGGCCTCGCCTTTGATGTTGATGTCGAGGCGGGTTGGAAGCCTCTCGATGGTGATCCCCTCATGTAGGGTGATGAAGACGTCTCGCCGGCCATCGACGTAGACGTAGGGGCCCGCCTTCATCTGCTTAGGGGCGATGGACGTGACCCGCCCATATGGAGAGAGGGCGTTGATGACAGCGGAGTCTCCTATAAAGAAGGGGAGGTTACCCACTGTAATCCTTTCCGCTCTTTTGCGGAAAGGGAATGCCCTGAGGAGTGTTCCCTCAACCTCGAGGCCCTCACTTATGAGGCGCTCGGCTAGGCCTCTGTTGGTCAGTCCCAGGAGCTGGTGGCCGTTCACCTTGGTGATCTGGATGACTCCGGCAGTTCCTCCGAGCATCCTATCCAGTGCCCTATGGTAGTGGAAGGGCTCCAGTTCGGGGCTGTGTTCGATGTACACACAGTGTTCCTCGGAGGAGGACGCCTGCCGCGCCCTGGCTTCCGCGATGTATGCTCTGGTGACCCTGATTTCCTGGGCCCGCGGCACCGAACCCGCCGATGGTTGAGGTCGGCGAATGGTCCCTGGAACCTCCAGCATTGGAGGATGGTGCAGCTGCCGTAGGCGAATTTGCCGAGCCACGGCGCCTCTTCCTACCCTGGACGAGGGTAAATCCTTCCTCAGCTCCAGGATTCACCTCTTCTGTGATGTCAGCCCAGTTTCTCCGGACTTGAGCAGCGGCGTTAGCAGTTGGAATAGCCGCAAGGTCGACCGGCGCGGCAGAATTTGCATCCTGGCTGCCGGCGGGCGGATTTACATAGTTTTCATTTTCTTTTGAATTCATCGAGGAATTGATCTGCAAAACGTCTTTTGCTGTTATTACCGCACTGGGCTGTGCTTTAGAGCCAAGCCTTACAGGCTTGTCTTCGGCTTTTGACGGGCTTTCAGCCCATACCATATTTGTCGCCATCCGCGACACTTTCCGCCCGCCAGAGGCGAAAAACTCAGGAGCTCGCGCGACGCGTGGCCGCACGGCCGAGTGTAGACATGTGGTGTACTTACAACACAGGTACCCTCTGGTCACCGTGGCCTGGTACTACCTGTGTAGACATGTGGTGTACTTACAACACAGGTACCCTCTGGTCACCGTGGCCTGGTACTACCTGTGTAGACATGTAGTGTACTTACAACACAGGTACCCTCTGGTCACCGTGGCCTGGTACTACCTGTGTAGACATGTGGTGTACTTACAACACAGGTACCCTCTGGTCACCGTGGCCTGGTACTACCTGTGTAGACATGTAGTGTACTTACAACACAGGTACCCTCTGGTCACCGTGGCCCTGGTACTACCTGTGTAGACATGTGGTGTACTTACAACACAGGTACCCTCTGGTCACCGTGGCCTGGTACTACCTATGTAGACATGTAGTGTACTTACAACACAGGTACCCTCTGGTCACCGTGGCCTGGTACTACCTGTGTAGACATGTGGTTGTACTTACAACATAGGTACCCTCTGGTCACCGTGGCCTGGTACTACCTGTGTAGACATGTAGTGTACTTACAACACAGGTACCCCTCTGGTCACCGTGGCCTGGTACTACCTGTGTAGACATGTGGTGTACTTACAACACAGGTACCCTCTGGTCACCGTGGCCTGGTACTACCTGTGTAGACATGTGGTTGTACTTACAACACAGGTACCCTCTGGTCACCGTGGCCTGGTACTACCTGTGTAGACATGTAGTGTACTTACAACACAGGTACCCTCTGGTCACCGTGGCCTGGTACTACCTGTGTAGACATGTGGTGTACTTACAACACAGGTACCCTCTGGTCACCGTGGCCTGGTACTACCTGTGTAGACATGTGGTGTACTTACAAACACAGGTACCCTCTGGTCACCGTGGCCTGGGTACTACCTGTGTAGACATGTAGTGTACTTACAACACAGGTACCCTCTGGTCACCGTGGCCTGGTACTACCTGTGTAGACATGTGGTGTACTTACAACACAGGTACCCTCTGGTCACCGTGGCCTGGTACTACCTGTGTAGACATGTGGTGTACTTACAACACAGGTACCCTCTGGTTACCGTGGCCTGGTACTACCTGTGTAGACATGTGGTGTACTTACAACACAGGTACCCTCTGGTCACCGTGGCCCTGGTACTACCTGTGTAGACATGTGGTTGTACTTACAACACAGGTACCCTCTGGTCACCGTGGCTGGTACTACCTGTGTAGACATGTGGTGTACTTACAACACAGGTACCCTCTGGTCACCGTGGCCTGGTACTACCTGTGTAGACATGTAGTGTACTTACAACACAGGTACCCTCTGGTCACCGTGGCCTGGTACTACCTGTGTAGACATGTGGTGTACTTACAACACAGGTACCCTCTGGTCACCGTGGCCTGGTACTACCTGTGTAGACATGTAGTGTACTTACAACACAGGTACCCTCTGGTCACCGTGGCCTGGTACTACCTGTGTAGACATGTGGTGTACTTACAACACAGGTACCCTCTGGTCACCGTGGCCTGGTACTACCTGTGTAGACATGTAGTGTACTTACAACACAGGTACCCTCTGGTCACCGTGGCCTGGTACTACCTGTGTAGACATGTGGTGTACTTACAACACAGGTACCCTCTGGTCACCGTGGCCTGGTACTACCTGTGTAGACATGTGGTGTACTTACAACACAGGTACCCTCTGTCACCGTGGCCTGGTACTACCTGTGTAGACATGTGGTGTACTTACAACACAGGTACCCTCTGGTTACCGTGGCCTGGTACTACCTGTGTAGACATGTGGTGTACTTACAACACAGGTACCCTCTGGTCACCGTGGCCCTGGTACTACCTGTGTAGACATGTGGTGTACTTACAACACAGGTACCCTCTGGTCACCGTGGCCTGGTACTACCTGTGTAGACATGTGGTGTACTTACAACACAGGTACCCTCTGGTCACCGTGGCCTGGTACTACCTGTGTAGACATGTAGTGTACTTACAACACAGGTACCCTCTGGTCACCGTGGTCTGGTACTACCTGTGTAGACATGTGGTGTACTTACAACACAGGTACCCTCTGGTCACCGTGGCCTGGTACTACCTGTGTAGACATGTGGTGTACTTACAACACAGGTACCCTCTGGTCACCGTGGCCTGGTACTACCTGTGTAGACATGTAGTGTACTTACAACACAGGTACCCTCTGGTCACCGTGGCCTGGTACTACCTGTGTAGACATGTAGTGTACTTACAACACAGGTACCCTCTGGTCACCGTGGCCTGGTACTACCTGTGTAGACATGTAGTGTACTTACAACACAGGTACCCTCTGGTCACCGTGGCCTGGTACTACCTGTGTAGACATGTGGTGTACTTACAACACAGGTACCCTCTGGTCACCGTGGCCTGGTACTACCTGTGTAGACATGTGGTGTACTTACAACACAGGTACCCTCTGGTCACCGTGGCCTGGTACTACCTGTGTAGACATGTAGTGTACTTACAACACAGGTACCCTCTGGTCACCGTGGCCTGGTACTACCTGTGTAGACATGTAGTTTACTTACAACACAGGTACCCTCTGGTCACCGTGGCCTGGTACTACCTGTGTAGACATGTAGGTTTACTTACAACACAGGTACCCTCTGGTCACCGTGGCCTGGTACTACCTGTGTAGACATGTAGTGTACTTACAACACAGGTACCCTCTGGTCACCGTGGCCTGGTACTACCTGTGTAGACATGTAGTGTACTTACAACACAGGTACCCTCTGGTCACCGTGGCCTGGTACTACCTGTGTAGACATGTGGTGTACTTACAACACAGGTACCCTCTGGTCACCGTGGCCTGGTACTACCTGTGTAGACATGTGGTGTACTTACAACACAGGTACCCTCTTGTCACCGTGGCCTGGTACTACCTGTGTAGACATGTAGTGTACTTACAACACAGGTACCCTCTGGTCACCGTGGCCTGGTACTACCTGTGTAGACATGTTGTTTACTTACAACACAGGTACCCTCTGGTCACCGTGGCCTGGTACTACCTGTGTAGACATGTAGTTTACTTACAACACAGGTACCCTCTGGTCACCGTGGCCTGGTACTACCTGTGTAGACATGTAGTGTACTTACAACACAGGTACCCTCTGGTCACCGTGGCCTGGTACTACCTGTGTAGACATGTAGTGTACTTACAACACAGGTACCCTCTGGTCACCGTGGCCTGGTACTACCTGTGTAGACATGTAGTTTACTTACAACACAGGTACCCTCTGGTCACCGTGGCCTGGTACTACCTGTGTAGACATGTGGTGTACTTACAACACAGGTACCCTCTGGTCACCGTGGCCTGGTACTACCTGTGTAGACATGTGGTGTACTTACAACACAGGTACCCTCTGGTCACCGTGGCCTGGTACTACCTGTGTAGACATGTGGTGTACTTACAACACAGGTACCCTCTGGTCACCGTGGCCCTGGTACTACCTGTGTAGACATGTGGTGTACTTACAACACAGGTACCCTCTGGTCACCGTGGCCTGGTACTACCTGTGTAGACATGTGGTGTACTTACAACACAGGTACCCTCTGGTCACCGTGGCCTGGTACTACCTGTGTAGACATGTGGTGTACTTACAACACAGGTACCCTCTGGTCACCGTGGCCTGGTACTACCTGTGTAGACATGTGGTGTACTTACAACACAGGTACCCTCTGGTCACCGTGGCCTGGTACTACCTGTGTAGACATGTAGTGTACTTTACAACACAGGTACCCTCTGGTCACCGTGGCCTGGTACTACCTGTGTAGACATGTAGTGTACTTACAACACAGGTACCCTCTAGTCACCGTGGCCTGGTACTACCTGTGTAGACATGTAGTGTACTTACAACACAGGTACCCTCTGGTCACCGTGGCCTGGTACTACCTGTGTAGACATGTAGTTTACTTACAACACAGGTACCCTCTGGTCACCGTGGCCTGGTACTACCTGTGTAGACATGTGGTGTACTTACAACACAGGTACCCTCTGGTCACCGTGGCCTGGTACTACCTGTGTAGACATGTGGTGTACTTACAACACAGGTACCCTCTGGTCACCGTGGCCTGGTACTACCTGTGTAGACATGTGGTGTACTTACAACACAGGTACCCTCTGGTCACCGTGGCCTGGTACTACCTGTGTAGACATGTAGTGTACTTACAACACAGGTACCCTCTTGTCACCGTGGCCTGGTACTACCTGTGTAGACATGTGGTGTACTTACAACACAGGTACCCTCTGGTCACCGTGGCCTGGTACTACCTGTGTAGACATGTAGTTTACTTACAACACAGGTACCCTCTGGTCACCGTGGCCTGGTACTACCTGTGTAGACATGTAGTGTACTTACAACACAGGTACCCTCTGGTCACCGTGGCCTGGTACTACCTGTGTAGACATGTGGTGTACTTACAACACAGGTACCCTCTGGTCACCGTGGCCTGGTACTACCTGTGTAGACATGTGGTGTACTTACAACACAGGTACCCTCTGGTCACCGTGGCCTGGTACTACCTGTGTAGACATGTGGTGTACTTACAACACAGGTACCCTCTGGTCACCGTGGCCTGGTACTACCTGTGTAGACATGTGGTGTACTTACAGTACAATTACCCTCTGGTCACCGTGGCCTGGTACTACCTGTGTAGACATGTAGTGTACTTACAACACAGGTACCCTCTGGTCACCGTGGCCTGGTACTACCTGTGTAGACATGTGGTGTACTTACAACACAGGTACCCTCTGGTCACCGTGGCCTGGTACTACCTGTGTAGACATGTGGTGTACTTACAACACAGGTACCCTCTGGTCACCGTGGCCTGGTACTACCTGTGTAGACATGTGGTGTACTTACAACACAGGTACCCTCTGGTCACCGTGGCCTGGTACTACCTGTGTAGACATGTGGTGTACTTACAACACAGGTACCCTCTGGTCACCGTGGCCTGGTACTACCTGTGTAGACATGTGGTGTACTTACAACACAGGTACCCTCTGGTCACCGTGGCCTGGTACTACCTGTGTAGACATGTAGTGTACTTACAACACAGGTACCCTCTGGTCACCGTGGCCTGGTACTACCTGTGTAGACATGTGGTGTACTTACAACACAGGTACCCTCTGGTCACCGTGGCCTGGTACTACCTGTGTAGACATGTGGTGTACTTACAACACAGGTACCCTCTGGTCACCGTGGCCTGGTACTACCTGTGTAGACATGTAGTGTACTTACAACACAGGTACCCTCTGGTCACCGTGGCCTGGTACTACCTGTGTAGACATGTGGTGTACTTACAACACAGGTACCCTCTGGTTACCGTGGCCTGGTACTACCTGTGTAGACATGTGGTGTACTTACAACACAGGTACCCTCTGGTCACCGTGGCCTGGTACTACCTGTGTAGACATGTGGTGTACTTACAACACAGGTACCCTCTGGTCACCGTGGCCTGGTACTACCTGTGTAGACATGTGGTGTACTTACAACACAGGTACCCTCTGGTCACCGTGGCCTGGTACTACCTGTGTAGACATGTGGTGTACTTACAACACAGGTACCCTCTGGTCACCGTGGCCTGGTACTACCTGTGTAGACTTGTAATGTACTTACAACACAGGTACCCTCTAGACACCGTGGCCTGGTACTACCTGTGTAGACATGTGGTGTACTTACAACACAGGTACCCTCTGGTCACCGTGGCCTGGTACTACCTGTGTAGACATGTGGTGTACTTACAACACAGGTACCCTCTGGTCACCGTGGCCTGGTACTACCTGTGTAGACATGTGGTGTACTTACAACACAGGTACCCTCTGGTCACCGTGGCCTGGTACTACCTGTGTAGACATGTGGTGTACTTACAGTACAATTACCCGTGCCTGTGTAGATACAGACAATCTACACCAGCCCACAGTATCCACCCGCCCTCATTACTGAAAATAATTTCACGGGGATCGAGTTCCACCTAATTACAATTTTTTAGCAAAAGTTTTAAATGTAATCGGTCTGGTGATCCCGCACAATTAGTTTAGCGTCCCAATTAAAATAAGTAGAATTAAAGTTCCAACTTTACCCTGGGCTGATTACTTAGTTCAATGGTTAGAGCCACAGTACTATATTCATCTTTACTGTCAGGCCCCTATTTACATACATATTTGAATGTAATTCTACTGTCCTATAAGCTTATGTCCATAGTTTTCTTGAAAACCATTTCTAAGATTCCATCCTTCAGTGCTGCGTATATAAGCAGAATCGTCCAATACAGTATTAGAGCTCTGAGAAGCGGTCTGGCAGATTAAATTGGCGAAATTTCTTGGAGGGCTCACCACTGATGAGCCAAGCCCTCCCATTACATATTTTTTCATCGCAGCAAGGGCAGTAGAAGTTTGTATTATGTATAAAAGAAACATGCGTGCTTTTAAATTCTTTCATTTTATACACATCTATATTAATAAAATGGAAATTTCATAAGTGGACATCACTAAAAACTTTCGTTACAATGCATCAATTTCAACCAAATTTTCAACATTTATGTAAAACGAGATGGAGCAGGTTTTGCTTAACATCAAAATATATTTCCTAACATTAACATGCGTAACTTCGCTGTTATCGATTAAATAAAAAAAAAAAATCAACAGAGTTAATTTTTTTACATACTAGCTAATAATCTCAATCTAAAAAATATTCAAAACAAGCAATTTTAAGATAACACCATATGTAAAACAGTCGGCCAAGAAAACAACAACGATATTACATCTTTCTCACATATTCACACATAATCTTGATTAATAATTAAAACTAATCTTTAACATTGTTTATTATACTTCAACTTTTATTTCTACATTTGTTTTTAAATACCCAATTGTTTTATCATGTTTCTAATTTCGCCTAACAAATATACAAATTTATAGTGACCAACATATGCAAATTTTATCTTTGTTTTTATTTAACTTGATATCGTAAACATAACATCCATTGTAAGCATTTTTCTGTTCACCTCCCGTGGTTTCTCTTTTCTCTGATAGTTTTTAGGTGTAGTATATTTTCTTATTACTAGACTACAAACATTCCCTCAAGAAAAACCTGGGCGAAGCCGGGTACATCCGCTAGTATGGAATAAAATATAATAATTCCTATAACAGCATTCATTGGACGTCACTATGCCACGTGGACTGTGATGTCAATCCAAGAAAGAGATTAATAAACAACCTGTGGAGTAAATTGGAATGAGTCCTCTTTATACTAGGCGAGATTAAGGCCATTTGTGTTCCTTTGTACAACTCTATGTTTATTATTTCATATATTCACACACACACAAATCTTTATTAAGACACACAGGTCTTACAGAGGATTCTCCTTGGGGTTACAAGACGGAGAAACCCATGAAAGTGGGAAATATACAAAAGGGTAAAAACAGAGAAAGATTATATACACATGGTAAATATATACAGATTATTATTTGAATGATCCTATAGAAAGTAAGAATATGAATTTGGAAAAACAAAAAATATATATTTTGGAAATATGGGTGGGAGAATTGAAGAGCGAAAAGAGGAAAGAAAACAGGTATTTACATATGGAACATACATATAATGGAACAAGTCAATTTAAGCTCTTCTGCTCACACAGCACAGGTGGACCATGGCTTTTTTCAAGAAATCTTTAAGAGATTTTCCAGGAAAATCCGAGTGTTCAGAGTTGTATTATTTCGTATATTCAAGAAGATTCTATTGTCAAAAAAAAAATGTTTTCAATAGTGCAGACTGTGCACTTTGCATGTATTGACAGGATGTCAATAAAATTATTTTAATTGTCTGTCTATTGTCAAAATGTTTAAATAGTGTTCATACTTTCAACTAGTTTTCAATTTATTGTGAAACATATTAATTTGTTGCGTTTAAAGATGTATATTATTCAAGATACAGTAGGGGTCTCTCGGTGGAAGGATGGTCTAAACCGTTGGTTTACGACCACTACGACCCGGGTTCGATTCCCGCATTGGGCACTTTTTTATGATTTAAAAAAAAAATGCTCCAATGGCCCCCGATACTTGCAAAAGTCTAACCCCACCAGCGAGCGCAAGTAACCAAACGGGGCTCCGGCACATTTGTAAGTGCAAAGTAGAACTGCTTCTCACATGTGTAGACATGTGGTACACTTACAGTAAAAGCAGTCACTAACTACCCACCATGATTATCATGGTCTGTACCACGTGTACTAGGGATAAGCAAAAAAAAAAAAAAAAAGATACAGTAAAACTTGGCCATAAAACCATCCTGCTTCTTGAGCTCTTTATACCGGTCGTACATTTTCGACATAAAACATCCAGATTGTAATGCGCTACAATCCCCTACTTACAACGCTCTCCTTTCTGGCGGTGTTTAGTTACATAAGCAGATAAAACTCTCTTCGTTTGAATCGATCAATTCGAACTTCCTGACAGCATCACGCTGCCACAGAATGGCTGTTTCCCACTGTGTGAACCTGCGACCACATCATTGACTGGATTGATTCATCTATTGATGAAATCTCCTGACGTCAGCCAAGACATGTCCTTATAAGTAATAACATTGAACTGAGAGATCCTGTCCTTGTCTGGAGGAGGACAAGATGGGACCCTTCCTTCCTGAGAACAGTTTTTATATTTTATCACCAAATTTTAAAAAATATCATTTTATTTTCTTTGACTCATCCATTGATGAGCTCTACTCATCCCCAGCAGATACCATCAAAGGTTGCAAGGTTTTCCCACTATGTACTAAGTGTCAACCTGCAACCACTTCATTGACTGTATTGACTTATCCATTGATGAGCTCTACTCATCCCCAGCAGACACAATAAAAGGTTGCAAGGTTTTCCCACTATGTACTAAGTGTCAACCTGCTACCACAATATACACTGTATTGACTTATCCATTGATGAGCTCTACTCATCCCCAGCAGATACCATCAAAGGTTGCAAGGTTTTCCCACTATGTACTAAGTGTCAACCTGCAACCACATCATTGACTCTATTGACTCATCCATTGATGAGCTCTACTCATCCCCAGCAGACACCATCAAAGGTTGCAAAGTTTTCCCACCATGTACTAAGTGTCAACCTGCAACCACTACATTGACTCTATTGACTCATCCATTGATGAGCTCTACTCATCCCCAGCAGACACCATCAAAGGTTGCAAGGTTTTCCCACTATGTACTAAGTGTCAACCTGCAACCACTACATTGACTGTATTGACTCATCCATTGATGAGCTCTACTCATCCCCAGCAGATACCATCAAAGGTTGCAAGGTTTTCCCACTATGTACTAAGTGTCAACCTGCAACCCCTAAAACATTATTAACTGTATTGACTCATCCATTGATGAGCTCTACTCATTCTCAGCAGACACCATCAAAGGTTGCAACGTTTTCTTACAATGTGATAAGTGTCAATCTGCAACCCCAAACCACATTATTGACTGTATTGACTCATCCATTGATGAGCTCTACTCATTACCAACAGACACCATCAAAGGTTGCAAGGGTTTCCCACTATGTATTAAGTGTCAACCTGCAACCACATCATTGACTCTATTGACTCATCCATTGATGATCTCTACTCATCCCCAGCAGACACCATCAAATGTTGCAAGGTTTTCCCACTATGTACTGTCAACCTGCAACCACAATATTCATTGTATTGACTCATCCATTGATATATGAGCTCTACTCATCACCAACAGACACCATAAAAGGTTGCAAGGTTTTCCCACTATGTACTAAGTGTCAATCTGCAACCACTTTATTGACTGTATTGACTTATCCATTGATGAACTCTACTCATCACCAGCAGACACAGTCTAAAGCTCTACAGACTTGATACCCTGATATGATTGAGTGGAGATAAGAAAGAAGGA
Source organism: Cordylochernes scorpioides (assembly GCA_030710605.1). NCBI lineage: Eukaryota > Metazoa > Arthropoda > Arachnida > Pseudoscorpiones > Chernetidae > Cordylochernes > Cordylochernes scorpioides. The sequence continues at coordinate 78,596,350 of CP092874.1, forward strand.
CACAGGGGAAGGGACAAATGACTTTCGTTTACTTATCTCTTCTCCTCCCCGCGCTGTCGTCTTATCGAGGGTTGGACATCTTATTGCGACAAGTTGGATCATTCTCTCTCACTTCCTTCAGCGGAGTTTGGCCTTGATCGCATCGTTTACAAAATATAGAACACTTCCCTTGTCGTGTAGTCCCCATTAAGGTAGGGTTCACAATAGTTCAAAAATAACAAAACGCTTTATTAAGACCTTTTGGTCTTATACAGATTATCCGAGTAGAAGAGGATATATACAGAAATAAAGACCAATACATTAAGTTTAATAGATTCTGCAGGATGTATATTTCAAGGCGAAAGTGTTGACTGTACATATTTCAAGCTACTAATTCTAATTTCTATATGCAAAATTTGACATCGAACGTTTAATTTTCATGATTCCTAATGTTCAATTGTGTTAATTGTATATAATGTAATATATACACGCAATTATCCTAATTGTGGATATGGCGTGTCTCTCCCAACTGTTAAATAAATAAATAAATATATACAGAAATAACAGTAATAATAACAATAATCGGTATTGTTATTTACAATGTGTCAAATTAAGCGAAAGAAAAAAAGGGCTTGGCATAAACTTATATACATGTAATTAAGCAGCGCATTACTTTGAAAATATAAACCCATAACACTTTAAATATTTTCGATTTTTAAATACAGATGGCGCGCATTCACATTTTAATTAATTAATGCCAAAAAGCTAATTATTCGAGAGATATGCAATACTTGAATATGTCTTCAATATCTCTAACTTAATTATACAATTCTTTTAAAATTTTCTTTAATTACATACGTCATATAATGATTATAATTAACTTTGAATGATTATAAAATTAATTTTTTACTTCACTGAATACGTTGTTTACTTAAATGTAATAATAAATGAGAAAATATATTTGTGAAACCAAATTAATTATATATTGTTTGGAGAATTTTATTAAAATTGAATTAGATCAAATAAGCAAAGCGTGAAACACAATTTCGTATTAGTTTGATTAAAACTTCGGTAGCAATGTTGGTTATAGATCCATATCGGGATTAAATATTTTTTAAGGAATGTTGTGTTTTAGAATTGAACGAAGAATTCATGACGTCGAGTGTAGGTCCGTTAAATCTCTTGTTGGGGTTCTTTTGCTAGAAAACTTGACCTGTATGTACTTGGTGTTCTTCAGAAATGTATTTTATGAGATCATAGAGAATTGAGAAGTCAAAGGTCAATATTAAACCGGAATATTAAACTCTATATTTACTTCGAGAGGCTAGGTAAAGATATCATAGCACAAATTAGAGTGTGTCTTCTGTCATATACTAAAATGCTATATATTCTTTAGATATACTAAAAAGGCAACTCCAAGCCCGGATGAAAAAGGAGGAGGGGGAGCAGTAACAAGCTCACTAAACAACCTGGGCTCAGCTGGCCATGCTGATAGTACCCTGTAAGGGCTCCAGGGATACAGGATAAGCAGTGTTTGTACTACATGTTAGGAGCGGCTGCACATGGCGTCTGTTCCTCATGTCAGAAGCGGCCATTTCTTTCGGAGCTAAGTCGGCCTGCTACTGAGTAGTGCTCCCAGTCTTAATGACAAAGGCAGACGCCCAGTCATGATGGTTGTCAAAGCTTGATACCCTAATATCATTGAGTGGAGATAAGAAAGAAGACTAAAAAGGCATATATTGGATTGAATAAAGCAGATTTATTTGACAATATTTCGGTTATTTTTATTCGATCCAATATATGCCTTTTTATTATCTAAATATTTAAATATGGATTGCTCTATTTTCAGAACTAAATATTCTGTGGTGTTAACTCAGGGAAAGAGAGAGACGTTTATATTTTCGTTTGGTTTCGTTAATTTGAACAAGCTCGCGTTACAATTCCTTTTATATCTATTTATAATATTAATATTTTATCAGGTTTATACATCGAGAACACACACAGATACACATATATAATACTTGGAGTAGAATTACCTTAAACTTAACATCACATGAACCATCTGGACCAGTTATGTAGTAACAATATAAATAACATAAAGGAAGCACCAAATGTCGGTATTGGATACAGTGAAAATATTGCTATGTGACTGTGATATCGCAGGTGATATAAAGACAAGAACACCAGGATTTGTTCTGTACAGGAGCTGTTGCTTGGTGTTCGAACATACAGCCGACTGTAGCCGTATCTGAGGCATAATCCGGCGAACTGTTGAAACAAATCGTACATTTCAAAGTACCAAGAACTCACGAATGAAGCCATCCCTGTACGAAAAAAAAACAAACATTGATAATAAAAGTAAAAAAATAGTAAAAAAGTGAAATTGTACTTTTGTGTGTAGATTAGGTGGATAAATTAATAAAAAATACATTTCCTGATCTTTCAAATCATCAGAAACTTTTAGTCGCACCATCATGAGATACCTTTTTTCTCAATTGATAAGCAAAGCCCACTGAAAATTATACACAGAAGATAAGTGTATAGGCGATATATATTTGACAAAGAATGGTGTTGAGAATTACATGTATATATCTCTGAATATTTATTAATCTGTTTATTCTGTGTCTAGATCAATTGTTAATACTGCCTGTTTTGCATAATTTTGTTTGTAAAATAAGTTATTCTGTTTTAATTCTTTTGACCACGGGCCAAGGTGTATAAATAGTTTTGTTGTGTAAATAAAGTGGGTGTCTCATAGTATTGGTGTGTTGGATTGATAGGAATACACGAGGTAGGCAGCAGTAGAGTGGAGCCTTATAAAGGAACAAAATACAGTCCTCAAGAAAATAAGGAGCTATCAAATGGCATATAGTATGTTATACCAAAGTTGCCTAAAGACGCTGCTCTGGGATGTAAGATATCATTTTCTAAATGACCTTGTCAAAGACACCTTCAAGTTGGAATTCTGCCCAACTAAAGCACAAATGGCTGACATACTAACAAAGCTATTACCGAAAATAGCTCTTGAAAGAAATTTCTCTGTTTTGTTTAAAAAGTCAAAAATAATTCACTTGGTATCACTTGATTTGCTTATTCACTTGATAAAATATTTTAAAATAATAATTTGTGAACATTTTTAACTGGGCAACACTGTAGGATAACAATAACAACAGCTAAAAACTGTTTTGTTTGCTTTTTATCGAATGTGTATTTCTTATTTTGCGATTTATAAATTTCTACGTGTTTTATGTAAAATTGTTTTGTTCAACTTAAGACCCACAAAATATATAAAATAATGTATTTAAAATCTTTATAAATTAAACGATGGTAAAATAAATAAAACGAACTCTTTATAAATATATATTAATTAAAATTTGAAAATTTTATCAATTTTTTCTCCAATATATATTAAAATTTATAGAACTTTCTGAATAAAAAGGTATTGAATATATAAAAAGTTCACTCACAAAAGTTCTAAATAAAACAAATAAAGCATATCTAGACCACAACATGAGAGTTTTATAACATTGAAGCTAAAAAAAAACTTAAAATATAAATTATATCAAAATTGTGTAACATATCAAAAGTTCCAAGTATGATATGAATAATTTAAAATACAAATTGAGACGAGATATCTATAGTTTCAGAGAAATATATTTGACAAAGTTAGACATTAGTGCGTTCTAGCACAAAGTTGGCAAAAGCCTGTGCTGTGGGAAATAAGCAAACAAGGAAAGAAACTTCCCGACCCAACTGTCAAAGCAAGCCGATTGACAAATGAGAAGTACTTCAGAAAATGACAAAAGAACATAATT
>CP092874.1:78600243-78678178 GCA_030710605.1 Cordylochernes scorpioides
GACACGGCGTGTTTCGTTCGAGGATTGCCTCGATGTCCGTTGGCCGCCATGGTTCTGTCTTCTTGCAGCGTGAGTTCTGACGTAAGGGAAGTTCCGGCTTTGACTCGGCGGATGAATCCTGGAGACAGTCGCGGCACATTGGAGCCCATGGTCCTCAGAGCTCTCAGTTTGAATTCCGCTTAACACCTCTGTCAAGAGAGAGAGACGGTTAAACATACTTTATTGACTACTAGTCAATTATGGATGAAAAATAATGAGAATAATACAGTGAAATTATGATTGAGGAAGGCTCCACCATCTTGCCAGAGTCCTCCTCCAGACGATGAGAGGGTCTTCTTGGACGCCCCGTATCTCCAGGCCCAGGAGAGAGAGAGAGACAAAAGTTAATTACTATTAAAATTAGTATCTTTCCATTTCCAGTAAAATGCTGTGCTGCACAACCGAATACTCCATTCGTGGAAAACCAAATGTCAAAATCTTTAGTGATGGGGATACAGTATACCATCTCTCTTTCTCTCTTTTTTTTGCAAAGAAAAAATAGAAATTTCTCATTACATCTTTGGGTACCAGTATATTAGTGAAGAAAGAGAGATGACAAAAGTAAACGACAGCCAACTTACCTCAGTACAAAGTACCAGCGCCAAGTGGAATCTGTCCCTGTATAACTTTTATATAGCAGTAAGTAGGAACTTGGATTTATTGTTCTGGAAGTTAACCATCTTGTAGATTCTGGGGATAAGGCGGTTTGAATATTTCGTAAATGAAGAAACTGACGCTTGAGACAGCAAATGTTTAAAATAATTTTTATTTATGTTTTTAAAACATTTATTAATTATTCATAACATTCGTTTTAATATAAACATAGGGCGCCCCTCCCGTCAAATTAAAAGTCAAAACTAGGCGCAATCTATTGACTGTCGCCGCAAACTAGCCTCGGGTCGGTGAACTGAGAAGCGTCCACCTAGAGACCAAAGTCCTCCTAGTTTGCCAAAGCTGGTGTTGCGGCTTTGTCACCGACCCGAAACCGCTAGTTTGCGGCGACGGTCAATAGATGGCGTCAGGTTTTGACGTTTAATTTGACGGGAGAGACGCCTTATGCTTTTATAGATCAATTTTCTCTCGGCCAAAATTTCCATATATATATAGAGATGTAGATATAATATGTAACTTTAGATTAAAAAAAAGGAACGGGAAACAAACCAATTTACAAAATTCAAAACCTTTTTCACCGCCTTACTTACATATGATACCTTTTTGCCCCACCTTACTAGCAAATGATACACTTAGAATTTTAGCTGAGGTTTTTGTTTTACCATGGTGAGAGATGAGAGTTGTATCTCCACATAAGTAAACTAATCGAGAAGTGAAAAATAGTACAGATATTGTACTGGATAAGGTGCATCAATTATGAAAAAGAAAAGGCATCTCCTCATCGTGCAACTGAAAGTTGCTTATGGCTTGCGTCATCTATCGGAATAAATATCAACGAGAATAGTTGATATCAAAGAGAATAGTTGATATTTATTCCGATAGATGGCGCAAGCCATCAGCAACTTTCAGTTGCACGATAAGAAGATGCCTTTTTCCTTTTCATAATCAAGAAGTGCTTTAGGTAGTTTATTCTTAGAAGTGGTGCAGTACCTGAATGATTGTGTGAATGATGCCAAGAATTGTCAAAGATTTCACCAGGAAGCAGTTCTCCATCACAAGTATGGGGTACTGGTGAATTCGGAGGAGTTGAATTAAGAGGACCACGACTTCGTGCGTGAAGCCCAGATTCCAGCAATTGTCAGAATTGGCCTCTTTATTGGAGGTCAGTTAGCTCGGCGTTTTGGTCAAATTAGACCTAGGATCTTTCTCAAATTGTTGGGGCATTATTTCCTTCACAAGCCAGTGGAGTTCCTTTCACAACTCGGGGGTTTTGGACGTTGTTGAAGTCTTGGCTAAAAATTTGGAGAACGCATTACACTCAATGTTGAGCGATATGAGGAAAAATATTTCAAATTTGTATTCAATTATAGATTTTATACCTATGAATTATCGATTTCTGGTACATATTGGTTGTTAGTTTAGATAATAAATATTGTACCTGTTATAATTTAGTCTTCTTGTGTAAGACAATTTGTTGGATATCAAGGTTTTTAATAAAATTTCTATCTAGGTTTTAAATATTAGAACTTGATGAATTATGGGGTGAAAATTTGATATATTCAAACCTTCACACAACATACAGGGTCAAACATCGAAGATTCTGATCAATTTGTAAAATCTAAGAAATTGCAAACACCCCTTGAAGAAACTAGGAATCAAACTGTAACTATGAAAATCATTACCCCGGGATAAAGAAATCAATGTAAGAAGATCCAGGACTTTCCTGTTGCCCTAACAAAACAAGAATACTTCTACACGAACTTGGCAACAGTATTGATGTGACTGTGTCCAATGAAAGTAAAGGCAATAAAGCCTTAGAGCTCTCGATAACGTCCTTAGTAGACTCTCTAAATAAGAGATAAAAGAAAGTCTCCCACAGATTAAAAAGCCTAGGGCAAAAATCACGGCAAGAAAGATTATTCTGGCACCATTCAAGTCCGGAGTAGAGTCCGACAAGTGGTAAAGAGAGGACCTATGGACAAGAAATAGGACATTCCAGAGAGCTACAGTCCTGAAGTTGCACCGGCAGCTCGGTTGATTATTGTACATCAACAGAAAGTCCTCTGCCGAAACGTTGTTCATAGAACCCGTGATTCCCAGACCAAGATAATTCTGCACAATGTACAATAGGAAGTTCAGAACTTGGTCTTGGTATCGAATCAACAGAGAGAAAGAAGAGGATCCGCAGTATTGTATGAAAAACGAGCTATATATCAGCTGGAAGCACTATATTGAAACAAATCAAAAACAGACCTGTATAGGAACTCCAGTCCCACAGAAAGAAAGAAGACAGCCCGTGATGGAATGAAAACAGAGTGTATCAGTTGGAAGTCCAAGACACAAACCGACCTATGCACAAACCTCAGTCCCACAGAAAGAAAGAAGACAGCCCGTGATGGAATGAAAAAAGAGTGTATCAGTTGGAAGTCCAAGACACAAACCGACCTATGCACAAACCTCAGTCCCACAGAAAGGAGAAAGTCCGTGATGGATTAAGATAGAGTGTGTCAGCTAGAAGTCCAGGACATAAACAGAGTGTCCTGAGGAGAAACTCCAGTCCGACGGAAGTAGAGGGCCCGTGATGGAATGAAAACAGAATGTATCAGCTGGAAGTCCAAGGCACAAACCGACCTATGCACAAACCCCAGTCCCACAGAAAGAAGAGAGTACGTGATGGATGAAGATAGAGTGTGTCAGCTAGAAGTCCAGGGCATGAACAGAGAGTCCTGTGCAGAAACTCCAGTCCCACGGAAGAAGAAAGCCCGTGATGGAATGAAAACAGTGTATCAGTTGGAAGTCCAAGACACAAACCCACCTATGCTCAAACCCCAGTCCTACAGAAAGAAGAGAGTCCGTGATGGATGAAGATAGAGTTTGTCAACTGGAAGTCCAGGACATAAACAGAGAGTCCTGTGCAGAAACTTCAGTTCCACGGAAGAAGAAAGCCCGTGATGGAATGAAAACAGTGTATCAGCTGAAAGTCCAAGACACAAACCGACCTATGCACAAATCCCAGTCCCACAGAAAGGAAATAGTCCGTTATGGTTGAAGATAGAGTGTGTCAGCTAGAAGTCCAGGGCATGAACAGAGAGAAGCTCCAGTCCCACGGAAGAAGACAGCCCGTGATGGAATGAAAACAGTGTATCAGCTGGAAGTCGGAGACACAAACCGACCTATGCACAAACCCACCGAAATAAAGAAGAGGGTCTGTAGATAAGAGGAGCCAAGAACAATCTAACGACACCCGATCTATTTAATTATCCGGTGCCATGATGCTCTAATGGTCCTCAGCACGCCAGGATCCAAATAGCACGTTAACTTCACCATCCATCTCCAGACCCATTCTTCAACGATGCCAATTTGTCATGCCGCGTCCTGACAGCGCCAGAGTTTTTGTCAACTTGTATCAACTTGGAGTAACAGCGCTTGACACAATGTCCGCTAATAAACATTATCTGGGCTCAAACCAACATTGAATATCTGTTGGATACCAAAGTTTATCAATGTCTCGACCTCCCCGGTTAATTCAGAATGTCGATCTTGCCGACACAAAGTTCCGTACGGGGCTTTGTCATGTGAAGACGTGTGGAAACTTACAGTATCTATATGCCATTCAACGATTATTACCATGATCTTCACTTAGGATCTTCACATTGAGCAAGTCACCACTTTGCCCTGGAGGGACACAGTCACTAGCATTTAAAGGTGTAATTTTAAAAAATCCTAGTTAAAACTGCATTTATAAGGTTGGAAAGAAAAAAGGATTCCGATATACATTGGCGATATTGCCAAGATCCGAATGAAATCGGTGCAAAAGGGAATTTTGAAAACTTCGTCCCGTTTTACGAGGACAAATTCCCGGTGTCCAAAGACCGAATAAATTCCAAACGTAAAGTTGTGAATTCTCCAGTTCTAGTCTTAGCAGGTGTTATACAAGTATTTGTGTACTTATATACTGGAACTCTGCGGAGGTTTGCTGAAATATATATTGTGGGATCACAACCAGCGACGCCATGTGTTGGATTGATAACAAAAGTTTCAATAACTAATTCCGCATTTGGAAAAACCGCAGTTATGTCTAAATATGCTCACAGTTTTTTAATACTGACTTTGATAAGGCACAATTTGGATTATAGATTATAAACACAAGGTAATAAGACCAAATAAATAAATAGTGTGCTAACACAAAACACAATTTGTTTATTTGGTCTTATTTCCTTGTGTTTAATAATGACTTTGTAGAGTCACTGCCCTAATAGCCTTATGTTTATTACTCTAACCCTTGATGGAAGCTTGCATATATAGAAATAATAAAAATATATAATTTTACAATATCGAAATTATTTTCAAATTTTCATCGAACCCCCTCTGCCATATTTCAACCCCGGACTATAAGGGTAGAATAGTGATGGATCAGGTAGATTAGACAGTCAAACCGCTCTTCCGCAAACCTATAAGCTTATGTCCATAGTTTTCTTGAAAACCATTTCTGAGATTCCATCTTTCAGTGCTGCGTATATAAGCAGAATCGTCCAATACAGTATTAGAGCTCTTAGAAGCGGTCTGGTGGATTAAATTGGCGAAACCGCTGGGAGGGTTCTCCACTGATGAGCCAAGCCCTCCCAATATATTTTTTCATCGCAGTAAGGACAGTAGAAGTTTGTATTATGTATAAAAGAAACATTCGTGCTTTTAAATCCTTTCATTTTATATGAGGTAGATTAGAACTTGCAGAGTTAACGACATTTTGCTGGATTTCTGATGTGTACATTTGAATAGGGAAAATTTGAATCCTTTTAATTTAAATTGAGTAAAGTGGTTTCAAATTTAACATACTCACTTTTCTGTTATATTTACAAATGGATTGAAACATTAAATAAAATTTCGAAAATCTTCAACTGCGAAATATAGAAATTATGAAATTATTTAATGACGACTTACTTAGTTCAGAATATTTTCATCAATATCTTCAGATATTTCATCAAGACTCTGATCGCTTCTAGAAGTGATTTCACACACACAAAGCTTTATTAGGACCACCGGTCTTATACAGATTCACCACAGGAAGAAAGGAAGCATAGATGGAGATCCTGTACTCCAGGCAGCGCAGCACCCAACAACAGCCTCCAGGTCCAACACATGTCCAATGGTCACACGTTATTTCGTACATACGTCATGGTTAGCATATCACTGGAAAGGCTAGTGTGGAATCAGCCGCGTAGAAGTGATTTCTCTAAGGATAGAAAGGTTTTGAGAAGTGAATCTAGATGGTGAACAGACTTGACGAAATATTTGAGGAAAAGATTTGCTCTAAGCTTGTGATCATTAACGAATTCGAACAAGGAGAATTCAATCTTTAGGCAAAGCATTTATTTATTCATATTGTTACATCATGATTAATGGCGTATTTCTTATATTAGTTTTAATATATTTGAAATTTAAATTATATATTTATTTATTTTTATATAAAATATTCTATGATATTTATTTAAAACAGATTATTAATTTATCATCATTTGTATTTAGGTACACTGTGACTTCACTGCTCTCTTTGATGTGAGAAAATAAATAAAGGATTCTGGTGGCTACTTAAATAAGACTTATCTCATTATTCCCTTTTATAAATTTGTAGGATGGTTGAAACACGCTCTGGTAAGATGCAAGACCCAGCACAGGAGAGAATCCAGGCTGATGAGTCTGCCAAGCCGCAACCTGGTGCAACAATTGGTAGAGATGCTAGTTCCGACCCAGTTGTCCTGAATCCCAACATCGACATCCCCAAGTATGATGGAACGGAAGACCCTCGCCCATGGATTGAATCTCTTGAAGAAATTGGCTTCTTGTACCATTGGGCAGACTACATTATCTCTCGTTATGCCGCCATGAACATGACGGGAAGCGCTAAAACCTGGTTGAATTTACACAAAGCTAGTTTCACGAGCTGGGAAAATATTAAAATCCGCCTCATTCAGGATTTTTCTTTGGACGCGAATAAAGAAGAACTTAGAATGAAGCTCAACAGAATGCAACACTGGAATGAACCAGCAATCAGGTTCGCGGAAGACATTCTAGTGTTGTGCAACAAGGTTGACCCCGCAATGGAAGAAGAAACAAAAATTGAACATGTTATTGGAGGACTGAAAAAAGAGTACTCATTCGCGCTCTACCTGAACCCTCCTAAAACGACCGATGACCTTCTTGTCGTGTGCAAGAAAATGGATTCTTTTGAAAAGAAGTATCGGGAACGTGTGGAGAAATCCAGAAACCTATATAACGGTCCACGCTATTCTAGACCCCAACAACAATCGAGGTACGTGCCGCCGACTGCCGCACGAAACTACCAGACCACTTCCAGGCCCCAAGCCCCTGTTTCCAATAATTACAAGAACGACTCCCATCCTACCCCCAGACAGTATCGAAACAACTTTCCCCAGCCCTCTACCCCTAGACGTCCTTATAATCCTAACTTTGTGCCGAAACCAAACCTTCAGAGAAACACTTACAATAAAAGCCAAGAAGTGAGCAAAAATAGGACGGAAGATGGAAGACCAATCTGCTTTAAATGTAACAAGCCAGGGCACGTGGCCCGTTATTGTAGGGTCAAGTTTATAAGAATCCTAGAAGAGGATCCAGCAGATACCCAAGAGAAAGTCGAAGAAAAATGCCAAATGAATGAAATATCAGAGAAATCAGGACCTCGGCTTTATGCTGATGTATGTCATAGCACACAGACAAATATTCCTACCCGGAATAGATATTCCGTGTTGGAAGATTTAAACTAAGCGTCGCGCCTGAATCTGTCAATCAAAGCAAGTCGACCATAAACGGAATCAAGAAGTTGGACCCTAAATACAAATTAAAAATTAATGTGGACAAGATAGGGACTTTTGAAGCTTTGGTTGATACAGGTGCTGACCTCTCAGTGGTCGACCTCAGAACGGCCCTCGATACAGGCCATGGTATAAGTAAACTCGCAAAAATTTGTGCAGGACCCGATGGAAAAAAATTGGACATGGTAGGAAGTATATTTTTAAATATAAAAATTGATGACGAAACATTATCACACAACTTTGTGATATTGAAAACGCATTTACGGACATTAATTCTTGGGAGAGATTTCCTTAAGAAAATGAACGCAAAAATAGATTGTAAGCAAGAAACTATAAAATATGATTTGACGAATAATCATGACGAAATCAATTTTGAAATGTTGAAAATAAAGAGTGCCAAGGATTCCATTGTACCGGAATGTTCCATGAAATTGATCAAGGCATTGGTAGAAACAGAGGATGGAGAATATATTATCGAGGAGAGCAGCAAAATGTTTCAAACAAATGGACTTCGTCTAGCAAGAAGCTTGATCAATGTTATAAATAGGGAAACACACATCTGGATAACTAATCCGTATCCTCGACCGTTAAAAATAATGAAAAACCAAACATTGGCTTTTGGAAGTAGTCCAGCGAAAATAAATGTGAGTCGAGAAAGAGAGGTAGAAAAGAACGAAGAACCTAGATTCCAAATAAACGAAAATCTTTCACCAAAGGAACAGAAGGAGTTAAAACAAGTTTTAGAAAGGTATGGAGATCTTTTTTCATCGAGATTAGGGAGAACCAATTTGGCAAAACATCGGATAGACACAGAAGACGCGAAGCCAATTAAACACAAGCCTTACCGGGTAAGTGCTAAAGAACGAGATATTATAAAAGAGCAAATTGACGAGATGCTTACAGAAGGCATAATTAGGCCATCTTCTAGCCCCTGGTCTTTTCCAGTAATATTGGTCAAGAAGCGAGATGGTAAATACAGATTTTGTGTGGACTACAGAAAACTGAATAATGTGACAGTAAAAGATGTCTATCCGATCCCTAGAATAGACGAAGTTATGGATACTCTCCAAGGATCTACACACTTCTCAGCAATAGACCTCAGATCTGGATATTGGCAAGTTGAAGTCGAAGAAAGAGACAAAGAGAAAACAGCTTTCACTACAGCGCATGGATTATATGAATTCAACGTGATGCCTTTTGGACTTTGTAACGCGCCTGCTACCTTTGAGAGAAATATGGAGAATATGCTTGGAAATCTGAGATGGCAAATTTGTTTGTGTTATCTGGATGATGTTATCATATATAGCCCGGATTTTCCAACGCACCTCAAAAGACTTGAAGCTGTTTTTAGATGTTTTCGTGAATCTAATTTAAGGTTAAACGACAAAAAATGCCGATTTGCTTTTGAAGAATTGGAGATTCTCGGCTATATAACGAGCAAACATGGTATAAAACCCGCGGAACATAACATCAAAGCTGTCAGAAATTTTCCTCGACCCAAAAAGGTCAAAGAAGTACAATCCTTTTTGGGAATGTGTTCATATTATAGAAAATTTATCAAAGACTTTTCAAAAATTGCTGACCCTTTGACCAACCTTATAAAAAAAAGTGTATCATTTACCTGGACAGAAAGACAAGAGGAAGCGTTTCAAACCCTAAAAACAGCACTATTAAGTCCACCAATTTTAGGTCACTTCAATCCAAATGCACCTACTTATGTTCATACTGATGCGTCCAACATCGGCATAGGTGCAACACTTGTCCAAGACATCGGTGGTGAAGAGAAGGTGATCTCATATTTGAGTCGTACCCTAAGTAAAGCGGAGCAAAATTATTCAACCACTGAAAAAGAATGTCTGGCCGTTGTCTGGTCAATGTCAAAATTACGACCCTACCTTTATGGAAGACACTTTAAATAGTAACAGACCATCACGCCTTATGCTGGCTCAAAAACTTGAAGGATCCAACAGGTCGATTGGCAAGATGGGCATTGAAAATTCAAGAATATGACTTCGATATAATACATAAATCGGGAAAGAAGCATCTGGGCGCCGATGGCTTATCTAGGGGGCCCTTACCAGAAACTGATTGGGATGAGGATTTTGAAAGGCTATTTTTAAATCAAATAACAGACGAAGAGGATAAATTTATCGAAAGTGTTAAGAAAAACCTTAATGGAAGCAGGCGATCAATTGCGCAAAACTTTAAAGAAGAAGATGGATGCCTCTTTAAGAAAAACCCGAACCCTGAAGGCAGGGCGTGGTTGCTTGTGGTTCCAGAGAATAAAAAGAGAGAAATTATGAAAGAATATCACAATCATATGTCGAATGGCCATCTGGGCGTCGCCAGAACCATGTACGAATAAAGAGTAAATACTTTTGGCCATCCATGCTAAAGGATGTCTCAGAATTCGTTAAGACGTGTCACCTTTGCCAAAGTAGGAAAGGCTCAAACCAATTACCTTCTGGACTACTACAGCCCATCCCCCCAGCCAACTTTCCTTTCGAAAGAATTGGAATTGACTTTGTTGGTCCACTATCATCTACGAAAAACAGGAAAAAATGGATAATCGTGCTGACGGACTACTACACTAGATATGCAGAAACAAGAGCAGTCTCGGAAGCAACAGTGAAAGAAGTTTCTAAATTTCTAGTAGAGGATATTTTTCTTCGGCACGGAGCCCCACAATATCTTATTAGTGACAGAGGCTCTCAATTTACCAGTAATTTAATGAAAGAGGTGATGAAAACGTGCAAGATTAAACATTGCTTCACAACGAGCTATCATCCCCAGACTAATGGATTGACAGAGCGGTTAAATAGAACATTGATCAATATGCTCAGTATGTATGTGAACACTGATCAGAAAAATTGGGACGAAATACTCCCATTCATCACTCACGCTTACAATACTACAATTCAGGAAACCACAGGATATTCTCCCTTTTTCCTGATGTTTGGAAGAGAACCCACGTCTCTTTTGGACGACAGGAATATCTCGGTGGACATTGACAAAGATGATTATGATGAATACATAAAACATCACTTAGACAAAATAAACAGAACAAGAAAATTAGTTATTAACAACACAATAAAGACTCAAGAAAGAATGAAAAAGAACTATGACAAGAAACACATGGAAAGAAGCTACGAACCAGGAGAATTAGTAGCAGTTTGGACACCAATTAGGAAAATAGGAAAGTGTGAGAAACTACTGAGAAAATATTTTGGCCCATATAGAATATTAAAGAAGCTGTCCAACGTAAATTACTTAATTGAACCAAAAGATAATCCTGGCCAAGACCCATTGATTGTCCATGTCTCAAGAATCAAACCCTATTTTGAAAGAATTGATGAGGTCAATCACGAGGACGTGACGACCTCTGGAGAGGGGGAAGTGTTACATCATGATTAATGGCGTATTTCTTATATTAGTTTTAATATATTTGAAATTTAAATTATATATTTATTTATTTTTATATAAAATATTCTATGATATTTATTTAAAACAGATTATTAATTTATCATCATTTGTATTTAGGTACACTGTGACTTCACTGCTCTCTTTGATGTGAGAAAATAAATAAAGGATTCTGGTGGCTACTTAAAGAAGACTTATCTCGTTATTCCCTTTTATAAATTTGTAGGATGGTTGAAACACGCTCTGGTAAGATGCAAGACACAGCACAGGAGAGAATCCAGGCTGAAGAGTCTGCCAAGCCGCAACCTGGTGTAACAATATGAAGGTGTTCCAAACTTTCGAGGAAACTTTTCCCGGAAGCTACAACTCAAAGAAACTCTTTGCCCAAAGATCTAGTTTTCCTTATTTGAATATATCTGGGCAACTGCAGCTTACATTCAAGAATTCCATATGTGGATTGTTCCATATTCACTATGGAATACCTAGTTACTTTCCTAATGTTGTGGAGTATATTTACTGTAAAATTTGTTCTTTATTTTTTTGTGGTAACTTATTGATAACACATGTATTTTATTTCGCAAAATATATATTCAATAAAAAAATCCCTTGTATCAAATATTGAGGAAAATATATCAGGTCTCTGGGAAACACGTTTTCTCCCGTAGAAGGGCATTCGTGCCTGTAAGCTAGAGAATAAAACTGTTTTGAAAAGACACTTTTCCCTGGAGGAATGATTAATTTTACTCAAAAAAAAGATATTCTCAATTCGTACCTCAAAGTTACTTGATTCTAAATCATAGTGTAATATTCCTGGTGTTATAAATTAAGGTGATTAAAGTCTCACAAGTTGTCACATTAAAGTGTAAATATTCACAGAGTAAAAAGATGTTATTAAACCTAACAGAAGGTAATACGCCATATTTCATCCTGTTTCTATACCACAATTTATGTTGGCGATCTTTCAACTTAATTAAAGTATGCAAAACCCATCGCTACCTGCCAATAGACATCAGTCATGGCGGTTTCCTTAAACCCAATTTCCGAGATTCATTAAGAAAAAGCTTTAATTACCAATCAGGGGTCAGAACCTTGGCTGTTATTAATGAAGGGAGAGTGTAGTAATAATAACAATTATGTTCTTTTGTCATTTTCTGAAGTACTTTTCATTTGTCAATCGGCTTGCTTTGACAGTTGGGTCAGGAAGTTTCTTTCCTTGTTTGTTTATTTCCCACAGCACAGGCTTTTGCCAACTTTGTGCTAGAACGCACTAATGTCTGACTTTGTCAAAATATATTTCGCTAAACTAGAGATCTCTCGTCTCAATTTGTATTTTAAATTATTCATATCATACTTGGAACTTTTGATATGTTACACAATTTTGATATAATTTATATTTTAAGTTTTTTTCAGCTTCAATGTTATAAAACTCTCATGTTAGTGGTCTAGATATGCTTTATTTGTTTTTAATGTTTTATTTATAACTTTTGTAAGTGAACTTTTTATATATTCAATACCTTTTTATTCAGAAATTTTTATAAATTTTAATATATATTGGAGAAAAAAATGTTGATGAACTTTTGATATTTTAATTAATATCTATTTATAAATAGTTCGTTTTATTTATTTTAACGTCGAATAATTTATAAAGATTTTAAATACATTATTTTATATATTATGTGGGTCTTAAGTTGAACAAAACAATTTTACATAAAACACGTAGAAATTTATAAATCACAAAATAAGAAATACACATTCGATAAAAAGCAAACAAAACGGTTTTTAGCTGTTGTTATTGTTATCCTACAGTGTTGCCCAGTTAAAAATGTTCACAGATTATTATTTTTAAAGTCTTTTATCAAGTTTTAACAAATATAGTGAAATCAAGTGAATTATTTTGACTTTTTAAACAAAACAGAGAAATTTCTTTCAAGCGCTATTTTCGGTAATAGCTTTGTTAGTATGTCAGCCATTTGTGCCTTAGTTGGGCAGAATTCCAACTTGAAGGTGTCTTTGACAAGGTCATTTAGAAAATGATATCTTACATCCCAGAGCGGCGTCTTCAGGCAACTTTGGTATAACATACTATATGCCATTTGATAGCTCCTTATTTTCTTGAGGACTGTATTATTGTTCCTTTATAAGGCTTCACTCTGCTGCTGCCTACCTCGTGTATTCCTATCAAGCCAACACACCAATACAATGAGACACACACTTTATTTAAACAACAAAACTATTTATACACCTTGGTCCGTGGTCAAAAGATTTAAAGCAGAATAACTTATTTTACAACAAAATTATGCAAAATAGGCAGTATTAACAATTGATCTAGCCACAGAATAAACAGATTAATAAATATTCACAGATATATACATTTAATTTTCAACACCATTCTTTGTCAAATATATATCGCCTAAACACGTGTCTTCTGTGTATAATTTTTAGTGGGCTTTGCTTATCAATTAAGAAAAAAATTACTATATCTTGTATCTTGTCTATTTGATTCATACATATGTGATGTTAAGTATAAGGTAATTCTGCTTCAAGTATTGTATAAATATGTTCTTTATGTGTTTAAACTCTACCTAATAATTAGACATTAATTGTTTTACTGTCCGTCTTTGCAGGATGAAAGAGTAATTCTCCGCCAAATTATTGCTTATGAAGACAATTCTCCATATGTTTTATTGGCAAAAGTAGTGAAAAGCAAGACCAATGCATTGGCTTCTTACAAATTCTGGAAAACAGCAAAGTTAAAAGGCGTAACACAGAAAAGGATCCAACTTGATGAAAGGTTGATGTTATTCTCTTCATTCTGTAGTTAACTGTTATTTTACTACTGATTACCCATCTGGGAGAATCCTGTAGGGGACAGGTGCCCCTTGTAAAGACTTTTTGTTTTGTTGATGTTTAAAAACCTAATAAAATATTATTAATACACACACACACAAAGTTTTATTAAGATCACCGGTCTTATACAGATTCACCACAAGAAGAAATGAATAATAGATGGAGCTCCTATACTCCAGGCAGCGCAGAACCAAACAACAGCCTCCAGGTCCGACGCATGTCCAATGGCCACACGTTCCTTCGTGCATACGTCATGGTTAGCGAATCATAAAATATTATCAATATAAATTGATATAAAAGGAATTGTAACGCATGCTTGTTCAAATTAACGAAACCAAACGAAAATATAAACGTCTCTCTTTTTCCCTGAGTTAACACCACAGAATATTTAGTTCTGAAAATAGAGCAATCCATATTTAAATATTTAGATAATAAAAAGGCATATATTGGATCGAATAAAAAATAACCGAAATATTGTCAAATAAATCTGCTTTATTCAATCCAATATATGCCTTTTTAGTCTTCTTTCTTATCTCCACTCAATCATATCAGGGTATCAAGCTTTGAAAACCATCATGACTCGGTGAATGCGTCTGCCTTTGTCATTAAGACTGGAAGCACTACTCAGTAGCAGGCCGACTTAGCTCCGAAAGAAATGGCCGCCTCTGACAAGAGGAACAAACGCCATGTGCAGCCGCTCCTAACATGGAGTACAAACGCTGCTCATCCTGTATCCCTGGAATAGGAGCCCTTACAGGGTACTATCAGCATGGCCAGCTGAGCCCAGGTTGTTTAGTGAGCTTGTTACTGCTCCCCCTCCTCCTTTTTCATCCGGGCTTGGAGTTGCCTTTTTAGTATATCTAAAGAATATATAGCATTTTAGTATATGACAGAAGACACACTCTAATATGTGCTAAGATAGCTTTACTTAGCTTCTCGTAGTAAACATGGAGTTTAATATTCCAGTTTAATATTGACCATTGACTTCTCAATTCTCTATGATGTCATAAAATACATTTCTGATGAACACCAAGTACATACAGACCAAGTTTTCCAGCAAAAGAATCCAAACAAGAGATTTAACGGACCTACATTTGACATCATGAATTCTTCGTTCAATTCTAAAACACAACTTTCCTTAAAAAATATTTAATCCCGATATGGATCTATAACCAACATTGTTGCCGAAGTTTTAATCAAACTAATAGGGAATTGTGTATCACGCTTTGCTTATTTGATCTAATTCAATTTTAATAAAATTCTTCAAACAAAATATAATTAATTTGGTTTCACAAATATATTTTCTCATTTATTATTACATTTAAATAAACAAAGTATTCAGTGAAGTAAAAAATTAATTTTATAATCATTCAAAGTTAATTATAATCATTATATGACGTATGTAATTAAACTTTAAAATAATTTTATAATTAAGTTAGAGATATTGAAGACATATTCAGGTATTGCATCTCTCTCGAATAATTAGCTTTTTGGCATTAATTAATTAAAATGTGAATGCGCGCCATCTGTATTTAAAAATCGAAAATATTTAACGTGTTTTGGGTTTATTTTTCAAAGTAATGCGCTGCTTGATTACATGTATATAAGTTTATGCCAAGCCCTTTTTTCTTTCGCTTAATTTGACACATTGTAAATGACAATACCGATTATTGTTATTATCACTGTTATTTCTGTATATATTTATTTAACAGTTGGGAGAGACACGCCATATCCACAATTAGAATAATTGCGTGTATATATTACATATATACAATTAACACAATTGAACATTAGGAATCATGAAAATTAAACGTTCGATGTCAAATTTTGCATATAGTAATTAGGAATAGTAGCTTGAAATATGTGCAGTCAACACTTTCGCCTTGAAATATACATCCTGCAGAATCTATTAAACTTAATGTATTGGTCTTTATTTCTGTATATATCCTCTTCTACTCGGATAATCTGTATAATACCAAAAGGTCTTAATAAAGCGTTTTGTTGTTATTTTTGAACTATTGTGTACCCTACCTTAATGGGAACTACACGACAAGGGAAGTGTTCTATATTTTGTAAACAATGCGATCAAGGCCAAACTCCGCTGATGGAAGTTTGAGCTGAGAGAGAATGATCCAACTTGTCGCAATAAGATGTCCAACTCTCGATAAGACGACAGCGCGGGGAGGAGAAGAGATAAGTAAACAAAAGTGATTTGTCCCTTCCCTGTGGCATTGTCCTTCTTTCTTATCTCCACTCAATCATATCAGGGTATCAAGTCTGTAGAGCTTTAGACTTTTGAGGTGTCTGCTGGTGATGAGTAGAGTTCATCAATGGATAAGTCAATAGAGTCAATGATGTGGTTGCTGGTTGACACTTAGTACATGGTCGGAAAACCTTGCAACCTTTTATGGTGTCTGCTGGTGATGAGTAGAGCTCATCAATGGATGAGTCAATACAGTCAATGTAGTGGTTGCAGTTTGACACTTAGTACACAGTGGGAAAACCTTGCAACCTTTTATTGTGTCTGCTGGGGATGAGTAGAGCTCATCAATGGATGAGTCAATAGAGTCAATGATGTGGTTGCAGGTTGACACTTAGTACATAGTGGGAAAACCTTGCAACCTTTTATTGTGTCTGCTGGGAATGAGTAGAGCTCATCAATGAATGAGTCAATACAGTCAATGAAGTGGTTGCAGATTGACACTTAGTACACAGTGGGAAAACCTTGCAACCTTTGATGGTGTCTGCTGAGAATGAGTAGAGCTCATCAATGGATGAGTCAATACAGTTAATAATGTTTTAGGGGTTGCAGGTTGACACTTAGTACATAGTGGGAAAACCTTGCAACCTTTGATGGTATCTGCTGGGGATGAGTAGAGCTCATCAATAGATGAGTCAATACAGTCAATGATGTGGTTGCAGATTGACACTTAGTACACAGTGGGAAAACCTTGCAACCTTTGATGGTGTCTGCTGGGGATGAGTAGAGCTCATCAATGGATAATTCAAAGAAAAGAAAATGATATTATTTACAATTTAGTAATTGAAAAACTATTCTCAGGAAGGGTTCCATCTTGTCCTCCTTCAGACAAGGACAGGATCTCTCAGTTCAATGTTGAGATTATAGAGACATGTCTTGGCAGAAGACAGGATTTCATCAATGAAGGAATCAATCAGTCAATGATGTGGTCGCAGGTTGACACAGTGGGAAACAGCCATTCTGTGGCAGCGTGATGCTGTCAGGAAGTTTGAATTGATCGATTCAAACGAAGAGAGTTTTATCTGCTTATGTAAATAAACACCGCCAGAAAGGAGAGCGTTGTAAGTAGGGGATTGTAGCGCATTACAATCTGGATGTTTTATGTCGAAAATGTACGACCGGAATAAAGAGCTCAAGAAGCGGGATATCAGCAGGATGGTTTTATGGCCAGGTTTTACTGTATCTTTTTTTTTTTTTTTTTGCTTATCCCTAGTACACGTGGTACAGGCCATGATAATCATGGTCTACACATGTGAGAAGCAGTTCTACTTTGCACTTACAAATGTGCCGGAGCCCCGTTTGGTTATTGCGCTCGCTGGTGGGGTTAGACTTTTGCAAGTATCGGGGGCCATTGGAGCATTTTTTTTTTTAAATCATAAAAAAGTGCCCAATGCGGGAATCGAACCCGGGTCGTAGTGGTCGTAAACCAACGGTTTAGACCATCCTTCCACCGACCCCTACTGTATCTTGAATAATATACATCTTTAAACGCAACAAATTGATATGTTTCACAATAAATTAAAAACTAGTTGAAAGTATGAACACTATTTAAACATTTTGACAATAGACAGACAATTAAAATATTTTTATTGACATCCTGTCAATACATGCAAAGTGCACAGTCTGCACTATTAAAAACATTTTTTTTTTTTTGACAATAGAATCTTCTTGAATATACGAAATAATACAACTCTGAACACTCGAATTTTCCTGGAAAATCTCTTAAAGATTTCTTGAAAAAAGCCATGGTCCACCTGTGCTGTGTGAGCAGAAGAGCTTAAATTGACTTGTTCCATTATATGTATGTTCCATATGTAAATACCTGTTTTCTTTCCTCTTTTCGCTCTTCAATTCTCCCACCCATATTTCCAAAATATATATTTTTTGTTTTTCCAAATTCATATTCTTACTTTCTATAGGATCATTCAAATAATAATCTGTATATATTTATCATGTGTATATAATCTTTCTCTGTTTTTACCCCTTTGTATATTTCCCACTTTCATGGTTTTCTCCGTCTTGTAACCCCAAGGAGAATCCTCTGTAAGACCTGTGTGTCTTAATAAAGGTTTTTGTGTGTGTGAATATATGAAATAATAAACATAGAGTTGTACATAGGAACACAAATGGCCTTAATCTCGCCTAGTATAAAGAGGACTTATTCCAATTTACTCCACAGGTTGTTTATTAATCTCTTTCTTGGATTGACATCACAGTCCACGTGGCATCGTGACGTCCAATGAATGCTGTTATAGGAATTATTATATTTTTTTATTCCATACTAGCGGATGTACCCGGCTTCGCCCAGGTTTTTCTCGAGGGAATGTTTGTAGTCTAGTAATAAGAAAATATACTACACCTAAAAACTATCAGAGAAAAGAGAAACCACGGAAGGTGAACAGAAAAATGCTTACAATGGATGTTATGTTTACGATATCAAGTTAAATAAAAACAAAGATAAAATTTGCATATGTTGGTCACTATAAATTTGTATATTTGTTAGGCGAAATTAGAAACATGATAAAACAATTGGGTATTTAAAAACAAATGTAGAAATAAAAGTTGAAGTATAATAAACAATGTTAAAGATTAGTTTTAATTATTAATCAAGATTGTGTGTGAATATGTGAGAAAGATGTAATATCGTTGTTGTTTTCTTGGCCGACTGTTTTACATATGGTGTTATCTTAAAATTGCTTGTTTTGAATATTTTTTAGATTGAGATTATTAGCTAGTATGTAAAAAAATTAACTCTGTTGAAATTTAATTTTGTATTTATATATAAATGAAATTAACTCTGTTGATTTTTTTTTTTGTATTTAATCGATAACAGCGAAGTTACGCATGTTAATGTTAGGAAATATATTTTGATGTTAAGCAAAACCTGCTCCATCTCGTTTTACATAAACGTTGAAAATTTGGTTGAAATTGATGCATTGTAACGAAAGTTTTTAGTGATGTCCACTTATGAAATTTCCATTTTATTAATATAGATGTGTATAAAATGAAAGAATTTAAAAGCACGAATGTTTCTTTTATACATAATACAAACTTCTACTGCCCTTGCTGCGATGAAAAAATATGTAATGGGAGGGCTTGGCTCATCAGTGGTGAGCCCTCCAAGAAATTTCGCCAATTTAATCTGCCAGACCGCTTCTCAGAGCTCTAATACTGTATTGGACGATTCTGCTTATATACGCAGCACTGAAGGATGGAATCTTAGAAATGGTTTTCAAGAAAACTATGGACATAAGCTTATAGGACAGTAGAATTACATTCAAATATGTATGTAAATAGGGGCCTGACAGTAAAGATGAATATAGTACTGTGGCTCTAACCATTGAACTAAGTAATCAGCCCAGGGTAAAGTTGGAACTTTAATTCTACTTATTTTAATTGGGACGCTAAACTAATTGTCCGGGATCACCAGACCGATTACATTTAAAACTTTTGCTAAAAAATTGTAATTAGGTGGAACTCGATCCCCGTGAAATTATTCTCAGTAATGAGGGCGGGTGGATACTGTGGGCTGGTGTAGATTGTCTGTATCTACACAGGCACGGGTACTTGTACTGTAAGTACACTACATGTCTACACAGGTAGTACCACGGTGACCAGAGGGTACCTGTGTTGTAAGTACACTACATGTCTACACAGGTAGTACCAGGCCACGGTGACCAGAGGGTACCTGTGTTGTAAGTACACCACATGTCTACACAGGTAGTACCAGGCCACGGTGACCAGAGGGTACCTGTGTTGTAAGTACACTACATGTCTACACAGGTAGTACCAGGCCACGGTGACCAGAGGGTACCTGTGTTGTAAGTACACTACATGTCTACACAGGTAGTACCAGGCCACGGTGACCAGAGGGTACCTGTGTTGTAAGTACACTACATGTCTACACAGGTAGTACCAGGCCACGGTGACCAGAGGGTACCTGTGTTGTAAGTACACCACATGTCTACACAGGTAGTACCAGGCCACGGTGACCAGAGGGTACCTGTGTTGTAAGTACAACCACATGTCTACACAGGTAGTACCAGGCCACGGTGACCAGAGGGTACCTGTGTTGTAAGTACACCACATGTCTACACAGGTAGTACCAGGCCACGGTGACCAGAGGGTACCTGTGTTGTAAGTACACCACATGTCTACACAGGTAGTACCAGGCCACGGTGACCAGAGGGTACCTGTGTTGTAAGTACACTACATGTCTACACAGGTAGTACCAGGCCACGGTGACCAGAGGGTACCTGTGTTGTAAGTACACTACATGTCTACACAGGTAGTACCAGGCCACGGTGACCAGAGGGTACCTGTGTTGTAAGTACACCACATGTCTACACAGGTAGTACCAGGCCACGGTGACCAGAGGGTACCTGTGTTGTAAGTACACTACATGTCTACACAGGTAGTACCAGGCCACGGTGACCAGAGGGTACCTGTGTTGTAAGTACACTACATGTCTACACAGGTAGTACCAGGCCACGGTGACCAGAGGGTACCTGTGTTGTAAGTACACCACATGTCTACACAGGTAGTACCAGGCCACGGTGACCAGAGGGTACCTGTGTTGTAAGTACACTACATGTCTACACAGGTAGTACCAGGCCACGGTGACCAGAGGGTACCTGTGTTGTAAGTACACTACATGTCTACACAGGTAGTACCAGGCCACGGTGACCAGAGGGTACCTGTGTTGTAAGTACACCACATGTCTACACTCGGCCGTGCGGCCACGCGTCGCGCGAGCTCCGGGATTTTCGCCTCTGGCGAGCTGTGAAATGTCTCAAGACATGCCAAATTCGGCATCACCAGGGAGCCCAGGATCTGCTGGACAAATGCCTGGAAGGCCCAGCATCCAATCTCCAACTGGTGGGAAAATATCAAAGAATAACGAATTTCAGAAAGTAATTTCTAAAGAAAACTCAGAACATCAAGAGTATGCAAATCCGCCGGCAGGCGTTAGAGATGCAAATCTGGCCGCCGCGCGTGATGACGTCACGGCGCCGCTGACTGCTGCCTCGTGCAGCGCTACAGTAGCCAATCCGGCCTCCCTTAGCTGGGGTGATTCCGAGATGGCAGATATGGACGTCAACAACGGTTTTACCACCGTTAGAACCAAGAAAAGGCGCCGCGTCTCGCCGGGTTCTCCTGCAGCGGCTGCACCTTCCTCTGGCACCAGAGGCGCAGGGGCCACTCGCCGGCCGCGATCGTCCACGGGTTGGGCACCGCGGGCGGAGGAGGTCAGGACCACAAGGGCGCATATCGCGGAAGCCAGGGCGCGGCAGGCGTCCTCAACAGAAGACCACTGCGTCTATATAGAGCGCAGCCCTGAACTGGAGCCCTACCACTACATGAGGGCCCTTGATAGAATGCTCGGAGGGACCAGGGAGGTCTTCCAGATGACCAAGATGAACGGTCACTTCCTGGTGGGACTGGCCAACAGAGGGCTGGCCGAGCGCCTCGTCAACGAGGGCCTCGAGGTGGAGGGAACTCTCCACAGGGCCTTCCCGTTCCGCAAGAGGGCGGAGAGAATCACGGTGGGCAACCTCCCCTTCTTCGTGGGGGATGCAGCCGTCATCAGCGCCCTTTCATCTTTCGGGCGAGTAACATCCATCGCCCCCAAGCTGATGAAGGCAGGCCCATACATCTACAACGACGGCCGCCGAGAGGCGTTTATCATCCTCCGCGAAGGCATGACCATCGAGAGGCTGCCCACCCGCCTCGACATCACCATCAAAGGCGAAGCCTGGCCCGCATACCTGTCCTCCGGGATTAGGTGCTCCAGGTGCCGTGGCCAAGGACATCGCAGGGCCAACTGCCCCCTGCTTGCAAGGCGAACCACCGCTCCTGGACCGGCCACACCAACCTCTCCAACCAGCGTCCCACCAGCGACTGCGCCTGGGCTGCCTCAACAACCATCTGCCCAGCCTCCACCTCCGGCATCCCCCAGCCCAACCATGGAGGTCTCCGACGTGCCTCCCACAAGACGAGCTGCGCTCCATCCACCTGAAGCACTCCGGCAATCACCACCAGCGCCTTCGGCCTTACCTGCGGAGGATGCGCCTCCTGCCCCTCCACCAGTGACCCCTGCTCCGTCCCTGCGAACACCTGGGAGTCGAGAGCCTGCGGCCCCAACACCGGACGTGGAGATGTCCATCGTGGAGGAGACCTTTGCGTCCTCCACGTCATCGGCAAAAAACGCAACGAGAGTCGACCTCGATGCGTTCATCGAGGGGCTCCCCAGCGTATCATTCGCTAAGACGGACGCCCTTGGTCTTGGGCGGGAGGAGGTCCTGGACCTCCTCTCCTCGAGGACCAAGGCGCAGAGGAAGGGACCCCTCCTGTCGCCTCCGCAGTGCGACGCCCTCGTCGGCCTGATCGGTCAAATTCTGGACCTGAAGCCCGGACATACGTCTAATTTATATAAGGTCCTCGGACAAGTCAAGGCCGAGCTCAGGACAACACCAGCAGTGCCTCCAACACCCACACTGCCTGCACCTCGGCCTGATGGGCCAATACCACCCCCTCCCCATGGGGATACGACGACACCGGACATGGCGACATCTCCATCTCCACTATCCACCCAAATGGATAGAGCTCTGATGGACAAGCGCTGGGAGGCGCTAAGAGATCTAATGCATCAATTGGATCTTGAATTTGAACTCGACTTGGAGCACCGATTCGAATCGCGGGTTGACGAGGATGACATCATAAGAGCAATCCTATACCCCGGGGATAGGGAGCCCCTCATCAAGCGCCTACCCACTCAGGATAGGTACACCCTCGGTGGATTGATGAGCACCGCCATCAGGCGCGCTCGGGAATTAGATCCTTCTATACTCGAATGTATGTCCGCACTCAGGAAATTACTACCTGCTTGAGTCCAGACGACCCTCGGTGAGGACACCGCCTTTGAATTGTTATTTAACTCTTTGTAGTTTGCTGATTGTCTAAGATGACAATAAAAAATTGTTTAATTGTCAAAAATTGTCACATGTCTACACAGGTAGTACCAGGCCACGGTGACCAGAGGGTACCTGTGTTGTAAGTACACCACATGTCTACACAGGTAGTACCAGGCCACGGTGACCAGAGGGTACCTGTGTTGTAAGTACACTACATGTCTACACAGGTAGTACCAGGCCACGGTGACCAGAGGGTACCTGTGTTGTAAGTACACCACATGTCTACACAGGTAGTACCAGGCCACGGTGACCAGAGGGTACCTGAGTTGTAAGTACATTACAAGTCTACACATGTGATATCAATCCATGGTGGAAGAAGGGTTATTTAAGCTGTAAAAATAACTTCCACATGTAGTACCAGGTCATACACGGTAGTCAGAGGTTTAGCAGCTCCAAGTACACCACATGTCTACATATGTGTCACAATACCATGGTGAGTTAGGACTGTATCTACAGTAAGTACACCGCATGTCTTCACATTTAGTACTAGAACATGAAGGTAGATATTTGTTATTGTTCGTTTGTACTGTAACGTGGCAACATATGTAGTATCAGACCAAGAGGAGAGGGGTGGAGAATAAGTGTACTAGGAAGACACATTTTGAAAGGAGATTGACTAAAAGGGTGAAATTTTAAAAAATTCAACATATTTTTTTTTATTCAATATATGTGTATGGGCCATCTATACATATAAAATAAAAGGATTTAAAGCGCGAATGTTTCTTTTATACATAATAAAAACTTCTACTGCCCTTACTGCAGGATGATCCAATACAGTATTAGAAAAAGCAAAAAGCAGAATGATCCAATACAGTATTAGAGCTATGAGAAGCGGTCTGGTGGATTAAATTGGCGAAACCGCTGGGAGGGTTCACCACTGATGAGCCAAGCCCTCCCAATATATTTTTTCATCGCAGTAAGGAGAGTAGAAGTTTTTATTATGTATAAAATAAACATTTGTGCTTTTAAATCCTTTTATTTTATATATGTGTATGTTTTAAATATCACATTATTTCACCGCGTTCTCAAATTTGAGTAGTGAAACATCTCTATGTGGGGGTCGATTCCACCATGCAGTGATATGGGGAAGAACGAGAAGATATGGCAAGAGGTGCTAGCTATAAACACAGCAAAAAATGTTTCAAGTGAAATCCATCACATGTTCTACTATGATCGGATGCTCGAATGTTGAAGAACTGGAAAATAAGATGGCAGCGCTATTCAGAAAGGAAAAGAGATTATTTTGAAAGCTCTATGAATTATTCAACCTCAGAAACATAATGAATTTGCATATATCAATATTTGAAGACAAAACCTGATGCCGTCTATTGGTTAAAAAAGAAAATTTGTCATTATTATTATTAGTACTTATTTCTATGTTTAAAAGAAGAATTTCTCCACCACACGGAATACGAGGAATATTGTGGCCTGGAGGTTTTATTTGTGTTCATCCTCCAAGCTGAAAAACTTCTCTCGAAACAGAAACAATTTCTGAAAAAAGTCACAAAATCATTTTTCAATATTTAAAACAATTAATTAAAATTACAATTATATTCTCACAATGAGGATCTTTTTTATTACAAAAAGCTAGCTTTCAAGTGTTAATCGCTCTTCAACGGGCTTAATATAATATCGACTTGATCCCACCAGAAATATTTACAAAAACAAACGCGCGCCGCGTGGATATTTATAACTTTTTTTTGTAAATATTTCTGGTGGGATCAAGTCGATATTATAGTAAGCCCGTTGAAGAGAGATTATCACTTGAAAGCTAGCGTTTTTTTAAATAAAAAAGATACTCATTGTGAGAATATAATTGTAATTTTAATACTTTTTTCACAATTTTATCATGAAAATAAATAATGTTTACCTAATTTAGAAACTAAAATGCAGACGATAAAAGCAGAATAGCGCTGGTAGAACAAATTGATGAAACTGTGGGGTGGGTTCGCCACTGATTTGCCAAGTCCTCCTAATATATTCTCCAGGTGAATGTTGTTGTAGAGAAATGTGTTTCTATAACATCATAATTATCTGGACTTATAGTATCCATCAAATGTAGGAAATAAAACTTACTTGGATCTCTGTGAGAAGTCAAAAAATTAAAGGATTTCGAGAGATTGCTCCCCTCCTTTCTCAGTTTTGTGTTTAATCAATTTCAAATAATCAAATACTAATCAATAAAGGAGACAGAAGTAGCCAAATATTTTAATTTTTGTCCTTAAGTCCAGAATCACTAGCGCTAGATGTCAAATCCACATTACAAGACTCAACATCACAATCCGGGACCTACACAACGTGACTGCAGGAGCACATGTGCAACATTGGACATTTCTAATTAAGGAGAAATTGAGAGATCAACGGTTCTATTATTTTAAAATTAAAAGTTATCTTAGAGAATTAATTGAATATTTGAGATCAATATGGAAGATAATCACATTGACCCAATCAATGAATTTTGTTTCTTTAATTGGAAAATGATTGAAATAAAAAGATGATAATAAGCTTTATTTTTGAGTTGAAATATGTACATATAAATGTATAAGTACACACACATATATAATATTTACACTCGTGGACAAATCTTTAGGAAACTGAAACTCTTTTTTATGTCGCAGGTCGTTTTTTTTAAGGAGACGGCGAAATTTTGTTCATACTTGGTTATCTCGTGTGTCTTCAATAAATGTTACTGAATCAAATATCTTTCAGAGTTATTGTCTGAATCCCGATATAATGAAGAAATGTACAACTTCCTTAAGTTTTGTCTATGAATGTATCTTTCAGTTATTGTCTGAATCCCGATACATGCTAAAAGGTAAAACTTCCTTAAGTTTTGTCCATGAGTGTATCTTTCAGTTATTGTCTGAATCCCGATACATGCTAAAAGGTAAAACTTCCTTAAGTTTTGTCCATGAGTGTATCTTTCAGAGTTATTGTCTGAATCCCGATACATGCTAAAAGGTAAAACTTCCTTAAGTTTTGTCCATGAGTGTATCTTTCAGTTATTGTCTGAATCCCGATACATGCTAAAAGGTAAAACTTCCTTAAGTTTTGTCCATGAGTGTATCTTTCAGTTATTGTCTGAATCCCGATACATGCTAAAAGGTAAAACTTCCTTAAGTTTTGTCCATGAGTGTATCTTTCAGAGTTATTGTCTGAATCCCGATATACATGCTAAAAGGTACAACTTCCTTAAGTTTTGTCCATGAGTGTATCTTTCAGAGTTATTGTCTGAATCCCGATATACATGCTAAAAGGTACAACTTCCTTAAGTTTTGTCCATGAGTGTATCTTTCAGAGTTATTGTCTGAATCCCGATATACATGCTAAAAGGTACAACTTCCTTAAGTTTTGTCCATGAGTGTATCTTTCAGAGTTATTGTCTGAATCCCGATATACATGCTAAAAGGTACAACTTCCTTAAGTTTTGTCCATGAGTGTATCTTTCAGAGGTATTGTCTGAATCCCGATATACATGCTAAAAGGTACAACTTCCTTAAGTTTTGTCCATGAGTGTATCTTTCAGAGGTATTGTCTGAATCCCGATATACATGCTAAAAGGTACAACTTCCTTAAGTTTTGTCCATGAGTGTATCTTTCAGAGGTATTGTCTGAATCCCGATATACATGCTAAAAGGTACAACTTCCTTAAGTTTTGTCCATGAGTGTATCTTTCAGAGGTATTGTCTGAATCCCGATATACATGCTAAAAGGTACAACTTCCTTAAGTTTTGTCCATGAGTGGATATAAATATATGATTCAATTGTGATATAAATCTCTCTCTTTATATATATTGATTATATATAAATTTATATAAGATTATATATCTTAAGTATATCTCTTAAAATAAGATTTCTTGACTATCGAAATTATGTGGTGGCTAACAAACTTCCAACCTACCGACATATATTCACTAACGACCCGGACTTCTCCTCTATCATAGCTCCCCTGAGTTTTTTTCCCTCCCTACAGCGGGAGGGTTTCCTTAGGGGTCAATCTGGAGATGTTTGGAAGATCTTTTCATTCTCGTAAAATTATTTGCAAACATATAAACATTTTAGAACTTTTAAGCTACCTGGGGAAAATGTTTTGTATTTTTCAGTGAACTGATCTCCCACGTCATTAGTCAAATGTTTGTGCATATAAATGTTCAAAGGTAATGCGAGAAGCTATTCCTGGAGAGTTGTGTGGAGACGGTTCTCTGTACTTGCTCCTGTGCGGTGACCTCCTGGTGATCTCCTCCATAGCTGTGTAGCCCGGTCTCTTCAACTCTTGAATAAAACATAAGTCCTGGTATAACATATCGTGTTATATTTATTTACGTTTTCCTACAGGATGAGCAGCGTTTGTACTCCATGTTAGGAGCGGCTGCACATGGCGTCTGTTCCTCATATCAGAGGCGGCTATTATTTCTTCTGGAGCTAAGTCAGTGGCCTGCCACTGAGTAGTGATCCCAGTCTTAATGACAAAGGCAGATGCATTCTACATCACCCAGTCGTGATCTCAAACTTTACAAGCTTGATACCCTAATATGATTGAGTGGAGATGAGAGAAGAAGAAGAGATTTTTTCCTTATTTTGATGTTGTTGTTATACCTTTTGTTTGCATTCATTTTGGTGGGTTAATCTACTTTGTAATTTTGGCTATTTACGCTAAGTGTAAACCCACAACAAGAAACCAATGTCAGTTTTCCTTTATTCACTGAAAAAAACGTGTGATAACAGAATAAAAAAAAATATATGGCAAATTTAATTTTATAGATGTTATAATTGAATGCCGAAAATTTGAAGGTGTTGTAAAAAAAAAAGTGCATCGGTTAGTTTGGTAATAAACCGCTATATATTCATTTAAATTAGATTTAGAGCAAAAGCTTGAATTCCAAGAGGTCTTTACTGGCACTTAAATTAAGCATCGAACGTTGAAATATTTCCATATTCTACACGTGTCTCAAGAATTCTCATGGATCAGGTGTTTGGAGGTTTTCATCCAACGATACCTTAACCCATTGGTCCTTGAAATTTCCAGTTTTTGCGAAAGTGCGATTCCCACCGTGAGACACATCCAACAATGGAAGGAAGGAACTGGTCAAGGAGCCTTGTTAGGATGCCCGGTAGCTGTCGGTCGTGGCTGCATCGATCACGTTGAGCGTTTCCTCATCTGCCATGGCGCAACCTGGGCTGGGACTTCTTCTTCTTTCTTATCTCCACTCAATCATATTAGGGTATCAAGCTTGTTTGAAAACCATCATGACTGGGTGAAGTAGAATGCGTCTGCCTTTGTCATTAAGACTGGGAGCGCTACACAGTGGCAGGCCACTGACTTAGCTCCAAAAGAAATGACCGCCTCTGACATGAGAAAAACAGACGCCATGTGCAGCCGCTCCTAACATAGAGTACAGACTCATCCTGTATCCCTGGAGCCCTTACAGGGTACTATCATCCGGGCCAGCTGAGCCCAGGTTTTTTAGTGAGCTTGTTACTGCTCCCCCTCCTCCTTTGTCATCCGGGCTTGGGACCGGCAAAGGCGGAGTTATATGGGACTTCTTCGCGGCTCGAATTGCTCGAAGATGGTAACGAGGTTACGTACCCATTCGACCCGCCCTGTCTCGTCCATAGGACATCCCAACAATCTTGTACTCACTCATCTTGTGTATGTTAGAATTGTAGATGCAGCCAGCATATATTCGTTGAAAAGAGGAGAAAATGTCGAAAAACGGCGAAATAGATCTAAATCAGTTTAAAATCGATAAAAACTTATGAAAATTTGTAAAAACGATAGTACCTATCATAAATTGCGATTCGATGGAAATCCTGTTCCTATTTGGCATCTTGATTCCTCTATAGTATTGCTACGCCGGCGCTGTATCGAGGATGGTCAAATGAGCAGTTAGACTCCTTTATATTTACCTCTGACAGGCGGACAAAGGATGTCAACAATGAGATGAACTCGACGGTGATACCAAGCTGACTCGACGGTCACTCCAGGCAGACACGCGGACGCTCCCTCAACTCAGCTACTCTTGGCGCGCACGTGTTCTCGAACGGACTGTTCCTGCCAGCTTGTCCTCATGGCCAGGCCGAATCTTCTTTCGAGCATCGTCGTAGCAGTATTTCAGGTACGTATATCTACGTGTAGTAAGCTATATATTGGGAAATATCGGCGAGATCTACGGTATTTCACAGCGCTGAAGTTTTCAGAATTCTACCTGACCTTTGCGCCAAAATAGATGCAAATGCTCTGCACCATTTATTGACCGGTCAGACTCTGGATTTCAGAGACAGTCACTAGATGGCGCAGAGTCTTTGTGTTTATTTAAATGTGAGAGACCGCATTTATATTTTTAGATTAAATTTCTTCCTTAAAACTTATTGTTTTAAAATAAACGTCCTTCCTCTGACTTATAATAAAGCCAATAAAGTTTCCATGGTCACCTGTACAAGTCTCTAGCTTTCGGGTTAACATGGTCTTCAGCAGAAGAGCAACTTCTAGCTAACTATACACGCCGGAAATTACATTCCTAGTTGATCCTGTTGAAGGGTCTGGTAGTCTTACATTTGTTAAGAATACTATTGTACTATTCATTGGGGAAATTTATACTTATGTACTACCTGGGCGGGTCACTCGGCAAGTATATATGTATATAAGGTAAATCACATCTTTGAGCAGATTCGGTCTATTTCCTATTTTAGGACCCTGTGCTAATGCAAGCATGATATGCAGGTTGTGACTTTTGTTTTAATTTGTCCCAGCTGGTGTTGTGTCTCACTGATTGGAATCTAAGCGTATACTCATAAAATATCAAAAGACACATTGTTGTTGTTGTCGTGTCCAAAGAAGAGTTTCAGATGTCTCCATGCATCTCCAACACAGCAGCAGCAATATCCACTAACTTGGGTGTGTAAAGCTGCTGCTCTGGGTCTAAGTCAATTTTCTGCAAGGCTGCGGTCATTGCTGGGCATGAGAATATGTGAGTAGGTGTTAGTTCCCCACCAGGACAGTTGTTGCACGCTCTATAGGTTCTTGTGCCATCTGGATGTATTGTCATTCCTTTATAGTGTTTTGTTCTAAGTCTTGTTATATTTTTTGTCAGTTTTCTCTCAGAGTTTATTTCACATATTTGATCTTTTCTTATTTTTTTGTTTGATTATCTTGTATTTTGCCAAAGCATCAGCGTCAAATAGTGACATTTGTTCTTTCCTTTGGCTCAGCTTTCTGGATTCCTTTGCCAATTCATCTGCCATTTCATTACCCTTGATCCCAACATGGGCAGGAATCCATTGTAGAATGCAGTTCTTCTCCAATGTTTCCAGTTGGGTAAGTAATGAGTGTATTTTCTGCGTGATTCTAGTATTGCCCTTCTGAATTGCTTCTAGAGCGGATCTGGAGTCGCTGTATATTATGATTCCTTCTGCTTGATGCAGGGATGGTTGGTTAAGGCATACATCAAGGGCTTTCCAGATAGCTGTCAGTTCACAAGTGAAGTTTGACGAAATCTTTCCTGCTCCTTCTTTGGTTTTGATGTGTGTTCCATCTTGGAGTATTATGTTAATTCCGGCCCCTCCATTACTCAGGGTAAGGTCTGATGATCCATCTGTGTATGCTAATAAATAATTTCTCTGATCATATAAATCAATTGTGTCAAGTCCTTTCTTTTTAAGTATGATTTTGTTCTCTTTTTTATTGCAGGGTTCGTTCAGGTTGAGATTGATGATTATATTTGAT
Source organism: Cordylochernes scorpioides (assembly GCA_030710605.1). NCBI lineage: Eukaryota > Metazoa > Arthropoda > Arachnida > Pseudoscorpiones > Chernetidae > Cordylochernes > Cordylochernes scorpioides. The sequence goes on from CP092874.1 coordinate 78,630,949, forward strand.
GGTAATGGGGTAGGAAATGTTGGTTCTTCTTGAATTTGAAAGTCACTGTGTTTCATGTTTATGGTTTTTCTAATATTGTTGTCGTACTGAAGTGTTGAAGATCTTTTAAGTCTTTCTTTTTGGGTCCAGTTTAAATAGGTTCTATGGGATATGTGTTCGGTTTTTTTACTTTTTAAAATATTTGTGAATTTTATTGTTTTTAATTGTCTTCTGCTTTCAAGTAGGTCTAGGCCACATTCTCTTTGAATTTTCTCATTGTTGGTGGAAGAAACAGCACCAGTGATTATTTTAGCCGCTTTTGCTTGAACACTGTCTAGTCTTTCTTTTAGTGATGAGCTTGAGGGAGCCCAAACAGGTGTTGCATATTCCATTATTGGCCTTATTAAGGTGGTATATGTTGTTCTGAGGGTTTTGGGTTTTGCTCCCCAATTTGTTCCACATAACCTTCTCAAAATATTTAGTTTTCTGGTAGCTCTATTTGAGGTGCTAATTATGTGTTCTGTAAATCGCAATTCCTCATCAAGTATCACACCTAGGTATTTTGGATTTCTAATTTTTTCAATTATTTGATTGTTTATGCTTATTTTGGGATTAAATTTATGCCTGTTTTTCCTGTCAGTGGAGAAGACGCATAGGTTTGTTTTTATTGGGTTTATGGTCATTTTGAGTACCATTGCCCACTTCTCCAGTCCTCTCATTGAGGTGTTCAGTATTTTTTTCTGATTTTTCTATACTGCTACTTGTGTGCCATATGGCTATATCATCTGCATAACAGGCAACCTTTGTGTCTTCGGTGAGGTAAGGATGGATTTCGTTAATATATAGCAGGAAGAGTAGAGGACTGAGCACAGATCCCTGAGGTACACCTGCCCATGTTCTTCTGTCCTTGGAAAATGCTCCATTAACCCTAACCTTTATCCTTCTTCCCCATAAGAAGTCTGCAATCCAGATTAAGGTTTTTCCTCTTACTCCGATGTTGTGCAGCCTTTCAAGTAATTTCTCCCTCCATACTCGATCAAAAGCTGAGGTCATATCCAGGAATACCGCCGTTGTCTTTTTTGTTGGTTTTTCCTGGAAATAATATATTATTGATTGGCAGAAGTAGAACAGTTGATCAGTTGTACAGTGTCTGGATCTATAGGCAGTTTGGTAGAAGTTTATTTTATTATTGTTGATGTGCCAGACTATGAGCCTATTGATATCTTCCAATTCTTTGGTAGTTTACCAGTTTGCTATGAAATTTTCAGTATTCGTAGGAGTTGATTTTTAGCTTTGTCTCCAAAGTGTTTAATCATTTGACCAAAGATTAGATCATCTCCTGGTGACCTCTTGGGATCTAACTTTTCTATTGATGAGTTTAGCTCATTCAGTGTGAAGTCTTCGAAAAAATATCTTGTTGATGGTAATTTCTTGCATGTTTAACTAACCTGTTTATATTATTTTTTAGAGTCCTGTCTTCATTCGTATAGCTGAGTCTGGAAGTGCTTGGAAGATATTCAGCAATTATGTTAGCCATCTGTTTGTTCGTTCTCGCTGTTCTATTCATATCGGTTAGAGTATTGGAGGATTGGTGTTGGTTTTGATTGTTTTCTAACACTCTAATTATATTCCAGTGTTGGCTGTCCTTTCTTGGATCCATTTTTCCGCAGAAGTCTGCCCATTTTTCTTGTTTGCATTTCCAAATTTCTTGTTCTATTTTGTGACTAATTTCAATGAGTTTCTTTCTGTTTTATTTGTTTTGAGAAGTTCATTGATATTGTCTCTCTCTGCAATCATTGCCTCGATGTTGTGGTCCTTCCAGAAAGGTATCCACAGGTCTTTACGTCTACCTCTAGGTATCGATCGGAAAAGACACATTGTTTTAATGTTTTTTGTAAGTGCATTTTATGCCTATATTAAAATAGAAAGAAGCCATTTTGTAGATATAATAAAGAACTCCTTGAAATACCATTTAACACCTAACATTAAATACAGACGAATGTTCCATAACTAATAGACATCGCTATAATCTTAAAAAAGAAATCACGCCATATAAAAAGATTATATAAGTAATTTAAAAAATACCTCTCCCCTATATATATGTTTAAAATCCTTCAGCCAGCTATAAATTTACCAAATCACTGTCTACCTTATATAAATACGCGGTACATTTCAATTACTTTAATTATATGTAATTTCTTTAAAAGCTTCGCATTTTTTATCGTTCGAATTATTAATAGGCAAAGTGATCGTCTGCATTCCAGAATCCCGCCTTTTTTTAGGGGGAGCATGCAGGTATCGTCTGACCATTAATTTAAATGGTTAAGACCCATTTCTTAATACTATTTTAATTACTAGTGCTCTATTCTTCAGGTTCGAAGTTGATGGAGAATGATTGACTCGTGGGATGCCCCAGTTTCAGCCAATAATTGCCCACTACTACCTGATTAGTAAATCATACCCCTCCCAAACACAACCTGGGGTGGAGATTAAGATGGATGAAGTGCTATTTTTTCATATAGCACACGAGGGTATTCCTGTACAACAGGAATTACGGACGGCAATTTGCATAAAATAATTCTATGCAACAACAAACACAGGAGGTGTGATAGTTATTGGAAAAGACATCTTCCAATCGAGATACCTTTTGCCTGGATGCTTTCATCATATTTTGTCTTTTTAAGATTTCTTCATTTTTTAAAACCTTTTTTCTCTTCTTTTTTAATTTTTTGTGTTGAAATTTTTTACTAAATCATTATTGCAGACATTTTCTACTTTTAGATAAGAATTTTTTATCGCCCAAGAGTTTCTCTATATTTTTTTTTGTGTAATCTTGTTTGATCAAGATAACAGTAGCGCTTCCCTTGTCAGCTGTTGTGATAACAATACTTTTGTCTGTTCTTAGTGATTTTTATTTATAAAAACCGGAAAGACTAAAGGTATAGGTGGAAAATTTTGCCGGGAGGATCTACCAAGACAGGTTGCCTCTCCCGTTAAAATATACGTCAAAGTTAAATACCATCTATGGGTACTGAAGGTTTATGTCTTATGTTTTTAACCTTGCTATATGTCCTACTCTTGAATTTTCGACCAATGAGAGATACGAGCTGCGCAGAACCCAACAACAGCCTCCAGGTCATACGCATGTCCAGTGGCCACAGAATATTTTAGAGTAAGATCTAAACTGTATAAAGTGTGATGATTCAAAGTTTGAATATTAAAAATACTTCTCCCATTGCATTGATTTTACATTTTTTTTTACAGGTTGCATATATTAAGATCAGGTTATTTATATATATATACACACACAAAAGCTCTATTAAGACACACAGGTCTTACAGAGGATTCTCCTTGGGGTTACAAGACGTAGAAACCTATGAAAGTGGGAAATATACAAAGGGGTAAAAATGGAGAAAGATTATATACATATGGTAAATATATACAGATTATTATTTGAATAATCCTATGGAAAATAAGAAAAAAAAATTGGAAATATGGATGGGAGAAGTGGAGAGCGAAGAGAGGAAAGAAAACAGGTATTTACATATGGAACATACATATAATGGAACAAGTCAATTTAAGCTCTTCTGCTCACACAGATATATATATAAAAATGGTGTAAATATATACTCTCTCAATGTCTCTATATTCAACAATACTTGCTAAACTGAAACTTTGCCTAATTACTTTTGTTCCAATTTTTACGAAAGCTGCAGTTGTGGCACATACACACATATTTTCTGATCTTAATATATGCAACCTGCTCTCTGAAGAATATCAAACCAGAACAAAAATTCCAGAACCATCGCAGAAGCACTTTCAGTTTTTCAGTCATTTTTCATACGGTTTCAATATTAAAGAGACCAAGTTGATGAAAGTGAAGAATTTGAATTGATGACCATTCTAATTGGTGAGTTGTTGAGCAATACAAAAGGTGTTCAGATAAATGTGGAATGGTCTCACCCCTAGTACTGAGATGTAATTGGGAAGATTGGAGAGGGAAGAAGGCCACATAAATCTTCTTTTATCCACTTTGTGGCCAATCACAGCCGCATTTCCCCAGCAAATTCCTTCAGAATTGGGGAGTGAGATGAACTCATTACGACCTTGTTCCCAGGAAGAGTTCCGAGCCTGGGTGGGGCAGCCGAGAGCTGTCAGCTGCAGAAGAATAGCTTGACTGTATCCACACGATATTGTCCTCGGTGACAGTCGCCATTTGTCAACCTGCAAGATGAATAACTAGTCAACTTTATTATTTCTCTGACGTCCTCTCTACATCAGATGATCGGGACAACTGGGCTGAGGTGGAATAAGATTTCCAGCCAAAATGGCCTGAATATAGACATTTAGGCATTGTTCTCCCTAGAGATTTTGAATCACTCTGGACTTCCCGAATATCAAAATTAAAATTATATTAAACTATTTTATTTTTATTTGACATATCGGACGCGATATCCCAGCTTGGGATACTTGCGTCTAAATACATTTTTTGCAACCTATATACAATTCATTATATACAACTCAATAACCAGACTAAAAACATAATTAAAACTGAAACGTTGGTTTTCTCAAACAGAAGAGAAAATCTAAAATGAATTTACAAAATTATTGAATTTTACATAAGCGTCTTTGTTATATACAAATTCGCGAATTTCTTCGATGGGATAAAAATGATTACTTCTGTAGCTGTGAAATATCGGACATTCTATCAATAAATGTTTTGAGTCTTGGTTTTCTTTTCCACAAAAGCAGCTAGGATCATCCGTTGCCCCGATTTTCGACAGAAATTCTCCAAAATTACCATGATTTGTGATGAACTGTGAGTTATAAAAATTCGGACGAAAATAAACTATTAAACTATACTCTTTGGTTAAAACAGACATTAAAACTCCTCTACCAAACTATACCAACTATACTTCCAACTTTTAACTATGACTACAACATGGAGTTTAACTCACTTTTAGACTCATGTCTAATGTATGATGTAAATCTCAATGTCTCTATATTCAACAACACTTGATAAACTAAAATTTTGTCTTATGTGAAACTGACTATGTATATATAGCTATGGATATATATATAAATACTACTATGTAAATAATGCTATGTAGTTAATGTCTGAACAAAGAGTTTTAGAACGTATAACTACCAAGCCAGCTCCTGTACTGACTGGAGCCATAGTTTGAACCTATGGCATACTGATTTGCTTTTCTCCATTTTTTACGAAAGCTGCACTTGTGGCACACACACACATATTTTCTGATCTTAATATATGCAACCTGTCCAAAAAAATCAATGCAAAGGGAGAATTACTTTTAATATTCAAACTTTGAATCATTAATTTATATAGTTTAGATTTTACTCTAAAATATTCTGTGGGCACTGGACATGCGTATGACCTGTAGGCTGTTGGATTCTGTGCTGCCTGGAGTATAGGAGCTCTATCTATGCTTCCTTTCTTCCTGTGGTGAACCTGTATAAGACCGCTGGTCTTAATAAAGCTGTGTGTGTAATTTTACTTCAAAACACATTACTAGAGCAACAAATCTCCAAAACCTATCCTATGTCTACAGTGAACATTTTAAACTCTCCCTCCCTCCATGTGGGTCTTCTTCTTCTTTCTTATCTTCACTTAATCATATTAAGGTATCAAGCTTGTAAATCTTGACAACCATCATGATTGGGTGAAGTAGAATGCGTCTGCCTTTGTCCTTAAGACTGGGAGCACTACTCAGTGGCAGGCCGACTTAGCTCCAAAATAAATGGCGGCCTCTGACATGAGGAACAGACGCCATGTGCAGCCGCTCCTAACATGGAGTACAAACGCTGCTCATCCTGTATCCCTGGAGCCCTTACAGGGTACTATCAGCCGGGCCAGCTGAGTCCAGGTTTTTTAGTGAGCTTGTTACCCCTCCTCCTTTTTCATCCGGGCTTGGGACCGGTAAAGGCGGAGTGGGTGAGGTAAGTGAGCGGAAACAGGTGTTCTACCCAACTAATGAATTGAGCCTGTCGTTAACCATAAAAAAAAACCTCATTAGTTAGTTTAAACACGTCTCCTAATGTAAAGCACAGATTAGAGTTATGTAAAAAATGGAGAAATTGCCACCACGCAATTAGCGATGTTACCTCCCTTCATCATCTCTAGTTACCCGGAGTTGGGGTTCTACTTGGAGAAACCTAGTTACCTATAACTGACCATTCTTTATTACTATTTTACTAACTATTTCACCAATAATCATTATCTAGGTCTGGTTATTAAATCTTCACTAGCTCCTTTTTTAACTCTAATATTGTAATTTATTTGTTTTTCTTCTCGCAATATACCTCATTCTTTAAATCATCTAATTACATTTTATACTTATGTCCTATTAATTTGTTGTTATATTTGTTTAAAATTAATTTGTTATTTTTTTCACACACACACACACACACACACATATATTATGATAATTATAAATATTTGTGGCTTATCTGAGTAAAATCAGTGTTTGGTGTAAATATTTCCATTGTTCAAGAAAGTTCTGTTCGTATTTTCTTTAAATACATTGAAGAATTATTTCAGAGGGAGAATTAACTTGAACAACTTCAAATATTGGGAGTGGTCTGATTGATAATCTGACGATATTGCTAGGATGTTTCATTGCTAGGAGGTTTCATTGCTAAGAGGTTTCATTGCTGGGAGGTTTCATTGCTAGGAGGTTTCATTGCTGGGAGGTTTCATTGCTAGGAGGTTTCATTGCTAGGAGGTTTCATTGCTAGGAGGTTTCATTGCTAGGAGGTTTCATTGCTAGGATGTTTCATTGCTAGGAGGTTTCATTGCTAGGAGGTTTCATTGCTGGGAGGTTTCATTGCTGGGAGGTTTCATTGCTGGGAGGTTTCATTGCTAGGAGGTTTCATTGCTGGGAGGTTTCATTGCTGGGAGGTTTCATTGCTGGGAGGTTTCATTGCTAGAAGGTTTCATTGCTAGGAGGTTTCATTGCTAGGAGGGTTCATTGCTAGGAGGTTTCATTGCTAGGAGGTTTCATTGCTGGGAGGTTTCATTGCTAGGAGGTTTCATTGCTAGGAGGTTTCATTGCTAGGAGGTTTCATTGCTAGGAGGTTTCATTGCTGGGAGGTTTCATTGCTGGGAGGTTTCATTGCTAGGAGGTTTCATTGCTAGGAGGTTTCATTGCTAGGATGTTTCATTGCTAGGATGTTTCATTGCTAGGAGGTTTCATTGCTAGGAGGTTTCATTGCTAGGAGGTTTCATTGCTGGGAGGTTTCATTGCTAGGAGGTTTCATTGCTAGGAGGTTTCATAACTGATGAGCCAGGCCTAATCATTAATGTTGTCATTGCAATAGGAACTGTAGAAAATGTGTGTTGTGGTGAATGAGTCTAATACATCAATGTTGGCAAACATCCCGTTTGTTTCTATTCCAAAGTGACACACAGGTTTTTAAATAGTTTAATACAGGGAGAAATGAAAGAAGTCGGTGGACAAGTGGGTAACACCCTCGATTCCCGACAGTCATGAACCGGGATTGAATCCCACTTTAACATTTTGTTTAATATATGTGAATAATCTTCACATATTATTCATTGTTTCAATTATCATAAACTAGGTTGCTCTTGTTGAGCGGTACCTAATAAAGTGATTTTGGAACCGAATACAGGGAGCCTGAGAGAAAAGTGAAGTTGTGCAGCCAAAACGTAATTAGAACATTTAAATGGACAAAAGATAGGTGACAATTATGGGTTAACACACAAAGTTTAAATATAATAAAATAGAGTGTAAAAGTAACACACAGAAGTGCGTACACTCAAAAGTGAAACAAAAATAAAAATGGAAGTACGTGAATATATATATTAAAAAAGCACACAATTAGTTATAATACACACACACACACTGTACTTCATTTTTCGTAAATAAAATGGCAAAGCGCACCAAGAAGGTTGGAGTCGTCGGAAAGTACGGCACTAGGTATGGTGCTTCTCTGAGAAAAATGATCAAGAAGATCGAAATTTCCCAGCACAAAAAATACACCTGCAGCTTTTGCGGCAAGAATGCCCTGAAGAGGAAGTGTGTTGGAATCTGGCAATGCCGCGCCTGCACCAAGACTGTCTCTGGTGGAGCCTATGTCCCATTCACCAACGCCGCCCACTCCGTCAGGAGCGCCATCAGGAGGCTGAGGGAAATTCAGGAACAGTAATCCTGTACTACAACTCACGCTGGATGATATGTTCCAATGTTCCACACACACACACAAACACACAAAAGCCTGGGACTTGCCCCATACAGATTCTCCCAATTGGGTTAGGTAATAATTGTGTTATTTACATAGAAATTGAACTGGCTTCACTCTTCGTCTCAAAGTCATTCACTTGTTGACTGGTCCTTACATAATGATGATCTAAAAAAATTATAATAACCTATTGCCTTAGATTTGTTGGCTGATATTTTTGAAAGCAATACGTAGGATGAAGTGTTGGTACATTTAATTTGTTGATATAGGGCCTTCCTCTCTGCATCAAGGGCTGTACAATTAAGCAGGTAATGGGGGAGTTCTTCAGTAATTTCCTTGTCACACAGTGTACCTATTAAGTTTTTGGCCTCAAACGTCAGAAAGTGTTTTTTTTTTTTTGACAACTTTAAAGTTTAAAGTTTTCCCTGTTATATAAACACATATGAAGAGCATCAAATAATGGAAAATAAAATTCTTCCATTAAACTACGTTGTTATTTCTAAATGATGATAATTCTCAACATTTCTCAAATTTGCTACACTGGCTTTAAATCTTGTTCATTGAAAATATTAAATTTTTAATATTGTAACAAAGTATTTATTATTATTTATTAGCAGAGTATTATTTTCTATGTTTATATTTTGATACTCTGTACACTTCCCTCTTCGCTTATCTTTTGTTTATCACTCATAGTTTGTTCTTACCTGAAATAAATTGTTGTCTCATCCCGAAGTTGGTCTTCCCCAATTTTCCACGTGGCAATATCTTATTGAGAAAGATTTCGGTTTCCAAATTGTGTAGCTGAATGAAAGATACAAAAGTCATAAAAATGAGAGAAAATACTAAAATAATATAAAATAGCGGATTTTAAAATGTATATGAATCACCTATTTTAAACTTGAATAAAGTCAACGAGTAAGATTTAAAATAGTCTGTTGTAGGACACTGTTAATGATTTATTAATAAAACAACTTCCCATCCCTGGACACTTTTTATTTTTCTGTTTATCATTACTCTTCACAATTCATCCTTTCATACTTCATCCCTAAGGATGCAAAAGTCCAACCCCACCAGCGAGTGCAAGTAACCAAACGGGGCACTGGCACATTTGTAAGTGCAAAGTCGAACTGCTTTTCACATGTGTAGACATGTGGTGCGCTTACAGTAAAAAGCAGTCGCTAACTACCCACCATGATTATCATGGCCTGTACTACGTGTACTAGGGATAAGCAAAAAAAATCCCTAAGGATAGAAATAATCGTTATTTCTCCTTAAAATAAATTACGATTTTTCGTTCAAAAGAAACATTTGCGGTATAATTGCCAAACGTCGTTCTACAGTCATAAGCCGCATTATATTGTATTATAAAACAACTTCTCCTACAGTAAAAAAAGGTACACACACACAAAAGCCTTTATTAAGACACACAGGTCTTACAGAGGATTCTCCTTGGGGTTACAAGACGGAGAAACCCATGAAAGTGGGAAATATACAAAGGGGGTAAAAATGGAGAAAGATTATATACACATGATAAATATATACAGATTATTATTTGAATGATCCTATGGAAAATAAGAATATGGATTTGGAAATATGGATGGAAGAAGTGGAGAGCGAAAAGAGGAAAAAAACAGGTATTTACATATGGAACATAAAAAAAAGGTATATTTTGATAAGAAGAAATTTAAGATGTCGCAATTTTGTATCACCATTTGTCAGCCGCTACAATGCCAAAATTACAAGGTCTTAGGGAAGAAATTGTGCTATAGGGTGTTTCTGTATTCATGTGGTGGAGATATGCATATGAAAATTCATAGTTTCTTCTTGCTAACTATTTCTGGTTTTAAACATAATTAAATTCGGTATATTTAGAGGCATATAAGATAAAAGGAAGATTCTAAATAGAAATATAAACAAATTATAGAAATACGACAAAATTAGTACCTCCTTGTGATAAGGAGAATGGATCCTGGGGCGATTATATGAAATTGCATTAAAGAGAATGGATTGAATTGTATTTATCTTTAGATAAGAAAGTTCCAGAATTTTGAAAAAAAAAAAAAACATACGACCAGAATATTCAAGTAAAAATATTGTTTTTAAATAGATTATTATAAAAATAAATTATAAAATTGGAATGCAATTGTACACAAATATTGTTATTAAGATATTTTAAAGCAATAAAGAGTAGAAGTTGTGCAAGCAGCAATGGTAGACCTAATGTATGAAGTCCCTGTATAAGTTGGAATAAGGGAAGAATGAACACTATGTACTATGTGTCAACCTATAACCCCAAACCGCATCATTGACTGTATTGACTCATTCATTGATGAACTCTACTCTTCCCCAGCACAGACACCATCAACAAGTTCTACAGGCTTGATACTCTGATATGATTGTTGAGTGAAGATAAGAAAGAAGAAGAGATGAACGCTATGATTTGAGATTCGAACAGTTCAAAGGCAGCTTTGGTGATTCAAGAAGTTATTTCTGCATGTATCCTACATTTCTGTTTGGAGAATCTGTATAAGACCAAAAGGTCTTAATAAAACATTTTGTTATTGTATTGTTCTTGAGGGAATACAAGTTGAATGGTCGACATTATATCGAAGAACCATCCAGAATAAAAAACATATGGTTGGATAGAACAAGAGGTGCGCTAAGATATTGCCACGTGGAAAATTAGGGAAGACCAACTTCGGGATGAGACAGCAATTTATTTCAGGCAAGAACAAACTATGAATGGTAAAACAAAAGATAAGCTAAGAGGGAAGTTTACAGAGTAGCAAAGTATAAACATCAAAAATGATACTCTGTTAATAAAATAATACATACTTTGCGACAATATTTTAACATAAGATAATTGAATTCCTAAGATGTTTGTGGTAATTCGAAAGAGGAAAATGGTAGAATAAATCTTGAAGGAAGATACGAGAATTTGACCAGTGGCTTCGAGGAGAACTTGAGTGGTGTAAGAAGAATCTTGAAAGTGAGTGGACAACTCGAGATGGCGGTCCATCAAGACACTACTATAAAAAGAAGCTGTTGTGTCGATGTTAGGGTCAGTGATCAATTCTGGGCGTCAGCTTTCCAGGATGTCATCTTGATGGATGAACTGGTGCCGACCTTCTTGTATGACGACGCTTCCATCCATTTATCACAAACTCAAACAAGGAACCTTGTCTTCATACTGCGTGGGCTACTTGAAATTCTATTCTTGTATTACCGGCGCCTCGTTAATTCCCTCTGTGAAATCATTGAACATACAAGAGAGCATTCACTTACTCTTGGAATTAATGAAGTCAATGAGTATCATTGGACGGAAGAAGCTGCTTCAGCGTTGATGGGGAACCTCCTCGAACAAGATTCATCAGAGATTTACACCGATAGAGAATCTTGGAATTTGAGGCAGACATCAGCCTTCAACATTTATCACCTGACATGTCAGCGACCTCTGTCACCCTTTTCATGGCAGAAAATTTAGCACGAACATTGTCCATCTATAAAGTATTGTAAAGTTATATGTACAAGCTATGTGCTAATTTTACGCCTTTCTCATCTATTTTCTCTACATTTCAGTTTAGTACAAACAACAATAAAAGCCCTTATTGAGGACCTCTCGTCCTATATAGGATTCGCCAGTTTACAGAGTAATTGAAGAGAAGAGAACTAAGAATACAGAGATATAAGTAGTAGGTATAGTATAGTATTTTCTACACTGTGACTATATACAACAGCAGCAACAAGCCTTTTACTGGAATCAAAGTCCCATACAGGATTCGTCATTCTAATCCTGACAAAGATTATTTGCATATAATTATTTACATCAATTAGATTATGTATATAGCTTCCCTTTCTCTTCAGCCGTCTTCCAAAATTTGAACAACGCAAAAGCTCCAGCTCTGTTTCTCACCACCTCATTCAACAGGAGCTCCAAAGAGAGTCCCTCAAGGCCTATTTCACTGAGGAGCCAATTTACTTATAGTATATAGTACTTGTGTGTATTGATCTTCATGGAGCGAGTAGATACGTAGGATCGATATATTGTTTAAAGAAAATTGAAAGCCTCATAACCATATAGGGAAAAAGTGAGACTTTATCTCTAGATAAAAAAAAAATAACAATAAACTAAACCAAGGTCAGAATTTAAAAGGGAAAATGTTGCCTTGCAGATATAAAAGTGAATTGAGAAGCATGGGAGTATAAAAAATAATGTTGAAAAACTTTTTTGTAGCCAGTTATATAGAGGTGAAACATATTCAGTTTGCCAAAGCTGGTGTAATGGGTTTGTCACCGACCTGAGTCCGGTTGTTTGCCGAGACAGTCAATATACGACGTTTTACGGGAGAAGCGACCTTTGTTTTTATAGATCTCATTATCCTCCCGACAACATTAGATAGAAATTTTGATATTTTTACTCTGTTAATGGGCTGCGGGTGTACATCATTGATTTAGTACCGATGCTTGTTTCATTTTTCAAAATTAATTCTTCTCTCGTTCACAATATATTTAATTGTTATTATTAAAATTAGATCAGGAAGAGAGCAAAAGTAGGTCTTGAGAGTTAATTGGAGTTTCAAGATAAGAGATTGTTCAAATGGATCTTTCGGTTTCTCATCAAGCGAGCGTTAATTTATCAATTAAAGCATATTATATATGTGTGTGCTTGGTAATCACTCATGGTAACTCACGAAGTTTGCGCAGATTTTTGGTTATTTTCTTTTTGGGAGGAACAAGATAGAAGGCACCTGTATGGAACGACCTGGATGCCTACTTCTCCTCTCTTTAGTTTTTTTTTGTAACTTTATAACATGGCTCCCGTGAGCTTTTCCCACCCGTCAGCGGGAGGTTTTCCTTATGGGACAATGAGAATGTTTGGGAAATTGGTTAGTTCCTTTTTTTTTCTTTGTAAGGATACATTTTGTCAAATTATATTGACAAACATTTTCAGTTTTTTTTTTTTTCCTGATCTGGTTTTAGAGGGAAGAATGTTGTCTTCGTTTGTTAGTGAACCAATCTCTCACGCCTTCTCATTGGACGAATGTGGCCATGTCTGTATATAAGAGGGGACTAAGGGAATGCGAGAGGGGCCCAGAGCGTGGGGAATTGGTGTGGAGACGCTTAAAGTGTTTTTCTACATGGCTTTTCCGTGTCTGGGGCATTTCTTCGCAACCCTGGGTAACCCCAGTCCGATCCCTACCAACGCTACAATAAAGCTAAGTGCTTTTTTTAATTTTATTTTACAAATCGCTAGTTCTTATTTATTTCCTTTTTGTTGTTGGTGTTGTACTCTTGAGTGAACGCTTTTCTGTGTATTAAGTTACATTTAATTTAGGCCCTAGCTTATCCCTTTTTGTGTGTTAACCCGCAAAAGTAATAACTTTTGTCAATACAATGTCTACAGAAGGCCGGGAGACAGAGGAGTCTACTAGAGGCGAGGATACAATGTCTACAGAAGGCCGGGAGACAGAGGAGTCTACTAGAGGTGAGGATACAATGTTTACAGAAGGCCGGAAGACAGAGGAGTCTACTAGAGGCGAGGATACAATGTCTACAGAAGGCCGGGAGACAGAGGAGTCTACTAGAGGCGAGGATACAATGTCTACAGAAGGCCGGGAGACAGAGGAGTCTACTAGAGGTGAGGATACAATGTCTACAGAAGGCCGGAAGACAGAGGAGTCTACTAGAGGCGAGGATACAATGTCTACAGAAGGCCGGGAGACAGAGGAGTCTACTAGAGGCGAGGATACAATGTCTACAGAAGGCCGGGAGACAGAGGAGTCTACTAGAGGCGAGGATACAATGTCTACAGAAGGCCGGGAGACAGAGGAGTCTACTAGAGGCGAGGATACAATGTCTACAGAAGGCCGGGAGACAGAGGAGTCTACTAGAGGTGAGGATACAATGTCTACAGAAGGCCGGGAGACAGAGGAGTCTACTAGAGGTGAGGATACAATGTCAACAAAGGACCAAAGATTTACGAGCGGCCGCCCCACACCGCGATGCCACCGCACTCCACACCACTGTAAATCAGGCCGGCGCATGTGTGCTACTGGAGCCGCTTATCTTTATAGCCGCCCTAAACCTGGACATGATAAACTTTACAAGGTGCCGCGCTAGGACCTGTAGCCTGGAGGTCCTCCCTCTTCTGTCATTTGTAAGATTACACTTTTTTATAGCTCTTCTCTCACCAGGTATAATGTTGAGTGGGTAGAGAATTGGGATGTTCGTAATGTAAACACGCCTCAATTCTCACTTCACATTTACTCCAGTACACGGAGGTAAATGGCGGTGATGACTGCTGTGAAGCAGAACACATAGTACTACACATGTAGTACGGGCTTATTGCTGGTAGAGGGTTAGAACCTCTTGTACTTTAAGTACACTATGTTACTTTACACTTTGTACCATTTCATATGTCGCGGGGAAAGGTTTAAATTAATGTAATACTTAGCAATTAATTCAATAAATAAATTATGCTATAAATATATGAAATGAAGAGGTACAAAACTGATCTTCACCTTATCAACGACTGTCTGAACTTTGTAGAAGTGAGACATCGATTGTTTCCTGATCTAAATGATTTAATTCTCTTACATCAGCCACTTTGTCTATATATATTTTATGAACTCTGTAGAATAATACATGTAAATTTGTAAATATTTTATTCAAAGTTCCAAATTTGTTGTTGTTTTGTTTGTTTCCTCTGCGCAAATATATTTCAATATCGCGACTGGTTGATTAATAAAAAGAAATGAAAAGAGGCGAAAAACTGCCACGACTCTAAGTAAAATATCCGGGGTAGGAACTTGGTGGCTGTGGGCTCCTGGAAGACATCTCCGCATCCATTTCTCGCTGAACGAGAACCCTCAGAAATATTGCTGCAGCAATGTTTCCGAAATGATCTTATACCTCAGAGCATGCGGTAAATATAACAATTCCCACACACAAAGCTTTATTAAGACCACCGGTCTTATACAGATTCATCACAGGGAGAAAGGAAGCATAGATGGAGCTCCTATACTCCAGGCAGCGCAGCACCCAACAACAGCCTCCAGGTCCGACACATGTCCAATGATGTCGCCATGTTGACTGTGATGGATTCCAATAGTCCAGTATGCCCAACTGTTGGATGCCACTGATCTCAGATTTGTCAGACACAATCTGTCGACATTTTCTGTGTAGATTCAGCAATGCAGACAACACACTGATTGAAATGAAGACGTCAAACCAATATATAGAAAGTGAAACACATGGGCAGAACTGGTTCATCTGTAGGGAAACCTCTCAGCAGTTTTTGCCATCCTAAACTCCTAGACTGTTAGTTGTACTTCCATGGTCAGCATTTAGGTTGTGATGGAATTGTGAGTGTTTACACCATGGAGAGCTAGTTCTTGGTTAGCCTGGAGAACCCTCTGAAAGAATGATGGTCCATATGTTCCATTTTCTTTGCGATGTGAGATTGTAGAGATTTGTTTTCTCAAAAAAAAAAAAAAAAAAAGCAGACGACCCCCGCCGAGAGATCAAAGACTTTTCAATTCCTTTTGTCCACGAGTGTGTTCAATATTTCTACCGTACTTACGATATTGGAATCTCAGCAGCTAGACGGCAGCCAGGGGCCGATGACAAGTGAAGTTTATCGCCACTCTGCGTGCCCCTGCAGGAGTTATAAATCTCAACGGCCATTGTCTTCTACGTAAACTCAGGGGCGGAGCTTCTAATTGGTCCTCTGGGTGCAGGTGCAGTCGTTCCACACAGACGAATGTATAAACTTTTATGGCAGTCGTCGATTCTTCGGGCTTGTTGTCCCCACAGTCGTAGCTAATCTCTCTTCACCTTCAGTATAACCAACAACAACAAAAGAAACAAGACCTTTTGGTCTTATACAGATTCTCCAAGAAGAAATGTAGAGTACATGTGGGAATAACTGTAATACTACCAGTAATCAGCATTGTTATTTACAATGTATTAAATAAGGGAGGGAAAAAAAGAAAGGGCTTAGCACACACACAAACTTGTATGAAAAAACAATAGAAAAATATAAAAATATCAGGTGTTAATATTAAAAACAAAGTAGGCATATCCTGACCAGGAGGATATGTGCTTGATTTCTGTTCCACCAGATGGCGCTCTGCCTTCTGAAAGCACATGTGCTCCTGGTCAGGATATGCCTACTTTGTTTTTAATAAACATACATATAAATAGTAAAGAACAAGCAGTTATTTAGTAGAACAATAATTAGTAGAATTGAGACAGAAATGTACGTAATTATCAGTCATATTTATAGTTGTAGACGGATGGATGGATCAAGAGACTTCTCTGCTTTGTCTCTTAGAGCTCCGCGGATGTAGGAAGCTGAAACATGTTGTTTACAGTCGGAATATTGTTGCACCAAGTTGCAGCTTTGCAAGGTCTTCGACCTTGGTTTCTTCCTTCTTGGTGTTATACACCGAGCGGGTTTCCATATTCAAAGCAAATAAATAAAAGTAAATAAAAAATAAATTACCTTTCAACGTTATTGTGTTTATTTATTCTTTGTCTTCCTCGTAGGTCGTGATCCGCAGTCTTCGTCTAGGTCCTCTCTCGCTTCAATAACCAATCAAGATATGTACAATAAATATTACAAAAGGAATGAAACTATAAAAAGGAATGATGATAATCTAAATAATCTGTTATAAATAAATATTAAATATCATAGAATATCTTTATATATAAAAATGAATGTTTGTCTGTTTGTCTGTCTGTATGTCCGGTATACAAATTCGCAGTAGTTCACTAATTCAAACCAAAATTTCCATACATAGGTAAAAGAATACGGGGAAGACGATAGGCTATTTTAAAAAATATATAAATAAATTATTAAAACTATATATTTTTAGTCATAAAATGATGATGACGATATTGCTGTATCATGTTTGATTATCAGATACAAAATTATATCGGGAAAAATTCCAAAAAGCAGAGACCACGGGTGAAACCAGTTCATTATTTTGTAGGCAGGAACAAAATTCTAACAGAAAAACATTCATTCGAGCAGAAAACAAAAGCCAGATCATCTTTCTATAAAATATCGCTTCTCAGACACAAAGTTTGGAGCGGGACGTTTCACAAGAGTGACATCCACGGCGCCAATTTATAATTGTAACGAATAGTATTTGAATAGGGTACATTTAATAGGGTAAAACCCGGGCGTTGCCCGGGTCATTCGGCTAGTTTTGAATAAATGTAAGGCGCATTAAAATTGATGTAACAATCTAAGCCTTCAGTATGATCCAATTGTTGGTAACACGCATCACACTAGTGACACCTAACGTTCACTTACAATAAAATACTGTCAGAAGGTCGGTAGTTGAGTGGAGCGTCGACTTCCAGCTGCCACGACTCGGGATCGGATCCCGCACTGAGCACTTTTTATCAATAAAGAATTCCTCCAATATCCTCTGATTCTTTCAAAATTCCAACCCCACCAGTGAGTGCAAGTAACCAAACGGGATCCTGGCAAATTTGTAAGTGTCAAAGTCGAACTGCTTTTCACATGTGTAGACATGTGGTGCACTTACAGTAAAATCAGTGGCCATCTACTACCCACCATGATTATCATGGCCCTATACCATATATGTAGATACTAGCCGAATGACCCGGGCAACGCCCGGGTTTTACCCGATTAAATGTTTTTATTCAAATACTATTCGTTACAATTATAAATTGACGCCGTGGATGTCATTCTTGTATAATATATAAATAAGTTTTAAAAATTGTAAAAAAAAAAAAAAAAATGCATCGGCCGGGAATCGAATCCGGGCCGGCCGCGTGGCAGGCGAGCATTTTACCACTGAACCACCGATGGTTATGATAAATGGCCATATTTGGGTATTTATTCCATTCACAAAAACAAACGGTGACAGAATTGATTAAGAAAGAATTGATTATGACGCTGATAACTGTATATAAAGATTATGGATAATATAAAAATAATAATAAAAAATAAAATTCTGAGGTTTCACGGTAGTGAAAGAGTTCATTGTCACGCGCTAAGGCTAAGTCAACATGTGCCGCACGGTTCTTCAGAGTGATCCTAAAATGCCCAACTCCTGTTTCTATCAGAATTCACTTTAAACTTTCAGTGAGATGAGGTCATTTGAAGTCACGAGTAGCTGGATTCCTGCAGACACGACGTCCGGTAGGGATTTCTCCGCTTGTGTCTTAGAGCTCCGCGGATGTAGGAAGCTCAAACTTGTCTGAAATATCCTCTCAATATTTTAAAGCACAAATTACCATCTACTAAAGCCTTCAAGAATATAGCCGACGCTGTTTGATGGTAACAGCGATAAAAATGAAATGAACAGCGCATGCGTCATTGAATAACGCTGGAATGAGCCAATGAAAACGCCTTATACACCGATGAACTCTTAGAAGGATGAATGAATGCTGGCGTCTAGATTTTTAGAAGAGATTTCCCCTCAACAACTTTATACCACGTTACCTCTAATTGTCTAGGATACATGTATTTGCAGTGTGTGCAGTATACCAGTGTGCAGTATATATACTACAGTATACAGTGTATACTTATATGTCCTTTGAGTTATTTGAAATTTAACATCCATTTTACATAAAATATTATAATCCTAATTGGATAATTGAAATCTCGAATACTTGAATTTCTACTGTACTAAAATGATTTAAAAAAAAAATTATATGATTTTTTAAATATCTAATTTACCTGTTCTTTAAAACATTAATACCGTAAAGGTTATAATATTGTATAAAAAGGAAAATAGAGGTTGGAGTTGACTGTGATAGTTATAAAATTGCCATCATATTGGTTGCCCATAACATTAATATGAAAATAATTGCTAAAATATTGAACGCGGACTTGGCATAATTCATAGAATTGTCAATCATCATTAAAGTAATCAGCTGAACTTTTCAAATATTCAATCAGACGAGATATGCTACTGCATCGTTTGATTATAATTACTTATGGGAACATCACCACGCCCCTATTGGTCTAATGAAGGGCGTGCACATTCCATAACAGACGCGTTTAATAACAGATGCAGACGACTCCTGCTTCACCATTATCAAAATGAAGATGGCGTGGAGTTGAAAAAAAAAGTCGTTTGGCGGAATTTTGATCGTTTTATCAGCACTTTGTCGCATGTCAACCGAACCCATTCGATAAGCACAGGTCACTCCAATGTCCAGCCTTTCGGAAAACACGATAAAATCGTAAAAAAAAAAGGGGAAAAAATCATCCAACATATCGTTAAAAGCTTAGGTGGCAATGTGACGTGAAATGACCCGTATGGAATAGGTTTAGAAAGATTAGTTCGAATTGGTGGCAATGAAATCTTGATAAATTCTGAAGTATATTTAATGGATAGAATTGGCTCGATAACATGGCGCTCGTAAATCTTACTTGAAATATTGCTTCTGTGAGAAATAATATTTTTTGACCACAAATTTGTTGATATTCGTCTGTATTGATTGGATATTACTGTGTAGGTTATATAACATTACATAGATAACACATTGTTGATATTACTATTTAACTTTGAACTTTATGAATAAATTTTTCTTTAAAAATAAAACTTGATTAATAAGTTAAAAGTTCATTTTCATTTTTTTTTTATTCACAGATTTCGTCTCTCTCTCTCTCTCTCCTCTCTCTCGCTAGAGAAATGTTATTATTCTAAATATTTATTTATTGTGTAAAAAAAGTACAAAAGTGAAATATTGTACTGGGATCAGGCGGATACATTAAGGGAAAAGGACATCTCCCCTGATCGTGCAACTAATTAATTAAAAAATATTATTTTTAAAGAAACCTATCCCGGCGAATGTCTTCACTTTAATTATTCTTAATTTAACTGAACTCTTTATACCCACATAGCTTTATTAAGACCACCAGTCTTATACAGATTCACCACAGGAAGAAATAATAGATGGAGCTCCTATACTCCAGGCAGCATCCAACAGCTGAACTCTTTATTTGAAAATATATTTCAATATGGAATTGTAATCACACACAACACACATAACTATCAAATTACGAAACTATTATAGACGCGTAAGATTCTTTAAAAAAAAAAACAATTTCTACTGCCCTTACTGCAATGGAAAAATTAATGGGAGGGCCTGGCTCATCAGTGGTGAACCCTCCCAGCGGTTTCGCCAATTCAATCTACCATACCGCTGTTATATTGCATTTTTGGAACTTCCTCTTATAGTGATACTGATGCTTGACTCTTGGAATGGGTATTTTAGATGAACTATGGGCATAAGCTTTTAGGACAGCAGAATTAAATATAATTATAAATATATAATATGCTTCGAGCAATCGCTCTTCCGCAAATATCGATTTGTGTCTTTTATTCGAACAATTATATTAATACATAACTATATAACAGAATTATTTTGTGAGAAAAATGTTGACTTGGCTACAGGCGATTCTCATGTATAAATCCAAATATGAAAGCAAATCAAGTTATATCTAGAGGTAGCCTCTTCTAAACATATTCTAGCAAGGTTTTTATTATTTTATTAACAGAGTATCATTTTTTATGTTTATATTTTGCTACTCTCTGTAAACTTCATTGCTCATTTTTTCTTTATAATTCATAATTGGTATATGCCCTGAATAAATCCCGAAGTTTGTCTTTCCTAATTCTCCACATGGCAATATATTTTCTAATATCTGAACTTTTTCAAATATGTCAGATTTTATAATCACAAACACACACACAAAAACCTTTATTAAGACACACAGGTCTTACAGAGGATTCTCCTTGGGGTTACAAGACGGAGAAACCTATGAAAGTGGGAAATATACAAAGGGGTAAAAATGGAGAAAGATTATATACACATGATAAATATATACAAGATTATTATTTGAATGATTCTATGGAAAATAAGAATATGGATTTGGAAGAAAAATATTTTATAATCAATATTTTCACTTTTGAAATTTAATTTCCATCTATCGTTAACATTTTTGGGAATGGGTTTCTTTTCACATACGTCAACAAATATCATCTATACAGACCTTACTGCAATGATGAAAGTTATTGAATGAGAGGGCTTGGCTCATCAGTGGTGAACCCTCTCAGTGGTTTGACGAAAAATAATTATAACAATTTTTTTTTATCAATATAAAAAAGACTGCGATAATCTTTTAACCACTTTTAAACCTTGATAATTAATTCTGACAGATTTATTTACCATTGACTATATAAATATAATTTACAAAAATAACATTTTTTAATTTATAAGATTAATATTTTTAAGTTCTTCTCTTCAAATATCAATCAAATTCCACGATTTGTTTATTCAAAGAATTAATGAAGGTTTTTAATAAAAATAGATTATATTTTGGAATCGTCTGCTTTTTAAATATCACGTGATAGTTTCGAACCAATCAGCGAAGCTTTGTGTACCTAGGCGAGATGTAAGGAACCAATCAAAAGACTGGGATTTCTAATTACAGCCGTAAAAAGAGCATTTTAATTAGAGATGGATTTAATTTGTCCGGATGTGGAGAAAGACGCTTCTACTAAAATATTTTATATTTGAACCCGATTTTCAATTAATATAAAATTTACTGAATTTAAAAGTATTTTCTTCATAATACAATATAATGCGGCTATGATTATAGAACGAAATTTAACAAGTTTTACCGCAAATGTTTCTTTTTACAGGACGAATAATCGTAATTTTAATTATTTTAAGGAGAAATAACAACTATTCCTATCCTTAGGGATGAAGTATGAAAGGATGAATTGTGAAGAGTAATAATGAACGGAAAAATAAGGTCTTCAGTTTTAACGATTATATTTTATATCCAGATTTTTAAATATACTTTTTGATACTAAAAGAATTTGTGAAAACAGCTTTTAACATATTGTCTAAATTTGTTGGTTTCTTGTGAAATACTCAGAAATTAAAGATGAGAGAGAACACGAGAGGTTTAAGTAGCGGTGAGATGGTGTGTTGGCGACGTTGCCAGATTAAAACATTTATTTTTAACTTACTATAAAAATCTGGATTACACCTCTCTATCTTAACGATTGCCGACATGAATCCTGCCAAGAAGAAAAAGAAGGCCTACAAGCCTACAACCCGCATCGTGAACGTCGCCGACCTGGAGAGGGAAGATGAGATGGTGATCTCACGCAACTGCAGCATCCTGAGCTCCATTGGCCATCCTGCCCTGAAATCCCTGCATGAGGACCTGATCCGCTACATCGCCTCGCGGACGGAAATGATCAAGGCCCTCGCTACCAATGTAGAGAACCTCACTGACACCCTCGAGTCCTTCGCAGAGTTGGACGAAATTGAGGAGGCCAACAAGCTCAAGACTGCTTGCCGCGGCACTCAAACCTGCCCTGCTCCTTCCTGCAATGAAACCAGCTCCCAGACTGACCCAATCAAGCCCGCCACTCCTGCTCCTGCTGCTCTCCCTGCCAAGAAGCCTGCCTCCTCCCTGCCTGCTCCTGCTCCAACCAAAAGGAAGCAGTCTGAAGCTCCCAACCCGCCTGCAAAGAGGACAAACCTGAATGGTCCTTCAAAACCTGTGCCTTCCCACGTCTCCAAGCCTGCGGCCGCCCAAGTGATCCTTCATGGAGAAAAATCGGCGGCCCACACAGTGGTCATCTCAGATGACCCACAGGCTGACCCAAGGGAGATGCTGAAAACAGTCCGCGCTGCTCACACTCTCCCCCAAGGCGTTTGGGCCTCCCTGCGCACCAAGGGAAGCTGGTCCTCCATTCCAGCAATCCTGACACCATCCCTGAGGTTACAACCTCCCTGGCCAGCAAGTTGAATGGAATGAAGGTCCGCCAGCAGAAGGAGATCCTGCCACGGATCTGCCTCTTCAAAGTGGATGAGGAGACATCCAACTCCACAATTGAGGAGACCTTCCTGGAAACCGCTGCTGTTAGAAAACTTCCTGGGGACAAGGTGGTGCGCGTGGCGCACCGTTCTGCACCCAGAAACGGGACCTGCACCGCCTTCATCGATGTGGACCTCAAGACCTTTAGAGCCCTGGGCGTTCGCGGGAGGATCGTGGTGGATGGAGTAATCCTCAACTTCGAGGAGTCCATCCGCGCCCGCGTCTGCTTCCGCTGTTGTGGCTTCGGCCACAACTCTGCCCAATGCACCAGAGCTCCTAAGTGCTTCCACTGCGGTCAAGACGGCCATGAAGGCCGCGCCTGCCCATCCATTGCTGACCAGCGCACCTCCAAATGTGCCAACTGCTGCTCCCAGGGCCTTCCTGACAAGCACGAGGCGAGAGCCTCAAGCTGCCCCATCCTGAAGTCTAGGGCCCTCAAGTTCTAGGCTTCAAGGACCTTCTGCCTCCATTTCCATCTGCCACTTCTCCTGGATTCCTGGCCTATTCAACGCACCCGCCTCACTGCACCCTGGCGCTATTCCCCTGCTTGCCCAACGTTTCCACCACCCCTGCGAGACATCTCCTGCTTCCACATCCTAGGGTCCCTTGCCACCTGACATCGATTTTGGGCTCAAAAATCATAACTTTTGGTTAGTAGCCCGTAAAACCATATTTTCTCTCTATCTTAACTCAGTTAACTCTAATGAGAAATTTCTTGGCAATATTGGAGCAAATTATGTTTTATTATACTGTCGCGATGAAAAATAATTAACTAGGCCTTCGAATTACTTTAAATATTTATTTAATGAGTTATATGAGAGAGAGATTTTAAATATAAAATAAGAGTTACATGAGCCACACACAAATCGACCCAGCCGTTAGAGCCAGAGGGGAGAACTGAGATCTTTCCCCCTTTTTGGTGGCGCGACTGTTTACCCCGACCGGTCGATCCAGATAAGAGGGTATACCAGGAAACTCTGTCCTCCTGACAATATCCGCAGTATATTCTTACTTGAAATATAGTTGAAAAGACAGCTAGTGCAAGAAAGACCTAGTGTAGGTGGACGTTGTATTAACGAAGACAATACAGAATCGATGGACATAAGCTTATAGTTTTGTAGCGGTGCATACATATAGTTTCAATAAGTTGAATTGAGCAAAGCTCTCTTCCGCAATTACAACAAAACAACAACAAAAAGCTTTATTAAGACCTTTCAGTCTTATACAGATTCTCCAAGCAGAAATGTAGGGTTGTTGTTGTTGTTGTCGTGTCCAAAGACGAGTATCAGATGTCTCCATGCATCTCCATCACAGCAGCAGCAATGTCCTCTATCTGCTCTTCATTGGAAAATGGGCGCCGTTGCCACGTTAGTCACCTTGGAAACGAACCAGAATTTGGTCGAATATTCCGAGGGTCCAGGGGGGACTGCAGGAAGGTGTGGTCGGACTTCTCCTCCCCACATGCACATGTACAGGTATATGTAGGAATAACAGTAATAATTCCAGTAATAAGCATTATTATTATTATTATTTAAAGCTAATTACATAAAGGTAATATGAAATTTATATACAGGAAAACTTAATTAAGACAATCAAGCTATTAAATTGATTAGTCTGGGTAAATTGGAGGAAAAGAAATTCCTTATTCCTGGATTTACCACGGAGTCTCTGCAAGTGAAAAAAAGTACAAAGAAATCTACTTCAAGCCGTTACAAGCAAAGAGACAATAAGACCTGACCTCAGGTGACAAGTCAACAAGTCCTGTCAACATCCGTATGGCCATTGTGACATCGCGCCGTTAGGAAGAGTTAAAGTTGGACACACCGGACAATACTTGTTGGTTCCTTTGTAAAAGTTGAATTTGTCAGCAATGAAGTTGAATCGAAACATGTCCATTTTTATACGGAGATCTAAAATTATTCGGAGATAGAAGAAATAAAGTCTAGTTGAGTTTAAATGAAGATGGTAGAAAAATGTGTCTAAAAGAAATGCTCTGTTTAGTATTGAAGGGATACCATAGCCAGATGATTTCAATTTTTACATTCAGATCTATTGTTGTCGTGTCCAATAAAAAACCTCAGATATCTCCGTACATATCTAACACAGCAGTCGCAATGTCCTCTATCTTGGGTGTGTAAAGCTGCTGTTCTAGGTCCATGTCAATTTTCTGTAAGGCTGCGGCCATTGCTGGACATTCGGATCTCTTACAAGATTAAAAGAAATTTCCTTAGAAGGGCACAGAAAAAAACTAAGCGAAAAGCACAGAACTTAAATCAGAATGTAGGCAGAAATGAATTCATCCATTCCCGGAAGCTGTTGGCCTTCTCTAGAGTAGCTCAGATCACAATTCAGACAATCTCGGCAGTGCTGATGGCTGACCAACATGCATCAACACTAAGTTGACCAGTAAAGGTAAATGGTAAAATATGTTTAACTGTAGCTTAATCCTTTCAGTGCCGACAACACGTGTGATTGCGAACATTTCCTCAGAAGCCTATAACACGTTGGATCCAAGAAATAACATTTATTTTACCGGTTCAATGAAAATTTCTATAAAGGGATGACAATACATCCAGATGGCACAAGAACCTCTAGGGCATGCAACAACTGTCCTGGTGTGGAACTAACACCTACTCACATATTCTCATGCCCAGCAATGGCCGCAGCCTTGCAGAAAATTGACATGGACCCAGAGCAGCAGTTTTACACACCAAAGATAGTGGATATTGCTGATGCTGTGATGGAGATGTATGGAGACATCTGAGGCTCTTCTTTGGACACGACAACAACAACAACAATTTAAATATTTTAATATTTGGTGTTATCAAAGGTATAATAAAGTTTTTACACAATTGTGAATGACTGCGGTTTGTGCAGTGTATTGTATAAATTAACACAAAGCAATAACGCGCCATCTATACATATAAACTAGTTGTATTATGTATAAAAGAAACATTCGTGCTTTTAATCCTTTCATTTTATATGTATAGATGGCGCGTTATTGCTTTGTGTTAATTTATGCCTAAACTGGCCTTGTCTCTATTGTTTGCGGAAGAGCATTGCTCGATGCAAATATTTGAATGTAATTCTACTGTCCTATAAGCTTATGTCCATAGTTTTCTTGAAAACCATTTCTGAGATCCTATCCTTCAGTGCTGCGTATATAAGCAGAATCGTCCAATACAGTATTAGAGCTATGAGAAGCGGTCTGGTGGATTAAATTGGCGAAACCGCTGGGAGGGTTCACCACTGATGAACCAAGCCCTCCCAATATATTTTTCATCGCAGTAAAGACAGTAGAAGTTTGTATTATGTATAAAAGAAACATTCGCGCTTTTAAATCCTTTTATGTACCCAGAGGCATCTCTCACTTTAATTACGCAACAGAACGAGGCATTATTTCAATCACCCCAGTGAAAACTTTACTAGTGGTGACTAAGCCACAATACCAGTGTTGGAAAATTCAGACAAACAGCCAACAACCTGTATACCTTTATTGGGCACACGTGCCATACAGGATTCTCCCGGTAGGACAAAATAAATAAATAACAGATTAGCATCATAGTTATATACAAATATTGGGTATTGACCTCGACCAATTATCGAGTTGGAATCCGGTGACTGTGATAAACATTCTGATTGAGCTGATTTCCAGTATTTATAAAAAGCGAATGCAAAGGGTCTGGATTTTACGACTTTTGCCATTAAAACATAAGGCGAATTGCTATTATAGCCGGTCTCTTGACGAAGAATTTCTCTTTCTTCTTCCATTGCCGTACAGTAGAACATGTAGTGTGGAAAATCGATTCACCGTCTTACCTGTATACCATGCTTTCGGATTATGGCCCTAATCAGTACATCGTTCTGGTGTACGAGGTGTCCCTCTAGGTACACGAATATCTTCCTCCCGCAACTTTGTCTTGCATGCATTTTTATATTTTTGTAATATCTGTGTTGAATGCCGGCACTTGGGTATGTCTACTCCTATGGTAGCGCCACTGGCTAACAATGTATGTATAGTACGTCTGGTGGCGAAAGACTTAAAAGTGAGATCTATCGAGAAAGTAATATAAAAAAGTGAAGCCCAGCCATTCGAGAACGGACTGTGACCCCACCAAAGAAGATAAGTAAGATATGAAAGGGTGCAGTCAGGTATTGAAAGGGCACAAAGTCTCAGCAGGATCTGTCGCAGTGGGGGTCGCGGCTGTGACAAACGCAGATTCCTAATTAGGCTTCCATTGTACATCTGCAGTTCTGGGCCAACCGGTTTGGATGTCCGTCGAGACAGCTTGCTTGAATCTCTCTTCTTATCTTTCCTCCTATCTGTCTTACCTTCATTAGGGCCGGGGTAAGCTGAATTTACATACCTCCTGACAGCTGATGACGCTTTGACGTAGATTCCTGTAGAAATATGTCGTCGGGAGGAAGGCGCATTTGAATACCATATCTCGATGGCAATCCACGGCCGTCTTGGAAGATTTGATAGAACTTGTTGGAAGTTGTTGAATCATTTATTGCCGAATCCTTCAATGCCGAATCCTTCGTGATATCCAGATGTTCTCTGCCCCCCTTCCCCTCTTTTTTTTTTTCTTTGTACAAAGTTTATCTCATCAAAATTTCCTGAACTATTTTTCCTTTGGGTTTTCAAGGTTTTGGCTTGATCCAACCAAGCGTGGTCGGCCTTAGTAATCTAAACCATAATTCCTTAGAAGAGGTTAAAGATGGATTCCACTACGAGAATCCTGAACGAGCAAAGAAAATAATCCACCAGTTCTTAATTTCAAAATAGCACGAAACACCATTCTGAAATAGTCTATGAACCTTCGAAAAACAAAACAATCAGAAACACCATTGGTGCACCCGATTTTATCGTATAACTTTTTTCGAATTGATCTCAAGAGCGACTGAAAAGTTCAGAACCAAAATTTCAAGAAAGCCTGAGACAACCAACCAAAATGTCCAAAAACTGGCATTGGAAGAACGATGATCTAGGTTGCTTGATCTTGATAGGCAAAAGCAGGGGTTGGCAAACTTTTGAGTAGGAAGAGTAAAAAATTACAATTTACAAATTTTTACAGTTTTTAAAGAGCCACAACATTTTTTTCTTGCCATGGGACATGGCATCTGCCCGGCAAGCGGAACACTGTGGGTTCGATTACCATCCCTGGACACTTTTATTTTTCCGTTTATCATTAATCTTCACAATTCATCCTATCATACCTCATTCCTAAGGTTAGAAATAATCGTTATTTCTCCTTAAAAAATAAAATTTTGATTTTTCGTTGAAAAGAAACACTTGCGATCTAATTTTCAAATATCGTTTTACAATCACAAGTCGCATTATATTATATTTTATAATAAATAGTATTCGCATAAATAATATTTACGTGTGGAACTATTATAAAGAACCGCAGCTTCACATACAAAGAGCCGCATGTGGCTCTCAATTTACCTGGGCTAGAGCTCTACTACAGCAATGGTTGAACTCTGGAAGCATTACAGTAAGTACAGGTAGTGTCTGTGAATCTACCAGGCTACAGGACCTAACGTCTACAGGACCTAGCGTCTACAAGACCTAGCGTCTACAGGACCTAGCGTCTACAGGACCTAACGTCTACAGGACCTAACGTCTACAGGACCTAGCGTCTACAGGACCTAACGTCTACAGGACCTAACGTCTACAGGACCTAACATCTACAGGACCTAACGTCTACAGGACCTAGCGTCTACAGAACCTAGCGTCTACAGAACCTAGCGTCTACAGGACCTAGCGTCTACAGGACCTAACATCTACAGGACCTAGCGTCTACAGGACCTAGCGTCTACAGGACCTAGCGTCTACAGGACCTAACGTCTACAGGACCTACAGAGTTTACCAAATATACCGTGGTGATATAAATTATTTATAAACCGCCCCCACCGCTGGACACACCTGCCTCACGGCCCAGCCCATTGTTGGAAAAAAACGAGCTTCCTGGACAGTCATTATTAAGGCATTTATCTATTATAGGTTTTTTTACCCCTCCATGACAGGTATAAAGTATAATCTATATAATTTGTAACATCGTACAACTTTAAGCTTGTTATATCTTCTCAATATTAAATAAAAAGGCATATATTGGATCAAAATATCATATTTTTACCAATATTTCATATACATATATAACATATGTTATAATACCTTGATAAAGGTTGGCGTTCAGCCAACTGAAATATTGGTAAAATAAATGATATTTTGATCCAATATATGAATTTTTAATTAAAGATTTATTTATGGATTGCTCTATTTTCCAAACATTCTCAATATTATTAAGTTAATTGAAATTGAAAGGTGTAAAATTATATTTATAAAGAGAAATCGAGCATTTGTCCAAAAATATGGAATAAGTTACCTAGTATTTATTTTACTTATAGCTCTGATATTATGATTGAATGCCGTCCCTAGATCATATTGTGCTAGAGAATTGACCACAGACAACCATAACTACCGTGTCATCAAAGGTAGAGACAACTTCTAGACATAAAGAGATCACTACGGGGTTTGGTTTTAAATGCAAATTAAAATACATAGTGAATGGAAACACACACACACACAAAGCTTTATTAAGACCACCAGTCTTATACAGATTCACCACAGGAAGAAAAAATAGATAGAGCTTCTATACTCCAGGCAGCACAGAACCCAACAACAGCCTCCTGGTCCAACGCATGTCCAATGGCCACACGTTCCTTTGTGCATACGTCATGGTTAGCGTATCACTGAACAGACGAGTGTGGAATCAGCCTTGATCAGTCTTCGCTTTCCTCGTCAAATGGACCGTAGTGAATGGAAACATTAAGACGAGAAAGTTTCTTTCACATATCATTCAAACTTCCACTGTCCTTACAGTAAGACAGTACTGACAGGACTGTACAGTAAGGACAGTACACAGTACTGACAGGACTGTACAGTAAGGACAGTGTACAGTAAGGACAGTACACAGTAAGGACAGTACACAGTAAGGACAGTGTACAGTAAGGACAGTGTACAGTAAGGACAGTGTACAGTAAGGACAGTGTACAGTAAGGACAGTGTACAGTAAGGACAGTGTACAGTAAGGACAGTACACAGTACTGACAGGACTGTACAGTAAGGACAGTGTATAGTAAGGACAGTACACAGTACTGACAGGACTGTACAGTAAGGACAGTGTATAGTAAGGACAGTACTGACAGGACTGTACAGTAAGGACAGTACACAGTAAGGACAGTGTACAGTAAGGAAAGTGTACAGTAAGGACAGTGCACAGTAAGGACAGTGCACAGTAAGGACAGTACACAGTAAGGACAGCAGAAGTTTGATTGATGTGTGAAAGAAACTTTCGTGTCTTAAAGTTCCCATTTGCTGTATATAGACAATGATAATTAAAATTCCTGGTAATGAGCTGGCAGACTCTCTGGCAAAGGCTGGAGCTCTTGGCCTACCTGAAGCCAGAGAATCCACCACCCAACTAGAGGAAAGAGACCTCCTCCGTACCATCAAAACCCAATGCCTACAGGAATAGAAATCTAACGCTGCACATGACTGGTACAGAGCAGGAGGGACAAGCACCGGTTCTGTTCTCCCAAGAGAACAACAGTCCTTGATTTCCAGACTTAAGTCTGGTCATCTACGGATAATGACTTTCCAGAATGGTTGCAAGGTTTTCCCACTATGTACTAAGTGTCAACCTGCAACCCCAAAACTCTTTGCTGACTGTATTGACTTATCCATTGATGAGCTCTACTCTTCCCCGGTAGACACCATCAACAAGCTTTACAAGCTTGATACCTTAATATGATTGAGTGGAGATAAGAAAGAAGAAGAAGAAGACAATTAAAATAATTTTATTGACATCTTGTCATATGTGCATATGTGCACAGTCTGCACTATTTTAAAAAGATGATTACATATATACAAGCATGATACAATGAATGCCACCGCTGCATATAGACAGCACGGTATATTAAAATACATAGTATATTTACATATTACAAAATTTAATAAAAATGAACAATCATAGAAAGCTATTTTAAGTAGAATATTTTAAAATGTAATTCCAATATATGGCGCATACTTGTGATTTTATTTATTTATTTTTATATTATAAAAATGTAGAAATATGCGATAAATAAAAATTGACATTTCACATAAATTAGTTAATGCTCGCGTTCTTTAAAGTCGGCTGAGTTATCAAATATGGAAGTTGGAACTCCAATAAAGGGAAAGAGCTTTTTATACAATTTCCAGAGGAATATAAAGAGAAAGTTTTCATATATATAAATATTGAATTACCTATGCACATACAAGGAAATATTCTTTAAAATATATATTTCCTTCACACTTTATTACATTTTTTTTTAAGTAAGATATTTCATCTGAATTTTTAATATGACGCGTTTTGAGGAAATGTCGTCTGCCAAATAAAATCTGATTTGTGTTTATTTAAAAGGATGTTTCCTCTCGTCTGATAGCATTTTCTATTGCCGGGGAGATATGCAAGTAGGGCTGTAAATGCATTATCCTTACTTACATATGGGGGGACATTGAATGGAACTAAGGTAGTTCTTTAATAAATAATTGATTATAAAATATTATATTCAAATACAACTACAAGCACAGCAACATACACACATGTATATGTTTCTTGTTGGCATTAATAATAAACCAAGAAATTTGGATGTAATTTATCGTAATTTTAATGATTACCAGCTTATATGTATATATATGAAACCTATTTTGGCTCAAGGGATAAGAGATTAAAACTTTTTTTCATCATCCATACGAGGTTATATGGTTATATACAAAGATAAATATATATCACATCACAAGCCGCATTATATTATATTGTATTTTAAATATATATGTATATTAATGAATAAATAAAATATTATGGAATATAATAATTATAGTACACACAACATATAAATAAATATAAATATATTAAATTATTTATAAATATAAGTATATAATATATGCAATGTCGTCATTGGTGGTGCCCAACGTGGGAAAGACTCCACCACCGATGGACTGCGAGAGTTCTTTCCCACAGAGTAGGCAGGTCGATGTGATGGCTGGTGTTACCAAGTTCAAGACCAAGATGTAGATGATCGCCACATTTGCCTCGGGATGGAGGCCGAAGATCCAGGGGCATGTTGCAAGAGATGAGCACCTCCCAGAGCAGGGGTCGCACGACTCGGCAATTCCAATATCTGTGGGTCAGCGACTCGTCCGGTGCTTCCAGGAACGGCCAAGAGGCCGCAGCTCTTGCCGAATTTGACAGCCATTTGCCTTTGCCTATTTTGCCTTGTGAGATGGAGCTTGTTGAACGACATCATTCTTTCCTGTGAGCGCCATATACATCCCAGGCTTCACACTGAGGTTTCCGGAACATTGGTGTAGGTGTCAGAGTTCAACCTGTATCCCTACTCATAGAAGTTGGTTGTCTGACATTGTCTCCTAGCCCTATCCAGCATGTTGCAAGGGAAGTCAGACTTCAGGATGATGGTGGTGTCTTGTCCATGGAGTATGTCAGATTTGTCCGTCCACCCTGATCACAATACCGGCCAACAAAGGTGCCTTGTCCGTATGGATGTCCTCTTCTGGATTGATGTCTGCCATATAGAGGACTGCAAGGATGGCCGGGTATATATGGTCCGGAGTGAATTGGGTGTTGTAACAGTTATTGCAGTTCCTGTAGGATCTAGTTATGTCTGGGTTTAACTTCATTTCTTTAAAATGTCCTGTTCTGATTCTTGATACTGTTGCCGTTAATTACTTCAGGGTGATAAAAACATTTAAACTAAATCAATCCAGCTGTTTGCACGAAAAGAAGAAGAAGAAGAAAAAAAAAAAAAGAACGAGAAATATTCCGAATAACAAATTTATGAATTTGATGGTCTGGAGAGGATATCTTAAATATCTTATTTAAAAAATGACAATATTTCACATTCAATTTCTGGGCGTAGGAACTCTGAGAAAGCTCAACCAACTCTCCCACACAAAGATCCACGGTACTCTCTATCCGTGAATGCACTCAATCTCTTTGGCATTTTCAAGAAATTTGTCTTCACATATAAACCAAACAACTTTATTGGCATCATAAAATGATACCAGGATCACTCAATAATTTAGAAATAGACTTGAATAAATTAAGAACATATAATGCATATAAACATATATAAAATTATGATTTCTAAATAAATGTTGAAGTACTTTATCAAGAACTATTTTCTTAGAAAATTCTTAAAATTCTTTCAGACGAAATTTCTTGATAAAATTCCTCAGAAAGTTCACAGATAGGGATTTTCAAATACTTTAAAACATCACAAAATGTGGAGAAATATCTCTGTAAATCTCCTAGACGTTTTATCTGATCTCGAGATGTGTGCCAAGTTGTCTTCACTTCGACTTCGAGGGTGGGGGAGGGGGGGGTGATAGAGATGTCACCGGGGCGTGGACATCTAGGCGACAGAAGTCAATAAATCTTGGCGACAGGGAACTCTTGTCACGGCTGCTGTAAACATGGCTCTCAACGTAGGTATGGTTGGTTTGTGCTTGGCAATAATGGAATGGCCTTCGGACTCAACACATGTGCAGTTTTCACCCTTCTCAACAAAGCTGGAATGGTCTTCAGACTCAATATATGAAAGGCTAGCATTCTCTTTCAACAAGCATGCAACGGCTTTCGTATTCAACCTACACTGTTTGTGATTTTAGTATATGTACCGCCGAACAAGCGTTGTACTGTTTGCATCCTCTTGGCCACGCAAGGCCAGCACTCCCCTTGATAAGCTTCAGACACGTAGCACTATCGCATATAGACACACGTCTGGTGATCCAAATTGTCCTTTCCAGTAACTCAAACTCGGGTTCAAACCCCGCATTGATCTTTCGAAAACGAATAAATGTCTTCAATGGCCGGCCTCCGGGCACACACCCAACCGGAGAATACAATCGGAGATATGGAGCCCTATACACTGTCTTACTGACTGTATAAGTGTGATTCTGGTGTAATCTGCCAACCCTTGGAGCAGATGAAGCCACGGGAAACTCAGTCCACTGTGTGGTCCAACATGTCACTGGACAGACCGGCGGACCTCGAGCCCCGCGGGTGACAGATCGCGTCGCCCCTCCCCTGTCGTCGGCGACACTCAGTCTTCTAGCAGCTCGAATCGATTACGTTGACGGTGTTAAAAGGCCGTGTGGGGCGGACGCATCGACGCCTCGCGTGCCTCGATGATGATCTAATAGCACCTTTATCATCATCCGACCCATTCTTCTCCTTTCATAGAATCCTTGGTGACCCATCTACACGCTGAGCGAGAGAGATGTCTTCACTTCTTGATACAATCGGCAACAGTTTCCTAAACTCTATCTGCCGTTGGTGCACTGTCTTCGACAGTAAGTCTCCGATTCCTGAAAGGGCAGAAATTCAATATTTACGTCGAGGGTGAGTTTATTTTGAAACAATTTCATGGAATGTGGAGCTCTCTGGTCTCGAACATCCATCAACCCAGCGCCATCTATCACTCAAAATTAGAAATATTTTAAACACTATTTTTCTTTTTTAGATATATATAATTAGAGATAATTCTATACACAGACCTCCATACCACGATGAATGAAAATTTAAAGTTGAAGGGCATGGCTCATCAGTGGTGAACCCTCCCAGCGGTTTCGTCAGTTTAATCTACCATAGCTGTGTGATAAATTACTTTCACTTATATATTTTTCAAAAGTTGCCCTAAAATTATGTTTCTCGTTTATGTGTTTGTTTGAAAAAATTAACTTGACATTCTGTCATACTCATTGGACACATACCCGCATTGGACACTTTTTTCTGTTTAAAGAAAAATAAAATGCTCCAATGGCCCCCGATTCTTGCAAAAGTCCAACCCCACCAGCGAGTGCAAGTAACCAAACGGGGCTCTGGCATTAGTAAGTGCAAAGTCGAACTGCTTTTCACATGTGTAGACATGTGGTGCACTTACAGTAAAAGCAGTCGCTAACTACCCACCATGACTATCATGGCCTGTACCACGTGTACTAGGGATAAGCAAAAAAAAAAAAAAAAAATTATGTTTTTCCATGTTCTGTTCCGTCTTGTCATATACAAATACTTGTAGTTCTGTTATGTTTTATACTTGTCTCATTCTGTTTACGCTGTTTGTTTTTTCTTTTTCTGTTCTGATTTTTCATCTTTTTGTTTTATACTTGTCCCTTTTTGTTATCGTTATGTTTTTTCATGTCCTGTTCTGCTTTTCATCTTTTTGTTTTATACTTGTCCCTTTCTGTCAGCGTTATGTTTTTTATGTTCTGCTCTTCGCTTACACTGTTCTGTTTTAGTCATGATTCTGATTTCGATAATCTTTTTTTTATTATCATTCCGGTTTTTTTTTTTTTGTTAAAGTTCTGCTATTGATGTTCCGTTCGAGGTTTATTTCCACTCAGCCGTCCAACGTTGTCGTCGGCAGGAGATGACAATAGATCAACAAGTTAGCTAGATATGTAGATCCAAACGAGAGGCTCCCTGGGTCATTTGCATTCTAATTGATGTGCGTTTTCAATTTCAATTTTTGCCATTTTCATACAAATACCAAGGTAAGAAATACACCCATATTTTTTTCTGATATTTCACATTCTTAAAAAGAAAATTTCATCAAGGAAATTTTTTTTATCAAAAAGTCTTTTTTTTTTTTAGGATTTTGAATTATTCCTACTATATGTTATCTTTTGAATGAAAAAAAAAAAAAACAATTCTCAAAATAGATTCCAAAACCCTCCAAGTTTGGTATTTGATCAAATTATAGCACAGTGACTTTCGACGAAGGATTTGTCAATGGCGGTCTATATTGGAGGGATACTCAGAGGAAAGATTAAAAGCTAAAAATGGCCTCTCTGAAAGAGGATTTGCGGATTTAGCAAATTTAGCAATGAACATCTGCCGGGGGATTAGGGCCTGTTCCATCTGTAGGATGACATTGGCTCCGTGTGGCGGTACATTTGATGTTATCTACGTACACTCATGGACTTGTGGAAGTTGTACCTTTTAGCATGTATATCGAGATTCAGACAATAACTCTGAAAGATACACTCATGGACAAAACTTAAGGAAGTTGTACCTTTTAGCATGTATATCGGGATTCAAACAATCATTTTGAAAGATATTACAGTGAATGTTATTGAAGACACACGAGATAACCAAGTGTGAACAAAATTGACTCTATCTCCTTAAAAAAAAAAGACAAAGGCGGCATCAAAGACTCAAGTTTTGCCCATGGATGTAAACAGCACACATAAACAGAGAATGCTATCAAAGATGAAAAGAACCTTGACCAGGACACCAAAAGGTCTTCTCTCCTTATCTCCACTCAATCATATTAAGGTATCAAGCAAACTGTAGAACGTGGTAGCCATCATGACTGGGTAAAGTGGAGTGCGGCTGCATTTTGTCATTAAGACTGGGAGCACTACATAATAGCAGGCCGACTTGGCTCCAATAAGAAATGGTCACCTCTGACATGAGGAACAGATGCCATATTCAGCCGCTCCTAACTTGGAGTACAGACTCATCTTGTATCCATAGATCAGGAGACCTTACAGGGTACTCTCAGCCAGGCCAGCTGAGCCCAAAAGGTAAATCCCAGGAATGATCAATGGATCTGTACAGACCCTCAGAGGTAGCTGTCGAGATGTGCTTATTATGTTATTGCGTTAAGAAAGTATAGAAATGCTTGATATTTGTGAAATGTTTTATATTCGAATGTAGCAGAAAAGGTATTTATCTATAGATTCTCCAAATGCAAAAATGTATTTTCAAAATGGCGGCTATATACACAAATAGCATTATGACACTAAATGGGATTCAATTGATTCACCACCACTGAAGATGGTTAGATTTCCTTTCCAACATTTATAATATTTATAAAACCTAAACAGTATTTAAATTCAAATAACTTTATTAACGAAACTTCCATTTCTCCTTTGTACTTTGAAAGTATTACAAATTAATTTAGAATTGAAATTCATCCAATTTGTGGTACATTCAAGTTATTGGGGGGAAAGGAAAAAGGATTATTCGTAATCAAAAACCTTTCAATCTTTAAAACTAAACATTTATTCGATGTATAACTTAGCTCAGATTTCTATTTCATTTCATAAGTGGAGTTTGAAGAAGGAAGTTTATATGAAGACAATTTTAGGTGTTTGTTGATCGTGTGGCAATAAAAAGGGAGGAGGGGGGGTGACGCGAAGAATGTTAATTGACACAAAAGGAAGTAGGTGTCGCCAATTGTCCTACAAATTCCTAGGCAGACGAGAGATGGATGGTACTAAATAAAGATCAAATTGGAGCAAGGGGTGGTTCTTTGTTCCCTTCTTTAAATGCAGATTTCTTGCTTTTTATAGCGTTGGCTTCTTTTAATTCGTCCACTTTTCCTTGAAACATTCGAATGATCTTTGACCTCTTGTTGAAGTTCCGCGTTCTTGACAGAATTTCAGATTTTGTGATTGAACTTTGTGAAGTTCTTTGCTTATTGGTGTCGATGCATTGAAATCTCAAATTTATTATATTTTAAAGCGACAAGAAACATGCCTTCTTCTTCTGATTATTTTTTTAAAGGAAAATATCGAACACTGACCTTTATATAAACTTTGAAGGTGATTGATAACCATTATCAATTATGAGATCAATCAATGTGAAGATTGGTAAAATTCCTATATGTCTAAATAAAGATTTTTGTGTGTGTGCGATTGGTAAAATGTATAATCTCGTTTGGAATTTTTTGTAGAACTCCAATCTATCTCTTGTGTGTGGAAGAAGAAAAACATTAATAGCATTTTATATGAGATTTCAACGACAAAATGACATCTGGACTTCCAATTCTAGATAAGGAGATTAAAAAATCAATTTCAATAAAGTTGTAAAGATCTAGCAGACGAGCGTTCAATTCCAAGATGGCCCTCGGGTATCCAACAATCTGATCTTCGAGCAAATACCAAATTGGTTGTCCCTGGAATTGATTGAAATGTGAGACATGCCATGATGGCATTTCCAATCAAACCGCCATTCATTACTCATTTATACATTCCACACCTTCCA
Organism: Cordylochernes scorpioides; assembly: GCA_030710605.1. Classification (NCBI taxonomy): domain Eukaryota; kingdom Metazoa; phylum Arthropoda; class Arachnida; order Pseudoscorpiones; family Chernetidae; genus Cordylochernes; species Cordylochernes scorpioides. Next base: position 78,669,163 of record CP092874.1, read on the forward strand.
TTTTTCATCCTTTTTTTTTTTTATCATTAGTGACCTAAATGTCATGATTTTTAATGAATATTTTGAACAATTAATATGTGGATTCAGCTTGAAGGCCTTTGGATAGATTCGATTTTTTCCAATCTCGTGTTGTAATTTATTTATAGAGCTCTCCATGGAAGAATTCTGACTATATATCTTTCTAACAGCCCGTGTAGGTTTTTCTCCATTTCTTCTTCCTTTACTCTTGTCGTGTTTGGACAGGTATATTATCTGCATGTGTATATTTATGAGTATTTGGATCTTTTTGATCAAATAAATCGTTTTCCATTCTCAACATAAGATATTGTTTTATATAAATATGTTTATAGTGTCAAATTATTTGACAAACATAGCAGTTTTAATTTCAGTTATGCGGGAAGAATGTTGTTTATTTGTTAAGTGAACTGATCTCCCACGCCTTCTCCTTGGACGAATGTGGCCATGTTTGTACATAAAAGAGGGTTGAAACGGAATGCAGGGAGTCGTGGAGTGGTGTTCGAGTTGAGACGCTTAAAGCGTTCTCTGTGTGCTTGTCTGGTGTTTCTCCTCGCATACCTGTGAAACCCCGGTCCGCTCCCTGCCAACGCTACAATAAAGCTAAGTACTGTTTTATTTTTTTTTTAACAAATCGTGAGTTGTTTTTGTCTTCTTTTTGTTGTTGGTGTTGTACTCTTGAGTGTACCTTTTTCTGTGTTTAAGTTACTCTTACTGTAGACCCTAGTTTATTGTTTTTTTTTTGTGTGATAACCCGCAAAAGTATTAACCTTTGTCAATATACTTTACAATATACTCTCTCGTTTATTATTCTCAGATACAATTTACTTTTACAATCTACTTACAAATTAACTTTTATTATTTAATATTTTCCCATATTGTAAGTATGAATCCAATGCAGCTCTCCCCTGCTGTACATTTCCTAGTTCATCCCATCCCTCGGTGGTACCACTACTGAAATAAGAATGATGACAATTTGTGGAATTTCTGCAATTACGGAAGTTTCTATTCCTAGTTTCGCCCTCCCCCAAAATAAACTTTCAACTTATCGTCGTGTCCAATGAAAAAATGTCTCCATGAACCTCTATCACAAGAGTTACAATGTCCTTTATATTCTGGGTAAAGCTGCTGCTCTAGGTCCATGTCAATTTTCTGCAAGGCTGCGGCCATTGCTGGACATGGGAATATATGGCTAGTGTTAGTTCCACACCAGGGCAGTTGTTACATGTCCTGTAGGTTCTTGTGCCATCTGGATGTATTGTCATTCCTTTGTAGTGTTTCATTATGAGTCTTGTGTGATTGTTTTTGTTATTCTTCTATTAGTGAGTGTTTATGTCTCATATTTGACATTTCCTTGTCTATTGTTGGATTATCTTGCGCGCCAAAGCACCAGCATCAAATACTGACATTTGTGATTTCCTTTGGCACAACTTCTTGGCTTCCGTTGTTAGTTTTCACCATTTTCACCCATTTTCAAATGAAGAGCAATGGTTGTAGAAAGCTGGTGGATTGGTGGAATCTCTGGGAAGGTTAGCCACTGATGAGCCAAGCTTTCCCAAATCTATTGTATCTTCAGTTCACTAGAAATTGGTCCTATAGGATTAATAGAAATAGAGCGGTAAATGGTATTCCATCCTCAAGTTACAGAGAAGATTTGCAATTGCCCTTGCGCAAGGCGATGTGTTAAAAATCACAGAGCTTCCATTATTTCAGACCCATGACATCAAAATCTCGGATTCAAATCTTCACACACTTACCAACTATGATCTCAGACTATAATCGTTTTGATCGCGATTCAAGATTTCTGATCTAAACTAGTTTAGAAGTATCGTATTAGCACCAATCTGTGCAGGAACTGGTGGCGACAGATCTCTAAGGGATCAGAGACCAACAGTGATTTAGTTGACAAGAAGGTGCATACAGGTGTTGGGCAAATAAGGAGAAAATCTTGAATGAGCGTGATTCCTTCCTTTATTAATAAAATTCTGTGAAAATAAAGACGTCAGAGCTGTACAAAGGGCGAGGGCTGGCAAATATTTGCCCTAGTTACATACAAGCGCGCAGACGCCCGCCCATCTGGGGCCGCGACCAATCTGTGATTCATACTTGCCCCGTTCCTTCAGGACCTCTCAGCTTGGCACAGGAAGTGGAAGCATTGAGGCCTACAAGTAAGAAAATCTACAAATATGGGGGACATTTGGTAATAGAACTTTTAACAACACACAACTTGGAAAATTTTGAAAACAGAAACTTTGTGTCGAAACATAAAGCCTGCATACAAAAGCCATGAAACTACATATTCGGGATAATTTGACAAAAGTGTCAAAGTATTTGACAAATATAATCAGTTTTAATCTTCTCAGTTATGTGGGAAGAATGTTGTTTATTTGTTAAGTGAACTGATCTCCTGCACCTTCTCATTGGACAAATGTGGCCATGTTTGTACATAGAGGGAGGTTGATGGGTAATACGAGGACTCTTGCAGAAGTGAGTTGTGTGGCGACGGTTACAGTGTTCTCTGTATCTGGTGATCTCCTCGTATACCTGTGTGTCCGCTCCTTATCAACGCTGGAATAAAGCTAAGTACTGGCTTACATAGAGCTGGCTCGGCCAGTGTTCCTAGTTATTGTTATTGTTGTCATGTCCAATGAAGAGCCTCAGATGTCTCCATACATCTCTATCACAGCAGCAATGTCCTCTATCTTGGGTGTGTAAAGCTGCTGCTCTGGGTCTATGTCAATTTTCTGCAAGGCTGCGGCCATTGCTGGGCATGAGAATATGTGAGTAGGTGTTAGTTCCACACCAGGACAGTTGTTGCATGTCCTATAGGTTCTTGTGCCATCTGGATGTATTGTCATTCCTTTATAGTGTTTAGTGTTCCTAGTTATTTCGAACAAAGGACACCTCGACCAGATAGGTTTTTATTTTATCGACGTCTCGCCATATCCCCGTCTGGATTGAAGCATCCACGTAGCAAGGCTTTGACAATTCCCATTTTCACATGGCGCTTCAAAGCTATCTTAACAACATCAAAGTCCTAAGTGTCAAACTATATATTAAACTAAATCAATAAAAACAATACTCAGAATACCATGGACGATAATCTTGGGGTATTATTTATGAAAACTTTATTATTTTTTACAGAGCAGTAAGTAAGAAAAAACAAACAAACATGGATTTATACCGTTTTTAAAAATTTCATTCTTCACTGTATGATGGTGATTGATCATCGTGAGGATATCGCTGTAAGCCTGCAATGAGAGAGGAAAATCTGACTGGTGTCTTAATAAAGACTTTGTCTGTATTTACATTTTCCCCTCAAATAGAGTTCTATATTTAACAAATTTCAAACCTAACTTTCAGCTATTTGTTTATTTTTTAAAACGAAGTTAATTTTAGTGGAACATTCTCGAAAAAATATATAGCTCTGTTTCCCCTATAACTCACCCTTTCTAAAAATGGACTTTTTTTAACCTCATTTTTCCTGTCAAAGTATAGCTCAATACCTCTGATCTGTGCCCGTATATAATGCATGTTCCATAACTAAATCCCCATACAACACACTGCTCTTGGTAATCTTGAATCTAAATTACGGCCGGTTTCATAGATTTCTCTGTGCATTGGATTCCTTACATTGCATCAAATGTTTTGAAGATGTATTTATCCTTCCTGATGTTGTTTATAGTTCAAAATTCCCTTTTAGACCCAATACTGTATTAACACAAAGCAATAACGCGCCATCTATACATATAAGATAAAAGGATTTAAAAGCGCGAAGGTTTCTTTTATACACAAAACGAACTTCTACTGCCCTTACTGCGATGAAAAATATATTGGGAGGGCTTGGCTCATCAGTGGTGAACCCTCCCAGCGGTTTCGCCAATTTAATCCACCAGACCGCTTCTCAGAGCTCTAATACTGTATTGGATCATTCTGCTTTTATATGCTACACTGAAGGATGGAATCTTATAAATGGTTTTCAAGTAAACTATGGACATAAGCTTATAGGACAGTAGAATTACATTCAAATATTTGCTTCGAGCAATGCTCTTCAGCAGACTATAAAGACAAGACCATTAGGAATAAATTAACACAAAGCAATAACGCGCCATCTATACATATAAGATAAAAGGATTTAAAAGCGCGAAGGTTTCTTTTATACACAAAACGAACTTCTACTGCCCTTACCGCTGGAGGGTTCACCACTGATGAGCCAAGCCCTCCCAATATATTTTTCATCGCAGTAAGGGCAGTAGAAGTTCGTTTTGTGTATAAAAGAAACCTTCGCGCTTTTAAATCCTTTTATCTTATACCAATACTGTATCAAATATTGTATTTAATATTTTCCTATTGTTCTAGTTATTCCGTTATCTTCTTCTCCGATATATGGATTGATTATCTTATAGCTTCATTTTTACACACACACAAGCCTTTATTAAGACATTCCGTCTTATACAGCCTCCTGTTAGAAATGGGTCTAAAAAGAAGCAGGGGAAGAAACTGAATCCACGCTCAGAAAAGAGAAAAATAAGGAAAGGAAAGAATATCTATGTACAGAAGTTGAGACTATATACATCGTGCATAGAACATAGTGAAGAAGTAGTTATATCTTCATTTTTATTCATATCTATTCTTTCTATTTCATATCTTTCAATCTATTTACGGATCTATCTGAACATCCATTTTGTTCCAACTCGTTTCTAATGTTCTTTGTCTCCTATTACCTCTACCTCTGTGCTTAGGTATTTGTTCAGCCCAGTGTACAAAATATTTTACAATCGGTCTCTCTATGAATTATGGGATTGACAAAAGGTAGATTTGTTCTGAAATCTTTTGGCTTTCTGAAAACACTGATTCAAACAGATTCATCCTCTTTGCTGGTCAGTTCGTCATTTCAAGCATAGAACATCTGCAGAATTCTGGTCCAAGGTGACTAACGTGCCACTCATTTTCTAATGAAGAACAAAACACGACAGCAACAACTGCAGAGACCTTCTCTCGAAAAGAACATGTACCGCCCTCACCTCCGGTCAACTTATTAGATTACTGATGACGAATTCAATTTTGTCTTCCTAGACATAATCATATGTAATTTATAAATGTATTATCCCGCACATGAGTTTCTTTTCAACGAAAAATCAAAATTTATTTTAAGGAGAAATAACGACTATTTCCAACCTTAGGGATGAGGTATGAAAGGATGAATTGTGAAGAGTAATGATACACGGAAAAATAAAAGTGTCCAGGGATGGGAATCGAACCCACAGTGTTCCGCTTACCGGACAGATGCCATGTCCACTAGGCTACCCTGGACATATTTTTCCGTTATGTAATTTGTGCCCACACAAAATCCCATTCCCGCTCCACCAATCTCCCTCCATCTACAAGACCTGTAGATAGCGCACAAAAGGAAGGAAGAATGTGTAATTTAATATCCTCCACGTAGATAGAAATCAGTTTTATAAAATTATTTTTATTTATTAAAATGTTGTTTTAAAAAAGATGAGGTCCTCCCAGGATGGGATTAGGTTCATCCAGCGGTCTGCATCCCAATCAGGGGCTGGATGGAGACTTCATTACTGTTGACAGTCCGGCCGGCGATCCATCATATGGGTGGGAGGATTCTTCGCTCCTTGGGAAGGAATTCAGAATGTCTAGACTCCATCACAGATGTCCATGGAGATCTAAAACATTTTTATTGGACAGATTCAACAGATACATCTTCAACATGGATATTAAAAAGAAAATTATAAAGTATATACAGTTTTTAAAAAAAGGACATTTTTGTGCAAAGATTTCTTCTTCAGGTCCTCCGGATTCGAGCGAAAGGTCTTCTTGCTGGAAGGTCCCCCTCTTCTTTCTTCCAGTTGTCTCGAGGACCACGCCATCTCCTCAGCGGCGAAGCACGCAATCTACGTTTTCTTCGTAGATCATGAAATACGTGGTGTCGCTGGTGATTCTCCACCAAACTCTGCAGTAGTGGTGCCATGTACATTGTATATAGTATCATATATATAATTATAATTTTAAAATATATTATGCAGACTGTACACTTTTGCATGTATTGACAAGATGTCAATAAAAATTTATTAATTGTCAAAAATTTGTCTTTCTTCGGGTCGGCATTTCCTTCAGCCCCAGAGTGGTTATACCGCCACGGCTCTGTTGTAGGTGAGGCCTTTAGCCTTCATAGGTAGGCCGTTTGGAAATATAGTGGGGATTGTATAATTAGCGCATTAAAAATGGATTGATGCAAATGATTCATAATAGGAAGGTTACAGAGAGATGTCTCAGGATCATATAAATAGCGGTGAGTGATCAACAAAAGGAGATCTCAACAATCTGAAGCATTTCGTAGCTCCTGATACATAAGGTTTTTAATTAAAAAGGCATATATTGGATATAGAAATAATCTATTTATTAATACGTTGTTATATACCTTGAAAAAAGTTGGCGTTCAGCCAACTAAAATATTGCTAAATATATTTTTTTATCCAATATATGCCTTTTTAATTGAGTATATATTTATGGAATGCTTTATTTTAAAATAAAGTAAGGTATGTGTGGCCATGTACCAATCCCAGGTGGATACAGAATGGAAGAGTACAGCAGCACCAGTTGACAAGGCGATTGGCTGAAACAAAGACCGTTAAAAAATTGGTGTGATTACGGAGGTAATTAAAGCTCTGTTTGAAATTCCGGAGAATGGAGTTCCGATAATTGGGCTGTTCGAGAACGTTTTTAGATTCTGTGTTAATTGACGCCATTGTAGAGCCCCAATCTTTAGTGGAGTTTTATCGGCTTTGTTGAGCATCATTGTTCTGTTCTTGTCCTCGAGTGTTCGGAACAACGTGGAATTATTGGAACACACAGCATTAAAATATTTTAGATAACATCAATTTTTGAATAATTCATATTTCTCAAGAGGTCCAGCGTGTCTTCCAGTGTGCAGGTAAAACGTGGAGTTATTGATACACACAACATTACAATTATTCAGCTAGCATCAATTTGCGAATAATTCCCATCTTTCAAGAACTCCACCGTTATACATTTCAGCTAGTCGACCACATAGGGAGTGACTTTCGTAGACTTTGGAATTTTATTAACAAATCCTCGAGTGACCTCTCAGTAGCGCCGTTTCTTGTCGTGGCTTTGTTATTTGCTACTTGAGATTTTACCCAGAATCGGCCAAAGGAAGGTTGAACCAATTTTGATTTATGTAAAGGAAGCAGTACTGCCTTCTTTACTAATAAAATATATAGAAAGACAGATATGGACAAAACTTGAGGAAGTTGTTCCTTTTAGCATGCATATCGGGGTTCAGACAATAACTCTGAAAGATACACTCATGGACAAAACTGGAGGAAGTTGTACCTTTTAGCATGCATATCGGAGTTCAGACAATAACTCTGAAAGATACACTCATGGACAAAACTTAAGGAAGTTGTACCTTTTAGCATGCATATCGGGGTTCAGACAATAACTCTGAAAGATACACTCATGGACAAAACTTAAGGAAGTTGTACCTTTTAGCATGCATATCGGGGTTCAGACAATAACTCTGAAAGATTTACTCATGGACAAAACTTAAGAAAGTTGTACCTTTCAGCATGTATATCGGGATTCAGACAATAACTCTGAAAGATACACTCATGGACAAAACTTAAGGAAGTTGTAACTTTTAGCATGTATATCGGGATTGAGACAATAACTCTGAAAGATATTTGATACACACCTTTATTGAAGACACATGCGATAACCAAGTGTGAACAGCCTCTGTTCCCTTAAAAAAAACAGACAACCGGCGATATTAAAGTATTTCCAGTTCAAAAAGTTTTGTCTCTGAGTGTATATTGCACGCGCGGTTTCACATCAAGAATGCCTTTTCCAGTTGTATCAGAACTTATTTATTTTTATTTAACAGTTGGGAGAGACACGCCATATCCACAATTTGGATAATTGCGTGTATATTTTAAATTATATACAATTAATACAATTGAACATTGGGAATCATGAAAATTAAAAGTTCGATGTCAATTTTTTTGCATATAGTAATTATAAATAGTAGCTTGAAATATGTACAGTCAATACTTTCGCCTCAAAATATACATCCTGCAGAATCTATTAAACTTTATGTATTGGTCTTTATTGCAAGCAGCTTGTTTTGTATTAGTCAGGTAAAGTTGGTTTTACCGTTTGTTGTACCTGTGGTATTGCTTGATTTTCATTAGCCGTTATAATATTGGTTTGTTCCTTAGTATTTTGTCGTACTTTTTGTGTAAGTAAGTAATCTTTGTTTTTAGCCACTTCTGCATACGAATCTTTACTCAAACCCTGCCCAATTATCTTGTATCAGAACTTATAGCTAACTATACCTAAGATAGCATAAAACATCATTTTGAAGAGAGAAAACATTTCTTCCCGAGCCGATAAACAAATGTATCGAGTTATGGAATTGTTATCTTTGTTCCGTTAACACTTAAACCTCCAAAAAGTCGGACATACCTGGTCGCGGCGTATCTCATACAGCGTCTGCCTTTATAAATATTACAAGCCAGGGCTGTGTCTTCTTAACTTTCTTAGGTTATTAGATTGTTAGGGAAGTGTTTCCAACGTAACCAGGTGCTTTAAATTCTACGTCGCCAATGACGGGTGTTAGCGAGGTTATTTATTGGGGGGCTCGGCGTATCCATGGCAACGGATTAACTATTTACACAGCGTGAAGCATTATTCCATTAAAGCTGCACTTGTCTGCTTATACCTAACTTGGCTGCTAACTGACCGACCGTGCTGTGGGGATTGGCAGACAGTGCCGGGCTGTGGCGGACGATGAAATCGCACTAGAACAGGATTGATTTGTGACCATTGCTGACAACTTCACTCTCCGGCTTATAGACGGCCGCTGATAGGAGAACGTCCCCCTAGAACCAGAATAAACACAAAGAGCGACCTTTGGACCAGCGAAGACACCGAAGAAACATAAAGACCCACCTTGGGACCA
>CP092874.1:78678278-78735377 GCA_030710605.1 Cordylochernes scorpioides
TTTTTAATTAAAAAACTTACTCTATGTATCAGGAGTCACTGAATGCTTCGGATTGTTGAGAACTCTTTTTGCTGATCACTAATTATATAATCCCTGAGACATCTCTCTGTATCCTTCCTATTATGAATCATTTGCATCAATCCATTTTTAATGCGCTAATTATACAATTCCACTATATTTCCAAACGGCCTACCTATGAAGGCTATAGGCCTCACCTACAACAGAGCCGTGGCGGTATAACCACTCCGGGGCTGAAGGAAATGCCGACCCGAAGAAAGACAATTTTTTGTCAATTAATAAATTTTTGACATCTTGTCAATACATGCAAAAGTGCACAATATGCACTATTGTTATAATAAGTTTATATATAAGCAACTATGTACATGGCGCCACCGCTGCAGAGTTTGGTGGGGAATCTCCAGCGACACCACGTATTTCACGATCCACGAAGAAAACCTAGCTGGCGTGCTTCGCCGCTGAGGAGATGGCGTGGTCCTCGAGACAACTGGAAGAAAGAAGAGGGGGACCTTCCAGCAAGAGGACCTTCCGCCCGAATCCGGAGGACCTGAAGAAGAAATCTTTGCACAAAAATGTCCTTTTTTAAAAAAGCTGTATATACTTTATAATTTTCTTTTTAATATCCATGTTGAAGATGTATTTGTTGAATCTGTTCAATAAAATGTTTTAGATCTCCATGGACATCTGTGAAGGAGTCTAGACATTCTGAATTCCTTCCCAAGGAGCGAAGAATCCTCCCACCCATATGATGGATCGCCGGCCGGACTGTCAACAGTAATGAAGTCTCCATCCAGCCCCTGATTGGGATGCAGACCGCTGGATGAACCTAATCCCATCCTGGGAGGACCTCATCTTTTTTAAAACAACATTTTAATAAATAAAAATAATTTTATAAAACTGATTTCTATCTACGTGGAGGATTAAATTACACATTTTTCCTTCTTTTTGTGCGCTATCTACAGGTCTTGTAGATGGAGGGAGATTGGTGGAGGGGGAATGGGATTTTGTGTGGGCACAAATTACATAACGGAAAAATATGTCCAGGGTAGCCTAGTGGACATGGCATCTGTCCGGTAAGCGGAACACTGTGGGTTCGATTCCCATCCCTGGACACTTTTATTTTTCCGTTTACCATTACTCTTCACAATTCATCCTTTCATACCTCATCCCTAAGGTTGGAAATAGTTGTTATTTCTCCTTAAAATAAATTTTGATTTTTCGTTGAAAAGAAACTCATGCGGGATAATACATTTATAAATTACATATGATTATGTCTAGGAAGACAAAATTGAATTCGTCATCAGTAATCTAATAAGTTGACCGGAGGTGAGGGCGGTACATGTTCTTTTCGAGAGAAGGTCTCTGCAGTTGTCGTGTTTTGTTCTTCATTAGAAAATGAGGGGCACGTTAGTCACCTTGGACCAGAATTCTGCAGATGTTCTATGCTTGAAATGACGAACTGACCAGCAAATGAATCTGTTTGAATCAGTGTTTTCAGAAAGCCAAAAGATTTCAGAACAAATCTACCTTTTGTCAATCCCATAATTCATAGAGAGACCGATTATAAAATATTTTGTACACTGGGCTGAACAAATACTTAAGCACAGAGGTAGAGGTAATAGGAGACAAAGAAAATTAAAAACGAGTTGGAACAAAATGAATGTTCAGGTAGATCCGTAAATAGATTGAAAGATATGAAATAGAAAGAATAGATATGAATAAAAATGAAGATATAACTACTTCCTCACTATGTTCTATGCACGATGTATATAGTCTCAACTTCTGTACATAGATATTCTTTCCTTTCCTTATTTTTCTCTTTTCTGAGCGTGGATTCAGTTTCTTCCCCTGCTTCTTTTTAGACCCATTTCTAACAGGAGGCTGTATAAGACGGAATGTCTTAATAAAGGCTTGTGTGTGTGTAAAAATGAAGCTATAAGATAATCAATCCATATATCGGAGAAGAAGATAACGGAATAACTAGGACAATAGGAAAATATTAAATACAATATTTGATACAGTATTGGGTCTAAAAGGGAATTTTGAACTATAAACAACATCAGGAAGGATAAATACATCTTCAAACCATTTGATGCAATGTAAGGAATCCAATGCACAGAGAAATCTATGAAACCGGCCGTAATTCAAATTCAAGATTACCAAGAGCAGTGTGTTGTATGGGGATTTAGTTATGGAACATGCCATATATACGGGCACAGGTCAGAGGTATTGAGGTAATTTTTGACAGGAAAAAATGAGGTTAAAAAAAAAAGACAATTTTTAGAAAGGGTGAGTTATAGGGGAAACAGAGCTATATATATTTTCGAGGATGTTCCACTAAAATTAACTTCGTTTTAAAAAATAAACAAATAGCTGAAAGTTAGGTTTGAAATTTGTTAAATATAGAACTCTATTTGGGGAAAAAAAGTAAATATACACAAACAAAGACTTTATTAAGACACCAGTCAGATTCCACTCTCTCATTGCCGGCTTGCAGCGATATCCTCACGGTGATCAATCACCATCAAACAGTGAAGAATGAAATTTTTGAAAAGGTATAAATCCGTGTTTTTTTCCTACTTACTGCTCTGTAAAAAAAATGAAGTTTTCATAAATAATACCCCAAGATATGATATGCTGAGTATTGTTTTTATTTATTTAGTTTACTATTTGTTTGTTTATAGTTTGACACTTAGGACTTAGATGTTGTTAAGATAGCTTTGAAGCACCATGTGAAAATGGGAATTGTCAAAGCCTTGCTACGTGGATGCTTCAATCCAGACGGGGATATGGCGATACGTCGATAAAATAAAAACCTATCTGATCGAGGTGTTCTTTGTTCGAAATAACTAGGAACACTAAACACTATAAAGGAATGACAATACATCCAGATGGCACAAGAACTTATAAAGCATGCAACAACTGTCCTGGTGTGGAACTAACACCTACTCACATATTCTCATGCCCAGCAATGGCCGCAGCCTTGCAGAAAATTGACATAGACCCAGAGCAGCAGCTTTACACACCCAAGATAGAGGACATTGCTGCTGTGATAGAGATGTATGGAGACATCTGAGGCTCTTCATTGGACATAACAACAATAACTAGGAACACTGGCCGAGCCAACTCTATGTAAGCCAGTACTTAGCTTTTATTGCAGCGTTGATAAGGAGCGGGCCGGGGTTACACAGGTATGTGAGGAGATCACCAGATACAGAGAACACTGTAACTGTCTCCACACAACTCACTTCTGCAAGAGTCCTCGTATTACCCATCAACCCCGTCTATATACAAACATGGCCATATTTGTCCAATGAGAAGGTACAGGAGATCAGTTCATTTAACAAATAAACAACATACTTCCCACATAACTGAGAAGATTAAAACTGATTATATTTGTCAAATACTTTGACACTTTTGTCAAATTATCCCGAATATGTAGTTTCATGGCTTGTGGTTGCAGGCTTCATGTTTCGTGACACAAAGTTTCTGTTTTCAAAATGTTCCAAGTTGTGTGAGATTCGTGGCTTGTGTGTTGTTAAAGCTTCTATTACCAAATGCCCCCCAGGTTTGTAGATTTAATTGCTTGTAGGCCTTAATGCTTCAGTTTCCACTTCCTGGCCTGTGCCAAGCTGAGAAGTCCTTAAGGAACGGGGCAAGTATGAATCACAGATTGGTCGCGGCCCCAGATGGGCGGGCGTCTGCGCGCTTGTATGTAACTAGGGCAAATATTTGCCAGCCCTCGCCCTTTGTACAGCTCTGACGTCTTTATTTTCACAGAATTTTATTAATAAAGGAAGGAATCACGCTCATTCAGAATTTTCTTCTTATTTGTCCAACACCTGTATGCACCTTCTTGTCAACTAAATCACTGTTGGTCTCTGATCCCTTAGAGATCTGTCGACACCAGTTCCTACACAGATTGGTGCTAATACGATACTTCTAAACTAGTTCGGCTTAAAAATCTTGAATCGCGATCAAAACGATTATAGTCTGAGATCATAGTTGGTAAGTGTGTGAAGATTTTTTTTGAATCCGAGATTTTGATGCCATGGGTCTGAAATAATGGAAGCTCTGTGATTTTTAACACATCGCCTTGCGCAAGGGCAATTGCAAATCTTCTCGGTAACTTGAGGATGGAATACCATTTACCGCTCTATTTCTATTAATCTTATAGGACCAATTTCTAGTGAACTGAAGATACAATAGATTTGGGAAAGCTTGGCTCATCAGTGGCTAACCTTCCCAGAGATTCCACCAATCCACCAGCTTTCTACAACCATTGCTCTTCATTTGAAAATGGGCGAAAATGGTGAAAACTAAAAACGGAAGCCAAGAAGTTGAGCCAAAGGAAATAACAAATGTCAGTATTTGATGCTGGTGCTTTGGCGCGTAAGATAATCCAACAATAGACAAGGAAATGTCAAATATGAGACATAAACACTCACTAATAGAAGAATAACAAAAACAATCACAAGACTCAGAATGAAACACTACAAAGGAATGACAATACATCCAGATGGCACAAGAACCTATAGGACATGTAACAATTGCCCTGGTGTGGAACTAACACTAGCCATATATTCCCATGTCCAGCAATGGCCGCAGCCTTGCAGAAAATTGACATGGACCCAGAGCAGCAGCTTTACCCAAGATAAAGGACATTGTAACTCTTGTGATAGAGGTTCATGGAGACATTTGTTCATTGGACACGACGATAAGTTGAAAGTTTATTTTGGGGGAGGGCGAACCTAGGAATAGAGACTTCCGTAATTGCCGAAATTCCACAAATTGTCATCATTCCTATTTCAGTAGTTGTACCACCGAGGGATGGGATGAACTAGGAAATGTACAGCAGGGGAGAGCTGCATTGGATTCATACTCACAATATGGGAAAATATTAAATAATAAAAGTTAATTTGTAAGTAGATTGTAAAAGTAAATTGTATCTGAGAATAATAAACGAGAGAGTATATTGTAAAAGAAATAAACATCTTCTATATATATAAAAATCAATGTTTGTATGTTTGTTTGTTTGTTTGTATGTCCGGTATACAAATTCGCAGTAGTTCACTAATTCAAACCAAAATTTCCATACATAGGCAAAAAAATACGGGGAAGACGATAGGCTATTTTAAAAAATATATAAATCATTTATTAAAACTATATATTCAAATTATTCTACTTAGCTCACGAACAGCGCCCTCTATCAAAGATTAGATTAAATTATGCTGATGCAAACAAATAGATAATGCTAATAACAAACAATTATTTAAAAAAATCTTATCTAAATATATATCACTCGGGTAGATATGCACACGGGTCAATCCCGGGGCGAAGCCCGGGTCACCCGTCTAGTATAATTATATAAAACAATATCTTATGTTGAAAATGGAAAACGATTTATTTGATCAAAAAGATCCAAATACTCATAAAATACACATGCAGATAATATACCTGTCCAAACACGACAAGAGTAAAGGAAGAATAAATGGAGAAAAACCTACACGGACTGTTAGAAAGATATATAGTCGGAATTCTTCATTGGAGAGCTCTATAAATAAATTACAACACGGGATTGAAAAAAAAAATCGAATCTATCTAAAGGCCTTCAAGCTCAATCCACATATTAATTGTTCAAAATATTCATTAAAAATCATAACATTCAGGTCACTAATGATAAAAAAAAAGGATGAAAAATGGAAGGTGTGGAATGTATAAATGAGTAATGAATGGCGGTTTGATTGGAAATGCCATCATGGCATGTCTCACATTTCAATCAATTCCTGGGACAACCAATTTGGTATTTGCTCGAAGATCAGATTGTTGGATACCCGAGGGCCATCTTGGAATTGAACGCTCGTCTGCTAGATCTTTACAACTTTATTGAAATTGATTTTTTAATCTCCTTATCTAGAATTGGAAGTCCAGATGTCATTTTGTCGTTGAAATCTCATATAAAATGCTATTAATGTTTTTCTTCTTCCACACACAAGAGATAGATTGGAGTTCTACAAAAAATTCCAAACGAGATTATACATTTTACCAATCGCACACACACAAAAATCTTTATTTAGACATATAGGAATTTTACCAATCTTCATTGATTGATCTCATAATTGATAATGGTTATCAATCACCTTCAAAGTTTATATAAAGGTCAGTGTTCGATATTTTCCTTTAAAAAAAGAATCAGAAGAAGAAGGTTTGCTTCTTGTCTCTTTCAAATATAATAAATTTGAGATTTCAATGCATCGACACCAATAAGCAAAGAACTTCACAAAAAGTTCAATCACAAAATCTGAAATTCTATCAAGAACGCGGAACTTCAACAAGAGGTCAAAGATCATTCGAATGTTTCAAGGAAAAGTGGACGAATTAAAAGAAGCCAACGCTATAAAAAGCAAGAAATCTGCATTTAAAGAAGGGAACAAAGAACCACCCCTTGCTCCAATTTGATCTTTATTTAGTACCATCCATCTCTCGTCTGCCTAGGAATTTGTAGGACAATTGGCGACACCTACTTCCTTTTGTGTCAATTAACATTCTTCGCGTCACCCCCCCTCCTCCCTTTTTATTGCCACACGATCAACAAACACCTAAAATTGTCTTCATATAAACTTCCTTCTTCAAACTCCACTTATGAAATGAAATAGAAATCTGAACTAAGTGTATAGAATGAATGTTTAGTTTTAAAGATTGAAAGGTTTTTGATTTCGAATAATCCTTTTTCCATTCCCCCCAATAACTTGAATGTACCACAAATTTGAGGAAATTTAATTTTAAATTATTTTGTAATACTTTCAAAGTACAAAGGAGAAATGGATGTTGCGGCAATAAAGTTATTTGAATTTAAATACTGTTTAGGTTTTATAAATATTATAAATGTTGGAAAGGAAATCTAACCATCTTCAGTGGTGGTGAATCAATTGAATCCCATTTAGTGCCATAATGCTATTGGTGTATATAGCCACCATTTTGAAAATAAATTTTTGCATTTAGAGAATCTATAGATATATACCTTTTTTGATACGGTAAATATAGAAACATTTCACAATTATCAAGCATTTCTATACTTTCTTAACGCAGTGACATAATAAACACATCTCGAAAGCTACCTCTGAGGGTCTGTACAGATCCAACGATCTTTCTGGGATTTACCTTTTGGGCTCAGCTGGCCCGGCTGAGAGTACCCTGTAAGGTCTCCTGATCTATGGATACAAGATGAGTCTGTACTCCAAGTTAGGAGCGGCTGAATATGGTGTCTGTTCCTCATGTCAGACATTTCATATTGAAGCTAAGTCAGTGGCCTGCTACTGAGTAGTGCTCCCAGTCCTAATGACAAAATGCAGCCGCATTCCACTTTACCCAGTCATGATGGCTACCACGTTCTACAGTTTGCTTGATACCTTAATATGATTGAGTGGAGATAAGAAGTGAAGACCTTTTGGTGTCCTGGTCAAGGTTCTTTTCATCTTTGTAGCATTCTTTGTTTATGTGTGCAGTTTACATCCATGGGCAAAACTTAAGTCTTTGATGCCGCCTTTGTCCTTTTTTTATAAGAAGATAGAGTCAATTTTGTTCACACTTGGTTATCTCGTGTGTCTTCAATAACATTCACTGTAATATCTTTCAAAATTATTGTTTGAATCCCGATATACATGCTAAAAGGTACAACTTCCTTAAGTTTTGTCCATGAGTGTATCTTTCAGAGTTATTGTCTGAATCCCGATATACATGCTAAAAGGTACAACTTCCACAAGTCCATGAGTGTATCTTTCAGAGTTATTGTCTGAATCCCGATATACATGCTAAAAGGTACAACTTCCTTAAGTTTTGTCCATGAGTGTATCTTTCAGAGTTATTGTCTGAATCCCGATATACATGCTAAAAGGTACAACTTCCTTAAGTTTTGTCCATGAGTGTATCTTTCAGAGTTATTGTCTGAATCCCGATATACATGCTAAAAGGTACAACTTCCTTAAGTTTTGTCCATGAGTGTATCTTTCAGAGTTATTGTCTGAATCCCGATATACATGCTAAAAGGTACAACTTCCTTAAGTTTTGTCCATGAGTGTATCTTTCAGAGTTATTGTCTGAATCCCGATATACATGCTAAAAGGTACAACTTCCACAAGTCCATGAGTGTACGTAGATACCATCAAATGTACCGCCACACGGAGCCAATGTCATCCTACAGATGGAACAGGCCCTAATCCCCCGGCAGATGTTCATTGCTAAATTTGCTAAATCCGCAAATCCTCTTTCAGAGAGGCCATTTTTAGCTTTTAATCTTTCCTCTGAGTATCCCTTCAATATAGACCGCCATTGACAAATCCTTCGTCGAAAGTCACTGTGCTATAATTTGATCAAATCTTCAAATACCAAACTTGGAGGGTTTTGGAATCTATTTTGGGAATTGTTTTTTTTCATTCAAAAGATAACATATAGTAGGAATAATTCAAAATCCTAAAAAAAAAAAAGACTTTTTGATAAAAAAAAAATTCCTTGATGAAATTTTCTTTTTAAGAATGTGAAATATCAGAAAAAAATATGGTGTATTTCTTACCTTGGTATTTGTATGAAAATGGCAAAAATTGAAATTGAAAACGCACATCAATTAGAATGCAAATGACCCAGGGAGCCTCTCGTTTCTATCAATTGGATCTACACATCTAGCTAACTTGTTGATCTATTGTAAACACATCTCCTGTCGACGACAACTTTGGACGTCTGAGTGGAAATGAACCTCGAACGGAAAATGATTGGCAGAATTTAACAAAAAAAAAAACAAGAAATGAGGGTGAAAAAGATCATCGAAATCAGAATCATGACTAAAACAGAACAGTGTAAGCGTAGAGCAGAACATAAAAAACAAAACGCTGACAGAAAGGGACAAGTATAAAACAGAACGAATAACAAGAAAAACAGAACATGAAAAACAACGCTGACAGAAAGGACAAGTATAAAACAAAAATATAAAAAATCAGAACAGAAAAAGAAAAAACATATCGTAAACAGAATAAGACAAGTATAAAACAGAACAGACCTACAAGTATTTGTATATGACAAGACGGAACAGAACATGAAAAAACATAATGAACCAAATGAGTATGACAGAATGTCAAGTTAATTTTTTCAAACAAACACATAAAACGAGAAACATATAATTTTAGGGCAACTTTTGAAAAATATATAAGTGAAAGCAATTTATCACACAGCTATGATAGTAGATTAAACTGGCGAAACCGCTGGGAGAGTTCACCACTGATGAGCCATGCCCTTCAACTTTTAATTTTCATTCATCGTGGTATGGGGGTCTGTGTATAGAATTATCTCTAATTATATATATTTTAAAAAAGAAAAATAGTGTTTAAAATATTTCTAATTTTGAGTGATAGATGGCGCTGGGTTGATGGATGTTCGAGACCAGAGAGCTCCACATTCCATGAAATTGTTTCAAAATAAACTCACCCTCGACGTGAATATTGAATTTCTGCCCTTTCAGGAATCGGAGACTTACTGTCGAAGACAGTGCACCAACGGCAGATAGAGTTTAGGAAACTGCTGCTGATTGTTTCAAGAAGTGAAGACATCTCTCTCGCTCAGCGTGTAGATGGGTCACCAAGGATTATATGAAAGGAGAATGGGTCGGATGATGATAAAGGTGCTATTAGATCATCATCGAGGCACGCGAGGCGTCGATGCGTCCGCCCCACACGGCCTTTTAACACCGTCGACGTAATCGATTCGAGCTGCTAGAAGACTGAGTGTCGCCGACGACAGGGGAGGGGCGACGCGATCTGTCACCCGCGGGGCTCGAGGTCCGCCGGTCTGTCCGATGACATGTTGGACCACACAGTGAACTGAGTTTCCCGTGGCTTCATCTGCTCCAAGGGTTGGAAGATTACACCAGAATCACACTTATACAGTCAGTAAGACAGTGTATAGGGCTCCATATCTCCGATTGTATTCTCTGGTTGGGTGTGTGCCCAGAGGCCGGCCATTGAAGACATTTATTCCTTTTCGAAAGATCAATGCGGGGTTTGAACCCGAGTTTGAGTTACTGGAAAGGACAATTTGGACCACCAGACGTGTGCCTATATGCGATAGTGCTACGTGTCTGAAGCTTATCAAGGGGAGTGCTAGCCTTGCGTAGCCAAGAGGATGCAAACAGTACAACGCTTGTTCGGCGGTACATATACTAAAATCACAAACAGTGTAGGTTGAATACGAAGGCCGTTGCATTCTTGTTGAAAGAGAATGCTAGCCTTTCATATATTGAGTCTGAAGGCTATTCCAGCTTTGTTAAGAAGTGTAGACTGCACAGGTGTTGAGTCCGAAGGCTATTCCAGCTTTGTTAAGAAGTGTAGACTGCACAGGTGTTGAGTCCGAAGACCATTCCATCATTTTCAAGAGAGTGTAAACTGCACAGGTGTTGAGTCCGAAGACCATTCCATCATTTTCAAGAGAGTGTAAACTGCACAGGTGTTGAGTCCGAAGACCATTCCATCATTTTCAAGAGAGTGTAAACTGCACAGGTGTTGAGTCCGAAGACCATTCCATCATTTTCAAGAGAGTGTAAACTGCACAGGTGTTGAGTCCGAAGACCATTCCATCATTTTCAAGAGAGTGTAGACTGTGTACGTGCTGATTACGAAGACTATTCCATCATTTTCAAGAGAGTGTAGACTGTGTACGTGCTGATTACGAAGACTATTCCATCATTTTCAAGAGAGTGTAGACTGTGTACGTGCTGATTACGAAGACTATTCCATCATTTTCAAGAGAGTGTAGACTGTGTACGTGCTGATTACGAAGACTATTCCATCATTTTCAAGAGAGTGTAGACTGTGTACGTGCTGATTACGAAGACTATTCCATCATTTTCAAGAGAGTGTAGACTGTGTACGTGCTGATTACGAAGACTATTCCATCATTTTCAAGAGAGTGTAGACTGTGTACGTGCTGATTACGAAGACTATTCCATCATTTTCAAGAGAGTGTAGACTGTGTACGTGCTGATTACGAAGACTATTCCATCATTTTCAAGAGAGTGTAGACTGTGTACGTGCTGATTACGAAGACCATTCCATCATTTTCAAGAGAGTGTAGACTGTGTACGTGCTGATTACGAAGACTATTCCATCATTTTCAAGAGAGTGTAGACTGTGTACGTGCTGATTACGAAGACTATTCCATCATTTTCAAGAGAGTGTAGACTGTGTACGTGCTGATTACGAAGACTATTCCATCATTTTCAAGAGAGTGTAGACTGTGTACGTGCTGATTACGAAGACTATTCCATCATTTTCAAGAGAGTGTAGACTGTGTACGTGCTGATTACGAAGACTATTCCATCATTTTCAAGAGAGTGTAGACTGTGTACGTGCTGATTACGAAGACTATTCCATCATTTTCAAGAGAGTGTAGACTGTGTACGTGCTGATTACGAAGACTATTCCATCATTTTCAAGAGAGTGTAGACTGTGTACGTGCTGATTACGAAGACTATTCCATCATTTTCAAGAGAGTGTAGACTGTGTACGTGCTGATTACGAAGACTATTCCATCATTTTCAAGAGAGTGTAGACTGTGTACGTGCTGATTACGAAGACTATTCCATCATTTTCAAGAGAGTGTAGACTGTGTACGTGCTGATTACGAAGACTATTCCATCATTTTCAAGAGAGTGTAGACTGTGTACGTGCTGATTACGAAGACTATTCCATCATTTTCAAGAGAGTGTAGACTGTGTACGTGCTGATTACGAAGACCATTCCATCATTTTCAAGAGAGTGTAGACTGTGTACGTGCTGATTACGAAGACTATTCCATCATTTTCAAGAGAGTGTAGACTGTGTACGTGCTGATTACGAAGACTATTCCATCATTTTCAAGAGAGTGTAGACTGTGTACGTGCTGATTACGAAGACTATTCCATCATTTTCAAGAGAGTGTAGACTGTGTACGTGCTGATTACGAAGACTATTCCATCATTTTCAAGAGAGTGTAGACTGTGTACGTGCTGATTACGAAGACTATTCCATCATTTTCAAGAGAGTGTAGACTGTGTACGTGCTGATTACGAAGACTATTCCATCATTTTCAAGAGAGTGTAGACTGTGTACGTGCTGATTACGAAGACTATTCCATCATTTTCAAGAGAGTGTAGACTGTGTACGTGCTGATTACGAAGACTATTCCATCATTTTCAAGATAGTGTAGACTGTTTACGTGCTGATTACGAAGACTATTCCATCATTTTCAAGAGAGTGTAGACTGTGTACGTGCTGATTACGAAGACTATTCCATCATTTTCAAGAGAGTGTAGACTGTGTACGTGCTGATTACGAAGACCATTCCATCATTTTCAAGAGAGTGTAGACTGTGTACGTGCTGATTACGAAGACTATTCCATCATTTTCAAGAGAGTGTAGACTGTGTACGTGCTGATTACGAAGACCATTCCATTATTGCCAAGCACAAACCAACCGTACCTACGTTGAGACCCATGTTTACAGCAGCCGTGACAAGAGTTCCCTGTCGCCAAGATTTATTGACTTCTGTCGCCTAGATGTCCACGCCCCGGTGACATCTCTATCACCCCCCCTCCCCCACCCTCGAAGTCGAAGTGAAGACAACTTGGCACACATCTCGAGATCAGATAAAACGTCTAGGAGATTTACAGAGATATTTCTCCACATTTTGTGATGTTTAAAAATATTTGAAAATCCCTATCTGTGAACTTTCTGAGGAATTTTATCAAGAAATTTCGTCTGAAAGAATTTTAAGAATTTTCTAAGAAAATAGTTCTTGATAAAGTACTTCAACATTTATTTAGAAATCATAATTTTATATATGTTTATATGCATTATATGTTCTTAATTTATTCAAGTCTATTTCTAAATTATTGAGTGATCCTGGTATCATTTTATGATGCCAATAAAGTTGTTTGGTTTATATGTGAAGACAAAGTTCTTGAAAATGCCAAAGAGATTGAGTGCATTCACGGGATAGAGAGTACCGTGGATCTTTGTGTGGGAGAGTTGGTTGAGCTTTCTCAGAGTTCCTACGCCCAGTAATTGAATGTGAAATATTGCCATTTTTTTAATAAGATATTTAAGATATCCTCTCCAGACCATCAAATTTATAAATTTGTTATTCGGAATATTTCTCGTTCTTTTTTTTTTTCTCTTCTTCTTCTTCTTTTCGTGCAAACAGCTGGATTGATTTAGTTTAAATGTTTTTATCACCCTGAAGTAATTAACGGCAACAGTATCAAGAATCAGAACAGGACATTTTAAAGAAATGAAGATAAACTCAGACATGACTAGATCCTACAGGAACTGTTGTTACAACATCCAACTCACTCCGGACCATATACGAGGTGAGGTGTGTTCAAAAAGTATCGCGACTTTTGAATTTTCGCGGGTTACGTATATTCGAATTTCGATCTTTTTATGGCTTTGTGTTGGTACTCATGTCTCTCACTTATGCCGACAAGCTCGGCCATTTTGAATGTTCACTTAATTGTTGACAGCTGCTTTGCTTGCAGGTGTTTTGGATCGTCTTCGAGTTTTACCTATTAAAAAAAATGGATCAAAGAACCTGTATCAAATTTTGTGTGAAAAACGAAATTAAGTGCGCGGATGCATTCCGAATGTTGACTGTGGCATACGGAGAAGCTACCTTGGACCGAAGCAACATTTATCGGTGGTACAAAATGTTCTCAGAAGGCCGAGAAGATGTGAACGACGAAGAGCGTGCCGGACGCCCGAGCACTTCAACAACAGACGAAAAAATTAATGAAGTGGAGAAAATGATATTGGCCAATCGTCGAATCACCGTTAGAGAAGTTGCTGAGGACCTAAACATATCGATTGGCTCGTGCCATTCGATTTTTATCAATGATTTGGGCATGAGACGGGTCGCCGCGAAATTCGTACCAAAATTGCTCAATTGCGACCAAAAACAGCATCGCATGAACATTGCTAATGAGATGTTGGACTCTGTCCGCGACGACCCAAATTTGCTCCAGAGGGTCATAACTGGTGAAGAGGCGTGGGTTTATGGTTATGACGTGGAAACCAAAGCTCAATCATCCCAATGGAAGCTGCCGCACGAATCAAGACCGAAAAAAGCGCGCCAAGTTCGGTCGAATGTGAAAGTTTTGCTGACAGTTTTCTTCGATTCCAGAGGCGTGGTGCATCATGAGTTCTTGCCACAGGGTAGAACGGTCAATAAGGAATATTACCTGCAAGTTATGCGCAATTTGCGCGAAGCAATCCGCCAGAAACGCCCGGATTTGTGGAAGAACAAAAATTGGCTTTTGCACCACGATAACGCCCCTGCTCACACATCGTTGCTTGTGCGCGACTTTTTGACCAAAAACAACACACTAATGATGCCGCGCAGCCACCGTATTCCCCAGATCTGGCCCCCTGTGACTTTTTCTTGTTCCCTAAACTGAAGAGGCCCATGAAAGGACGACGTTACGCTACGCTTGACGAGATAAAGACGGCATTGAAGGAGGAGCTGAAAAATATTTTTAAAAAATGATTTTTTGAAGTGCTTCGAAGATTGGAAAAACCGTTGGCACAAGTGTATAATATCTCATGGGGATTACTTTGAAGGGGACAAAATAGGTATTCATGAATAAATAAATAATTTTTGAAAAAACACAAAAGTCGCGATACCTTTTGAACACACCTCGTATACCCGGCCATCCTTGCAGCCCTCTTTATGGCAAACATGAATCCAGAAGAGGACATCCATAAGAATAAGGCACCTCAGTTGGCTGGTATTGTGATCAGGGTGCACGGACCGATCTGATCTGCTCCATGGACAAGACACCACCACCTCAGTTGGCTGGTATTGTGATCAGGGTGCACGGACCGATCTGATCTGCTCCATGGACAAGACACCACCACCTCAGTTGGCCGGTATTGTGATCAGGGTGCACGGACCGATCTGATCTGCTCCATGGACAAGACACCACCACCACCTCAGTTGGCCGGTATTGTGATCAGGGTGCACGGACCGATCTGATCTGATCCATGGACAAGACACCACCACCACCTCAGTTGGCCGGTATTGTGATCAGGGTGCACGGACCGATCTGATCTGATCCATGGACAAGACACCACCATCATCCTGAAGTCTGACTTCCCTACTTCTCATAGGGCTGGGAAGACAATGTCAGGCAACCCACTTCTATACGGTACAGTTTGAACTCTGATACCTACGTCAATGTTCCGGAAACCACAGTGTGCCTGGGATGTATATGGCGCTCACAGGAAAGAATGATGTCGTCCAACAGGCTCCATCTCACAAGAGAAATGGCTGTCAAATTCGGCTGCGGCCTCTTGTGCCGTTCCTGGAAGCACCGGACGAGTCGCTGACTCACAGAATTGGAATTGCCGAGTCGTGCGACACCTGCTCCGGGAGGTGCTCGCCTCTTGCGACATGTCCCTGGATCTTCGGCCTCCATCCCGAGACAAGTGTGGCGACCATCTACATCTTGGTCTTGTGGTGGACAACACCAGCCATCCCATCGACCTGCCCACTCTGTGGGAAATAACTCTTGCAATCTATCGGTGGCGGAGTTTTTCCCGCGGTGGGCGCCACCAATGACGACATTGTATAAAATATATACTTATATGTATATTTATAAATAATTTTATATATTTATATTTATTTATATGTTGTGTATACTAATTATTATATTCCATAATATTTTATTTATTCATTCATATACATATATATTTGTCTTTGTATATAGCCATATAACCTCGTATGGATGATGAAATAATAAAAAAAAATAATTTTAATCTCTTATCTCTTAAGCCAAACTAGTTTTCATATAAGCAGATAATTATTAAAATTACGATAAATTACATCAAATTTTCTTGGTTTATTATTAATGTCAAAAGAAACATATACATGTATGCATGTAGTTGTATTGTATTGTGTGTGTTTGAATATAATTATATTTAACAATCCCATTATTTATTTAAGGAACTTCCTTAGCCCCATTCAATGTCCCACCCCATATGTAAGTAAGGATAATGCACTTACAGCCCTACTTGCATATCTCCCGGGCAATAGAAAATGCTATCAGACGAGAGGAAACATCCTTTTAAATAAACACAAATCACATTTTATTTGGCAGACGACATTTCCTCAAAACGCGTCTGTATTAAAAATTCAGATGAAATTTCTTACTTAAAAAAAAAAAATGTAATAAAGTGTGAAGGAAATATATATATTTTAAAGAATATTTCCTTGTATGTGTGTGTGTGTATAGGTAATTCAATATTTATATATATGAAAACTTGTTTTTCTCTTCATATTCCTCTGGAAATTGTATAAAAAGCTCTTTCTCTTTATTGAGTTCGAACTTCCATATTTGATAACTCAGCCGACTTTATAGAACACAAGCATTAACTAATTTATGTGAAATGTCAATTTTTATTTATCGCATATTTCTACATTTTTAGAATCTAAAAATAAATATATAAAATCACAAGTATGCGCAATATATTGGAATTACATTTTAAAATATTCTACTTAAAATAGCTTTCTATGATTGTTCATTTTTATTAAATTTTGTAATATGTAAATATACTATGTATTTTAATATACCGTGCTGTCTATATGCAGCGGTGGCATTCATTGTATCATGCTTGTATATATGTAATCATCTTTTTAAAATAGTGCAGACTGTGCACATATGCACATATGACAAGATGTCAATAAAATTATTTTAATTGTCTTCTTCTTCTTCTTCTTTCTTATCTCCACTCAATCATATTAAGGTATCAAGCTTGTAAAGCTTGTTGATGGTGTCTACCGGGGAAGAGTAGAGCTCATCAATGGATAAGTCAATACAGTCAGCAAAGAGTTTTGGGGTTGCAGGTTGACACTTAGTACATAGTGGGAAAACCTTGCAACCATTCTGGAAAGTCATTGTCCGTAGATGACCAGACTTAAGTCTGGAAATCAAAGACTGTTGTTCTCTTGGGAGGACAGAACCGGTGCTTGTCCCTCCTGCTCTGTACCAGTCATGTGCAGCGATAGATTTCTATTCCTGTAGGCATTGTGTTTTGATGGTACGGAGGAGGTCTCTTTCCTCTATTTGGGTGGTAGATTCTCTGGCTTCAGGTAGGCCAAGAGCTCCAGCCTTTGCCAGAGAGTCTGCCAGCTCATTACCAGGAATTTTAATTATCATTGTCTATATACAGCAAATGGGAACATTAAGACACGAAAGTTTCTTTCACACATCAATCAAACTTCTGCTGTCCTTACTGTGTACTGTCCTTACTGTACACTGTCCTTACTGTGCACTGTGTCCTGTCAGTACTGCCTTACTGTAAGGACAGTGGAAGTTTGAATGATATGTGAAGGAAACATTCGCGTCTTAATGTTTCCATTCACTACGGTCCATTTCGACGAGGAAAGTGAAGACTGATCAAGGCTGATTCCACACTAGCCTGTTCAGTGATACGCTAACCTTGACGAATGCACAAAGGAACGTGTGGGCCATTGGACATGTGTCGGACCTGGAGGCTGTTGTGTAGAAGCTCCATCTATGATTTCTTTCTTCCTGTGGTGAATCTGTATAAGACCGCTGGTCTTAATAAAGCTCTGTGTGTGTATGTTTCCATTTACTATGTATTTTAATGTACATTTAAAACAAAACCCCTTGGTGATCTCTTTACGTCTAGTTGTCTCTACCTTTGATGACACGGTAGTTGTCTGTGGTTAATTCTGGCACAATATGATTTGGGGACGACATTCAATCATTATATCAGAGTTATAAGTGAATTAAATACTTATTCCATATTTTTGGACAAATGATCGATTTCTCTTCATAAATATAATTTTACCTTTCAATTTTAATTAACTTAATAATATTGAGAATGTTTTGAAAATAGAGCAATCCATAAATAAATATTTAATTAAAAATTCATATACTGGATCAAAATATCATTTATTTCATCAATATTTCAGTTGGCTGAACGCCAGCCTTTATCAAGGAATTATAACATAGGTTTTATATTTATATGAAATATCGGTAAAATAAATGATATTTTGATCCAATATATGCCTTTTTATTTAATATTGAGAGTAGATAACAAGCTTAAAGTTGTACGATGTTACAAATTATATAGATTATACTTTATACCTGTCATGGAGAGGTAAAAAAAACCTATAATAGATAAATGCCTTAATAATGACTGTCCAGGAAGCTCGTTTTTTGCCAACAATGGGCTGGGCCGTGAGGCAGGTGTGTCCAGCGGTGGGGGCGGTTTATAAATAATTTATATCACCACGGTATATTTGGTAAACTCTGTAGGTCCTGTAGACGTTAGGTCATGTAGACGCTAGGTCCTGTAGACGCTAGGTCCTGTAGCCTGGTAGATTCACAGACACTACCTGTACTTACTGTAATGCTTCCAGAGTTCAACCATTGCTGTAGTAGAGCTCTAGCCCAGGTAAACTGCGAGCCACATGCGGCTCTTTGTATGTGAAGCTGCGGTTCTTTATAATAGTTCCACACGTAAATATTATTTATGCGAATACTATTTATTATACAATATAATATAATGCGACTTGTGATTGTAAAACGACATTTTAAAATTAGTTCGCAAGTGTTTCTTTTCAACGAAAAATCAAAATTTTATTTTTTAAGGAGAAATAACGATTATTTCTAACCTTAGGAATGAGGTATGAAAGGATGAATTGTGAAGAGTAATGATAAACGGAAAAATAAAAGGGTCCAGGGATGGGAATCGAACCCACAGTGTTCCGCTTACCGAGCAGATGCCATGTCCCATGGCAAGAAAAAAATGTTGTGGCTCTTTAAAAACTGTAAAAAATTGTAAATTGTAATTTTTGACTCTTCCTACTCAAAAGTTTGCCAACCCCTGCTCTTGCCCCTCAAGATCAAGCAACCTAGATCATCGTTCTTCCAATGCCAGTTTTTTCGACATTTTTGTTGGTTGTCTCAGGCTTTCTTGAAATTTGGGTTCTGAACTTTTCAGTCGCTCTTGAGATCAATTCGAAAAAAAAGTTACACGATGAAATCGGGTGCACCAATGGTGTTTCTGATTGTTTTGTTTTTCGAAGGTTCATAGACTATTTCAGAATGGTGTTCCGTGCTATTTTGAAATTAAGAACTGGTGGATTATTTTCTTTGCTCGTTCAGGATTCTCGTAGTGGAATCCATCTTAAAACTCTTCTAAGGAATTATGGTTTAGATTACTAAGGCCGACCACGCTTGGTTGGATCAAGCCAAAGCCTTGAAAACCCAAAGGAAAATAGTTCAGGAAATTTTGATATGATAAACTTTGTACAAAGAAAAAAAAAAAAGAGGGGAAAGGGGGGGGGGGGGGACATTTGGTTATCACGAAGGATTCGGCATTGAAATAAAAAATGATTCAACAACTTCCAACAAGTTCTATCAAATCTTACAAGACGGCCGTGGATTGCCATCGAGATATGGTATTCAAATGCGCCTTCCTTTTTCCCCGGACGACATATTTCTTCAGGAATCTACGTCAAAGCGTCATCAGCTGTCAGGAGGTATGTAAATTCAGCTTACCCTGGCCCTAATGAAGGCAAGACAGATAGGAGGAAAGATAAGAAGAGAGATTCAAGCAAGCTGTCTCGACGGACATCCAAACCGGTTGGCTCAGAACTGCAGATGTACAATGGAAGCCTAATTAGGAATCTGCGTTTGTCACAGCCGCGACCCCCACTGCGACAGATCCTGCTGAGACTTTGTGCCCTTTCAATACCTGGCTGCATCCTTTCATATCTTACTTATCTTCTTTGGTGGGGTCACAGTCCGTTCTCGACTGCCTGGGCTTCACCTTTGATGCTTATTTTCCTGATAGATCTCCTCTTTTACCCTTTCACTGCCAGACGCACTATACATACACTGTTATCCAGTGGCGCTACCATAGGAGTAGACATATCCAAGTGCCGACATTCAACACAGATATTACAAAGATATAAAAATGTATGCAAGACAAAGTTGCGGGAGGAAGATACTCATGTATCTAGAGGGACACCTCGTACACCAGAACGATGTACTGATGAAGGCCATAATCCGAAAGCATGGTATACAGGTAAGACGGTGAATCGATATTCCACACTACATGTTCTACTGTACGGCAATGGAAGAAGAAAGAGAAATTCTTCGTCAAGAGACCGGCTATAATAGCAATTCGCCTTATGTTTTAATGGCAAAAGTCGTAAAATCCAGACCCTTTGCATTCGCTTTTTATAAATACTGGAAATCAGCTCAATCAAAATGTTTAGCACAGATACCGGATCCAACTCGATAATTGGTCGAGGTCAATACCCAATATTTGTATATAACTATGATGCTAATCTATTATTTATTTATTTTGTCCTACCGGGAGAATCCTGTATGGCACGTGTGCCCAATAAAGGTATACAGATTGTTGGCTTTTTGTCTGAATTTTCCAACACTGGTATTGTGGCTTAGTCACCACTAGTAATGTTTTCACTGGGGATGATTGAAATAATGCCTCGTTCTGTTGTGTAATTAAAGTGAGAGATGCCTCTGGGTACATAAATGTATATACAACACACTTAAAATGAAAGGATTTAAAAGCACGAAGGTTTCTTTTATACACAATACAAACTTCTACTGTCCTTACTGCGATGAAAAATATATTGGGAGGGCTTGGCTCATCAGTGGTGAACCCTCCCAGCAGTCCGCCAATTTAATCCTCCAGACCGCTTCTCAGAGCTCTAATACTGTATTGGACGATTCTGCTTATATACGCAGCACTGAAGGATGGAATCTCAGAAATGGTTTTCAAGAAAACTATGGACATAAGCTTATAGGACAGTAGAATTACATAATAGCAATGCTCTTCCGCAAACAATAAAGACAAGGCCAGTTAGGCATAAATTAACACAAAGCAATAACGCGCCATCTATACATATAAAATGAAAGGATTTAAAAGCACGAATGTTTCTTTTATACATAACACAACTAGTTCGTGTTTTTAAATCTTTTCATTTTATATGTATAGATGGCGCGTTATTGCTTTGTGTTAATTTATACAAAACACTGCACAAACCGCAGTCATTCACAATTGTGTAAAAACTTTATTTTACCTTTGATAACACCAAATATTGAAATAATTAAATTTTCATTGTTGTTGTTGCCCTGTCCAATGAAGAGCCTCAGATGTCTCCATGCATCTCCATCACAGCATCAGCAATATCCACTATCTTGGGTGTGTAAAGCTGCTGCTCTGGGTCTAAGTCAATTTTCTGCAAGGCTACGGACATTGCTGGACATGAGAATATGTGAGTAGGTGTTAGTTCCACACCAGGACAGTTGTTGCATGCCCTATAGGTTCTTGTGCCATCTGGATGTATTGTCATCCCTTTATAGAAATTTTCATTGAACCGGTAAAATAAATGTTATTTCTTGGATCCAACGTGTTATAGGCTTCTGAGGAAATGTTCGCAATCACACGTGTTGTCGGCACCGAAAGGATTAAGCTACAGTTAAACATATTTTACCATTTACCTTTACTGGTCAGCTTAGTGTTGATGCATGTTGGTCAGCCATCAGCGCTGCCGAGATTGTCTAAATTGTGATCTGAACTACTCTAGAGAAGGCCAACAGCTTTCGGGAATGGATGAATTCATTTCTGCCTATATTCTGATTTAAGTTCTGTACGTCTCTCTTAGTTTGTTTCTGTGCCGTAATATTTCTAAGGAAATTTATTTTCTTTTAATCTTGTAAGAGATCCGAATGTCCAGCAATGGCCGCAGCCTTACAGAAAATTGACATGGACCTAGAACAGCAGCTTTACACACCCAAGATAGAGGACATTGCGACTGCTGTGATAGAGATGTATGGAGATATCTGAGGTTCTTTATTGGACACGACAACGACAACAGAAAATTGGCATTGACCCAGAGCAGCAGCTTTACACACCCAAGATAGAGGACATTGCGACTGCTGTGATAGATATGTATGGAGACATCTGAGGTTCTTTAATGGACACGACAACAATAGATCTGAATGTAGAAATTGAAATCATCTGGCTATAGTATCCCTTCAATACTAAACAGAACATTTCTTTTAGACTCATTTTTCTACCAGCTTCATTTAAACTCAACTAGACTTTATTTCTTCTATCTCCGAATAATTTTAGATCTCCGTATAATAATGGACATGTTTCGATTCAACTTCATTGCTGACAAATTCAACTTTTACAAAGGAACCAACAAGTATTGTCCGCTGGGTCCAACTTTAACTCTTCCTAACGGCGCGACGTCACAATGGCCACACCGATGTTGACAGGACTTGTTGACTTGTCACCTGAGGTCAGGTCTTATTGTCTCTTTGCTTGTAACGGCTTGAAGTAGATTTCTTTGTACTTTTTTTTTTCACTTGCAGAGACTCCGTGGTAAATCCAGGAATAAGGAATTTCTTTTCCTCCAATTTACCCAGACTAATCAATTTATTAGCTTGATTGTCTTAATTAAGATTTCCTGGATATAAATTTCATATTACCTTTATGTAATTAGCTTTAAATAATAACAATAATAATGTTTATTACTGGTATTATTACTGTTATTCCTACATGTACCTGTACATGTACATGTGGGGAAGAGAAGTCCGACCACACCTCCCTGCGGTTCCCCCCTGGACCCTTGGAATATTCGACCAAATTCTGGTTCGTTTCCAAGGTGACTAACGTGGCAACGGCACCCATTTTTCAATGAAGAGCAAAACCGATATCTCCAGCAAGATAGTGGATATTGCTGCTGCTGTGATGGAGATGCATGGAGACATCTGATACTCTTCTTTGGACACGACAACAACCCTACATTTCTGCTTGGGAGAATCTGTATAAGACTGAAAGGTCTTAATAAAGCTTTTTGTTGTTGTTTTGTTGTAATTGCGGAAGAGAGCTTTGCTCAATTCAACTTATTGAAACTGTATGTATGCACCGCTACAGAACTATAAGCTGATGTCCATAGATTCTGTATTGTCTTCGTTAATACAACGTCCACCTACACTAGGCCTTTCTTGCACGAGCTGTCTTTTCAACTATATTCCAAGTAAGAATTTACTACGAATATAATAAGACATAAATTTTGATCCAATATTGTCACGAAATTTCTCATCATAGTTAACTGAGTTAAGATAGAGAGGTGTGATCCAGATTTTTATAGTAAGTTAAAAATAATTGTTTTAATCTAGCAACGTCGCCAACACACCATCTCACCGCTACTTTAACCTCAGGATTTCTCCCATCTATAATTTCTGAGTATTTCACAAGAAACCAACAAATTTAGACAATATGTTGATAGCATTTTTCAAATTCTTTTTGAATCAAAAAGTATATTTAAAAATCTGGATATATCTTTATATACAGTTATCAGCGTCATAATCAATTCTTTCTTAATCAATTCTGTCACCGTTTGCTTTTGTGAATGGAATAAATACCCAAATATGGCCATTTCTCATAACCATCGGTGGTTTAGTGGGAAAATGCTCGCCTGCCACGCGGGCGGCCCGGGTTCGATTCCCGGCCGATGCATTTTTTTTTACAATATTTAAAACTCATTTATATATTATACAAGAATGACATCCACGGCGCCAATTTATAATTGTAACGAATAGTATTTGAATAAAAGCATTTAATCGGGTAAAACCCGGGCGTTGCCCGGGTCATTCGGCTAGTATATATACAGTTATCAGCGTCATAATCAATTCTTTCTTAATCAATTCTGTCACCGTTTGCTTTTGTGAATGGAATAAATACCCAAATATGGCCATTTCTCATAACCATCGGGGGTTCAGTGGTAGAATGCTCGCCTGCCACGCGGGCGGCCCGGGTTCGATTCCCGGCCGATGCATTTTTTTCCCCTATATTTGAAACTCATTTATATATTATACAAGAATGACATCCACGGCGCCAATTTATAATTGTAACGAATAGTATTTGAATAAAAGCATTTAATCGGTTAAAACCCGGGCGTTGCCCGGGTCATTCGGATAGTATATATACAGTTATCAGCGTCATAATCAATTATTTCTTAATCAATTCTGTTACCGTTTGCTTTGTGAATGGAATAAATACCCAAATATGGCCATTTCTCATAACCATCGGTGGTTCAGTGGTAGAATGCTCGCCTGCCACGCGGCGTTGCCCGGGTCATTCGGCTAGTAAAATATAATCGTTAAAAACTGGACACCTTTATTTTTACGTTCATTATTACTCTTCACAATTCATCCATTCATACTTCTTCCCTAAGGATAGGAATAGTCGTTATTTCTCCTTAAAATAATTAAAATTACGATTTTCCGTTCTGTAAAAAGAAACATTTGCGGTAAAACTTGTTAAACGTCGTTCTATAATCATATCCGCATTATATTGTATTATAAAGAAAAATACTGTTAAATTCAGTAAATTTTATATTAATCAAGAATTCCTAACTATGTTCAACCCAACTTCTATAACGTTAAATATTTTACTGGACATGGTGACTTCAACACATATTTGTTTAGAATTGGCAAAATTGGTTCACCTGCATGCACTTGTGGAAACGAACAACAAACCCCTGAACACCTTCTGATATAAACTGTCCATTAACTTCGGATCTAAGAGAAGAAAACCAACTTTACCTGACTAATACAAAACAAGCTGCTTGCAATAAAGACCAATACATCAAGTTTAATAGATTCTGCAGGATGTATATTTTGAGGCGAAAGTGTTGACTGTACATATTTCAAGCTACTATTTATAATTACTATATGTAAAATTTGACATCGAACGTTTAATTTTCATGATTCCCAATGTTCAATTGTATTAATTGTATATAATGTAATATATACACGCAATTATCCAAATTGTGGATATGGCGTGTCTCTCCCAACTGTTAAATAAATAAAAATATATATCAATTAAAAATCGGGTTCAAATTTGAAATATTTTAGTAGAACCGTCTTTCTAGTATTCTCCGCATCCGGACAAATTAAATCCCTCTCTAATTAAAATGCTCTTTTTACGGCTGTAATTAGAAATCCCAGTCTTTTGATTGGTTCCTTACATCTCGCCTAGGTACACAAAGCTTCGCTGATTGGTTCGAAACTATCACGTGATATTTAAAAAGCAGACGATTCCAAAATATAATCTATTTTTATTAAAAACCTTCATTAATTCTTTGAATAAACAAATCGTGGAATTTGATTGATATTTGAAGAGAAGAACTTAAAAATATTAATCATATAAATTAAATTAAATGATTAAAAAATGTTATTTTTGTAAATTATATTTGTATATCTATGGTAAATAAATCTGTCAGAATTAATTATCAAGGTTTAAAAGTGGTTAAAAGATTTTCTCAGTCTTTTTTAATATTGGTAAAAACATTTGTTATAATTATTTTTGGCAATGTGGTTTTGTCACATTTCAGAGGTGAATCCTCTTAGCGGTTTCGTCAAACCACTGAGAGGGTTCACCACTGATGAGCCAAGCCCTCTCATTCAATAACTTTTATCATTGCAGTAAGGTCTGTAGAGATAATATTTGTTGACGCATGTGAAAAGAAACCCATTCCCAAAAATGTTAACGATAGATGGAAATTAAATTTCAAAAGTGAAAATATTGATTATAAAATATTTTTCTTCCAAATCCATATTCTTATTTTCCATAGGATCATTCAAATAATAATCTGTATATATTTACCATGTGTTTATAATCTTTCTCCATTTTTACCCCTTTGTATATTTCCCACTTTCATGGGTTTCTCCGTCTTGTAACCCCAAGGAGAATCCTCTGTAAGACCTGTGTGTCTTAATAAAGGTTTTTGTGTGTGTGTGTTTGTGATTATAAAATCTGACATATTTGAAAAAGTTCAGATATTAGAAAATATATTGCCATGTGGAAAATTAGGAAAGACAAACTTCGGGATTTATTCAGGGCATATACCAACTATGAATTATAAAGAAAAGATAAGCAATGAAGTTTACAGAGTATCAAAATATAAACATAAAAAATGATACTCTGTTAATAAAATAATAAATACCTTGCTAGAATATATATATTATAGCGTAGAAATCAAGTATTTGTATATCTGAAGATGTGAAAGTATTTATTGATGACGTCACGGCGACAATTATTAACAAATCAACCAAACTATCTACAGCTAGAGAATATCGAGCAAGCAAGCTAGGTAACTAAATGATGATTTTACAAATAATAAATCTGTTTCCAAATATTTTCATTGAATAATTAAATAATAAATTATTTCTTCGCCACAATATGTTTAGAAGAGGCTACCTCTAGATATAACTTGATTTGCTTTCATATTTGGACTTATACATAAAAATAGCATGTAGCCAAGTCAACATTTTTCTCACAAAATAATTCTGTTATATAGTTACTAGCCGAATGACCCGGGCAACGCCCGTGTTTTACCCGATTGAATGGTTTGATTCAAATACTATTTGTTACAATTATAAATTGGCGCCTTATATAAATGCATATGTTAGTTAATAACTATAGCCTATGTGCTTTATCTGTCTATGTACTGTTGGCTTCCGTAGGCGTCTCTTACTGGGAAAAAGAAAGAGAGGATTCCATTTGGTTATTAACTAATATATGCATTTATTTAAGGAGCGACCCGCGCCAACACAATGGTTACAAAAACGAAAAAGCGAGTGGGGGGGGCATGATGGGGGGGGCAAAGGTGGCGTGATCGAAGCCAACCAATAGGAGGGCGCCATTCAAAAAAAAAAAAAAGCAAACGGTGACAGAGATGACTGATGAAGAATGACGCTCGTAACT
This sequence comes from Cordylochernes scorpioides, assembly GCA_030710605.1. Classification (NCBI taxonomy): domain Eukaryota; kingdom Metazoa; phylum Arthropoda; class Arachnida; order Pseudoscorpiones; family Chernetidae; genus Cordylochernes; species Cordylochernes scorpioides. The sequence goes on from CP092874.1 coordinate 78,705,161, forward strand.
GTATATAGAATGTGTATTAAAAATGGCATATCCTGACCAGGAGCACATGTGCTTTACAGAAGGCAGAGCGCCATCTGATGGAACAGAAATCAACGAAACATTGATTTAGCCTGTTCCCTGATTTTTTTGGTCGCAGTGGTTTAGCCTACTCCACGCTGACGAGCGCCAAAAAGCGCGAAACGCGTTCGTGTATGGCTTTTCTTGATTTATCAAGAAATTGGGTTGGCCAAATATCAGGGAACAGGCTGAATCAATGTTTAGTTGATTTCTGTACAACTAGATGGCGCTCTGCCTTCTGTAAAGCACATGTGCTCCTGGTCAGGATATGCCATTTTTAATATTGATTTCAACACCTGATCTTTTTATCTTTTTCTTTCGTTTTTTCATAGTTATGTGTGTAGTTGTGTGTGTGATTATAATCCCATATTGAAATCTATTTTCAAATAAAGAGTTCAGCTGTTGGATACTGTGCTGCCTGGAGTATAGGAGCTCCATCTATTATTTCTTCCTGTGGTGAATCTGTATAAGACCGGTGGTCTTAATAAAGCTTTATGTGTGTGGGTATAAAGAGGCCAGTCAAAATAAGAATATGTAGCGGATTTACCAAATGGAAGAAGACAAGTTTCTTTAATTATTCGACGACGCAAGCTTTCTGACAAAAACCCTTCGACAGGCAAATTTGTGTATATATATTTACTTCAGCCATTAGTGTCGTTCAGAGTGTCGTATTTATACTTTACTAGAAGAATGACCCGGCTTCGCCCGAGAAATCCCCCGAGTGAAGTATCCTTCATACTGAAAGTACATCAATAATAAATAGTAGAAGTGCCATAGAATAGCAATACAGAAGAAACACATAAACTACAGGAAAAAAAGTGTGTAATGGCAAAAATTGTATTATATTAGTATTTAGGTATTTGATTTAATTATTTTTTGCAATCCATTTAGTTGTTTCAAAATTAATATAGTTTAAATAGACGGCAGCTTTTCCACCAAACCCCAATTAACCTTTGAAATTGCCTTAGTTGAGTGACTGACTGTAAAGAATCCTGACTGCGATGCCCATCTTCTCAGTAAAAATTAAAAAAAAAAAAAGGTTTATAAAAAAATTAATCCAAAATACTGGCATGTAAATATTTTTCTGTAAAAAAATAAAAGAGCATATGGAAATATTAAGCAAACATATGTGTTCGCTAATGATTGCGACTGCATTTTAAACGATTTTTAAAGAGATTTAAACAAATAAAGGCCAGAACAAAAATTAATAAAAAATATGAAATCCATTATTTACATACATTCACAAAAGCAAACGATGACAGAATTGATGACTCTGATACTTGTATATAGAATTGCCAGTTGAAGGGTTTTTGCCCGAAAGCTCGCGTCGTCGAAAAATTAGAGAAACTTGTCTTCTTTCATTTGGTAAATTCGCTACAAATTTTATTAAGAATAATCTTCTATATCTAAAATAAGAATAATTAAAGTGAAGACATTCGCGGTGATAGGTTTCTTTAAAAATTATTTTTTTTAATTAATCAGTTGTACAATCAGGGGAGATGTTCTTTTCCCCTCCTTAATATAACCGCCTGATCCCACTACAATATTTCACTTTTGTACTTTTTTTACACAATAAATAAATATTTAGAATAATAACATTTCTCTAGCGAGAGACGAAATCTGTGAATAAAATAATGAAAATGAACTTTTAACTTATTAATCACGTTTTATTTTTAAAGAAAAATTCATTCATAAAGTTAAAAGTTAAATAGCAATATCAACAATGTGTTATCTATGTAATGGTATATAACCTATACAGTAATATCCAATCAATACAGACGAATATCAACAAATTTGTGGTCAAAAATATTATTTCTCACAGAAGCAATATTTCAAGTAAGATTTACGAGCGCCATGTTATCGAGCCAATTCTATCCATTAAATATACTTCAGAATTTATCAAGATTTCATTGCCACCAATTCGAACTAATCTTTCTAAACCTATTCCATACGGGTCATTTCACGTCACATTGCCACCTAAGCTTTTAACGATATGTTGGATGATTTTTTCCCCTTTTTTTACGATTTTATCGTGTTTTCCGAAAGGCTGGACATTGGAGTGACCTGTGCTTATCGAATGGGTTCGGTTGACATGCGACAAAGTGCTGATAAAACGATCAAAATTCCGCCAAACGACTTTTTTTTTTTCAACTCCACGCCATCTTCATTTTGATAATGGTGAAGCAGGAGTCGTCTGCATCTGTTATTAAACGCGTCTGTTATGGAATGTGCACGCCCTTCATTAGACCAATAGGGGCGTGGTGATGTTCCCATAAGTAATTATAATCAAACGATGCAGTAGCATATCTCGTCTGATTGAATATTTGAAAAGTTCGGCTGATTACTTTAATGATGATTGACAATTCTATGAATTATGCCAAGTCCGCGTTCAATATTTTAGCAATTATTTTCATATTAATGTTATGGGCAACCAATATGATGGCAATTTTATAACTATCACAGTCAACTCCAACCTCTATTTTCCTTTTTATACAATATTATAACCTTTACGGTATTAATGTTTTAAAGAACAGGCAAATTAGATATTTAAAAAAATCATATAATTTTTTTAAAAATCATTTTAGTACAGTTGAAATTCAAGTATTCGAGATTTCAATTATTCAATTAGGATTATAATATTTTATGTAAAATGGATGTTAAATTTCAAAGAACATAAAGGTATATACAGTATACTGCAGTATATACAGTATACTGTAGTATATACTGCACACACTGCAAATAAATGTATCCTAGACAATTAGAGGTAACGTGGTATAAAGTTGTTGAGGTTAAATCTCTTCTATAAATCTAGACGCCAGCATTCATTCATCATTCTAAGAGTTCATCGGTGTATAAGGTGTTTTCATTGGCTCATCCCAGCGCTATCCAATGACGCATGCGCTGTTCATTTCATTTTTATCGCTGTTACCATCAAACAGCGTCGGCCATATTCTTGAAGGCTTTAGTATATGGTAATTTGTGCTTTAAAATTTGATAGTATATTTCAGACAAGTTTGAGCTTCCTACATCCGCGGAGCTCTAAGACACAAGCGGATAAATCCCTACCGGAAATCGTGTCTGCAGGAATCCAGCTACTCGTGACTTCAAATGACCTCATGTCACTGAAAGTTTAAAGTGAATTCTGATAGAAACAGGAGTTGGGCATTTTAGGATCACTCTGAAGAACCGTGCGGCACATGTTGACTTAGCCTTAGCGCGTGACAATGAACTCTTTCACTACCGTGAAACCTCAGAATTTTCTTTTTTATTATTATTTTTATATTATCCATAATCTTTATATACAGTTATCAGCGTCATAATCAATTCTTTCTTAATCAATTCTGTCACCGTTTGTTTTTGTGAATGGAATAAATACCCAAATATGGCCATTTCTCATAACCATCGGTGGTTCAGTGGTAAAATGCTCGCCTGCCACGCGGCCGGCCCGGATTCGATTCCCGGCCGATGCATTTTTTTTTTTTTTTTTTACAATTTTTAAAACTCATTTATATATTATACAAGAATGGCATCCACGGCGTCAATTTATAATTGTAACGAATAGTATTTGAATAAAAGCATTTAATCGGGTAAACCCGGGCGTTGCCCGGGTCATTCGGCTAGTATATACATATATGGTATAGGGCCATGATAATCATGGTGGGTAGTAGTTGGCGACTGATTTTACTGTAAGTGCACCACATGTCTACACATGTGAAAAGCAGTTCGAATTTGACACTTACAAATTTGCCAGGATCCCGTTTGGTTACTTGCACTCACTGGTGGGGTTGGGATTTTGAAAGAATCAGAGGATATTGGAGGAATATTTTATTGATAAAAAAAGTGCTCAGTACGGGATCCGATCCTGGGTCAAGGCAGCTGGAAGTCGAAGCTCCACTCAACTACCGCGCGACCCTCTGACAGTATTTTATTGTAAGTGAACATTAGGTGTCACTAGTGTGATGCGTGTTACCAACAGTTGGAGAGAGAAAATAAGGATAACCCGGGCCCCTGGAGCGCAAGAAACGCCAACTGCCCGGGCTGACCAGCTAACTAGTAGAGACCAGTTACTCTAGATTATCTTTACATAGAGCCAATTGCAGAGCCGAACCAGCTGGTCAGGAAGTTCCATGCCTGCAGAGAACCCGAGAATCCTGCCAACGAGACTGGGTCGAAGGAGGTCTTCCCAAGCAGCAGGGATGTCTGCATTCTGTGTCGCATGAAAGCAGGGCATCTAAATAGAAGGTGGTCCACAGTCTGTTGTTCCTCCAAAAATGTGGGCAAGATGGGTCTTCCCCAGGATTCCAGAGAACCAGGTCTGCCCGAACATGGCCATGTCCTGTAAGTAAGGTGGTGGTGACTTCTCCAGGACAGACCTTAGGGAGGAATCGGAGCAGCCGGTCTGGAGTATGTGCTATTCTCCTCAGGTGTCTGTTGGAGTGGTCCCGGCAATAAACCTCCGTCCAGGCGTCAACAATTGGATCATACTGAGGGTTTGTATTGTTACATCAATTTTAATGCGCCTTACATTTATTCAAAATATTCTATGATATTTAATATTTATTTAAAACAGAATATTTAGATTATCATCATTCCTTTTTATAGTTTCATTCCTTTTGTAATATTTATTGTACATATCTTGATTGGTTATTGAAGCGAGAGAGGACCTAGACGAAGACTGCGGATCACGACCTACGAGGAAGACCACGAATAAATAAACACAATAACTTTGAAAGGTAATTTATTTTTATTTACTTTTATTTATTTGCTTTGAATATGGAAACCCGCTCGGGAAACGTGTATAACACCAAGAAGGAAGAAACCAAGGTCGACGACCCTGCAAAGCTGCAACTTGGTGCAACAATATTCCGACTGTAAACAACATGTTTCAGCTTCCTACATCCGCGGAGCTCTAAGAGACAAGCAGAGAAGTCTCTTGATCCATCCATCCATGTCTAGAACTATAAAGATGGCTGCTAATTACGTATATTTCTGTCTCAATTCTACTAATTATTGTTCTACTAAATAACTGCTTGTTCTTTACTATTTATATGTATGTTTATTAAAAACAAAGTAGGCATATCCTGACCAGGAGCACATGTGCTTTTCAGAAGGCAGAGCGCCATCTGGTGGAACAGAAATCAAGCACATATCCTCCTGGTCAGGATATGCCTACTTTGTTTTTAATATCAACACCTGATATATATTTTTCTATTGTTTTTTCATACAAGTTTGTTTGTGTGTGTGCTAAGCCCTTTCTTTCTTTCTCTCCCTTATTTAATACATTTTAAATAACATTGCTAATTGCTGGTACTATTACTGTTATTCCTACATGTATTCTACATTTCATTTTGGAGAATCTGTATAATACCAAAAGGTCTTGTTGCTTTTGTTGTTGTTGGTTATACTGAAGGTGAAAAGAGGTTAGCTACGACTGTGGGGACAACAAGCCCGAAGAATCGACGACTCGACTGCCATAAAAGTTTATACATTCGTCTGTGTGGAACGACTGCACCTGCACCCAGAGGACCAATTAGAAGCTCCGCCCCTGAGTTTACGTAGAAGACAATGGCCGTTGAGATTTATAACTCCTGCAGGGGCACGCAGAGTGGCGATAAACTTCACTTGTCATCGGCCCCTGGCTGACGTCTAGCTGCTGAGATTCCAATATCGTAAGTACGGTAGAAATATTGAACACACTCGTGGACAAAACTTGAGGAATTTAAAAGTCTTTGATCTCTCGGCGGGGGTCGTCTGCTTTTTTTTTAGGAAAACATTTCTCTACAATCTCACATCGCAAAGAAAATGGAACATATGGACCATCATTCTTTCAGAGGGTTCTCCAGGCTAACCAAGAACTAGCTCTCCATGGTGTAAACACTCACGATTGCATCACAACCAAAATGCTGACCATGTAAGTACAACTAACAGTTTAGGAGTTTAGGATGGCAAAAACTGCTGAGAGGTTTCCCTACAGATGAACCAGTTTCTGGTCATGTGTTTCACTTTCTATATATTGGTTTGACGTCTCCATTTCCATCAGTTTGTTGTCTGCATTGCTGAATCTACACAGAAAATGTCGGCAGATTGTGTCTGACAAGTCTGAGATCAGTGGCATCCAACAGTTGGAATCCATCACATTCAACATGTCGACATCATTGGACATGCGTCGGACCTGGAGGCTGTTGTTGGGTGCTGCGCGGCCTGGACTATTGGAATCCATCACAGTCATCATGGCGACATCATTGGACATGTGTCGGACCTGGAGGCTGTTGTTGGGTGCTGCGCTGTCTGGACTATTGGAATCCATCACAGTCATCATGGCGACATCATTGGACATACGTCGGACCTGGAGGCTGTTGTTGGGTGCTGCGCTGTCTGGACTATTGGAATCCATCACAGTCAACATGGCGACATCATTGGACATACGTCGGACCTGGAGGCTGTTGTTGGGTGCTGCGCTGTCTGGACTATTGGAATCCATCACAGTCAACATGTCGACATCATTGGACATGCGTCGGACCTGGAGGCTGTTGTTGGGTGCTGCGCGGCCTGGACTATTGGAATCCATCACAGTCATCATGGCGACATCATTGGACATGTGTCGGACCTGGAGGCTGTTGTTGGGTGCTGCGCTGTCTGGACTATTGGAATCCATCACAGTCATCATGGCGACATCATTGGACATACGTCGGACCTGGAGGCTGTTGTTGGGTGCTGCGCTGTCTGGACTATTGGAATCCATCACAGTCAACATGGCGACATCATTGGACATACGTCGGACCTGGAGGCTGTTGTTGGGTGCTGCGCTGTCTGGACTATTGGAATCCATCACAGTCATCATGGCGACATCATTGGACATGTGTCGGACCTGGAGGCTGTTGTTGGGTGCTGCGCTGTCTGGACTATTGGAATCCATCACAGTCAACATGGCGACATCATTGGACATACGTCGGACCTGGAGGCTGTTGTTGGGTGCTGCGCTGTCTGGACTATTGGAATCCATCACAGTCAACATGGCGACATCATTGGACATGCGTCGGACCTGTAGGCTGTTGTTGGGTGCTGCGCTGACTGGACTATTGGAATCCATCACAGTCAACATGGCGACATCATTGGACATGCGTCGGACCTGGAGGCTGTTGTTGGGTTCTGCGCTGCCTGGAGTACAGGGGCTCCATCTATGATTCCTTTCTCCCTGTGATGAATCTGTATAAGACCGGTGGTCTTAATAAAGCTTTATGTGTGTGAATTGTTACATTTAGCGCATACTCTCAGGTATAAGATCATATTGTAAACATTGCTGCAGCGATATTTCTGACAGTTCTCGTTCAGCAATAAATGGATGCGGAGATGTCTTCCAGGAGCCCACAGCCACCAAGCTCCTACCCCGGATATTTTACTTAGAGTCGTGGCAGTTTTTCGCCTCTTTTCATTTCTTTTTATTAATCAACCAGTCGCGATATTGAAATATATTTGCGCAGAGGAAACAAACAAAACAACAACAAATTAGAACTTAGAATAAAATATTTACAAATTTACATGTATTATTCTACAGAGTTCATAAAATTTATATAGACAAAGTAGCAGATGTAAGAGAGTTAAATCATTTAGATCAGGAAACAATCGATGTCTCACTTCTGCAAAATTCAGACAGTCGTTGATAAGGTGAAGATCAGTTTTGTACCTCTTCATTTCATATATTTATATCATAATTAATTTATTAAATTAATTACAAAGTATTACAATCATTAAAACCTTTCCCGCGACATATGAAATGGTACAAAGTGTAAAGTAACATAGTTACTTAAAGTACAAGAGGTTCTAACCCTCTACCAGAAATAAGCCCGTACTACATGTGTAGCAATGTGTTGTACACAGCAGTCATCGCCATTTACCTCCATGTACTGGAGTATCGTTCCAATTTTAGTATATGTACCGCCGAACAAGCGTGTACTGGAGTAAATGTGAAGTGAGAATTGAGGCGTGTTTACATTACGAACATCCCAATTCTCTACCCACTCAACATTATAACTGGTGAGAGAAGAGCTATAAAAAAGTGTAATCTTACAAATGACAGCAGAGGGAGGACCTCCAGGCTACAGGTCCTAGCGCGGCACCTTGTAAAGTTTATCAGGTCCAGGTTTAGGGCGGCTATAAAGATAAGCGGCTCCAGTAGCACACATGCGCCGTCCTGATTTACAGCTGTGTGGAGTGCGGTGGCATCGCGGTGTGGGGCGACCGCTCGTAAATCTTTGGTCCTCTCTTGACATTGTATCCTCGCCTCTAGTAGACTGTGTTTAACTCATTGTTTACATCAGCCATGGGAAACTACATCAAGACCGCGGGCCCGGGAAACAAATATCCCATCAAATCCAAGCTGGCCAGACTTATAAATCGAATTTATAATGGGAAACTAGATTTTTTTTAATGTAACACTTACATGGATACAGTTTTGAGAGCGAGAGAGATAAAGTAAGATAATTTTATTATTGCACATGACAAAACACTATTGATCAATCTCTTATCTTGAAACTCCAATAAACTCTCAAGACCTACTCTCTTCTCTGATGTAATAATAACAATTAAATAGATCGTGAACGAGAGAAGAAATAATATTTTGAAAAATGAAAACAGCATCGATTCTAAATCAATAATGTACACCAGCAGCCTATTAATAGTGCAAAAATAGCAAAATGACATATTTCTATCTAATGGACATTTATACGATAGGATATAATGAGATCTCTAAAAATAAAGGTCGCTTCTCCCGTAAAACGTCGTATATTGACTGTCTCGGCAAACAACCGGACTCAGGTCGGTGACAAACCCATTACACCAGCTTTGGCAAACTGAGCATGTTTCACCACTATATAACTGGCTACAAAAAAGTTTTTCAACATTATTTTTGTATACTCCCATGCTTCTCAATTCACTTTTATATCTCCAAGGCAACATTTTTCCTTTTAAATTCTGACCTTGGTTTAGTTTATTGTATTTTTTTTTATCTTGAGATAAAGTCTCACTTTTTCCCTAGATGGTTATGAGGCTTTCAATTTTCTTTGAACAATATATCGATCCTATGTATCTACTCGCTCCATGAAGATCAATACACACAAGTACTATATATTATAAGTAAATTGGCTCCTCAGTGAAATAGGCCTTGAGGGACTCTCTTTGGAGCTCCTGTTGAATGAGGTGGTGAGAAACAGAGCTGGAGCGTTTGCGTTGTTCAAATTTTGGAAGACGGCTGAAGAGAAGGGGAAGCTATATACATAATCTAATTGATGTAAATAATTATATGCAAATAATCTTTGTCAGGATTAGAATGACGAATCCTGTATGGGACTTTGATTCCAGTAAAAGCTTGTTGTTGCTGTTGTATATAGTCACAGTGTAGAAAATACTATACTATACCTACTACTTATATCTCTGTATTCTTAGTTCTCTTCTCTTTAATTACTCTGTAAACTGGAGAATCCTATATAGGACGAGAGGTCCTCAATAAAGGCTTTTATTGTTGTTTGTACTAAACTGAAATGTAGAGAAAATAGATGAGAAAGGCGTAAAATTAGCACATAGCTTGTACATATAACTTTACAATACTTTATAGATGGACAATGTTCGTGCTAAATTTTCTGCCATGAAAAGGGTGACAGAGGTCGCTGACATATCAGGTGATAAATGTTGAAGGCTGATGTCTGCCTCAAATTTCAAGATTCTCTATCGGTGTAAATCTCTGATGAATCTTGTTCGAGGAGGTTCCCCATCAACGCTGAAGCAGCTTCTTCCGTCCAATGATACTCATTGACTTCATTAATTCCAAGAGTAAGTGAATGTTTTCTTGTATGTTCAGGATTTCACAGAGGGAATTAACGAGGCGCCGGTAATACAAGAATAGAATTTCAAGTAGCCCACGCAGTATGAAGACAAGGTTCCTTGTTTGAGCTTGTGATAAATGGATGGAAGCGTCGTCATACAAGAAGGTCGGCACCAGTTCATCCATCAAGATGACATCCTGGAAAGCTGACGCCCAGAATTGATCACTGACCCTAACATCGACACAACAGCTTCTTTTTATAGTAGTGTCTTGATGGACCGCCATCTCGAGTTGTCCACTCACTTTCAAGATTCTTCTTACACCACTCAAGTTCTCCTCGAAGCCACTGGTCAAATTCTCGTATCTTCCTTCAAGATTTATTCTACCCATTTTCCTCTTTCGAATTACCACAAGCATCTTAAGAATTCGATTATCTTATGTTAACATATTGTCGCAAAGTATTTATTATTTTATTAACAGAGTATCATTTTTGATGTTTATACTTTGCTACTCTGTAAACTTCCCTCTTAGCTTATCTTTTGTTTTACCATTCATAGTTTGTTCTTGCCTGAAATAAATTGCTGTCTCATCCCGAAGTTGGTCTTCCCTAATTTTCCACGCGGCAATATCTTAGCGCACCTCTTGTTCTATCCAACCATATGTTTTTTATTCTGGATGGTTCTTCGATATAATGTCGACCATTCAACTTGTATTCCCTCAAGAACAATACAATAACAAAATGTTTTATTAAGACCTTTTGGTCTTATACAGATTCTCCAAACAGAAATGTAGGATACATGCAGAAATAACTTCCTGAATCACCAAAGCTGCCTTTGAGCTGTTCGAATCTTAAATCATAGCGTTCATCTCTTCTTCTTTCTTATCTCCACTCAATCATATCAGGGTATCAAGCTTGTAAAGCTTGTTGATGGTGTCTGCTGGGGATGAGTTTTTTCTTATTTCTTATCTCCACTCAATCATATCAGGGTATCAAGCTTGTAGAACTTGTTGATGGTGTCTGCTGGGGATGAGTCTCTTCTTCTTTCTTATCTCCACTTAATAATCATATCAGGGTATCAAGCCTGTAGAGCTTGTTGATGGTGTCTGCTGGGGATGAGTCTCTTCTTATTTCTTATCTCCACTCAATCATATCAGGGTATCAAGCTTGTAGAGCTTGTTGATGGTGTCTGCTGGGGATGAGTCTCTTCTTATTTCTTATCTCCACTCAATCATATCAGGGTATCAAGCTTGTAGAACTTGTTGATGGTGTCTGCTGGGGATGAGTCTCTTCTTATTGCTTATCTCCACTCAATCATATCAGGGTATCAAGCTTGTAGAGCTTGTTGATGGTGTCTGCCGGAGAAGAGTAGAGCTCATCAATGGATGAGTCAATACAGTGGTTTGGTATTGCAGGTTGGCACTTAGTACATAGCGTTCATTCTTCCCTTATTCCAACTTATACAGGGACTTCATACATTAGGTCTACCATTACTGCTGGCACAACTTCTACTCTTTATTGCTTTCAAAATATTTTAAGAAAAGCCAAAAATATTCAAAAGCAATTACATTCCACAATTCTATATATAAAATTCATATATATAATAATCTATTTAAAAACAATATGTTTACTTGAATATTCTGGTCATATGTTTTTTCCCCAAAATTCTGGAACTTTCTTATCTAAAGATAAATACAATTCAATCCACTCTCTTTAATTCAATTTCATATAATCGCCCCAGGATCCATTCTCCTTATCACAAGGAGGTACTAATTTTGTCGTATTTCTATAATTGTTCATATATTTCTATTTAGAATCTTCCTTTTATCTTATATGTCTCTAAAAATATGCAGAATTTAATTATTTTTAAAACCAGAAATAGTTAACAAGAAGAAACTATGAATTTTCGTTTGTATATCTCCACCTCATGGATACAGAAACACCCTATCGCACAATTTCTTCCCTAAGACCTTGTAATTTTGGCATTGTAGATGCTGACAAATGGTGATACAAAATTGCGACATCTTAAATTTCTTCTTATCAAAATATACCTTTTTTTTATGTTCCATATGTAAATACCTGTTTTTTTCCTCTTTTCGCTCTCCACTTCTTCCATCCATATTTCCAAATCCATATTCTTATTTTCCATAGGATCATTCAAATAATAATCTGTATATATTTACCATGTGTATATAATCTTTCTCCATTTTTACCCCTTTGTATATTTCCCACTTTCATGGGTTTCTCCGTCTTGTAACCCCAAGGAGAATCCTCTGTAAGACCTGTGTGTCTTAATAAAGGTTTTTGTGTGTGTGTACCTTTTTTAACAACAACAAACAACAAAAAAGCCTTTATTTAGGGTCACTGACCCTATACAGGATTCACCAGAGGTATGCATAAGTACAAAGCAGTGAGACAACGGAAATAGCGATATATACAGAGTAAAAAGAGAAAGAAAAAAAAAAAACAAGAAAAGGAAAAAAAAAATAATAATAAGAAAGAGGGAAGCAAGAAATCAACACAAAAAGAGTAGCAGTAAGAAAGTGAGGAGTGAGTATCACTTGGCCTTCTTCTGAGATATGGACTTGTGGAAACCATAAAACGCCGTAGCAATATACTTATTCTGGGTCATATTGTCAATTATTGATGGAAGTGAAGCACAGAGTTGCCCAGTTTTGAGCATAAGGGTTCTTCTTTCTTCTTTCAGAGCAGAGCAATCAAAAATATAGTGAGTGATTTCATTTTGTAGTTTTGAATTACAGAAGGTACAAGTCGGGTCCTCACCGCAGAGCATCTTGGTGTGGTTTTCTCTAAAAAAACTTGAAAGTATTCTAACTTGTGCGAGTAGTCTTACAACCGGGAAAGGAAAATCCCCTAAAAGGTATCCCTCCGTCATGAAAGATATGTGAATGTCTTTGTAGTGAGAGTGTGTACCTTTTTTTACTGTAGGAGAAGTTGTTTTATAATACAATATAATACGGCTTATGATTGTAGAAAGACGTTTGACAATTTTACCGCAAATGTTTCTTTTGAACGTAAAATCGTAATTTATTTTAAGGAGAAATAACGACTATTTCTATCCTTAGGAATTTTTTTTTTGCTTATCCCTAGTACACGTAGTACAGGCCATGATAATCATGGTGGGTAGAAGTTGGCGACTGCTTTTACTGTAAGTGCACCACATGTCTACACATGTGAAAAGCAGTTCGACTTTGCACTTACAAATGTGCCAGAGCCCCGTTTGGTTACTTGCACTCGCTGGTGGGGTTGGACTTTTGCATCCTTAGGGATGAAGTATGAAAGGATGAATTGTGAAGAGTAATGATAAACAGAAAAATAAAAAGTGTCCAGGGATGAGAAGTTGTTTTATTAATAAATCATTAACAGTGTCCTAAAACTGCCTATTTTAAATCTTACTCATTGACTTTACTCAAGTTTAAAATAGGTAATTTATATACATTCCGCTATTTTATATCATTTTAGTATTTCCTATCATTTTTATGACTTTTGTATCTTTCATTCAGCTACACAATTTGGAAACCGAAATCTTTCTCAATAAGAATATTGCCACGTGGAAAATTAGGGAAGACCAACTTCGGGATGAGACAACAATTTATTTCAGGCAAGAACAAACTATGAGTGATAAACAAAAGATAAGCAAAAGAGGGAAGTGTACAGAGTATAGCAAAATATAAACATAAAAAAATAATACTCTGCTAATAAATAATAATAAATACTTTGTTACAATATTAAAAAGTTAATATTTTCAATAAACAAGATTTAAAGCCAGTGTAGCAAACTTGAGAAATGTTGAGAATTATCATCATTTAGAAATAAAAACGTAGTTTAATGGAAGAATTTTATTTTCCATTATTTGATGCTCTTCATATGTGTTTATATATATAACAGGGAAAACTTTAAACTTTAAAGTTGTCAAAAAAAAAAAAAAACACGTTCTGACGTTTGAGGCCAAAAACTTAATAGGTACACTGTGTGACAAGGAAATTACTGAAGAACTCCCCCATTACTTGCTTAATTGTACAGCCCTTGATGAAGAAATGAAGGCCCTATATCAACAAATTAAATGTACCAACACTTCATCCTACGTATTGCTTCCAAAAATATCAGCAAACAAATCTAAGGCAATAGCTTACTATAATTTTTTTAGATCATCATTATGTAAGGACCAGTCAACAAGTGAATGACTTTGAGACGAAGAGTAAAGCCAGTTCAATTTCTATGTAAATAACACAATTATTACCTTACCCAATTGGGAGAATCTGTATGGGGCAAGTCCCAGGCTTTTGTGTGTGTATTATAACTAATTGTGTGTTTTTTTTTAAATATATATTTACGAACTTCCATTTTTACTTGTGTTCTATTTTTGAGTGTACGCACTTCTGTGTGTTACTTTTACTCTATTTTATTATATTAGAACTTTGTGTGGTAACCCGCAATAATAACCTATCTCTCTTTTGTCAATTTAAATGTTCTTATTAAGTTTTGGCTGCACAACTTCACTTTTCTCTAGGCTCCCTGTATTCGGTTCCAAAATCACTTTATAAGGTACCGCTCAACAAGAGCAACCTAGTTTATGATAATTGAAACAATGAATAATATATGAAGGTTATTCACATATTAAACAAAATGTTAAAGTGGGATTTGATCCCAGTTCTTGACTGTCGGGAATCGAGGGTGTTACCCACTCGTCCACCGACTTCTTTCATTTCTCCCTGTATTAAACTATTTAAAAACCTGTGCGTCACTTTGGAATGGAAACAAAAGGGATGTTTGCCAACATTGATGTATTAGACTCATTCACCACAACACACATTTTCTACAGTTCCTATTGCAATGCCAACATTAATGATGAGGCCTGGCTCATCAGTTATGAAACCTCCTAGCAATGAAACCTCCTAGCAATGAAACCTCCTAGCAATGAAACCTCCTAGCAATGAAACCTCCTAGCAATGAAACCTCCTAGCAATGAAACCTCCTAGCAATGAAACCTCCCAGCAATGAAACCTCCTAGCAATGAAACCTCCTAGCAATGAAACCTCCTAGCAATGAAACCTCCTAGCAATGAAACCTCCCAGCAATGAAACCTCCTAGCAATGAAACCTCCTAGCAATGAAACCTCCTAGCAATGAAACCTCCTAGCAATGAAACCTCCTAGCAATGAAACCTCCCAGCAATGAAACCTCCTAGCAATGAAACCTCCTAGCAATGAAACCTCCCAGCAATGAAACCTCCCAGCAATGAAACCTCCCAGCAATGAAACCTCCTAGCAATGAAACCTCCTAGCAATGAAACCTCCTAGCAATGAAACCTCCTAGCAATGAAACCTCCTAGCAATGAACCTCCTAGCAATGAAACCTCCTAGCAATGAAACCTCCCAGCAATGAAACCTCCTATCAATGAAACCTCCCAGCAATGAAACCTCCCAGCAATGAAACCTCCTAGCAATGAAACCTCCTAGCAATGAACCTCCTAGCAATGAAACCTCCTAGCAATGAAACCTCCTAGCAATGAAACCTCCTAGCAATAAAACCTCCTAGAAATGAAACATCCTAGCAATGAAACCTCCTAGCAATGAAACATCCTAGCAATGAAACCTCCTAGCAATGAAACCTCCTAGCAATGAAACCTCCTAGCAATGAAACCTCCTAGCAATTTCGCCAGATTATCAATCAGACCACTCCTATTATTTGAAGTTGTTCAAGTTAATTCTCCCTCTAAAATAATTCTTCAAGGTATTTAAAGAAAATACGAACAGAACTTTCTTGAACAATGGAAATATTCAAATTACACCAAACACTAATTTTACTCAGATAAGCCACAAATGATTAATTATCATAATGCGAAAAAATAACAAATTAATTTTAAACAAATATACCAACAAAGTAATAAGACATAAGTATAAAATGTAATTAGATGATTTAAAGAATGGGGTATATTGCGAGCAGAGAAACAAATAAATTACAATATTAGAGTTAAAAAAGGAGCTAGTGAAGATTTAATAACCAGACCTAGATAATGATTATTGGTGCAATAGTTAGTAAAATAGTAATAAAGAATGGTCAGTTATAGGTAACTAGGTTCCCCAAGTAGAACCCCAACTCCGGGTAACTAGAGATGATGAAGGGAGGTAACATCGCTAATTGCGTGGTGGCAATTTCTCCATTTTTTACATAGCTCTAATCTGTGCTTTACATTAGGAGACGTGTTTAAACTAACTAATGAGGTTTTTTTATGGTTAACGACAGGCTCAATTCATTAGTTGGGTAGAACACCTGTTTCCGCTCACTTACCTCACCCACTCCGCCTTTACCGGTCCCAAGCCCGGATGAAAAAGGAGGAGGGGTAACAAGCTCACTAAAAAACCTGGACTCAGCTGGCCCGGCTGATAGTACCCTGTAAGGGCTCCAGGGATACAGGATGAGCAGCGTTTGTACTCCATGTTAGGAGCGGCTGCACATGACGTCTGTTCCTTATGTCAGAGGCGGCCATTTCTTTTGGAGCTAAGTCAGCCTGCCACTGAGTAGTGCTCCCAATCTTAAGGACAAAGGCAGACGCATTCTAATTCACCCAATCATGATGGTTGTCAAGCTTTACAAGCTTGACACCATAATATGATTAAGTGAAGATAAGAAAGAAGAAGAAGACCCACATGGAGGGAGGGAGAGTTTAAAATGTTCACTGTAGACATAGGATAGGTTTTGGAGATTTGTGTGTCTAGTAATGTGTTTTGAAGTAAAATTACACACATCTTTATTAAGACCAGCGGTCTTATACAGATTTACCACAGATAGGAAGCATAGATGGAGCTCCTATACTCCAGGCAATGCAGAGCCCAACAGCCTCCAGGTCATGTCCAGTGGCCACAGAATATTTTGGAGCAAAAAATAAACTGTTTAAAGTAATGATTCAAAGTTTGAATATTAAAAGTAATTCTCCCTTTGCATTGATTTTTTGGACAGGTTGCATATATTAAGATCAGAAAATGTGTGAGTGTGCCACAACTGCAGCTTCCGTAAAAATTGGAGCAAAATCAAATCAGTATGCCATAGGTTCAAACTATGGCTCTGGTCAGTACAGGAGCTGGCTTGGTAGTTATACGTTCTAAAACTCTTTGTTCAGACATTAACTACATAGCATTATTTACATAGTAATATTTACATATATCCATAGCTATATATACATAGTCAGTTTCACATAAGGCAAAATTTCAGTTTAGCAAGTGTTGTTGAATATAGAGACATTGAGATATTTACACCATGTATATATACGTTAGACATGAGCCTCTAAAAGTGAGTTAAACTCCATGTTGTAGTCATAGTTAAAAGCTGGTAGTATAGTTGGTATAGTTTTGGTAGAGGAGTTTTTACGTCTGTTTTGACCGAAAGAGTTAATAGTTTATTTTCGTTCAAATTTTTATAACTCACAGTTCATCACAAATCATGGTAATTTTGGAGAATTTCTGTCGAAAATCGGGGCAACGGATGATCCTAGCTGCTTCTGTGGCAAAGAAAACCAAAACTCATTACATTTATTATTAGAATGTCCGATATTTCCCAGCTACAGAAGTAATCATTTTTATCCCATCGAAGAAATTTGCGATTTGTATATAACAAAGACATTTATGTAAAATTCAATAATTTTTGTAAATTCATTTTAGATTTTCTCTTCTGTTTGAGAATATCATCGTTTAAGTTTTAATGGTGTTTTTAGTCCGGTTATTGAATTGTATATAATGAATTGTATATAGGTTGCAAAAAGTATTTAGGCGCAAGTATCCCGAGCTGGGATATCGCGTCCGATATGTCAAATAAAATAAAAATAAAATAGTTTAATATAATTTTGATATTCGGGAAGTCCAGAGGGATTCAAAATCTCCAGGGAGGACAATGCCTAAATGTCTATATTCAGGCCATTTTGGCTGGAAATCTTATTCCACCTCAGCCCAGTTGTCCCGATCATCTGATGTGGAGAGGACGTCAGAGAAATAATAAAGTTGACTAGTTATTCATCTTGCAGGCTGACAAATGGCGACTGTCACAGAGGACAATATCGTGTGGATACAGTCAAGCTATTCTTCTGCAGCTGACAGCTCTCGGCTGCCCCACCCAGGCTCGGAACTCTTCCTGGGAACAAGGTCGTAATGAGTTCATCTCACTCCCCAATTCTGAAGGAATTTGCTGGGGAAATGCGGCTGTGATTGGCCACAAAGTGGATAAAAGAAGATTTATGTGGCCTCCAATCTTCCCAATTACATCTCAGTACTAGGGGTGAGACCATTCCACATTTATCTGAACACCTTTTGTATTGCCCCAACAACTCACCAATTAGAAAGGTCATCAATTCAAATTCTTCACTTTCATCAACTTGGTCTCTTTAATATTGAAACCGTATGAAAAATGACTGAAAAAAACTGAAAGTGCTTCTGCGATGGTTCTGTAATTTTTGTTTTGATTTCATATTTTTCAGAGAGCAGGTTGCATATATTAAGATCAGAAAATATGTGTGTATGTGCCACAACTGCAGCTTTCGTAAAAATTGGAACAAAAGTAATTAGGCAAAGTTTCAGTTTAGCAAGTATTGTTGAATATAGAGACATTGAGAGAGTATATATTTACACCATTTATATATATATAGCTGTGTGAGCAGAAGAGCTTAAATTGACTTGTTCCATTATATGTATGTTCCATATGTAAATACCTGTTTTCTTTCCTCTCTTCGCTCTCTACTTCTCCCATCCATATTTCCAAAATTTTTTTTTTCTTATTTTCCATAGGATTATTCAAATAATAATCTGTATATATTTACCATATGTATATAATCTTTCTCCATTTTTACCCCTTTGTATATTTCCCACTTTCATAGGTTTCTCCGTCTTGTAACCCCAAGGAGAATCCTCTGTAAGACCTGTGTGTCTTAATAGAGCTTTTGTGTGTGTGTATATATATATATAAATAACCTGATCTTAATATATGCAACCTGTACAAAAAATGTAAAATCAATGCAAAGGGAGAAGTATTTTTAATATTCAAACTTTGAATCATTACACTTTATACAGTTTAGATCTTACTCTAAAATATTCTGTGGCCACTGGACATGCGTATGACCTGGAGGCTGTTGTTGGGTTCTGCGCAGCTCGTATCTCTCATTGGTCGAAAATTCAAGAGTAGAACTTATAGCAATGTTCGAAACACAAGACATATACCTTCAGTACCGATAGATGGAGTTTAACTTTGACGTCTATTTTAACGGGAGAGGCAACCTGTCTTGGTAGATCCTCCCGGCAAAATATTCCATCTATACCTTTAGTCTTTCAGGTTTTTATAAACAGAAATCACTATTAACAGACAAAAGTATTGTTATCACAGCAGCTAACAAGGGAAGCGCTACTGTTATCTTGATCAAATAAGATTACACACAAAGAAACTCTTGGACGATAAAAAATTCTTATCTAAAAGTGTAAAATGTCTGCAATAATGATTTAGTGGAAAGTTCAACGCAAAAAAATTAAAAGAAGGAAAAAAAAAAAGTTTAAAAATGAAGAAATCTTAAAAAGACAAAAAATGATGAAAGCATCCGTGCAATAGGTATCTCGATTGGAAGATGTCTTTTCCAATAACTACCATACCTCCTGTGTATATTGTTCCATAGAATTATTTTATGCAAATTGCCGTCCGTAATTCCTGTTGTACAGGAATATCCTCGTGTGCTATATGAAAAAATAGCACTTCATCCATCTTAATCTCCACCCCAGGTTGTGTTTGGGAGGGGTATGATTTAATAATCAGGTAGTAGTGGGCAATTATTGGCTGAAACTGGGGCATCCCACGAGTCAATCATTCTCCATCAACTTCGAACCTGAAGAATAGAGCACTAGTAATTAAAAAGTATTAAGAAATGGCCGTGTCTTAACCATTTAAATTAATGGTCAGACGATACCTGCATGCTCCCCCTAAAAAAAGGCGGGATTCTGGAATGCAGACGATCACCTTGCCTATTAATAATTCGAACGATAAAAAATGCGAAGCTTTTAAAGAAATTACATATAATTAAAGTAATTGAAATGTACCGCGTATTTATATAAGGTAGATTTGGTAAATTTATACCTGCCTCAATGATTTTAAACATATATATAGGGGAGAGGTATTTTTTAAATTACTTATTTAATCTTTTTATATGGCGTGATTTCTTTTTTAAGATTATAGCGATGTCTATTAGTTATCAAACATTCGTCTGTATTTAATGTTATGTGTTAAATGGTATTCCACAGAGTTCTTTATTATATGTACAAAATGGCTTCTTTCTATTTTAATATAGGTATAAAATGCACTTACAAAAGACATTAAAACAATGTGTCTTTTGTTTATTTATGAGTATACGCTTAGATTCCAATCAGTGAGACACAACACCAGCTAGGACAAATTGAAACAAAAGCCACAACCTGCATATCATGCTTGCATTAGTACAGGGTCCTAAAATAGGAAATAGACCGAATCTGCCCAAAGATGTGATTTACCTTATATACATACCTAGTATATATACTAGTCGAGTCGATCTTTCCAGTTGGTCTCGAGGACCACACCATCTCCTCAGCGGCGAAGCACGCGATCTACGTATTCTTCGTGGATCACAAAATACGTGGTGTCGCTAGAGACCCGCTGGTGATTCTCCACCAAACTCTGCAGCGGTGGCAAAGGCGCCATGTTCTTTGTACATAGTATGATGCACATATATAATTATCTTTTTTTTTTTTAAATAGTGCAGACTGTGCACTTTGCATGTATTGACAAGATGTCAATAAAATTATTTTAATTGTCTTATAATAGCCGAGTGACCCGCCCGGGTAGTACCTAAGTAGAAATTTCCCCAATGAATAGTACGATAATATCCTTAACAAATCTAAGACTATCAGGCCCTTCAACATGATCAACTAGGAATATAATTTCCGGCGTGTATAATTAGCTAGAAGTTCTACTACCAGTTGTTCTTCTGTTGAAGACCATGTTAACCCGAAAGCTAGAGACTTGTACAAGTGACCACGGATACTTTATTAATTTTATGATAAGTCAGAGGAAGGACGTTTATTTTAAAACAATAATTTTTAATGAAGAAATTTAATCTAAAAATATAAATGCGGCCTCTCACATTTAAATAAACACAACGACTGCGCCATCTAGTGACTGCCTCTGAAATACAGAGTCTGACCGGTCAATAAATGGTGCAGAGCATTTGCTTCTATTTTGGCGCAAAGATCTGGTAGAATTCTGAAAACTTCAGCGCTGTGAAATACCGTAGATCTCGCCAATATCTCACAAAATATATATCTTACTTTAAAATACAATATAACGCGGCTGATGATTGTAAAACGAAAATTGCAATTATACCGCGAATGTTTCTTCTAAACAAAAATCGAAATTTATTCCAAAGAGAAATAGCGATTATTTCTAACTTTAAGGATGAAGTATGATAGGATGAATTGTGAAGAGCAATGACAAACGGAAAAAATAAAAGTGTCCAGGGATGGGACATCGTTTTACATATATCTTACTACACGTAGATACGACGATGCTCGAAAGAAGATTCGGCCTGGCCATGGGGACAAGCTGGCATGGACAGTCCGTTCGAGGACACGTGCGCGCCAAGTATGATAGGATGAATTGTGAAGAGCAATGACAAACGGAAAAATAAAAGTGTCCAGGGATGGGAATTCCCATCCCTGGACACTTTTATTTTTCCGTTTGTCATTGCTCTTCACAATTCATCCTATCATACTTCATCCTTAAAGTTAGAAATAATCGCTATTTCTCTTTGGAATAAATTTCGATTTTTGTTTAGAAGAAACATTCGCGGTATAATTGCAATTTTCGTTTTACATATATCTTACTACACGTAGATACGACGATGCTTGAAAGAAGATTCGGCCTGGCCATGGGGACAAGCTGGCATGGACAGTCCGTTCGAGGACACGTGCGCGCCAAGAGTAGCTGAGTTGAGGGAGCGCCCGCGTGTCTGCCTAGAGTGACCGTCGAGTCAGCTTGGTATCCCCGTCGAGTTCATTTCACTGTTGACATCCTTTGTCCGCCTGTCTGAGGTAAATATAAAAGAGTCGAACTGCTCATTTGACCATCCTCGATACAGCGCCGGCGTAGCAATACTATAGAGGAATCAAGATGCCAAATAGGAACAGGATTTCCATCGTATCCCAATTTACGATAGGTACTAACGTTTTTATTTTAGCGATTTTAAACTGATTTAGATCTATTTCGCCGTTTTTTCGACATTTTCTCCCCTTTTCACCGAGTATATACGAACATCTACAATTCTAATATACCCAAGATGAGGGAGTACAAGACTGTTGAGATGTCCTATGGACGAGACAGGGCGGGTCGAATGGGTACGTAACCCCGTTACCATCTTCGAGCCATTCCAGCCGCTAAGAAGTCCCATATAACTCCGCCTTTGCCTGTCCCAAGCCCGGATGAAAAAGGAGGAAGGGGAGCAGTAACAAGCTCACTAAAAAACCTGGGCTCAGCTGGCCCGGCTGATAGTACCCTGTAAGGGCTCCTAATCCAGGGATACAGGATGAGCAGCGTCTGTACTCTATGTTAGGAGCAGCTGCACATGGTGTCTGTTCCTCATGTCAGAGGCGGTCATTTCTTTTGGAGCTAAGTCAGTGGCCTGCCACTGTGTAGCGCTCCCAGTCTTAATGACAAAGGCAGACGCATTCTACTTCACCAGGTCATGATGGTTTTCAAACAAGCTTGATACCCTAATATGATTGAGTGGAGATAAGAAAGAAGAAGAAGTCCCAGCCCAGGTTGCGCCATGGCAGATGAGGAAACGCTCAACGTGATCGATGCAGCCACGACCGACAGCTACCGGGCATCCTAACAAGGCTCCTTGACCAGTTCCTTCCTTCCATTGTTGGATGTGTCTCACGGTGGGAATCGCACTTTCGCAAAAACTGGAAATTTCAAGGACCAATGGGTTAAGGTATCGTTGGATGAAAACCTCCAAACACCTGATCCATGAGAATTCTTAAGACACGCGAAGAATATGGGAATCTTAAAAAAAAAACGACCTGCGACATAAAAAAGACTTTCAGTTTCCTAAAGATTTGTCCACGAGAGTGTATCTATATTAATAAAATGGAAATTTCATAAGAGGACATCACTAAAAACTTTCGTTACAATGCATCAATTTCAACCAAATTTTCAACATTTATGTAAAACGAGATGGAGCAGGTTTTGCTTAACATCAAAATATATTTCCTAACATAAACATGCGTAACTTCGCTGTTATCGATTAAATACAAAAAAAAAAATCAACAGAGTTAATTTTATTTATATATAAATACAAAATTAAATTTCAACAGAGTTAATTTTTTTTACATACTAGCTAATAATCTCAATCTAAAAAATATTCAAAACAAGCAATTTTAAGATAACACCATATGTAAAACAGTCGGCCAAGAAAACAACAACGATATTACATCTTTCTCACATATTCACACACAATCTTGATTAATAATTAAAACTAATCATTAACATTGTTTATTATACTTCAACTTTTATTTCTACATTTGTTTTTAAATACCCAATTGTTTTATAATGTTTCTAATTTCGCCTAACAAATATACAAATTTATAGTGACCAACATATGCAAATTTTATCTTTGTTTTTATTTAACTTGATATCGTAAACATAACATCCATTGTAAGCATTTTTCTGTTCACCTTCCGTGTTTTCTCTTTTCTCTGATAGTTTTTAGGTGTAGTATATTTTCTTATTACTAGACTACAAACATTCCCTCGAGAAAAACCTGGGCGAAGCCGGGTACATCCGCTAGTATATTATATATGTGTGTGTACTTATACATTTATATGTACATATTTCAACTCAAAAATAAAGCATAATAACATCTTTTTATTTCAATCATTTTCCAATTAAAGAAACAAAATTCATTGATTGGGTCAGTATGATTATCTTCCATATTGATCTCAAATATTCAATTAATTCTCTAAGATAACTTTTAATTTTAAAATAATAGAACCGTTGATCTCTCAATTTCTCCTTAATTAGAAATGTCCCATGTTGCACATGTGCTCCTGCAGTCACGTTGTGTAGGTCCCGGATTGTGATGTTGAGTCTTGTGGATTTGGCATTTAGCGCTAGTGATTCCGGACTTAAGGACAAAAATTAAAATATTTGTCTACTTCTGTCTCCTTTATTGATTAGTATTTGATTATATTTGAAATGATTAAGCACAAAACTGAGAAAGGAAGGGAGGATCTCTCGAAATCCTTTAATTTTTTTACTTCACACAGAGATCCAAGTAAGTTTTATTTCCCACATTTGATGGATACTATAAGTCCAGATAATTATGATGTTATATAAACACATTTCTCCACAACCACATTCATCTGGAGAATATATTAGGAGGACTCGGCTCATCAGTGACGAACCCACCCCACAGTTTCATCAATTTGTTCTACCTGCGTTTTTCTGCTTTAATCGTCTGCATTTTAGTTTCTTAATTAGGTAAACATTAATTATTTTAACTATTGAAAAATGATTTTGTGACTTCAGAAATTATTTCTGTTTCGAGAGCAGTTTTTCAGCTTGGAGGATGAACACAAATAAAGTCTTTTAGGCCACTTTATTCCTCGTATTCCGTTTAGTGGAGAAATTCTTCTTTTAAACATAGAAATGAGTACTAATAATAATAATGACAAATTCTCATTTTTTAACCAATAGACGGCATTATGTTTTGTGTTCAAATATTGATATATGCAAATTTATTATGTTTCTGGGATTAACTAAAGCATAGATTTTAATATTTCTCCTTTACCTTCTGAATAGTTATGTCATCTTTTCCAGTTCTTTAACATTCGAGTATCCGATCACAGTGGAAAATGTGATGAATTTGAGTTGAAACAATTTATTCTAAACTTGTGTTTATAGCTAGCACCCGTCAATCGAGTCATATTTCCTTGTTCCAACCATCTTCGCCATAGCACTCTTTTTCTCTTGAGGTAATCCGGATTCCTGGAGCCACCACGTACTAAAGTCACCAACTAATCGGGTTGACACGTCTAATGGCGAACATTCAGTTTATTAGATGTCGCAGGCTGATTTGTACTTTGGAATGTTCTGCAGGTTTTCAGGAGTAAATATATTTATTCCATCCCACGGTGGAATCGATCCTCACATA
This sequence comes from Cordylochernes scorpioides, assembly GCA_030710605.1. Classification (NCBI taxonomy): domain Eukaryota; kingdom Metazoa; phylum Arthropoda; class Arachnida; order Pseudoscorpiones; family Chernetidae; genus Cordylochernes; species Cordylochernes scorpioides. The sequence continues at coordinate 78,730,264 of CP092874.1, forward strand.
GGGATAGTTTACTACTCAAAATTGAGAACGTATTGGAATAATGTGATATTTCAAGCACACATATAGTGAAGTAAGAAAAATTATGTGGTTTTTAAATTTGCCCCTTTAATTCAATCTCCTTTCTAAATTTTTCGAAATGTGGTGTCCTCACAGTAAACTTATTCTCAACCCCTCGTCCTCTTGCTCTGATACTACATATGTGGCCACATTATGTACTTAGAGTACAAACGAACAACAACAAATATCTAACATCATCGTCTAATACTAAATGTGAAGACATGCGGTGTACTTACTGTAGATACAGTCCTAACTCACCATGGCATTGTGACACGTATGTAGACATGTGGTGTACTTACTGTAGATACAGTCCTAACTCGCCATGGTATTGTGACACGTATGTAGACATGTGGTGTACTTACTGTAGATACAGTCCTAACTCGCCATGGTATTGTGACACGTATGTAGACATGTGGTGTACTTACTGTAGATACAGTCCTAACTAGCCATGGTATTGTGACACGTATGTAGACATACTGTGTACTTACTGTAGATACAGTCCTAACTCGCCATGGTATTGTGACACGTATGTAGACATACTGTGTACTTACTGTAGATACAGTCCTAACTCGCCATGGTATTGTGACACGTATGTAGACATACTGTGTACTTACTGTAGATACAGTCCTAACTCGCCATGGTATTGTGACACGTATGTAGATATACTGTGTACTTTCTGTAGATACAGTCCTAACTCGCCATGGTATTGTGACACGTATGTAGATATACTGTGTACTTACTGTAGATACAGTCCTAACTCGCCATGGTATTGTGACACGTATGTAGACATACTGTGTACTTACTGTAGATACAGTCCTAACTCGCCATGGTATTGTGACACGTATGTAGACATACTGTGTACTTACTGTAGATACAGTCCTAACTCGCCATGGTATTGTGACACGTATGTAGACAAACTGTGTACTTACTGTAGATACAGTCCTAACTCGCCATGGTATTGTGACACGTATGTAGACATGTGGTGTACTTACTGTAGATACAGTCCTAACTAGCCATGGTATTGTGACACGTATGTAGACATGTGGTGTACTTACTGTAGATACAGTCCTAACTCGCCATGGTATTGTGACACGTATGTAGACATGTGGTGTACTTACTGTAGATACAGTCCTAACTCGCCATGGTATTGTAACACGTATGTAGACATGTGGTGTACTTACTGTAGATACAGTCCTAACTCGCCATGGTATTGTGACACGTATGTAGACATGTGGTGTACTTACTGTAGATACAGTCCTAACTCGCCATGGTATTGTAACACGTATGTAGACATGTGGTGTACTTACTGTAGATACAGTCCTAACTCGCCATGGTATTGTGACACGTATGTAGACATGTGGTGTACTTACTGTAGATACAGTCCTAACTCGCCATGGTATTGTGACACGTATGTAGACATGTGGTGTACTTACTGTAGATACAGTCCTAACTCGCCATGGTATTGTAACACGTATGTAGACATACTGTGTACTTACTGTAGATACAGTTCTAACTCGCCATGGTATTGTGACACGTATGTAGACATACTGTGTACTTACTGTAGATACAGTCCTAACTCGCCATGGTATTGTAACACGTATGTAGACATACTGTGTACTTACTGTAGATACAGTTCTAACTCGCCATGGTATTGTGACACGTATGTAGACATACTGTGTACTTACTGTAGATACAGTCCTAACTCGCCATGGTATTGTAACACGTATGTAGACATGTGGTGTACTTACTGTAGATACAGTCCTAACTCGCCATGGTATTGTAACACGTATGTAGACATGTGGTGTACTTACTGTAGATACAGTCCTAACTCGCCATGGTATTGTGACACGTATGTAGACATGTGGTGTACTTACTGTAGATACAGTCCTAACTCGCCATGGTATTGTAACACGTATGTAGACATACTGTGTACTTACTGTAGATACAGTTCTAACTCGCCATGGTATTGTGACACGTATGTAGACATACTGTGTACTTACTGTAGATACAGTCCTAACTCGCCATGGTATTGTAACACGTATGTAGACATACTGTGTACTTACTGTAGATACAGTTCTAACTCGCCATGGTATTGTGACACGTATGTAGACATACTGTGTACTTACTGTAGATACAGTCCTAACTCGCCATGGTATTGTAACACGTATGTAGACATGTGGTGTACTTACTGTAGATACAGTCCTAACTCGCCATGGTATTGTAACACGTATGTAGACATGTGGTGTACTTACTGTAGATACAGTCCTAACTCGCCATGGTATTGTGACACGTATGTAGACATGTGGTGTACTTACTGTAGATACAGTCCTAACTCGCCATGGTATTGTAACACGTATGTAGACATACTGTGTACTTACTGTAGATACAGTCCTAACTCGCCATGGTATTGTGACACGTATGTAGACATGCGGTGTACTTACTGTAGATACAGTCCTAACTCGCCATGGTATTGTAACACGTATGTAGACATACTGTGACTGGTACTACATGTTTAGACATGTGACAATTAAATAAATTTTATTGACGACCCGTCAATGTTAGTACTCAACGAAGAGGATCAATTGGTCAAATTTACACAAAGAAAATCAGGTGGAGCGCTTGCCGCGGGAACGTCTGGTCTTGGGAGTTAAGGCTTTTATGAGCTCGGACAACCCGCTGAGAATCCTAGGATGGCAGTCCCGAGCGCGCTCGATGACCGCCTCGAAGAAGACGGCGTAGTGTTTCTTAAAATCAGGCGAGAGTCTCGCAAGGAAAGGCGCCCTAGATTGGGAGTGTAAGATGGCATTAATGATGTCAGTCCAGGAGATTTCCGACTCGACCAAGGCTTCAAGGTCGGGTTGGGAACTGAGTACTTCTCTGTAATTCTTAAAGATCTAATCTTCAAGGTACGGCGGCAGGTCTTCCTCCATCGGGGCAGGCAGTGGAGAAGGAGGTGTCATAGCCGGTGTCGATTCCTCCCTGTGGGGAGCAGATGGTGTCGGCCCAGCAGGCCGAGGCGCAGGCAGTGGGGGTGTAGGCACTGCGGCTGGTGTTTTCGTTAGCTCAGCCCTAACCTGACCAAGGACCTTATATAAATTAGAGGTTATTCCGGGCTTCAGGTCCAGGATTTGGCTGATGAGGCCGGCGAGGGCTTCGCACTGCGGAGGCGACAGGAGGGGTCCATTCCTCTGGGCCTTGGTCCTCGAGGAGAGGAGGTCCAGGACCTCCTCCCGCCCAAGACCAAGGGCGTCCGTCCTAGCGAAAGACACGGTGGGGTGCCTCTCGATGAACTCATCGAGGTCGACCCTCGTTGCGTTCTTTGCTGCTGACGTGGAGGACGCAGAGGTCTCCTCCACGATGGACATCTCCACGTCCGGTATTCTGGGCGGGCAGAGGGTCACGCGGGGGCAACGATTTCCGGCCGAGCGGGAGGCGGCTCTGGATGTTGTGAACTGGCCGGGCGAGGGCCCACGGGACCCTCAGGCGCCTGCAGGGACGGAGCAGGGGTCACAAGTGGAGGGGCAGAAGGCGTCTCCTCCATAGGTGAGGCTGGGGCCGCTTGCGCCGAGGTGCGGATGGATGGAGCACAGCTCGGGCCACGGGAGGAGCGCTGCAAACCTCCATGGCTGGACTTGGAGGCGCTGGCGCAGGAGGCGCGGCCGAGGTCCGCCTAGGTAGCCCAGGCGCAGTTGATGGTGGGAGGCTGGTGGAAGGGGGCGGTGAAGCCCGTCTGGAGGTGGTGGGGCCGCCCATGGAGTTGGGGGCAGTTTGCTCTTCGGTGACCTTGACCACGGCATTTCGAGCATTTAACTCCGTGGGTCAGGAAAGCTGGCCATGGCTCGCCCTTGATCCTCAGTTCGAATCGAGAGGGGAGCATTTCGACGGTTATGCCGTCATGGAGGAGTATAAAGGCCTCCCGGCGGCCGTCGGTTAAATCAAACTCTCCAACCCTAAGTTGTTTGGGGGCGATGGAGGTTATACGGCCGTATCTGGAGAGAGCATCCATGACGGCGGCGTCTCCCACAAAGAAGGGGAGGTTCCCAATCGTGACTCTGATTGAAGTTCTCCTGAAGGGGAAGGTCTTGAGAAGGGTTCCCTCGATCTCGAGGCCCTCTCCAACTAGGCGCTCCGCCAGGGATCTGTTGGCGAGTCCGACCAAGTATTGCCCGTTCACCTTAGTGAACTGGACAATGTTTCTTGTGTTTCCGACCACCTTTTCCAAAGCTTTCATGTACTGGTAGGTCTGGTATTCCGGACAGAACTCGAGGAAACAGCACTGCTCCTCGGTGCAGGACGCCTGGCGAACCCTGGCCTCCATGACGTGTGCCCTCGTGGTCCTGATTTCCTGGACCTGGGGCATCCGTCCCGTTGACGGTCGCTGTCGGCGAGAAGTGCCAGCGCTGTTAGACTGCGCGGTCATGGCAGGCAGATCCGGCGAGTCGCGGCGCCTTTTCCTGCCTTTTACGACTGTGAAGCTGTCATCCTCCTCAGAATTCACATTCTCGGCATAGTCTGCCCAGTTTCTTTGGGCATCGGCACCGCGGTTGGAAGAAGAGAGAGCCGCCAAGTTGAACGGCGCGGCCGATTTTACATTTCTTCCGTCGGCGGGAGAATTTGCATAAGTTTCAATTCTCTCATTAGTATTCGAGATATTTCTCTGCGAATTGAAAATTGCAGATTTCTCTGCACAGGGCAGTTATTCGTTGCTGTGCCTTCCAGGCATTTGATCAGCATTTAATGGGCTTCCAGCCCGTACCAAACTCGGCATACTGCCGGTAGCCATGCACCCGCCAGGGTGGAAAAAAGACGGAGCTCGACAAAAGCGTGCCGCTCAGTCGGCGTGTAGACATGTGGTGTACTTACTGTAGATACAGTCCTAACTCGCCATGGTATTGTGACACGTATGTAGACATGCGGTGTACTTACTGTAGATACAGTCCTAACTCGCCATGGTATTGTGACACGTATGTAGACATGTGGTGTACTTACTGTAGATACAGTCCTAACTCGCCATGGCATTGTGACACGTATGTAGACATGTGGTGTACTTACTGTAG